>CM040421.1:155457303-156095268 GCA_022702705.1 Papilionanthe hookeriana x Papilionanthe teres | reverse complement strand
GGTGGTTAAGATTTCTCCAGAACTCGCACCCAAGGATAGGTCCTATCACAGCTCAAGGACGATAGGTCCTATCACAGCTCTACATGGATGCAATACACAAATCAACAGAAAAAGCAGAAGAAACAATTGCAGCAGCGATGTAAAAATACGAAGATCTGGCGAGCCCATTAATGATCTACTTGCAGACAGAAACCCGTCGGACGATAAGTCGTTAGCCCATAAAATCAAGAAAAGAACTCTGTCTTACGCATTAATAAACAGTACATTATACAGAAGGTCTTTTGATTAGATGTGGCTAAGATGCCTGAGCGGATCCGAGGCTCATGAAATCGTAAAGAAGTACATTCAGGACTTTGTGGCGCTCATCAGTCGGGTCTGAAAATGAATATGAAGATTAAAAGACTAGGGTACTACTGGCCCTCAATGATGACCGACTGTATGAAAGTTGCCAAAAGCTGTCACCAGTGCCAAGTGCACGGAGTGGTTCTACACTAACCTCCAAATGTGCTACATCCGACAATCACGTTGTGGCCATTCGAGTGTTGGGGCACAGATATAGTGGGTCCGATAGAACCGCCTTCTTCAAAACGACATCGCTTCATTCTTGCAACTATAGACTACTTTTCTAAATGGGCAGAAGCTGTACCACTTAGAGAAGTGAAGGCACACCACGTGCTACAGTTTTTCAAGAACCAAGTCGTCTACCGTTTTGAGGTATCGCACAGAATCATTTCGGATAATGGGTCTGCATTCAAAAGTACAAAGATCAACAATTTTGTCAGAAGACACGGGATCGATTGGCGATACTCAACTATTTACTACCCAAGAGCAAACGGCTTGGTCGAGGCTTTTAATAAAACTCTCATTCAAATTTTAAAGAAAACTTTGGACGAAAATAAGAGAAATTGGCACGAGAAGTTGTTAGAAGTCTTATGGGCCTACAAGACAACTTTTAGGACTCCTACTCAGTCTACGTCATACGCTTTAGTGTACGGGTCCGAGGCCGTCTTGCCCCTGGAAGTTCAGCTTCCGTCACTCCGAATTACTGTTGCAGAAAAGATCACTATAGAAGAAAATGCCAGACTACGACTAGAAGAGCTGGAAATCTTGGAAGGGAAAAGACTTTCAGCACAGCAGAATTTGGAACTGTATCAAGCCAAGATGATCCAGGCCCATGATAAATTGGTCCGCCCAAGAACTTTCAAAGTCGGTGACTTAGTTCTTGTTCTCAGAAAGACCTATTCTTGCACATCGCAAGATAGGTGGTAAATTTGAACCAATATGGGAAGGGCTGTTCGTGTTCGAGACAGTCTACTCAGGAGGTTCCTACCAGCTTGTGAACTGCCATGGAGAACGACCCATGCTTCCAATCAATGGACGGTATTTAAAGAAGTATTACACAAACTGATGTTTCGAATGGTGGCCTATAAAGTAGAATCTTATCCCTAGAAACACGGGTGAAGTAATCACTTTGTGACTGGGTCCGAACCCAAAACAAAATAAAATGGATGATAAAAAAAATCTCATCAACGAAAATGTTAAAAAGAAAACATGGGAAATCATAATAATAAAATGTCAATCTTTCCTTTTAAATCCATTCATTCCTGATATTTCCTCATCTCTTCCTACTTCCTTTAAATTTAAAAGAAGCGAATAAGAATTTTTAAGTGTTTTTCTTATTGTTCTTGTTCTTAGTATGAACTCTCGATACTTTCCTTGTTTTTTTCGTAGGAAATGTCGAATCGAGCGGTTGGTTCTAAACTTTAAAAATAGTGTGAGTCTAGCACTTGACGAAAAGAGGGTGAGGGATGGAGCAAGTGATAGAGATTGACTCGTACTTCACACCAGCCAGACTTACAATACGAAGAAAATGATTGGATCCCGACTTGATCGAGAAGAACTTCAAAGCCGTACAAGTGATGAAAATGGGTGGTCCGAGCCACCAATCCAAAGAACAAGAAAAGAAAAGCAAACGCCGCGCATGCAACCGGAGAAGATAGGAAAATTAAGTCCGTGGTTGCCATAGCAAAGGGTAGGCTTATCAGCGCCACACCCGCAGAAATTCAAAGAGTAAGGAGAGCTACTCTGACTGCTACCTAGCGAATAAATAAGAATCGTCGCATTCGCAAAATGTTGACTAAGTTAGCAGAAGATCAACATGAACAGACAGTGGATATTGTTAGTACAAATGCTCCAAGGAGACCGGTTCGTCAAGAACCAGAAAGAAGAAAGTCAATTCCAAGAAGGTCGGAACAGATAAAAGAAATACCAAGAAAAGCAGAAATAGAGCTGGTACCTCGACGCCGAGCATATGTACCAGATCCGAAGAGTCTTGTTGCGAAAGCAACCCCGGAGGATGTCCCTACGGAGACTATTCCCGAGGAGCCGAGACATGCAGAAGAACGTGTTAGGGTTGAGCCATACATCCCGCAGTATGTTACTAGACACCAAGGACTTCAAATAATCCCGGAATACGAGCTGGAGAAAATGCAACTAGTTTAGAAGAAAACCATTGAAACTTTGAAAGATTTGGGAACAAGAGGGTCAACATCTTGGAAGGCCTCGAGCTACATACAGATGTTTTCTCGGATTATGAGCAACAACAAATTGTAGATTGCATCCTTGAATTAGAGAAAATGGGTCGAGCTGGCCGCCTGAGAGAAAAGACATATTCAGAACCCCGAAGATGGATGCCAGGGAAGGGAAGAGTTACAATCCAATGCGGATGTTGCTACAATTTTGCCACAGAAAGAAAAGGAAATCCACCAGGGATACTCCGTCGCAGTGAGGTGGATCCAATGCCAAAATCATCAAGAGAATGGTGAAAAGGATGATAACATGGAGGGTACTGCCTGCAGATTGCATACCCAAGAGCTGCATTATCAACATCTACAAGGAAGGCGACTGCATACCTCCGCATATAGACAATCATGACTTTGTTAGACCCTTCTGCACAGTATCATTCGTCAACTAGAGCAACATCATGTTCGGATCTAACCTCCGGATTGCAGGCCCCGGTGAGTTCCGAGGGCCGGTGGAGATACCACTACCGGTAGGTTCCGTCCTGGTGTTAAAAGGAAACGGAGCGGACGTTGCGAAGCATTGCATTCCAGGAGTGCCTGTGGAGCGGATCTCAATTACTTTTAGAAGAATGGACGACAGAAAAATGCCTTACCACTTTCACCATATCCGTAATTGGAGAGTCTCCGGCCCTACGAGCTGTGAGTTACATGTGAAATAACACACCTCCAATGCACATCCATGCGGCACTCCTGCCAAGGGTGGCTTGGAAGGTGATGTTATTACCCATGTTTCTTACTATTCAGACATGGATTTTTGACAGACGCTTTTGGATAGATCAATAAGAATCTTACACAATCCTTTTTGGATTTACATGGATTGTATGAGACATAAAATTTCTGAGTAAAATGTCATCATGACTGGATCAAGTTGTATGATGCACTTTCAGCAAGTTGGAATGAAAATGACTACGTCATATTTTGCCTTCACCTCTTTTTGTGCAAATTGACTGAGAAACGACATTAGAGTTAAATGAACTTTGAACGAATAACAGAAAAGAAAAAAAAATAAATGAGAACTTTTCCTAAAAATCTGAATATTAAAATGAATTTTAAATCCACATGAACACTAAATAAATAACAAAAATAAAAAAACGGGATCGTTAAAGGACAAACAAAACGAATTTAAATCTCAAATTGAATTCTGATCTGAATCCTCTGATTCGAACCTTTCAGTTCTTTCCTCAATTGAAATCTGTTTGAAACTCTTTTGAAATTCGAATATTCTCTTCGACTTGTCATTAAGTCAAGTCTTTTCAGCTTGGTACACTTACCAGCTCCTTTCAATTCTCTTTCTTCTGTATCTTAGAGGATCGACTAGTTCTATTGACACGGAGCCACGAACTTTGTTCGATTTGGTTCTGATGGCAAGAGACTAGGTCCCTCTTCATACAGATAAATCATCGAGATTGGAACCCATTTCCATTTCTCATTAAAATTTCCGAGACTGGTACCTAAATTCCAGTTCTCTTCCTTCGAGGTCGGTACCTAAATTCCGACTCTCATTCGAGATCGATACCTAAATTTCGATTCTCTTTTGAATTGATACCTAAATTTCAATTCTAAATTTTCGAGACTGGTACCTAAATTCCCGTTCTCTTCCTTCGAGATCGGTACCTAAATTCCGACTCTCATTCGAGATCGATACCTAAATTTCGATTCTCTTTCGAATTGATACCTAAATTTCAATTCTAAATTCCGAGACTCGGTACCTAAATTCCGGCTTGTCTTCCTTCGAGGTCGGTACTAAATTCCGACTCTCATTCGAGATCGATACCTAAATTTTGATTCTCTTTCGAATTGATACCTAAATTTCAATTCTAAATTCCGAGACCGGTACCTAAATTCCAGCTTCTCTTCCTTCGAGGTCGGTACCTAAATTTTGACTCTCATTCGAGATCATACAAAAATTTTGATTCTCTTTCGAATTGATACCTAAATTTCAATTCTAAATTCCGAGACTGGTACCTAAATTCCAGTTCTCTTCCTTCGAGGTCGGTACTCTAAATTCCGACTCTCATTCGAGATCGATACCTAAATTTTGATTCTCTTTCGAATTGATACCTAAATTTCAATTCTAAATTTCCGAGGTCGCTACTCTAAATTCCAGCTTCTCTTCCTCGAGGTCGGTACCTAAATTCCGACTCTCTTTCGAGATCGATACCTAAATTTTGATTCGCTTTCGAATTGATGCCTAAATTTCAATTCTAAATTCCGAGACAGTACTCCAAATTTCGGCTCTCTTCCTTCGAGGTCGGTACCTAAATTCGACTCTCATTCAAGATCGATACCTAAATTTCGATTCTTTTTCGAATTGATACCTAAATTTCAATTCTAAATTCCGAGACTCGGTTCCTAAATTCCAGCTCTCTTCCTTCGAGGTCGGTACCTAAATTCGACTCTCATTCGAGATCGATACCTAAATTTCGATTCTCTTTTGAATTGATACCTAAATTTCAATTCTAAATTCCGAGACCGGTACCTAAATTCCAGCTTCTCTTCCTTCGAGGTAGGTACTCTAAATTTCGACTCTCATTCGAGATCGATACCTAAATTTCGATTCTCTTTTGAATTGATACCTAAATTTCAATTCTAAATTTCCGAGGCCGGTACCTAAATTCCAGCTCTCTTCCTCGAGGTCGGCACTCAAATTTCGACTCTCTTTTCGAGATTGATACCTAAATTTCGATTCTCTTTCGAATTGATACCTAAATTTCAATTCTAAATTTCCGAGACTGGTATCTAAATTCCAGTTCTCTTCCTTCGAGGTCGATACCTAAATTCCGACTCTCATTCGAGATCGATACCTAAATTTTGATTCTCTTTCAGGTTTGATACTTAAATTTCAAATCTCACACTCTCGAGATCAGCACCAAATTCCGATTCTCATCCTTTGCGAGGCTCGGTATCTAAATTTCGACTCTCATTTCGAGATCGACACCTAAATTCTGATTCTCATTCTTTTTTTCCGTCGATACTTAAACTCTAATTCTCACTCTGAGGCTGGTACCAAAATTCCAGTTCTCTTCGCAATCCCGAGGTTGAAATCTAGGTTTCAATTCTCATTTCAAATCCGAATTTCAAATTCAAAATTTCCTTAAATCGATTTTAAATTAAACTTCAATCAAAATCTAAACTCACAATTTAAAACTTGAAATTTAAAAGTAAAATGAAATCTAAATTGAATTCCCCAGATCTTGTGAATTGGAGTTCACCTCCTTTTCTTTTCCCCAGCGAGAGTTCAGGAATCTCTGGTCTTGGAAATATACCTGATACTCCCCAGCGGAAATTCTTCTACTTCGTCCTAAGTTTATCACTTGGACATCTGTGTTGGTCTTGTTGATCTCTTCGATCAACGCCAATACGCGCGGTGTGCTTGGTTAGCACACTACACCTATTGGGGGTCCATTTGTTGACCTCATTTTTGATGAGTTCTTTTGCTTCTCTCTTTAGTACTTAGGATCTAGCCTTAGGCTTTTCCTTTGACTAATCTTAGAGAACTAGAAGTGAAACCCACCCTTTAGAAATTCAAACACCTCTTGACTCCCTACAAACCCCACAAGCTTGATTGCACACCCCTAATCACCTAGAGGGTTGAAATCTAATGTGGAGGTTTAAAGGATGAGTTCCCTATAGGACTTCTTGGCCTTAGGAATACCCTGGGTGGCCTGGTCTGGTGAGGGTTGACTTGCACATACACTACACTCTCACACACATTCTAAGTCCTAAAACCACACTCTCACCCAACTTGACTTCCTGACTCATGTAGGTAATTAACACGGATGGTCCTTAACCCCTAAGCCCCTGGCTAAGAGGGTTAAGAACAACATAGTGAATGCCTCAAATGAGTCCTCTCATCGCTCATATGAGCTTAATATGGCTTCATGGCTCAGCCAAAGTGATTCCATTTTATTCAAATTTGATCAATCTTCATTTTTCCAAAATTTCAATTTTCGACCTCGGGCCCTACACCTACTAAACCTACCAAAAGCCCTCGAACTACCCAAAATTTACAAAATCACCTAAATTACCCAAAATTTCTCAAAATCAATCCTAAACATTTCCCCCACTCAAATTGATCATCCATAGCCAAAAAATATCAAAAATTCCAAAAATACCCCTAAACCCCCCCAAAATTACCAAAATGCCCTTCTTAGCCCAACAATCCAAAAATTCAGAAAATTCTCAAAAGATTCTAGAAAATCCCAAATATTCCCAATTTCATTTTGTTCAACTACACCATGGGCAAATTTTTCCAATTTACCGCACTTTTACCAAAACCCCCAATTTGACCCACTTTTAACCCAAGTGAACCCAATGTCAAACCAAACCACCCCAATTGACCTCAATTTTGGTCAAATGGAATTCTAAACTTCAAATAAATATCCCCAATATCAATTTAGACCAAATCCAAGTCCAATTTGATTGACATTTGAGCCCAATTTCAATTTGAAGCCTAAGGCCCAATTTTAGCCCATGACCTAAACCTAGCTCAAACCCATCCAATTCAACTCCAATTGGCCCCAAATCTTTTCTAAAGCCTTCCTAACACCCCCATAAATAAAACACTAACTTGATTTGCTCAAAATTTGAACCTAAACTCCACCCAAACCTAACCCAAAACCAAAATCCCTTAAATTGACCTTAGCCCAAACCTAACCCAAATGGGCCCAAATCCCAAAATTAGAGCCCAACCAAAGTTTGAAACTCTTTGTGACACTCCCATGAACATTTATTAACATTAATTTTACATCAAATCCAACTTTAGCCCAACCTTAACCCAAGTTAGCCCAATTTGGCCCACCTTGGCCCCTTTACCAAAAGGCCCACATTAAACCCAATTCAATTCAAAATCACTTTAAATTTGTTCCAAATCACTCATGACACATGCCTAAACCAATTGCAAAATTTATTTGGCATAATCCTTTACAAAATTTTCATCCCAAATTTATTTTAAATCCAAAAGCCCACTTCCTTAAACCACTTTAAAAGTCCATCCCAAGACAATTTCAAAAGCCCAAAATTGATTCTAAAGCCCATATGACATTTTCATTTGTCATCCATTTAATCAAAATCATTCCCTAAGTTCCAATTCCATCATCAAATAAATCTAAATCAAGCATCATGCTAAAATACCCCTAAATTTCAAAAATCTCAAAATCCCTTTCTCATGCAAGTGAGTCAAGCCATTCCTAAGCCATGAGCAAGCCTTGGAGCCATGCACAAGCCACATGAGAGCCATGAGAATCTTAGGATTGTCAACACCCCATAAATGGAAAAAGGAGGAGATCCTTTAAGCACTCCTTAAGAGTCATTAACCATTCCCATGTCTCCCCTAACTCATGCTTAAGCTTAATTGTACTTGGATTGTGACTTGACCCCACTAATCAAGCTGATCCAAATGACTTTCTCTTCAGCCCAAACCAGCCTTGGGGAGGTGCACCTAGCTTAATCCATGCATTGGACCAAGTTAAGCCAAAATGACTCTTACCCCATGCTATTTTAATCAAACCTCCTTACACATGGCAATAGCCACTGCTTGCACCAAACCCCACCTCGCCCTCACCGGTCAAGATGGTGACCAATGCCCGGCCGGCCGACCACCCGGGTCACCGGAAAACACCATGGCCAAGAGCTCCATGTGAGCCAAATTTTTTAATTCTCCCTGGCTGAGCTGTCCCAACCCAAATGGACACCATGGTTGTTCTTCTCCTCCCCTGAACAGCTGATCCCAGCCTTCAAACCCCCCTGGGAAGCCCTCTAGCCATTCCTATTTAAACACCACCACCTCTCGGCTAAATAAGGAGTTGAACCAAACCTTACCGAAACTCTGCCAAAATCATTCTAGACCCCTCTCCAGACATAGAGAACTTGATCCCCACTGAAATCCAGCCCTAAAATCCTCTCTGTGAGCTTAATTTCTGAGTTAAAAATCCACCCAAAAAATAGGACACTTCACCATAGTGAGCCAATCTCTAAATTGATTGGTCCTACACCTTCACCAGACCAAGAGGAGAAGTTCTCCAGCAAAAGCCCCCTCACCAGGCCAGCCATTGCTTCCAGCCTCCAAGCTTTGTGATCGGCATTGGTCACTTTCATACTTAGAAAATTCCCCAGAGCCAAAGACTTCATCTGGAGCTTGCCTGGACTCAATCGAAGGTGACAACTCTTAGATCGAAGCTTCACTTCTCTGAGCAAAGGTATGAACTCATTCTTCCTCCCGAGCTTCCAGCGATTCTCCATTTTGTTTAGGTTAATTTCATAGCCAATAAACCATATGGATGTGTTCGTCTCTTCAAGACGAATCCATAGAGCATAAGAACATGAAAATCCATTGAGAATCGAGTGAGATCTTTAGGATTTTAGTTTGGACGGTCACGGGTGCACACCAGTCGTAGACGATGACCAGGAGCCGTTGAATCGCGCGTGTATCGAGCGGACAGTCGAGATCAAGTCGAACGGCACAATGGTACATGACTCAAGTGGCGGCGTCGAATGGGAGTGCGACACGTAGGGGTTTCAGAGCTGCCGAGGTTGACGTGGCGCCGCGTGGATAAGTAGATAAATCCCTATTTTTTGAATTAATTAAATACCCAGAACTTAAAAAATTCATATCTTTGCATAGAAAAATCACAAAAATAAAATAAAAATACCCTCTTGCTCAGTGAACAGAGGAGAATAATGTGGAAAAGAAATCAAATTAATTGGATGAGTATTTAATTTTTAATAATTTATTTACTATTTTCAGTATTTTGATTCTTCATTTGCATAGACAATTCACCATGACATGAGATTATAGGGCTTTTGAAGCCTCTGATCTTGGGAACATTCCCTGAAATTTTCAAGGTCAGAGGCCATTTCTGTGAAAAGTTATTGAATTTTCAAGTTCATGTCACTATTTTAGGTATTTTAATTCCAATAATTAGCATGTTGTAAAATAAATTCTAGGAAAATTTGGTGATGTTCCTTAGGACTAGAGGACCCTATGAAAAATATATTTTGACTTAATTCATACATAATAACTTAATTGGCCTAAACCCCTAAAATTGAATTTGATTTAATTAGGGTTAACCACACATCAAATTGACTTGAAAATAATTCTCCATTACTCTTTAGGGTTAGAGGAACCTTACATAAAATTTTAAAATCAATTGGACTAGATTAACACCACCAAATGAATTGATTAAGCCTCACAAGCAAGATGGAACTTTAAAATTCATAACTCCAAAAATACTTTCCAAAAATTAACAAAATGATTTTCGAGCTTCTCTGATATCAGGGAAGTTCAGGAAAATTAAAATTGAAATTTTCTAAAAAAGTTGATTTTCCACAATATTTTAATATTTTAATAATTAAAAAATAATTAAAATCACAAAAATATTAAAAATCATAAAAATGTCACATTTTGACCCCTAATCATTTAGGAACAAACCAAATATTTTTCCTAAGTCCCTAGGATAAGATATTGAATTTTAAATGCTTAATGTAATTTTTAATATTAAAAAATGAATTTTCAACCTTTTTCACTAAAATAATTCTAATAAATCAAATAAAAATGAGAAAATTATAAAATTTATTTCTTTGAACTCCTTAAGGTCAGAGAAATTTAAGAAAAATATAAAATCCATTTTTCAACTTTAATTTTATTTTATAATTAATTAATACTCTAAAATTCAAAATAATTATAATAAATAAAATATAATTCAAAACATCACTAAAATTGGTCCAAGTGGTCCTCTAGTCATTAAGAACATCCCATAATTTTCTTAAGAACAGAAACCTTTCCTTGGTCATGTTGTTGAATTTTCTTGGAAAAGCCTTATTTTCTACGAAAAAGAATTGTATAAATTAATTAAACCCAGAAAAATCACATTTTCTCCTCTAATGTCTTAATTGACATGTGAGTGAGGTGACATAAAAATTTCAAATTCATTTGAGCTCAATTTAGTGAGTTATGAAATAAATAAGCTTAAAAGGGCATAAAGGTAATTAAAAATTTTAACCCTTAATTAAAACTTTTGGTTTAATCAAAATGGGGGGTAAAATATTTGATTTTAACTTTCTCTTGGATGATTGAAACTTAGGGAAATCAAGGGGTAGAAACACATTAAACACTTTGAAAATATCAAAATGAAACTTTAATTAATTAAATGATTTAAATTTTGGAAAGAATATATTTAAATTTGGATTACTAAAATGGGGATATTATTAAGAAGATATTTATTCTTTAATTTAAAAATCCCTAAATAGGTCACTTTAACAATATTTAGTTCTTAATTAAAAATTAAAATAATAATCCAAATTAACAATTAAAAATAAAATTAAAACTAAAATTAAATTAAATTAAATTTAAATTTAATTAAAATAAAATTAAAACTAAAATTAAATTAAATTAAATTAAAAATTAAATTAAATTAAAATTAAATTAAACTAAAATTAAAATTAAATAAAATTAAATTAAATTAAAACTAAACAAAAATCAAATTAAATTAAAATTAAATTAAATTAAAATTAAATAAAATTAAAATTAAATTAAATTAAATTTAAAATTAAATTTAAATCAAATTAAATTAAATTAAATTAAAATCATTTATCAACAAACCTAAATGAAATCATTACGAATTAAATCAAAACATATCAATAATTTCAACACCTCTTTCTGTCTAAGTAAATTTAAAACATGAATATCAATCTGAAATACCAAGATAATTGAAAGTGTAAAAATTTAAATCAAATATAAAATAATTTGAACACTATTCCAAACTTAAAATTATTAATTAAATTAAAACACTTTAAACCATTAACTCAAACTTTTAATTAATTATGATTAAAATCCTCGATAAACCAACTTACCCTTAAAGGTTTTAATTATTATAACTCTTAAATAGAGTATTAAGTGAGATATCACTTCATTCATCAGGTAATCAAATACCTAAGTTCACTGAGCAAGAAACAAAGTTTAACTAAACTCCTGGATGATTAATTCACTTGTGGAACTAAATTTACTTGGACTCAAAATAATCCCAGAAGTATTGAAAAGATTTTTAGGACTCGTCCTAAACACTTCCTCAATATAACGGGATGTTTTCGAAGAACAATTGAATCTAATTATTCTTTGATGAAGAAAATCATACTTAAAACCAAACCAAGAACCTAGACGTCATAGGAGATGACTAGTTATAGGATTAGGAATTTGGTAGACAACCAAAACCCTTCCCTTAGCTTTACCTAGGTATCTGTTAAAATATTTAAATGCCTTAACATGTGTTTTAAGTGCAGCTTGGGATGACGGGAAGACCCTCCAGGGACGCTTTTATTTTATTGCAATTTACTTTATTGAAATTTACTTACATGCACTGTACTTTACTTTTCTTGCATGATAAATAAAACTGTTGCATGAAAACCAAAACCTTTAGGATAGTCCCTGAACTTAAACCAAAACTAAATTAAAAATCACTGCAAGATAAAATTCATCGCCACAACATTTCAAAATATAAAACAACTCAAAATTTAATCACAAACAGAACAACAAAACTACAATTGCAACTAAATTAAAACATCTCGTTGAATGATCGGGAATACCTCGGATGATGTAACCCACGTGTTGCTAACGGAATTTCCCAAGATCTAAATGAAAGTGTGGAACTCATTCAGTTGAGTTTAGCAAATTCATCTGGACTAAGTGAATTCGATGAAAATAACGGTGCCGGGATGACGGAACCGTGGGATCTTAATCGGTTCTGTTTAATCAACTTTAAGATTTGTTTTATTTAAAATATTAAAAACACTTGGATTTTAAGATTTTCTCTAAACCAAAACACTTCTCTCATCTCCTGATTTATGACTTCTAAAATTAAACCTCTACAACAACAAGGAGCTCGGAGCATGGTGGGCAGCTCGACCATCGTCATCAGCAAAACTCGGATCTACTTCAGCAAAACTTTCTTAGAATTAAATAACCAAGCCATAGGACTTCGAGGTGTTTTGCCTAGTGCAACATAAATCCTCAACTCTTCGTTAGGCATTTGCATAATCATGTTATACAAATTAAGCCCTAACCGGTCTTAGGATTCAGAGGTAGTCGTTCGGTACGACATAAACCCTCACATCTTCGAGGCTATTTGTATGATTATGTCATACTAATATAAGTCCTACTTAATTAAAGATTAGCAGGATTAAAATATTAAATAAATTGCCAAATTAAAGCTAAACAATAGGATAATTTGGGAAGTTGCCAAGATTCTTCTTGGATCCTCAGCTTCTCCTACTTCTCTTCCTTTGGACTCCTAAAGATAAGTGTTCCAAATTTGATCCATTCCCATTTGAAATTTCCAAAACTCAACCCTTTTTAAACCTTAAACTTTGAAATTCTTGAGAGCAAAACCACTAATCATTATCGAGAGTTTTCTTAAATGATTCCCGTCATTTATGATGTAATTAACTATAGGGGCTTGCCCTTATAGGGAACTTTAAGAACCTAGGTAATATAAAACCTGCTTAATTTCTTTATATTAAGCAGGGGAACTTGTCAGCTTATAAAATTGGTTCGCAAACCAAACGGATATCACAAATCTTCTAGTTTATTTAATCGAGCCCCATCATCAAGGAGTGTGTCTATTCTTCAGGATATATACACGGTTTGTGGTGCGGTGCTCGTTTATATAAGCTATTCGGGATGTGAGATCGGTTTGATTTCATATCTTAAAATTTTCAAACTTAAAATTATTTTCAAAATCAAATACTAATTTCTAAATTATATATATATTTAAATTAAATTTTAAATTTAAATTTCACCGACAATTTCTGTAGGCGACCACTTTTCAAAAATACAATACTCAACCTAAAAATATGTCGACATCATGTTTAACTGATTAAAATACTTTGTCATGATAAATCAGTCCATGACTCGTCGTGATACATCGATACCCGACACTACCGGTTATACCTCTCTGCTTATCTAACCGAGATATACCTTGACCAAGAGGCAGTGGCTTCTTATCCCTGTACCTCTTGATGTTCCGGCTCCATTTATAGAGGCCATTAAAATGGTTCTGAAAGGTACTCCACCCCTTAGTTGATCTTATCTTGGATTTCCCTTTGATATTTTTTGAGGTTGAATCTATGATAGATCCTGAGGATGGGTTTGAGCCAGACCATGTATACACCTGCTTAGGTTTTGCAAATTCTCATAGTTTAGGGGATTCAAATTATGTCTTGATGACCGAATCCCTTACTTTAATGAACTTTCATCTAAGTCTTGAGAACACCTCAGAATGACTAGATGGGTGTCCTTGAGATGTAACTAGGTTTCAGAGACTATTTAGATCTCTTACTTTTCCATTCAGCTAAACCGATGGAAGCTTGACAAGTAATGAACCATAAAATTCCATGAATCTTTCTTCAGGAGAATTTTGAGATAGAATAAATTACTTTATAACAAAAGAAGCTCACCAGATATAGTAATTCTTAGGAGAGATAAAAAAAAGTGTGAAAGGCTTCAAAATTAAAAAAAAAAGAAAAAAATGATGATCAACACTCCTGAGAAGAAGCTTGAGGTGAGTGGGAAATCAAAAAATTTTGATATAAAGAACTTTTTGATTTCAAAATTCTCCTGATAAGATCCTTAGAAATATTAAGGTTCAGAGAATTGTTTAAGTGACTTTGGATGGTCGATAAATTAGTAATTGATTTAAAGACATCTTCAAAACGAAAACATTCTTATAACACCCAGATACGAATGATGAGGCTTATCTAGGCTAAGGGTGAAAATAATTAAAGGACAGGGACTAGGGAAGAATACTTAAGGAAAATCCCAACTGGACCTGAATTTTGCAAACATCATATTTTGCATGGTATATCTGGTCATGTGTTTAGGATGTTTACTTGAGAGCTCCACTTACCAGATCAATTTGGCATGCCACGGCAAATCATTTCCCATAACGACTTATGTTGGGAATAATAAAAAAATGTGTGTTTAATGCCAATAAAAAAATATAAATGGCATGGAAGGCTCTCAATAGCTTTGTGGGCACGTTGTACAACATATCGTACGCCCACATTATCTTACGCTTGATGCGTTGACCCTCTGGGTATGGCAGTCCTCTTTGGAAGTTGACTCTCTTTTTTTGTGTGGACTCTTCACCCACCACCCTTACACACTATGTGTCGACCCTCTGGGTCCAGTGACCCTTCCTTTGGAAGAAAGGCTTGCCATCTTGTGGGCTCTTCACCCACCGTCTTTACACTTTATGCGTCAACCCTCCGGGTCCGGCGGCTTGCCCTATGAAGATGGCTTGCCTCTTATGTGAGTTTGCACCCACCTTCTTTTACGCTTTATGCATTGACCCTTGGGTTTTGCGTAGTTCTTCCTTTGGAAGTGACTAGCTTTCTTTGTGGGAATGTCGTACGACACACTGTACACCCACCTTTCCTTTGCTTCATTGCGAGTAAGAGAAGTCTTATGCATCACTTAAAACTGATTGCTCAATTGCTAAACAGAAAAAGTGGAAGTCTTACGAGCGGCTTGTACCTAGAGAAACCAGTAATCGGTGTAAGAGAAGCCAAGTTCTTCTCTTATCTTTTCTCTTTGGGTCCTCGCTTTGAGCGGGTTCGAAAGAGTGTGTCCCACCCATCATAAATGAGTGTGGTAGATACATTCGTCCCTCTCGTCACAGTGAGAGTGTAAGATACCCTTTTTTGGAGGATTTGAGCCTAGCTTTATGACTAAGCATTATGATTATCATGTACGGCTTATTTTTAGGTTGTGTGTTTTATTTTGAAAAGGGGGTCGCCTAACAGAAGTTGTCGGCGAATTTTTAATTTAATTTAAATAAATAATTTTGAAAAGTAGTATTTAATTTTGAAAATAATTTTAAATTTGAAGGTTTTAAGATATGAGATTAAACCGATCTCACATCCCAAATAGTTTATATAAACGAGCACCGCACCACAAACCGTGTATCTATCCCTAAGGATAGACACACTCGCTCGACGGTGGGGCTCGATTAAATAAACTAGAAGATTTGTGACATCCGTTTGGTCCGCGAACCAATTTTTAAGCCGACAAATTCACTCGCTTAATATGAAAGCATTAAACGTGGTTTATATTACCTGGGTTCTTTAAAATTCCCTATAAGGGCAAGCCCCTATAGTTAATTACATCTTAAGTGACGGGAATCACCAAAGAAAACTCTCGATAATAATCAATAATTCTGCTCTCAAGAATTTCAAAGTTTAAGTTTTCAAAGGATTGAATTTTGGAATTCCAATAAGGACTGGATCAAATTTGGAACATTTTGTTTTGGGAATCCAAAGGAAGAAAAGTAGGAGAAATCACGTATTCGAAGCGAACTTCGGTAATTTCCCGACTATCCTATTGTTTGGCTTCGAGTTTAGGAAAGTCCTAATGATTATTCGATGTTTCGATCTTGCCAATTTTAATTAATTAGGACTTATATTCGTATGACACAATCATACAAATAGCCTCGAAGATGTGAGGGTTTATGTCGTATCGGACGACTACCTCGGAATCCTAAAACCGGTTATGGCTTAATTTGCAATGCAAATGCCTAACAAAAGGTTGAGGATTTATGTTGCACTAGGAAAACTACCTCGAAGTCCTATGGATTTGTTATTTAATTCTAGGAAAGTTTTGCTGGAGTAGACTCAGGTTTTGCAGATGACGATGGCCGTGCTGCCCACCATGCTCCGAGCTCCTTGTTGTTGCAGAGGTTTAGTTTTAGAAATCATAAATCAGGAGATGAGAAAAGTGTTTTGGTTTAGAGAAAATCTTAATTTCCAAGTGTTTTCAATACTTTAATTAAACAAATCTTAAAGTTGATTATAACGACACCGGTTAAGATCCCACGGTTCCATCCTTCCGGCATCATTATTTTTATCGGATTCACTTAGTCCGTATGAATTTGCTAAACTCAACCGAATGAGTTCCACACTTTCATTTAGACCGTGGGAAATCCCGTTAGCAACACGTAGGTTACATCATCCGAGGTATTCCCGATCATCCAAGAGGACGTTTTAATTTTGTTGTAATTGTAGTTTTGTGTTCGTTTGTGATTAAATTTTGAGTTGTTTTATATTTTGAAATGTTGTGGCGGTGAATTTTATCTCGCAATGACTTTTAATTTAGTTTTGGTTTCAGCTTTTAGTAGGTTATCCTAAAGGTGTGGGTTTTCATGCAACAGTTGTTTATCATGCAAGAAAAGTAAGTGCAATGCAGTTAAATAAATTGCAATAATGAAAATTACAAGAAAATAAATTGCAATAAAATAAAAGCGTACCTAGAGGGTCTTCCCGTCATCCCAAGCTGCACTTAAAACACAATTAGAATATTTAAGCAAGTTCCTAGGTAAAGCTAAGGTAAGGGTTATGGTTTTCTACCAAATTCCTAATCCTATAGCTAGTCATTTCCTATGACGTCTAGGTTCCTTGTGTTTTGGTTTGAAGACGATTTTCTTCATCAAAGAACAATTAAGTTCAATTGTTCTTATAAACATCCTATCATATTGAGAAAGTGTTTAAGAAGAATCTTAAACATCTTTTCAATATTACTGGAATTGTTTTAAGTCCAAATGAATTCAATTACACAAATGAATTAATCGTCCGAGGTTTAGTTAAGTTTTGTTATTATCTTACTCGCTGAACTATGATATTTGAATGTCCTATAAGTGAAGTAACATTTCATTTCATATCCCGTTTAGGAGTTATGATAACTAAAGCTTTCGAGGGTAAATTGGTATTCAAATGATTTGTGATTTAGTTTAATTTCAATTAATTTGGAATAGATGTTCAAGTTATTTTAGATTTATTTTGAATTCTTTATGTCTTTGGTGATGTTATATTTAATTCAACTTAATTTAATTTAATTTAATTTAATTGAGTTATAATTTAATTTAATTCAATTTAATTTGGTTTAACTTAATTTAGTTTGATTTGATGTTACATTAAATTAATTTGATTTGATTTAATTTTAATTTAATTTATTTAATTTAATTTAATTTTATTTTATTTTATTTTATTTAATTTTATTTAATTTAATTTAATTTAATTTAATTTGTTTTTATTTAATTCAATTTAATTTAATTTGATTTAATTTAATTTAATTTAATTTAATTTGTTTATTTAATTTAATTTAATTCATTTAATTTAATTTAATTTGTTTATTTTATTTATTTTAATTTGATTTATCTATTTAATTTAATTTAATTTAATTTGATTTAATTTAATTTTTAATTTAATTTAATTTAATTTAATTTAATTTGATTTAATTTAATTTGTTTATTTAATTTATTTTAATTTGATTTATTTATTTAATTTAATTTAATTTAATTTGATTTAATTTAATTTTTAATTTAATTTAATTTAATTTAATTTAATTTAATTTGATTTAATTTAATTTATTTATTTAATTTATTTTAATTTGATTTATTTATTTAATTTAATTTAATTTAATTTGATTTAATTTAATTTAATTTTTAATTTAATTTTATTTTTTTATTTTAATTAAAATTTTAAAAGAGTTTAATAATTTAATTTTAGTTTAATGATTAAGTCTTTTAATGTTTTGAATTTGAGTTTTCATTTTAATTAAGAATTGAATATTAATGAGATGATTAATTTAGGGATTTTTAAATTAAAGAATAAATCTCTTCCTAATAATATCCCTATTTCAATAATTCCAATTTTATTATTCTTCCAAATTTAATCAATTATTTAATTAAAGTTTAATCATTTTAAATTGCTTAATGGGTTTCTACCCTTTAATTATTTAAATTTCAATCATCCAAATCAGATTAGGATCAAATATTTTACTTGTTAATTTTTTTTATTAAACCTAAAGTTTTAATTAAGGGTTAAAATTTTAATTACCACTTTACCCTTTAAGCTTAATAATTTCATAACTCACTAAATTGAACTCAAATGAACTTGAAATTTTTATGTGACTTCACTCATATGTCAATAAAGACAGGAGAGGAGAAAATGTGATTTTTCTGTATTTAATTTATTTATATAATTATTTTTGGTAGAAAATAGAGATTTCCAAGGAAAATTTAATAACATGACCAAGGGAAAGTTTCTGTCCTTAAGAAAATTAGAGGACATTCCTAATGACCAGAGAACCACTTGGACCAATTTTGGTGATTTTTTGAATGGTATTATTTTTATTATAATTATTTTAAGTTTTGGAATATTAATTAATTTAAAAATAAAATAAATGTTGAAAAATGAATTTTATATTTTTCAAAAATCTCTCTGATATCAAGGAAATCAGAGAAGCAAATTTTGCAATTTTCTGATTTTTCTATGATTTATTATAATTATTTTAGTGCAAATGCTAGAAAATACATTTTTTTAATTTTAAAATTACCCTAGAGCTTTAAAATTTAATATCTCACTAAATAGACCTAAGAAAAATATAGGGTTTGTTCCTAAGTGATTAAAATTCAAAATGTGACATTTTGGTGAATTTTATTATTTTTGTGATTTTTATTATTTTTTAATTATTAAAAATATTAAAATAATATTAAAAATCAACTTTTTTAGAAAATTGAAATTTTAATTTTCTTAGATTCCCCTAATATCAGAGAGGCTCCAAAACCAATTTAGTGAAATTTCGAAAGGTATTTTGAAAGTTATGAATTTTTAAAGTTTAAAATGACTAAGTGGCTTAATCAACCCAATTAGTGGGGCTAACCAAGTCCAATTGACCTCAAATTTTTATGGTGCGTTCCTCTGATCCTAAAGTTCAGTGGAGAATTGATTTCAAGTCAATTTGATGTATGGTTAGCTCTAATTAATTAGAGACCTATTTTGAGTGTTTAAGCCAATTAGGGTTGTTTTAAATGAACTAACTCAAAACCTATTTTTCCTAGGGTTCTCTGGTCATAAGGAACATCATCAAATTTTCCTAGAATTTATTTCACAATATGTTATTTATTGGAATTAAAATACTTAAAACAGTAACATGAATTTGAAAAATCAATAACTCTTCATAGGGATGGCCTCCGACTTTGGAAAATTCAGGGAATGTTCCCAAATTCAGAGGCTTCAAAAGCCCTATGGTCTCATGCCATGGTGAATTGTATACATGCATGGAGAATTAAAAATGTGTAGAGGGTAAATAAATTATAAAAAATAAAATACTTGATGAAATTAAATGATTTCTTTTCCACATTATTCTCCTCTGAACACTGAGCAAGAGGGTATTTTTATTTTATTTTTCTGATTTTTCTACACAAAGTTATGAATTTTTGAAGTTTAAGGAATTAAATAAATCAAAAAAATACCCTAATTTTCTATTTATCCACGCGGCGCCGCGTCAACCTCGGCAGCTCCGAAACGCCGCGTGGCGCGCTCCCATTCGACGCCGCCATCTGACTCAGCGCTCCCGGGGCCCGCTGTATCGTTCCGTCTTCTGATCCGACGCGATCCTGGCCGTCCGTCCGCGCGTGTATTAAATGAACGGCATCCGTTCATCGTCCCCAAGTGTCCTCACCCAAGAGCCGTCCACACTAAATCCCTAATATCTCACTCGATACTCAATGGATTTTCATATTCTTATGCTTTATGGATTCGTCTTGAAGAGACGAACACATCTATACGGCTATCATGCATTGAAATTAAAGCATTTGAAATGGAGAATCTCTAGAAGCTCGGGATGAAGAATTAGCTCATACCTTTGCTCAGAGAAGTGTGGCTTCAATCCGAGAGTTGTTGCACCTTCGATCGGATCCCGCAAGCTCCAGCATGAAGTCTCTCGGTCCAGTGAATTGTCTAGGTATGATTTCGACCACGACCGATCACAAAGCTTCGGAGGTCTGGAGCAACCGGGTGGCCCTGGAGATGGGGCTTTTGCTGGTGGACACCTTCCCCGGTCCGGTGAAGGTGTAGAACCAATCAATTTGGGGATTGGCTCACCGTGGAGAAGTGTCCTAGTTTTGGGTGGAATTTCAGCTGAGAAATCGGGTTTTGTCGATGGGGATTAGGGCAAATCGACACCTGGGATCAACCGCTCTAAGGGTGGAGAAGGTTTGGAACAATTTTGGCGCAGTTTCGGCAAGGTTTGTGCAACTCTCCTCTCATGGCCGCGAGGGGGTCGGGTTTAAATAGAGGTGGCCGAAGAGCCTCCTGTGGATGGCCAAGGGTCGGGATCGACTGCTCGGTCATGGGAAGAACAGCCATGGTGGCCATTGGGCATGGGGCAGCTCCGCAAGGTGGAATTCCAAAGTTTGGCTCCTCCCAAGGTCTCGGCCATGGTGTTTTCCGGCGATCAAGGCGGCCGGCCGGCAGCATGGGTCACCTTCGTGGTCGTGGAGTCCAGGGCTCGAAGTTGGTGAAGTCAATCGGAGTTTGACATGTGTAAAGGCTTTGAATTAAAATGGAATGGAGAAGGGGTCATTTTGGCTTCAATTTGGTCAACCCATTGGTTTGGGTTGGGTGCACCTCCCCATGGCCTCGATTTTGGGCCGAGAGGATCGGTTGGGTCGCCCAAGAGAGAATGGTGTGGTCTCTATCCATGATGAGGTGGCTAAACATGGTTTAGAGTGTGTCATGGATAAGGTTAAAAAGCTTAATGAAAGATTAGGAAAGGAGCCCCTCCTTTTACCATTAATGGCATGGTCACATGCCAAGCTTTCATGGCTCCATATGGCTTGTGAATGGCTCACCCTTGGCTCCATTTGGCTTGGGAAAAGCTTCGGTCAATTTCATAAAAAGGGATTTAAGAAAATTTTGATATTTTGATGGGAATTTGTATGGGGCTTGATTTAGAATTGTTTAATTGATGACTTTGAAACTTAGGGGCAATTTTGATTAAATGGATGATGAGGGGAAGTGCCATGTGGGCTTTGGATGAATTTGGGCTTTTGAATTTGAAGGAAGTGGGTTTCTTAGGAAAGTTTAAGGGGAATGGGCTTTTTGATTTTAGGATGGGCATTTGGGTGAAGATTTTGTGAAGGACCTTGTCAAATAAGTGTTATAATTGGTTTAGGGATGTTCTATGAAGGGCTTGGAGTCAATTTAGTGTGATTTGGGGTTGAATTGGTTTGAATTTGGATTTATTCTGGTAAGTGGGCCTATGTAGGTCAAATTGGGCTAACTTGGGCCAATGTTGGGTTAGGGTTAAAATTGATGTAAAATTAATGTTGAGAAATATTTATGGGAGTGTTTCAAAGAGGTTTTGACTTTGGTTGGGCTTTGATTTGTGGGTTTGGGCTCATTTGGGTTAGGTTTGGGTTTAGGTCAAAAATGGGCCTTTTAGCTTTGGTTTGAATTTGAGTGAGGTTTGGGTCTAAATGTTTGGAAAATCAGGTTAGTGTTTTGTTTGTGGGAATGTTAAGGAAGGTTTAGAAAAGATTTGGGGTTAATTGGAGCTGAATTGGGTGAGTTTGGTTAGGTTTGGGTCATGGGTCCAAATCGGGCTTTAAGGCCAAAAGTGAAATTGGATCCAAATGTCAATCAAATTGAACTTAGATTTAGTCTAGATTGGTGTTGGGAATGTTGAATTGAAGTTTAGAACTGAATTGGACCAGAATTTGGGTCAATTGGGTAGGTTTAGTTTGACATTGGGTTCACTTAGGGTTAAAATGGGTCAAATTGGGGGTTTTGACAAAAGTAGGGTAAATTGACAAAATTGGACCATGGTGTAGTTGGACAAAATGAAATTGGGAATATTTGGGATTTTCTGGAATTTTCTGGGAATTTTCTGAATTTTTGGATTTTTGGCCAAGAGGGGTATTTTGGGTATTCGGAGGGTATTGGGAGGTATTTTTGGAATTTTTGGTATTTTTGGGTATGGATGATCAATTTGAGTAATGTGGAAATGTTTAAGATCAATTTTGAGGAATTTTGGGTGATTTAAGAAATTTTGAAAAATTTGGGTAATTTCAAGGGTTTTGGGTAGGCTAGGCGGGTGTAGGGTCCCGGGGGTCAAAAATTGAAAATTTGGGAAATTGAAGATTGGGTAGATGTAAGTGGAGTGAAATCATTTTGGTTGAGCCATGAAGCCATATCAAGCCCACTTGAGCCATGAAGGGACTCATTTGAGGCATTCACTATGTTGTTCCTAACCCTCTTAGCCTGAGGGCTTAGGGGTTAAGGACCATCCATGTGAATCACCTACATGAGTCAGGAGGTCAAGTTGGGTATGGGTGTGTTTTAGGAAGTGTGTGAAAGTGTAGTGTATAAGTGTAGTGTGTGTGTAAGTCAGCCCCCTCACAAGACCAGGCCACTCAGGGCAGTCCTAAGGCCAAAGAGTCCCATAGGAACTCATCCTTAAACTTCCACATTTGATTTCAACCCTCTAGGTGATTAGGGGTCTATAGTCAAGTTTGTGGAGTTTGCTGGGAGTTAAGAAGTGGTTTGAATTTCTAAAAGGTGGGTCCCAATTCTAGTCCTCTAAGATAGTCAAAGGAAAAGCCTAAGGCTAGATCCTAAGCACTAAAGAGAAGAAGAGAAGACCTCATCAAAAATGAGGTCAACATATCATATTTTGCTTAGCTAACCATCGCAATATCTCGATTGACAGGAGTAAATTTCGATTGATATTTGCATTGTGAAGGAAAGCCATGACCTTTCCTAGTATTCTTGTTCGGTTACCCATTCTACATAGGGTCCGAACTGAGCACCTTTTTATGGATGTGCTCGTCCCGCTCTCTTTAGATGAGTGTGGTGTGTTCCATCTTAAGGGATATGTTTTGGTTTAGTCTTATGGCTTAATACCATTTGGTTGGTTCGCTCTATTTTGCCCAACCTTTCTTAGGTATCTCAAATGATTGAGGTCAATTTCGATTGATGCCTCTTTTGTGCGGGAAAGGGGTTCTTTCCTTGACACCTCTATTCGATTATGCACTCCTTCTGGGTCCAAATTAGGGTCTCCCACTCATTTCAAATGACTGTGGCATTTTCCCTCTTAGGAATGCTATGTTTTTTACCAACCATTCTTAGATACTGCGTTAACTCCCAAGCGGAATTCTTTATACCAAAATCTCCGATAGCAGTATGTTTTGATCATCCACCCTCTTGATATTCTTGACTCGGTCAATTTTCATTGCCTTATTGGAGTGACATGTCATATCGAGTTTAGACTTCGTCTATTATCTATTTGATCCATGTCCTTAGTCAGTGCCACTTTTAATGCCTGACATTTGCCCCGATATTTTTCATGATAAGAATTGCTTTAGCCAGTTCTTGCAGGAAATATTTGTTGAGCTCTCCCCAGTGATAGCTACTTCGCTAGTTCTGAGGGACCTTTTAGCGAGGCTTACTTTGCTAGTGCTTGCTTAAAGCACCCTACATTTGGACTTGTGAGTCCACCTCGATGATATTTCGATTGGCCTGGTTGGTTTGGTCTGGCCCATCGAATGACATGTTGTATCAGTCGCTCAGTTGATCCATGTCTACACCGGGATATTTGATGCCTCCCCATCATAATTACTTGCTAAATGGGAAAATTTCCTACGAGATTTGTCTCTCTAGTGCTTATGTAAAAGCACTTTTGTGGTTAGACCATTTCAATTACCTAACCCCATTAATTCTTTTGATTATTTGGGTAGTTTTATCTGCCACATCGGGTAACAAATCACATCATTCTTACCGCCAATCCATGTTAGGTTGGATCGCTCCATGCATCCAGCATATACTCTGAGCATGGTACCTCAGGCTTTTTTTAGCCATATGGTCGCTCATTTAATCCATAGGCAGGATACCTCTCCCTGTCCTATTTGATATTTTCGACTACTTTGGTTGGTTCTATCCGCCATGTCGAGTGACATGTTACATCGGTCTTACTGCCGATCCATGTTCTGTCGGAGTGCTTTGACATCCGACTATACTTTGAGCAACATGCCTCAGGTTGTTTCACCTTATGGTTGCTCGTTTGATGTGTAGGCAAGATACATAACTCTTGTCCTATTTGATGCTCGACCGGGATACATACCTCCCGTGTCACTTGATATGAGAAGTAGGATACATACCTCCTACTCAACTTGATGTGCAGTCAGGATACATACCTCCTGGACTATTTCGATCAGGATACACACCTCCCTGATCATTTTATGTTCTGATCAATGGAACTTTTGCCTTCACTTGACCGAACCTTGATGATAAGACCTTATTATGAGGCATGTCAGGTTTCATAGCCATTTGTCTTTGAGGTCTCTCAAACTGCATGCCCATTTTGGCTGGTTCTCTCATGAGAGCATTTTTCGGCTTTACATAGCCATATACCTTGATGTTTCTCGAGCCATGTGACACTTTATTTGGCTTCCTTATGGGAACATCCCGTCTCTAGACACTTTTAGCTTTCTAGCTATGTTCCTCGAGCCATATGACACTTTAGTTAGCTTTTTTGTGAGGACACCCTGTCTTTTGACAACTTTACTTTTGTGGTTGTTTGATATGATAACTCTCGAGCTATATGGCGCTCTAGTCAGCTCTTATGAGGACATATTATCGTATCCGGCTCATTAGCCTTTCGATACTTCTCGGAACACATGTCCCTTTTAGGCCGGTTCATTTACGAGAGTATCCCTTCTTCATACTTTCCTTGGTTCATGCCTCTACGGCCTCTGAACCCACCCCTAGGTTATGCCTTTAAGGCCTGTGAACCTATTTTTGTGGTTATGCCTTCATGGGCCCCTGAACCATTGTGTTTGCTCGTGCCTTCACGGCCTCTGAACCACCTCTCTCTTTTTCCTTTTGGTTCAACCATACTTTATACTCACTAGTTTAATCGCCACCTCTGATCAGGATATGTTGTGCTTTATAGCCGCCTGATTAAGGTGATGGGTGTTTTGTCTCAATGAGATCAGTTAGACTCACAATCGGGGTCTCTTTCAGAGGAAACAAAATAGGAGATTTGGTCACACGAGATGACTGGTTTTCTCCCCTACTGTTTCGAATGTGGTTAGGTACAGGGTTTTCATCGATTATGTTGTTTCGAATGAGGTTAGACAGATCGATACTGCCGTTTTGAATGAGGTCAGGCAAACCCCAGCCAAACATGTTCAATTTATCTGTCCTGGTTGGGTCCTTTCTCCCCTACTATTTTGAATGTGGTCAGTTACGGGGTTTTCATCGATTTTGTTGTTTCGAATGGGGTCAGACAGATCGATAATGCCATTTCGAATGAGGTTAGGCAATCCCCAGCCAAACATGTCCAATTTATCTGGCCTGGCTGGGTCCTTCCTCTCCTACCGTTTTGAATGTGGTCAGGTATGAGATTTTTATCAATTCTGTTGTTTTGAATGAGGTCAGACAGATCGATATTTCTGTTTTGAATGAGGTCAGGAAAATCTTTTCTCAGTCATACCATGCCCAATTTATCTGGCCTGCCTGAGCTCTTTGGTGGACAATTAGCTTCAACTGCTGACCACCACCCTCAACCATACCCTGTCCAGTTTTTCTGGCCTGGTTGGGACCCTTCATGGTTATGCCTCTACGGCCTCTGAACCACCCTTTTAGGTTATGCCTTTTACGGCCTCTGAACCTATTTTCGTGGTTATGCCTTTACGGCCTCTGAACCACCCCTCCTAGGTTATGCCTTTATGGCCTTTGAACCTATTGTTGTGGTTATACCTTTATGGCCTCTGAACCACCCCTTTTAGGTTATGCCTTTATGGCCACTGAACCTATTTTTGATGACTAACCGGTTACGACTGACTAGCCACATCCTTGACCATACCATGTCCAGTTTATCTGGCCTGGTCGAGGTTTCATTTACTCTTTTCTTGGGATGTCACCTCGACTACCAAGAGATACTCTCCTTTCAGGATGCTTCCAACAATTGCACTGTGCCTCAGCGGCACACCACACTTGTTGGGGGTCCTTTTTTGGCATCATTTTTTTTATATCACATATGTGGGATGTCCACTCGAGCGCATCGGGTCGTATTTTATACAAATAAGTCACCCGTAGCTCCAGACATCTATTTGTGACCTTTCGGTGCGTGTTGAGGGGCACACAATCGAGGTCATTCTGCTAGACTTTGGCTTTCGCTAGTGAAGGCCGGTCAGCATTTCACATATCAGATGGCTTTGGTCGGGTAGACAGGTGTTACTTGACGCATCACGCGGGAAATTGGCTCAAATTGGCCCATCCACAGGCGAGCTTGTTCAGATGACCTCGAATGATGAAACGGACCACACGAGTGTGTCCGAGACATCGATATTACCTAAGAAGGATGTGTATTTTGCTACGGCCTCGCGGGCGAGGTAAAAATTGTGCAAATTATCGTTTTTAGCCTGATCGTCAAAAATCACCCAAATGACTCCAGATGATGAAACGAATCACACGATTGTGTCCGGGATGTCGATTTTACCTATGGAGGATGTTCATTTTCCTACGACACCAAATTATTCTTTTTTGGCCCAATTGCTCAAAAAGTGGCCCGAGCGGCCCTGAACGACCCCGGATGGCGAAACGGACTGCTCCAGTGCGTCCGGAGCGTCAATTTTTGCCAGGAAGGATATCTATTTCGTTGCGAGGACGTGCACGGATTAAGAGTATGCTGATGATAATTATAATTTTATTATTATCATATATAATATTATATAATATATATAACATTATATAATATTTCGAATATAACTATCGCATATTTCTCTCCCAAAAAAAGGAATCGCACACCAGTCCTATCTATCGCGAACCTAGATCCGAACACCCTCCAGCATCGCCACCTTCGCCTTGAAGCTCGCAGCCAGTTTTCCTCACCGCCGAAGGATGCCCCGCCGCCGGTGTTCCTGCCGCTAGGCCCTCGGCCGAACTCTCCTCGCAAGCTTTAGCCGTGTTGCCACCTTCTCTTGAAGCTCGCCATTTCACCCAAAACTCACCAACGACTCCTCCTCTCCGGCAAATAAAGTCGCTGATATCCTCTAGCCGTCGACCTCTTCCTCTAGCCACCGACGTTCCAACTCCGCCGGCTCTTCCTTCTTCATCCTCGTGGCCGACCGCCCCTTTTCCACTTGCCTATCATCTCCCTCTCAACAGCAAAGCTCTAGCAGTCACGGCTGCTTTCTTCTTTGCGAGGCAGCGGGCATTCACCACTCCACAACCTCTCCTTCAGCACCGCTGCTCTTTTTGGTAGCCAAAGACTACCGATCTTCTTCCCTGCTAAAACCTCCTCGTGCCAGTGATGCTAACTGTAGGCCAACTGTCCCCATAGTTAGTGCTCCTTCTCACAGGGAAGCTTTCACAATGGTGTTTGTCCCTTTTTACTAGAGGCAGCGACAACCTCGCTGGCATGCTCTCCTATTCGGTTGGGAGCCTCGCTGAAGCAACGACCCCTTGCAAATTAACGACAGTGTTGCGATGCATTGAACCCATCGAGCGACCCCTACTTGAAGGTACATTTTGGTCATATTTTTATATACCAAAATTATTTTTTTTTTTGGAACTTCTCATACCTCACGTGTTACCTCCCTTGTTGACATGGTTTTGTTGTGAGGTGTGTCGACTGCTCACTCGATCCCGCTTTCCATGTTTATTGCTGCTTGATTCGCCGGGAAGTGAGCCTCTTGCCCTCATAGAGTCTTCCTCTCTTTCCCTGCATGCTCGACGAGGTACATAGTGCGAGGTGTATCGGCATGTGGACCGAACACCGGCGGTTCGCCGGAAGCGTGGGCTCTCCTTCAGCATAAAGAGAATGTGTCTTCAACCGTCGCGGCGGTGAGACTTTCTTTGCCTTAGCTGGCTCTAGGTTTAGTCTGGTCTAGGCACGTGGGTTCGATCGCCCATGAGGGGTGGAGGTGCCAGACGACATGTGTTGATCGGTCGAGCCACCTATGTGATGGATCGTTGATTTACCTAGAGTGAGCTATAGGTTAGGAATCTTGTGCGTTGGCCAGTCTTATTCGTAGCCTAGCGATTCCTTGTTTTTTAGCTTTAGATCTTAATCTTGTTGGGTCGGAATCCCAATTTCCCACAGTTTTGGCGCTCCTAATCTCACGGATTAGTTGAGTTCGATCTTAGAGGACGGAAAAAGCTTTGTAGCTAGTCCTTTCTATAAAATTGGGGTGTTCGTAGAGCGGGAAAAGCTTTGTAGCTAGTCCGCCCTACGAACGACGGTGAGTTTTCCCCTAAGAGAAATTGGGAGGGGGAAGCCCTCCACATAGCCATGCCAAAACTGGAGACGGCGATGTCGCACATCCAAGAGTGTTAATCTTAGGTTCCTATGTGAGGTCGTTAGGATGAGTTCGACATGTCGTCGAGCGTTGGGGTAATTTTGTGTATGCATGGTCCACCTTGTTGCATTTTTTTTGCATCTGATTACCTATTGCATCATATTGCATGTTTGTATGCATGTGCATGGTTGTATGCTTGAATGTTGCATCATATACTGTGTATGTTTACATGCATAAGCACTATCACTTGTTTGTGTTGCACATTTGCTCGGGCCGCTGCCGCTACGGCATGCCCGCTCTTTCTGATTCACTGCCTTCACGGTATACTCACCCTCACCACTTTGGTGCATCCTCTTTGCATGTAGCATCCTTGCATTCATTTGCATGATGTGTGTTTGTCCTTTTGGGCGCCCGTTGTGATTGCTTCGTACTTCGGTCGAGCAATCATAATGCGGGATTCTTGCATGACCATTTGCTTACCCATTCCTTGATGGCTTGTCCTACTCGTTAAGAGAGTGACCACGTGTCGGTCGTGATGCCTTAACGAGCATTGCTTGCTGGTTTGATCCCAATGAGCAATGCGAGTTAATTCATCGGGATCGACACAAGTATGACTGTGCTAAGGATCCATTGGATCTAACTTGTGTTACCCCTCTTCGTGACGCCCTTTAGATCCTTCAGATCTTTAGGTCGGGGCCGGTATGGCGACCCCGTCAAAGTCATACTATACCCAGACTTACCCCGCACTTAGGCACTAGGTTTGTGCACTTTCGTTAGATGGTGTGCTAGACTAGGATTAGGTTGCTAGGTAGTCGTTTTTATGCCTGACTATTGTTCTTTGCTGGATTGGTTGCCCTAGTCAGATATCTTTCTTTTGCACTTTCCCTGTGATGTGATTTCATGCTGCATATGTATGGTAGTGTGTTAACGTGCTTTTCTACAGGGAGTCATGCTTCTATGTGCACATAGGTACCGCTATAGAGGGAGCAAGTGATGATTTCTAACAATTTGCTTGCAGGTGCTATTTAGCTCCCCCACTTATAAGGCATGGCACCTTATATGCCATTTGCATGTGAGTTTTCCCGCTAACACTTATTTGCATGCAGGATTGAACATTTTTTCTTTTCCTTCGTACTTTTAGAGTCTAGGAGAGTCCTGTAGTAGAAATAAGATATGGGCACGGGTTCCGAGGCTCTTTGATGTGGGAACCACGTGGAGGGGACTAGGAGCAGATGCTCGTGCCCCGTATCTTAATTCTGCATTTTTATATTGATGTATAGAATTAGAATCGGGCATGTATATGCAGAGTCCGACCGCTTTTTTCTTTTTCTGGAATATGTTGTCAGTCCAGCGGCATTTTGGCCTCTTTTATTTTATTATTGAGTGCTTTCTTTTTTGCTTTTATTGCATACTTGCATGCGTGCATGTGTTTTCCTTATTTCTTTCTGTGATCTGGGATTTCGCGTTACCATTTAGGCACTTTAAGGACCCTAAAATTGTAAACTTTCTATGTTAAAAATCCTAATAAAATATTCAAGATAAATGAATTTTAGGATTAAAATATTCAAGATTTTAAAATCTGCACTTTTACTTTCTTGCATGGCCTTCAAGCCGAATTTTAAAGGGGTTGCATTGCATGGCTATCTCCCAAGTCATACTAATAGGGCCTCCACATTACTTAAGGACCGCTCTAGATAACTGCATTCATATTTGCATGTCCCGAGGAGGAGTCCCCGTACTTCTCCAATCTGACTGGCCCAACATACCTTTATTGGTGGTTGTCTAGTGCGCCTAGGGTGTTAGAAGGCTCCCCGACCCAGAAGAGGTGTAAGTTCTTTTGTTTGGAGTGTTTGCAGCTTTGTAGCTGAACCTCCATTTCTCTTCTTTCCTGAGGCATTCTTATCACTTTGGCAGGTGAAAGACCCACCTCTTGGAGCTCCAGCTTATAGTCATAGGATAGAGTTTCTTTCCTCTGACCTTAGGGCTACCGAGGTCCCCGTGAATAATGCAATTCTTGGATTGCTGACCGGGGATCTCAGGACATGTTGGGTCGACTACCTCCATGACCAGGTAGACTTAGGGTCCTACTGCTTGGGATGACGGGTCCGTGGTACCCCGACTTGGCTACCTCTACCCCTTTAGGATTACGCCTCCCTTCTTTTGACTACACCTGTTGAGTCATTTCACTCCTTGACTTCGTTGATATCATTTTGACGGCCCGATGCCGATGAGCTGCCGCCCGTTCGGGATACGATGATTTGTCCTCTGCCCTTATGGCTCGGACGTGCTTTGACGTGTTGGGATATCCCCATCAAGATGATTTAGGTTATTTCGTAGGCTCCGTATGCCGATGAGTCGCTACCCCATTTGGAATGTGAGAGACTCACTCTCTGCCTGATGGCATAGCGAGAGCTTTGAAGCGTCGGGACTTTCCCACACGGAATAATCTTCCTTTGATTACCTATACCCCAGGTCTATAATAATATAAAGAGAAACTCCTTTTTATCAAGAGTATTCTTGGGTATTCCCCAAGATGTAATTAACCAGTAGGAATCCGTTCCTCTGGGAGTGCTCTTGACCCCATAACAGGTACATACACTTGACTCTCTGGTTATGGGTGATCTACGTAGATACTTCTTTCATGGATATTGGTTCAAGGTGCCTCCGCTCGATCTTGTTTGGGCGGACATGCTTGACTTATCCTTGCGAGGTTTATCACATGTAGACTCCATTATTTTCTTTTCTCTTGTTTGTCGTTTTTGTTGTATGTCCCTTCTTATTCGGTTCCTCTCCTCTTCGAATCACTTATTTGATTCGAGAGGGAGATTTATTCGAATAAGGGAAGTATACGATGATTGACAAGCTGGCAACTCCTTTCCTTTAAAATAAAAAAGAGAAAAGAATGGCAGAAAATAATGATATCTTGGTGACTTCCCGGTCTATCCTATTATTTGGCTAAATTTAGGTAGAGAAGATATTTTTTAGATTTCATCCTGCCGATTTTAATTATTTAGGGCTTACTTTCACTTGATATCGATCATTTGAATAGTCTAGAAGATAGGAGGCTTTACGTCACATCTGATGACGACCTTGAAATCCTAAGATGAGTTAGGGCTTATCTTTCACAGCAGAGCTATGTAAATGCCTAAAGTATTAGGTGAGGATTTATGCTGCGCTATACAAGAAACCTCAAAGTCCTATAGCTTTTTATTTAATTCAAAGGAATGATTCAGCTGATGTATACATGTTCTGCTGTTGAAGATGGTCGTGCTGCCCACAATGCATGCTCCACGCTCCCTCGTCGTAGCAGATTTAGTTTAAAAAGTGACAATCAGAGGATGAGAGAAATGTCATGTTTTAGAAGGTTGAAAATCAAGATGTCTTAGTGTTTTAATTAAAACAAATGTTTAAGTTGATTATGGCGACACCGGTTAGGATCCAACGGTTCCCTCGTTCCGGCACCACCATTTTCATAGGATTCACTTAGTCTAGATGAATTTAATAAACTCAACTTAATGAGTTCCATACTTTCAATCAGACTATGGGAAATCTCGTCAGCAACACGTAGGTTACGTCGTCCAAGGGATTCCCAGTCATTCAATGAGACGTCTTAAATATAGTTATAATTGCAAGTCTTATTTTGTTTGTGATTAAATTTTGAGTTGTTTTATATTTTGAATGTTGTGAGTTGATTTCAGTTTTCATAAGCAGGTGTCACAATTTGCAATATAGTAAATGTACAATGAAGCACAAAAAGTAAAAGTACAGTAGGGAGACAAACAGTAGTAACAGTACAAGTAGCAAAGTAAAACTGTTGTAGCACACAAATGGTGCATATGTGTGTTGTGGTGTATGTAAGAATGTAAAGGTGTGTAGAAATAGTTGAAAAGACAAACAATCTGTAGAAAGTTTAATAAAAGACATCGAAAACAAAGTCTTTAGAAAGCTCAGAAAAAGTTCATAGAAAACCCATATGAAAACTTGTGAAATCCATAAAGAACGGACTACAAGTCCAGGAGGACCGTAAGTATGATGGCGCGGAGGACTCGGAGCTGTGCTATATATTCCAACCTTAGGTGTTGACTACCAGGCTGACACCCAACAGAGGGCAGTACTAAATCGATCCAGACAGTCAACCGTGGACCTTTATAGATTTTTCATTCATTTCAATTGGGATTTCATGCAAGTAAAAATGTATGGGTGAAAGACTGTCTTGTAGTGAAGGTAGTTTTGTATTTTGAAAAATGTACATGTATATTTTATAAAGTAATGTGATCCACAAGTTGAATACCTCGATCGAGTTAGAACTACTAGCAACCTAAGTGTTACGGTGGTAGATACCCTGAGGGTGGACGAATAGTGTCGTGAATTCCTTCCTCTACCCTCTCCAGGGTCTCTGAGTCAGGAGGCACTATTTTAGGGATTCTCTCGTATCCTTCTCTAATGCAGTGTCGTCACTGTCCTGCCCCATCCATCATACTTATAGCCTTGCTTGATGACCCCATATATAGCGGAAGGCTATACATGCGCACTTATGTGTCCTGCTTAAGAACGTGACTTAGGCCAAGAAACAAGAAGAAACAAATGACAGGGGGAACAAGGAGAAGAAAGGGGAGAAAACAATCCACCAAACACAATGTCGTAAAAGAGGTGGGTTGTTTCTCAAAATTGTATAAAAACCCAAACACGTGTCAAAGTAGCTAAGCCTCTCCCAACATGGTGCAGAGAGGTAACGGTGAGACATGTAAAACAAGTAGGCTAAGCCCCTCCATCATGGTGCAAGGGGTAACTGTGAAAGGCAACAAGAGCAAGCCCATAAATGGTTAAGAACAAGGATGCACAAGTCTTAAATACTTTCATGTGCATAAAGTCGTTAAGGGAAAGACGATGTCATAAAGAAGGTAATGTAGTGAGTGAAGTGGTGTAGGGATATGATGCGTAAAGTGATGTAGGAGGTGGGATAGTGTAAGACTGAGGCAATGTGGCATGTAGGGTAATGTGGTGTAGGGATGTGAGCTAATGTAGCATATGATGTGATGTAGGGTAATGTAGTATATGGGGTAATGTAGTGTATGGATGTGAGATAATGTACCATATGATGTGATGTGGTATGTAGGGTAATATTAGGTAATGTAGCATGTGATTTGTAAAGTGATGTAGCATGTGGTGTGATGTAGGGTAATGTAGTATATGGGGTAATGTAGTGTAGTGATGTGATATAAAGTAAGTGGTGTAATAACGGAAGGCAAAAGAAGACGTGTAAAATCAAAACCAGTGAACAACGTAGGAAAACTGAATTTGATTGAGAAAAATCGGGCATCATAACGGCATAAAAAATGAAATTTTCACACCTGCAATTTGCATAAAAGAAGTGCCACAAGCATGTATATATATGTAACATTCAATATTTCCACCAATTTCGAGTTTTCCACATTTGCAATAACATGATAGTGAAGTGACATGAGCATATGACACCATTCCAAGCATATTAAACAAGTAGTAGAGCATGTATAAGAATGTGAAGGCACTCAACATGAGTATGTGAGTCTAAGGTAAACTGAGCATGAATAGTATATCCCAACTTTCTCCCTTTTTGAAGGGTAAACATGCCACCTCCTTTTCTTTCTTTTTTTCTCACATAAGTCAATTTAAATGATGCTTAATAATGTAAATTTTAAGCGAGGGCAGTAAGGGAACATTTAAAGTAGACTTGCATGGTTATCATCCATGCAATGCTCAACATAGGGGCAACAAAAGAGTACTTAGAACCAACTTACCACAAGTCAAATCAAGTATATTTTGCATACAGACAACAAGGACGTAATCTAAATCAATTCAAAATAAGTGCAAAAGTATAGATTTTCACTTAATGGTAACCTAGGAACAATGGCACTTTCTTATGTGCAATAGACATCACCGAAAGGGGCTATAGACATATATGTAGCAATGGCCAACATTTCCATTCAAGTATTTGATGCTCATAGTAACTTCCATAAGAAACACATGCAAGAATTTGAAAAATAAAGTGAAGTGAAGGTGGAGTGTAATGTTAAAAGTGCACTTCATGTATGTGATATGTAAACATCTCAAAATTATGGGATGACTTGTATGAAAAAGAGAATTTTAAATTTATACAAGTAAAACATGATTTTTTGTGCATAGAATAAGGTGAAACATATGCGGAAATATAGCTTTGATGTTGCATATGTGAATTCATGTTGAAATATATGAAAAATAAGTGTAGGCGTGTTCAAATTTTGACGTTTCATGAGTGAACGTGTTTGAATCCGAAAATTGCAAATATTTCACCAAAATGTTTCATGGTATTGCAAACAATGCAAAGCTTCATAAATGCATAGAATAAAGTAGGATATGTGTGAAAACCAAGCTTGGATGTTATACACATGAATACTTGAGGAAGTAAGTGAAACAAATAATCACACATGTGTTCGAATTTTGATAGTTGTGCATGTGTCTATCTCTAGATCCGAAAATTGTACAAATTTTATCAAGTCATTTACATGCAAACCAATAAATGCAAGGTAACATTGAATCCCCACAAATTCATGTAATACATGTAGTAGAGAAGTGACAAGTTCACATGAGACACAATAGAGCAAATGACTTTCAAGCAATATGTAACTTTCCAAGTGTAAGCTTTCAATATAAAGGCACTATAGGAAAAATATACCAAATGTACAAAACTTTCAAGATTTTTTGCCATCAAAAATATCATTTTGTGCATAAGGAAAGATGGAATATGTGTAAGAAAACAAAGCCTATATGTTATATATGCAAAGGTCTAGTGAAAAGAGTGAAGAGAGGCACCTATTTCTTCATATCTTGGGTGTTACATGTGGTGTTACCTTAAAATCCCAAAATTGCATAAATTGAACAAGTCTTTTCAAGCTTCGAAAATACATAGCTCTAAAGCCAATATCTCCCAAAAAACAAAAGAAAAACATGTGACCTCTTCTAAGTAAGGTGTATCAAGCCTTAAGCACTTTCCAACATGAATAAGGTATCACCAAGCTAATTTCATGTATGAATTGGGGTGGAATGTGTGTAAAAACAATGCCCATGTGTTGTTTATATGATAACTTGATGAAATAAGTGAAAGGAAAGAATTTAGGGTCACAGTTGCAAGTATTCCAAGAGTGAATATTTTCCAATCCGAAAATTGCAAAATATGTCACTAAGCCAATTTCGTTTCCAATTTACACATGCAAATAACAAAAGCTTTAAGCAATTGATACATAAGCTTTGGCTCTAAAAAAAGCAAATGAACTTTCCAACAAGCCCTTCAACTTGCTCATAGAAATGACAAAAGTCTTACACATTTTGAACATGAGTTTAGCCATCCAAATTATATAAGAAAGCACCATGAAACATACCATGAGCTAACCCAACTCCAAATCTCAATGTGAAACACAAAGAAAAGCTCATGCCATTTAAGGTCCTAGCCCCCACATATATCAAACATGCTTAGGGAGCAAAATCGACTAAATTTAAAAAAATAATCGGCAGCATTTCCCTTAGAAATCAGATTTTTACACATTTTCTTCAAGCATACCTACATGAGAAGAAGCACATAGAAAATTCAAGCAAACATGTAAGAACTTAGGCTAGCATGTAGGAGGCTTAATCAAGCCTAAATAAAACCCAATCAAGTATGTAAGAGCTAATTAATGCAAAGTTAAGCCAACAAACTTCAAGCATTTCTTTTCTCTTTCTTTTTCTTTTCTATTTTTTTTTACACTTTTTTTTTAGTCAAGCAACATAAATGAGAGCAAGCATATAGGGAACATGTAGGAAACTTCATTTTTTTTTCTCTCCTTTTTTTTTTGCTAAAGAAACATAAATGTTTGGCATGTGAAATAGTCCCAAGACTAAATATGAAACTCAAATATTTTTTTATACTAAAGCCTTTCCAAAACTTAGCAAAAATTTCCAAATTTTGCCACATGAAAGATTTCCCAAGCTTAGCATGAATTCTAAACCTTAGCCTTTGAAAAGTGCTTAAAGAATTTAAGCATAAATTTCAAATGTTTGCCACATGAAAAGCTTCCAAAAACTCAAGCATAAACTTCAATTCCCACCATACAACTCATTAGCCAAAAGCAAGAAAATATAAGCCATGAAAGGGGAAAACACATGCTTTAATGGCTAAGACAAGTCAACCAAGCCAAAGAGAGGTGAAAGAATGGCAATGCACTTAGCTCCAACACAATTTAAACATAATTTTACCTAAGATTTGGCTTAAGAAGAAAATTGGAAGCACCTCCCCCTTCCTTATGCAAAATTCGGCCAACTCAAGTAAGGCCTAGAAAGGCCATTAAATAGACAAAGAAAAGGAAGAAGAAGAAGGGCAAAATTGAGCCATTGAATTTACCAATGGGTAAGGACCATTGGTAGCAAGAATAAGGCAGCCATGAGACCAATTTTGAGGTGATAGAAGTGAAAGGAGAAATGACCCAAAAGCTGCCATTGATTAGATTGAAGCTAGGGGAGGGAGAAAGTCATGCCTTAGAGAAGAAGCAAATGGGAAGAAGCCAAACCATGGGTGCTTGCACCAAGGGGGCTTGGCTAGGGCTGAACTTGTGCCACTTTTAGAGGAGGGGGCTGGTTTGCGAATTAGAAAGGAGGGGGAGGAAGAGGGGTTCGGCTAGGTTAAGTGAGGGAAGAAAAAAATATATTTTATTAGTTATTTACTCACATTGCGACGCTGATTTCGACGTCGTTCACTCATGTGTCGAATCGTAGTAACTTAAAAATGCTTCCCAAGTAATTTTGATGTTTCGTACGCAATGGAGCAGTCCGTTTGGGAATCAGAGGTCGTTTGGGCAACCCCGTCGTCAAAACAAGTCAAATTTAGGGCTTTTTCAATTAAATCGGATTTTGGTGAAACTCAAGGCCAAATTGGTGGTGATTGAATGTTGAATTTATTTGGGGATGTGTCAAAGTGTTTAAAATTTAAATTATGAAGAAATTGGTCAACATTGGGTTCAATTTGGATCAAATCTCATCTTAGGTCAAAATTGGTGCTTTTGATTAAATTGGCTTAAATTGACAAAATTGGGTTATGGTGTTGTTGGAGAAAATAAAATTGGGAATATTTCGGAGGTTTTAGGAATTTTTAGGAATTTTTTGAATTTTTGGCTAAGCAGGGGTATTTTGGTAATTTCAGAATTTTTTTGGGAATTTGGTCAACAATCTGATTAAAAGGTCCAGATTGGTTCAAAATAGAATTTGGAGTTAAATGGCAGTGTCCGGGGGCATTTCTGACCAATGTGGAGAGTTTTACGAATCCCGGAGCACTTTTCCAAGTATCGACTTCTTCGGCTGCAAGGCATCCACCGGTTGCTCGAAAGTATGGCATGTTTACAGTTAAACTTAATCATTTGACGGGAAGAACACTTTGGAATGATTTTTAGAGAGCTCGGGTGATTCTGTGAAGTTTTGGGCTTTGGGGGCATTTTGGTCATTTGGTGGAGTTTAGACGCTAGGGGTCAAAAGTGGGAAAGTTTGGTAGCTTTCGGAATTCAATTTGGGATGTCAAGTTGTTTGGGTTACGAATCAGAAGTGGCTCTCTTTGGTCCTCCATGTGTTGGTCCTAGCCATCTTAGCCATAGGCTTAGGGTTGGTGGGACCACCCATATGAGTTTCTAAAGAGTTAAGGGCTCAAAGTAGGATGTGTTTGGTTCAGAGTATTAAGTGTGTAGTGTGTGAGTGTAAAACATGAGTCCCGGACCTCCCAGGGTCAATCCTAAGGCCTGACCACCTATAGGGGATTTCACTTGGCCTTCCTATGTTTAGTTTCTTTCCTTTGATCACTAGAGGTTAGGCTTTAACATGTGAAAGCTCCAAGTGAGAAAAGCAAGCATGTGGAATTTCTATGTGGTAGGGTTCCATTGCTAGTTTTCTAAGAAAAGTCACAAAGAGAGTCCTATGGCTAGACCCTAGGCTATCTAAGAAGAAACTAGACCTCAACCAAAATTGAGGTCAACATACCACATTAATACCACAAATACATCTAAAGATCAGTCCAATAACACGTTAATAATATGAATATATCGTGATAGATGTTTAATAATACATTTATAACACCTTAGTAACATTCAAAACAGTGAAAATAACACCATGTACAATTCAAAAGACTCAATTTAAACTATGCGTAAGCTGGTGCGAATATTCTTGTCGTAGTACTTTGTATTTGGGTGTGAGTACTTCCGTCCCAACTGAGTTATTTCGATGCATGCTGCATTATTTTACTATTCTGCGGAAAAAGTAATGCTACCGTAACGTGGTAGGAATATACTTCCTGTGTTACTCCATATTTGGATGCATTATTTTACCTTTCATCTGCATTATTCCATTCTCCGAATAATCCTAAAAGCGCACAAAGCGCACTGAATATCTCTTATGCGTTATTTTTTTTTGCGCCTGCATTATTTTAGAATTAAGATGCATTATTTCACCATTCCCTTGCGGTATTTATCTATTACTTGACACGTTTAATGAGCCGATAATGTGATGTGAATATTTCTTACTCGTTATTTTATTTTTCGCTACGTTATATCTCAAATCCACTGCGTTATTTAAGAAATCCACTGAGTTATATCTCCATTCCGCTATGTTATATGGTGTAGATTGATTCTTAATCATTTACTTGAGCAACAGAGCTTTATTAAAATACTTATAATGCACCTCAACAAAACAAGATCATTATGCAACGACTAAACATGATTTTGAGGATGCTACAGAACCTCTCAAAACATAACAAAAATGTAAATAGTAACCTCCACATATTTATAAACCACATATTCACAGAATAAAGAAAAAAAATTGTATACCACATATTCACAGAATATTTTATACACCACATATTCACAGAATAAAGAAAAAAAAACTGTACAATTTTCACATCTTTCACGGGCATTATTTACGATTCTTCCAGAACCAACATGCAGATTTCATAGGAAAGTTGAGCTTTAAATTGGACCATATGTTCCTGCCAATTTGTATGCTCCTTCCAATCTACCTTCTGAACTTATACTAAAGTTTCTATATACTTACATGCAAACATGCCACAGTCGTAGTTGTTACTTTGGATATGACCATTTCTAGGAAATGTCATAGGCCATTTTTTAATATCGGACTGGAATGCATGTTCAACTTCCTTTGCAAAATGATTGACCTGAAAAGATCGATAAAGTGTTATATGAAAAGTTAGTACATCTCTTATGATTGTGTCACTGCTGTCTTTTCCTTGTTTGTTCACTGATATGTTTTCCATGCTGGTTTATTACTATCTTATAAATTTATAAATGATGTGTTACTTCTATTTTATAGCAGTGTTATTTGAGTTTAATTTTGTTTCTGTGATTGTATTTGAGTTTTCATTTAGTTATTGAAACAAAAAGAGAATCATGAATTTAACATTTGGATTGCGTCAGAATGACTTACAAGTTATATAGCAACCCCTTTATGCATAGGGTTGCGAAGTGATTCATATATTTTCCATTTATTTGAATGCAACTCCCTGACTAATAGAATCTAGTGTTGTCGATCAATGATTGGAAAAAAAATGAGTTCGTTATTCAAAATTGCATCTTTTGTGACATGTTTAACAAATATTGTAGTATCAAACTTAAAAGTCTTATGCATCTGCAAAAAAAATCAAAAAAGATAAATAGAAGAAGGGAATGTTTTTAGGCTACAATGGAAGATAAGTTCTTTAAAAAAAAGAATAAGTTAAACGTTAGTAATTACCCAATACAGTGGGGATATGTATTTGAAAGGTATATACAGTTCAGGTGACCATGTCCTCTTTTCAGCCAACATAATGACAAACATATCGACATGTTCATTTCCAAACCAACGGTTCATCAATGTATCCTATAGTGCACGATGCTCCAGTACGACTTGCCCCTTAGTAAGGATGATATCATGACTGCATTATTTAGAAATTAATGTTTTTATAAATTTAACATCACAGGACATCGAAAACATTACAATAGCTTTGATCATATACTTACTCCCCAGGGTATTTGGCAATACACCTATCAATGACACCTTGCATTTCAAGTGAAAGTACTGATCTAGCAGGATATTCAAGTGGAAGTATTGGGCCAGCGATATAAAGCTACAAAAGAATTCAAGAAACGTAACATATCAATGTAATTTCAATGTATGTGTAAGTGCAGCTATAAATACTTATCAGTACAACTATAGTGTATGCGTATGGATGAGAGGTCTGACTCGGCTCATCAATGTCCTCTTGATTGTGCTCCTTCATATCATTTATAATCACTAGGGCGTGTTGCCCCTCTTGTGCTTCACTAACAATAACAATATGTGGATCTCTTCAAATTACATCAAAGCTATGTTTAGCTTCCACTACTGCTGGATCTCCTATGGGACTATGTTCAGATTGTGCCTCTCTACTAAGATTACATACAGCTGAAGTGAAGGAGGGATATACATGTGACGACGCTCCATGAGCTTGCAAAACAACATAATCACTGTTAAAAAACTAATGGCAGATTTTAATATAGTGATGAAAATATTAATAGCTGTTTACCATAAGGGCTAATGAATCAAGAACACCCTTCAATGATTGCTCAACTTCTTCAATATATTCCTAAAGTTTAACTTGTTGGTAAATACATTGTCTTTGACATCTTCATTTATTCTCGATGACTCCTGATCCATTGAAAATTTGATAGCATTTTAATGTCTTTTTCATTCCTATTTTTGATGATACTGCACTTTAAAGGAAGGTATTTTGTATTTTTTTTTATTTTTTGTACAAGAAATGACTTGGAGAAAAGGAAACAAAAATGATGCAATTTGGATAAAAAAAGCAAAAAAAACAAATTTTGTCCTGACACATTTTGATAAGTCTTTCTTTGCTTAATCACTTTTACACTTCTTACATATTTTTGAATGAGATAACACTTTAAAAAAATGTTATTTTATGCTTATTTTGTAGGGCTATCTGTTAGGAATGCAACGCAATAGAAATTGGGAGAATCGGAGCTGAAACGGAGCAAAATAGAACGAAATGGTGGAGCTACGCAGTACCAGCGCCGCACAGCGCCCTATCCAGTGCCGGACCGTGTCAGAAGACAGATAATGATGAATATTCATTGGAAATAGCACCTGATAGAGCACCAGACCGTGCTCAAATAATTTGGACGCGATTTTGGACGGTTAGGAGCTGAGATTCAACGTATTTGGATGCTTTTTGAAAGGTTTTTTATGACAACTCTTCAAACATCGTCCCTTCACTTTAAAAGAACGATTTTAGGTCAGAGAAAGTGTGTGTGAGAGAGGAAGGTTAGGAAAAATGTGAAGAATGTTGAGAGATCTTAGAATAAGAGTATAAATGTTGATTTCTACCTTTTTGGAGAGATTGTTGAGGGGATCTTGAGAGAATTTGTAAGGGTTTGTTCTAGCATTGCATAGATCAGCGGGAGACTTTATGGTAGAGATTTTCATCTTTCTTTCAAGGGGAAAAAGCTAATTATTATGTTCTTCATTATCTTATAATTTTGTAACCACTTATTTTGTGGATTTGGTTTGAAATGAGGTTTTTTGTTGTGTTTTCTTCTTTCTTTGTGATGTCTTTCTCTTACTCTTTCTTCTTATTAGAAAATAGTGGCATGAGAAGATTATGTCGTATTTTCCTTCTACTTTTCTTTTTCAATGAGTAGGATTCATTTTTAGGATACTAGGATGCATGTTAAAAGAAAATTTAATTATAAATGTGATGGTTTTTACTTACACTTCATTTACAATTACAATAAGGGTCCGTTGTATTGTTAAAATTTATTGTAATTGCATTGACCGGAGAGGGTGGTGTAATTCTCAACAAAGTGGAACCACATTCAAATTTTATGGATGGTGAAGTTCATAGGGGTTGAGTGTAAATAAATAGAAAAATATACATTGATAGGTGTAGAATTGGATATTTTAGGGTGACAGACTAAAATCCCCAATTTGGTCCTAGTGTTTGGAAACTAAAGTGAGAGTTAGCCTTCAGGCGAAGGGAAGTGGGAGCTATGGAGTGAGAGCCAGTATTCTCTCAGTCTAACCATTGATTTAGGGACAAGGATTAGCCAATTTTCTTTACGCACTCGGAAGAGGGTAAAGAATATGATTGCTCCTATTTGGCACATACAATATTTAATACATTTCATTCATTTACATTATCCAATTCATTACTTGAGAATAGTAGTTTTTATTGTATCAAAATTCTCCAAACCAATTTATCCAGAAAGGGTTTTCTTTAGTATTAATATTTTCCTTTAGGACTAGTTATTAGTTAATTTAAAATTATAATTTACCTTTAAGAGTAGTTGTTAAGAAAAACTACTTATATCGACCTTCCAATCTAAAATCTGATAATAGTAGATTAGAATTTGACTAAGAACCTCTTACATCACTTTCCTGTGGGAACGATAAACGGGACTCCACTAGAGCCCTGTATTACTTGATACGATACGTATAATTGCGTTTGAAATTATGACTTTACAAAATCATTATAAATATATAAATCTGGGTTCATAAATTCTTGCATATAAAAAAGTTGCATCAAGGTATTGGCACTGTTGCCTGTTGACCTCATTTCTGATGAGGTCTTCTCCTCTTCTTTATAGTACTTAGGATCTAGCCTTAGGCTTTTCCTTTGACTGTCTTAGAGGATTAGAATTGGGACCCACCACCTAGAATTTCAAACCACTTCTTAACTCCCTGCAAACTCCACAAACTTGACTGTAGACCCCTAATCACCTAGAGGGTTGAAATCAAATGTGGAAGTTTAAAGGATGAGTTCCTATAAGACTCTTTGGCCTTAGGACTGCCCTGGGTGGCCTGGTCTGGTGAGGGCCGACTTACACACACACTACACTTATACACTACACTTTCACACACCTCCTAAAACCACACCTATACCCAACTTGACCTCCTGACTCATGAAGGTGATTCACATGGATGGTCCTTAACCCGTAAGCCCTTAGCTAAGAGGGTTAGGAACAGAGATAGTGAATGCCTCAAATGAGTCCCTTCATGGCTCATGTGGGCTTGATATGGCTTCATGGCTCAACCAAAATGATTTCATTCCACTTACATTTACCCAATCTTCAATTTTCCAAATTTTCAATTTTTGACCCCCGGGGCTCCGGACCCGCCTAGCCTACCCAAAACCCTTGAAATTACCCAAAATTTTCAAAATTTCCAAATCACCCAAAATTCCCCAAAATTAACCTTGAATATTTCCCCTCCACTCAAATTGATCATTCACAGCCAAAAATACCAAGAGTTCCAAAAATACCCCCCAATACCCTCCAAATACCCATAATACCCCTCTTGACCCAAAAATCCAAAAATTCAGAAAATTCCCAAAAATTCCAAAAAATCCCAAATATTCTCAATTTCATTTTGTCCAACTACACCATGGGCCAGTTTTGTCAAGTTACCCCACTTTTGTCAAAATCCCCAATTTGACACATTTTAACCCAAAGTGAACCCAATGTCAAACCAAACCTAGCCAATTGACCCAAATTCTGATCCAATTCAATTCTAAACTTCAATTCAACATCCCCAACACCAATCTAGACCAAATCCAATCCCAATTTGATTGGCATTTGAATCCAATTTCACTTTTAACCTTAAAGCCCAATTTGGACCCATGACCCAAACTTAGCCCAAACTAACCCAATTCAACTCCAATTAACCCCAAACCTTTTCTAAACCTTCCCTAACATCCCCACAACAAAACACTGACATTATTTGCCCAAAATTTAGACCCAAATCCCACTCAAATTCAACCCAAAACTAAAAAGCCCAATTTTGACCTAAACCCTAACCTAACCCAAATAAGCCCAAACCCCAAAATCAAAACCCAACCAAAGTCAAAAAACCTCTTTGAAACACTCCCATAAACATTTCCCAATATTAATTTTACATCAATTTCAACCCTAGCCCAACATTGGCCCAAGCTAGCCCAATATGACCTACATTGGCCCATTTACCAAAGAGGCCCAAATCCAACCCCATTCAAACCCAAATCACTCCAAACTCATTTCAAATTACTCATGACATATCCCTAAACCAAACCCAACAATTATTTGGCCCAAACTTCTACAAAATTCCCATCCATGAATTTATTCTTAAACCTAAAGGCCCATTCCCTTAGCCTTCCTAAAAGCCCATCAAAAATAATTTCAAAAGGCCCAAAGCCCACATGACAATCCTCTATCATCATCCATTTGATAAAGCCATCTCCTAAGTTCTAAATCCATGATAAAAAAAATCCAAATCAAGCCATATGCCAATTCCCATTAAAATACCAAAATTCCTAAATTCTACTTCCATGAAATTGACCAAGCTTTATCCTAAGCCATAGTGCAAGCCATGAAGCCATGCATGAGCCCCATAGGAGCCATGAGAGCCATGGAATCTACTTTCCACCTCACCAAATCATTAATGGCAAGAGAGGGGATCTCTTTCTTAAACCTTTTTAAACCCTTTTTACCTTAAACATGATACACTCTAAACCATACTTTGCCACCTAATCCTTGATGTGGACTTCACTACCTTTAGTAGGTCGACTCACATGATCCTCCCAGCCCAAAACCAGAACTTGGAAGGGTGCACCAAACCCAAAATGGTGGGTTGACCCACTTGGACCCAAAGTGACCTCTCCCCCATACCATTTTAATCCAAGCCCTTTACACATGTCCATGGCCAATTCACTGCACAAACTTCCAGCCCTGACCCACCTGGACCTGAAGGTGACCCATGCCTGCCGGCCAGCCGCCTGGGTCGCCGGAAAACACCATGGCCGAGACCTTGGGAGGAGCCAAAGTTTGGAATTCCCACCTGCTGAGCTGCCCCATCCCCAGTGGCCATTGCAACTGTTCTTCTCTTGCCAAGAGCAGCTGATCCCAAGCCCTAACTCCCCTTGGGAGGCCCTCTAGCCTCTCCTATTTAAACCCCACCTCTCTCGGCCATGAAGGAGGTGCTAAAAAAACCTTAAGGAAACTCTGCCAAAATCACTCCAGACTCTCCCCACACCTAGAGCACTTGATCCCCACTGTCCTCCTGCCCTAATCCCCACTAATTGAGCTCAATTTTGGAGCTCAATTCTCAGGCCATAACAGGACATTCCCAAATCCTTCACCAAAGTCAAATTAAACTCACCTACACCTGCACAAAGTCAAGAGGAGAAGTTCCCCAGTGAAAGCCCCCTCTCCGAGCCACCCATCCGTTCCGTACTCCAAGCTTTGTAATCAGATGTGGTCGAAATCATACCTAGACAATTCACCAGGCCAGGAGACTTCATCTGGAGCTTTTTTGGACTCAATCGAAGGTGATACAACCCTCAGATCGAAGCCACACTTCTCTGAGCTAAGGTATGAACTAACTCTTTATCCCGAGCCTCTGGAGATTGTCTATTCCAAATGCTTTCATTTCAATGCATGATCATCGTATAGATGTGTTCGTCTCTTCAAGACGAATCCATAGAGTACAAGAACACGAAAATCTGTTGAGAAATGAGTGAGTTCTTAGGGTTTTAGTGTGGACGGTTCTCGGGCTAGGAGGCTTGGGGACGATGAATGGATGTCGTTCATTCAATACACGCGCGAACGGACGGCTCGGATGGCGTCGGACCAGGAGATGATACGTGAACCACGCGGCCGCGTGGCGCCGAGTCGATGGCGGCGTCGAACCGCAAAGCGCCGCGCGGCTCGTTCGGGGATGCTAAGGCCGACGCGGCGCCAATTCGGATAAGTAAAAAAATAAGGATTTTCTTATTTATTTAATTCCCTAAACTTCAAAAATGCATAACTTTGTGTAGAAAAATCCTAAAAATAAAATAAAAATACTCTCTGCTCGAGTGAACGGAGGAGAATAATGTGGAAAAGAAATCATTTAATTTCATTAAGTATTTTATTTTTTATGATTTATTTAATCTTCGCATTGTTTTAATTCTCCATGCATATAGGAAATTCACCATGACATGAGACCATAGGGCTTTTGAAGCCTCCGAATTTAGGAATATTCCCCGAATTTTCCAAAGTCGAGGCCACCCCTATGAAGAGTTATTGATTTTTCAATTCTAGGTCACTATTCCGAATATTTTAATTCCAATAATTAGCATGTTGTGAAATAAATTCTAGGAAAATTTGAGGATGTTTCTTATGACCAGAGGACTCTAGGAAAAATACGTTTTGAATTAATCCACTTGGAATAACCCTAATTGGCTTAAACACCCAAAATAGGTCATTAATTAATTAGAGCTAATCATACATTAAATTGACTTGAAATCAATTCTCCACTGACCTTTAGGATCAGAGGAACGCACCATAAAAATTTGAAGTCAATTGGACTTGGTTAGCCCTACTAAATGGGTTGATTAAGCCATTTAGCCAATTTAAACTTTAAAAAATTCATAACTTTCAAAATACTTTTCAAAAATTCACCAAATTGGTTTTGGAGCCTCTCTGATATCAAGGAAATCTAAGAAAATTAAAATTGTAATTTTCTAAAAAAGTTGATTTTTTGCATTATTTTAATATTTTTAATAATTAAAAAATAATAAAAATCACAAAAATAATAAAATTCACCAAAATGTCACATTTTGAATTTTAATCACTTAGGAACAAACCCCATATTTTTCATAGGTCCCTATGATGAGATATTAAATTTTGAAGCCTTAAGGTAGTTTTAAAATTAAAAAAAAATGTATTTTCTAGCAATTCCACTAAAATAATTCTAATAAATCAAAGAAAAATCAGAAAATTATAAAAATTGGTTCTCTGGTTTCCTTGATATCAGAGAGATTTTTGAAAAATATAAAATTCATTTTTCAATCTTTATTTTATTTTTAAATTAATTAAATACTCCAAAATTCAAAATAATTATAATAAAAATAATATAATTCAAAAAATCACCAAAATTGGTCCAAGTGATCCTCTGGTCATTAGAAATGTCCCATAATTTTCTTAAGGATAGAAACTTTCCCTTGGTCATGTTATTAAATTTTCCTTGAAAATTCCTATTTTCCACCAAAAATAATTATAAAAATAATTTAAATACAGAAAAATCAAATTTTCTCCTCTAATGTCTTGATTGACATATGAGTGAAGCCACATAAAAATTTCAAATTCATTTAAGCTCAATTTAGTGAGTTATGAAATTAGTAAGTTTAAAGGGCAAAAATAAGAATTAAAATTTTAAACTATAATTAAAAATTTTAGGTTTAATTAAAAGGGTGGATAAAATATTTGATATTAAGTTGATTTTGGATGTTTGAAACTTAGGTATTTAAAGGGTAGAAACCTACCAAACAATTTGAAAGTAATTAAAATAAACCTTAATTAAATAATTGTTTAAACTTGGAAGAATAAAAAATTGGAATTATTAAAATAGGGATATTATTAGGAAGAAATTTATTCTTTAATCTAAGAATCCCTAAATTGATCATCTCAATAATATTCAATTCCTAATTAAAATGATAATCCAAATTCAAAACTTAAAATGCTTAATCGTCAAATTAAATTAAAAATTAAAACATTTAAATTAAACCCTTTTAAAATTTCAATTAAATTAATACTTTATCAATTAAAATTAAATCATCCCTAAAGCATAATATAAAAAAAATAAAATAATAATAAAATATTAAATTAAAATTAAATTAAATTAAATTAAATTAAATCACATTAAATTAAATTAAATTAAAACATATTAAGTTAAATTAAATTAAATTAAATTAAAAAATAATAAATAAAATCAAGTTAAAATAAAATTAAAATTAAATTAAATAAATAAAATTAAATTAAAACTAAAACTAAACCAAATTAAATTAAATTAAAATTAAATTGAATTAAATATAACACCACTTAAGACATAAAGAATTTAAAAGTAAATCTAAAACAATTTGAACACTATTCCAAACCTAAAACTATTAATTGAAATCAAATTAAAATCACAAATCACTTGAACTTCGGTTTGCCCTCAAGAACTCTTATGGTCATAACTCCTAAATGGAGCATTAAGTGAAGTATCACTCCACTCATAGGATATTCAAATGTCCTAGTTCACTGAGCAAGAGGATAAAACTTAATTAAACCTCGGATGATTACTTCACCTGATTAATTAAATTCATTTGGACTTAAAACAATTCTAGCAATATTGAAAAGATGTTTAAGATTCGTCTTAAGCACTTCCTCAATATGATAGGATGTTTATAAGAACAACTGAACTTAATTGTTCTTTGATGAAGAAAATCGTCCTCAAACCAAAATACAAGAACCTAGACGTCATAGGAAATGACTAGCTATAGGATTAGAAACTTGGTAGAAAACCATAACCCTTCCCTTAGCTTTACCTAGGAACTTGCTTAAGTATTCTAAATTGTGTTTAAGTGCTGCCTGGGATGATGGGAAGACCCTCCAGGTACGCTTTTATTTTATTGCAATTTACTTTATCGCAAATGCACTTTACTTTCTCGCATGATAAACAATCGTTGCATGAAAACCCACACCTTTAGAATGGTCCCTAAAATTGAAACCAAAACTAAATTAAAAGTCATTACAAGATAAAATTCACCGCCACAACATTTCAAAATATAAAACAACTCAAAATTTAATCACAAACAGGATACAAAACTACAACTACAATTAAATTAAAACGTCTTGTTGGATGATCGGGAATACCTCGGATGATGTAATCTACGTGTTGCTAACGGATTTCCCACTGGTCTAAATGAAAGTGTGGAACTCATTTAGTTGAGTTTAGCAAATTCATCTAGACTAAGTGAATCCGATAAAAATAACGATGCCGGAAGGATGGAACCTTGGGATCTTAACCGGTGTTGTTATAATCAACTTTAAGATTTGTTTTAACTAAAATACTAGAAAACGCTTGGACTCTAAGATTTCTAAAACCAAACTCTTCTCTTCTCCCTTGGTTACAACCCTCTGCAACAACAAAATGCTCGGAGCATGGTGGGCAGCACGGCCAACGTCATCAGCAAAACTTTCTTAGAATTAAATAACCAAGCCATAGGATTTCGAGGTAGTTTGCCTAGCGCAACATACATCCTCAACCTTTTGTTAGGCATTTGCATTGCAAATTAAGCCCTAACCAGTCTTAGGATTTCGAGGTAGTCGTCTGATACGACATAAACCCTCACATCTTTGAGGCTATTTGTATGATCATGTCATACGAACTTAAGTCCTAATTAATTAAAATTGGCAAGATAAAAACATTAAATAAACATTAAGACTTTCCTAAATTCAAGCCAACAATAGGATAGTCGGGAAATTTCCGAAGTTCGCTTCAAATCTGTAATTTCTCCTACTTTTCTTCCTTTGAATTCCCAAAACAAAATGTTCCAAATTTGATCCATTCCCTATTGAAATTCTAAAATTCAATCCCTTGAAAACTTAAATTTTGAGATTCTTGAGAGCAGAACTACTGATTATTATCGAGAGTTTTCTTAAGTGATTCCCGTCATTTAAGATGTAATTAACTATAGGGCTTGAACTTATAGGGAATTTTAAGAACCCAGGTAATATAAACCCTGCTTAATTCCTTTATATTAAGCAGGGGAACTTGTCGGCTTATAAAATAAGTTCACAGACCAAACGGATGTCACAAATCTTTTAGTTTATTTAATCGAGCCCCATCATCAAGCAGTGTGTCTATCCTTAGGGATAGATACACGGTTTGTGGTACGGTACTCGTTTATATAAACTATTTGGGATGTGAGATCAGTTTGATTTCATATCTTAAAATTTTCAAACTTAAAATTATTTTCAAAATCAAATGCTACTCTCTAAATTATATATATATATATATATATATATATATTTAAATCAAATTTAAAATCTAAAATTCGCCGACAATTTCACGTTAGGCGACCCCCTTTTCAAAATACAACACAATCTAAAAATATGTCGACATTGTCGGGGAAGCTTCGGTAAAAATTTTAGAAGAATTTTAGTTGAAGTAATTTGGCTTAGAATTGGAAAAATTTATTGTCGTAAATTTTTTTTTGTGAACATTGTATTTTGTGTGAAAAAGTGTTAAAAAAATTATTTGTGTGAAAAATAAGGTGTTTGTGAAAAATATTTTGTTGTGTTGAATATATTTTTCATTTTATTTGTTTTATTGTTAATATATTATTTATTGTGTTATGTATGTAAAATAAAGAATCTGTAGAACTTGTGCCTCATGGTCCCGAGTTAGAAAAATGGAAGAAAATAAAAAAAAAACAGAAAGGACTTGAAAAACTAGAAATGGAAATGAAAAACATTCAAAATAATAACTTGGAAAGTCATCCTGAATCATTGAAGGATTATGTAAATCCTACGACATATGAAATTCACTCAAGTATACAAAACCCTATCATAGAAACTGACTCGTTTGAACTAAATCCAGCGACTATCCAACTAGTGCAGAACAACCAGTTTGGAGGAACTCCTTTGGAGAATCCTGATTTACACTTATATAGTTTTCTAGAACTTTGTGCTACATTTCGTTATAACGATATGTCAGACGATGCTGTTAGGCTAAGGCTTTTTTTCTTTCTAACTAAGGGATAAAAATAAAATGTGGTTATACTTATTAGCACCTGGTTCTATTAAAAATTGGGAGGAGTTAACTCAGAAATTCCTAGCTAAGTATTTTCCACCTTCAAGGACTACTAAACTTAGAAACGATATTATCTCATTTTGTCAGTATAAAGGGGAATCAATATACGAAGCCTGGGAAAGATTTAAGGAACTCCTAAGAAAGTGTCCACATTATGTTATGCCAGATTGGTTAATCATTCAAACTTTTTATAATAGGTTAGTAGGATCCCTTAAGATCATTATTGATGCTGCTGTTGGTGGTTCATTAATGCCAAAATCTTTTGATGAAGCATATGTATTAATTGAAGAAATGACTACAAATGAATTTAAATGTCTCTCTACAATGGTAAATCATAAAAATGTAGCTAGTGTTCATGATACAGATGTGATTGCGATTCTTGCATCTCAGGTTGTTGCAATATTAAGGAAGTTGGACCAATTTAGAATGAACCAGCCTCAATTTACTCATGTAAGTGAGGAAAGTTTATTAGGGTGTATGATTGATTCCAACTTATTATATGAGACTTTAAATACCATAAACAACCTGTATTCTAACTTTTACAACCTATGTTGGAAGAACCATCCTAATTTTAACTGGAATCATACTACTAGAGATGGAAACCAACAATGGGAAAATAATCATGCAAATCCTAATGGAAGTTGGAATAATCAGGGGAACACAAGCTATAGACATTCATATCCATTGGACTCTAACAATGATCAACAATTTGAGGATAAGAATATGTCTGTATATGAAGTAGTATTGCAAATTAAAAACTAGTTGCAAAGTCAAAATGCTGTGATTAGAAACATAAAGAATCAACTAGGATAAATTGCTAATTCACTTAGCAATAGACCCCATGGAGCACTTCCTGGCAACATTGAGATCAAGCCTAAAGAGAATAATAATGATCCAGCTGAGAGAAAAGATGATTATTTTTGGATGGATGAAATTGATTATCTAAGTAAAGACCATTTCCAAAAACTTTTTGTAAGTAATTTAACAGATGAGATCGAAATGGACATTCATGATGAGTTGAAAAAGTTATCTAAAAAAGACTGTATGTATGTTCAGGAGAGATGTGAAATGATGGATGCTACCAAAAATAGTGAACTTTTAATTCCATCTGTTGAAAAATCTCATGAACTTAAGAGGGATGTACCCCACACAATTTTAAAGCTTACATATTTAGGGAATTCATCTACACCACCAGTCTTTATATCTTTAGATTCAACTCAATCATAAGAAAAACCTGAATTAAATGATGAACAAGATAAAGTTATTGAACTAAGACTTGAAAGAGAATTTAATGTTATATTTGAAAAAAACTTGAGTTGAGAAAAAAAGGATAAGGATATTGAAAGACCATTGGAAGAAATTCCTAAGGAATTAGAAAAACTTAGTTTCAAAACTAAGATAGATATAGAAAGACCACCTCCATCATTTAATAATTATCATAGGGAAGAATTGAAAGATAACTTGAAACATAAGAGTAACATAGAAGAATTTGATCCAGAATCTGAATTATGTAGAGAGAATTCGATCTAAAATTTAGAAGATTTTGAAGTATCTTATAGAGATCCATTTCTTATAAATTTCAATGATGATATTAATATACAAATTCAGAAAATCAATAGAGGAATATTAGATCTAGAAATAAATATGAGGAACAATGATATAAATCAATCTGAAAAAGAAGAGTTGAATGAAAAATTAAAATTTGAGGATTTTGTAGGAATCCCTGAATCTGGAAAAGGTTGGGTGATTGATCGAGGATTACTTAATTGGAATTTTGATTCAGGAGGAATCATTTGTTGGGCTCATGATATTAAATCAAGCGCTTTATGAGAGGCAACCTATAGTTATCAGTATGCTTTGATTTAGTATGCTTAAGAGTTTTTATTATTAGTGTTGTATTGTGTTTACAATAGTGTGGATTGATCAGCTTGATTAATGATCAGTGAATATTTGGATTGTTAGTAGATTGAGTTGATCTTTATGTGTCATTATGGATTGATAAGTTTGATTGTTGTTGGTGAATGTTTGGATTTTTAGTGGTTTGGTTTAATCTTTGTGTGTCATGAGGGATGTGATTCCTTAACTTCTTATTATGGATAGACTTGTATGCTCTCTTGTAGTAGTTGGATTGACAAGTCCACTATGACTCGGGTCTTACCCTAACTTAAGTTTTACAAGAGATATCATGAATTTGAGCAGTGATAGATCCATCTTAATTTTGTTACTTCACTTCTCTAACTTTACTTTCATTTGGCAGGAGTCGCAAACCTATTTGATAAATAACATTAGGATGATCTTACACTACAATTTATAACTGTTAGAGGTGTTTAATTAAGTGGATTAGATGATGCCTGAGGTTGGTGCACGTGAACTAATATATCAGGGATAATCTTATCTTTGGGATTATAATCTATAAAATCAATTAAAAAGTACCTGATTTATTAGTGTAGTGATTCCGCTAGAAATTGGAGGTAAGTAGTGAGATGTGATGAGTTAAAGGATAAATTTACCTTATTTATTATGTGTGTTTGTGTTTGTGTTACAAATTTATATAAGACTTGAAGAAAATTTTTTATATACGTAAGCTGATACCTGCTATGCTAGTTAAACTTATATTTAGTGAATTTCATTCTGGTATGCTTAGTTTAGATTTACTTTCTGCTGCATATTGTTTTGTCCTGATTAATAGTTGTTAACTTTCTTTGATAGACATTTGTGGTAGATAGAATTTATGAACTATTTTTCTTCCTACTTATATTATATGTACTGAATGCTATATATGTTAAAAATTAAGTTTGGGGTGAGGAAAAAAATAAAATTTTAAAGTTAGTATACTTCCTTTTAGTGTAATATTATTGCAAGCATGTTTTAGGCTAGATTTACTTTCTTCTACTGTCATTCTATCATGATTATGCATGTATATGAATTTGATAGGATGTTGTAGTAGTAACTAGATTCAACCTTTACCTTTTCTTCCTGCTACATTTTATGAAATTAATTGCAAAATATTCTAAAATTTAAGTTTGGGGGGGGAGAAAGAATTAACTGTTAGTTGTTCTTATTTAAAAGTATTTTTAAAATTATTAACATGATTTCCTATGATAGATCTCAATTTCAGATAATTGTATTTTGATTTTATTTAAGTACTTTAGTGGACTTAAATGAAAGTTTTGGGTAATGAAAATTAATTTTGTAGACTGAGATATTTGATAGAAGAGAATAGGACTATAATCAACTATTCAAAGTAAGAAAAATTGTATGTTTGAAATATTAAAAATCTTAAAACTTTATGTGAAAGGAAATGATTGGGACTCTATGATGAATCAATAATAAGCCAAAGAAATGCCTATAAGGTGAGAGATTGTGGTAAGTTCCAAATTTAGAGTGAGAAGGTTGAATTTCAAAATTATTAAAAGATATCCAGATATAGTAATCCTCACTTGAAAAAGTAAAATGCAAAAGAAAAAAAAAAGAAAAGAGAAAAAGAAGAAAAAAAAAATAAAAGGTGAGGAGAAGCTTGAGGAGATGCCTAATAAAAAATTGGCTTCACTTGGATCTACCTGAAGGGGAAAACTTAATTACTATCCTGAACTTATATGTATGGATTAACATCTTTACTAGTAGTGTTCTCATAAACTTCTTTTCATGAATCCTTTAAAGTGCCTTAATAGGACAATCTACGGTCATTTTTGAATTGAATAGAAGGCTAGAACTCTTAGACTTGATGACTAGATAGTCTTACACCTGCAGAATTTACTTGAATTATTCAAAGATCTTTCTGAAAAATTTACTACTATATTTATCTAAGTTAAAATCATGATACTTTAGAAAGAAAGTTCATTGCAGTGGATCATTATTTTATGTATTAACTAAATTACTTGAGGACAAGTAATAATTAAGTTTGGAGGATCTTGATCCACATAAAATTTGATAGCTTTTAATATATATTTCATACCTATTTTTGATGATATTTCACTTTAAAAGAAGATATTTTGTATGCTTATTTTATAAGGTTGTCTGTTAGAAATGAAGCGCAACTGAAATGGGGCGAATTGGAGCTGAAACGGAGCCAAACGGAGCGAAATGGTGGAGCTGCGCAGTACCAGCATCGGACAACACCCTATCCAGCGTCGGACCGTGCCAGAAGACAGAGAACGATGAAAATTCATTGGAAATAGTGTCAGACAGCGATTTATAGAGCGTCGGACCGCACCCAAACAATTTGGACCCGATTTTGGACGGTTAGGAGCCGAGATTCAACATATTTGGATGCTTTTTAAAAGGTTTATTGTGGCAACTCTTCAAACTTCGTCCCTACACTTTAAAAGAATGATTTTAGGTTAGAAAAAGTTTGTGTGTGAGAGAGGAATGTTAGGAAAATGTGAATAATGTTGAGAGATCTTAGAGTAGGAGTAGAAATGTAGATTTCTACCTTTTTGGAGAGATTGGTGAGGGAATTTTGAGAGAATTTGTAAGGGTTTGTTCTAGCATTGCATAGATCAGCGACAGACTTTATGGGAGAGATTTCAATCTTTCTTTCAAGGGGAAAAAGCTAAGTATTATGTCATTCATTATCTTATGATTTTTTAACCACTTATTTTGTGAATTTGGTTTGAAATGAGGTTTTCCTTTGTGTTTTCTTCGTGCTTTGTGATGTCTTTCTCTTACTCTTTCTTCTTATTAGGAAATAGTGGCATGAGAAGATTATGTCGTATTTTTCTTTTACTTTTCTTTTGGAATGAGTAGGATTCATGTTTAGGATATTGAGATGCATTTTAAAAAAAAAATTTAATTATAAATGTGATGATTTTTACTTGCACTTCATTTACAATTACAAAAAGGGCCCGTTGTATTGTTAAAATTTATTGTAATTGCATTGACCCGAGAGGGTGGTGTAATTCTCAACAAAGTGGAACCACATTCAAATTCCATGGATGGTGAAGTTCATGGCGGTTGAGTGCAAATAAATAGGGAAATATACTTTGATGGGTGTAGAATTGAAGATTTTAGGGTGACAGACTAAAATCCCCAATTCGGTCCTAGTGTTTAGAAAATAAAGCGAGAGTTAGCCTTCAGGTGAAGGGAAGTGGGAGCTATGGAGTGAGAGCCAGTATCCTCTAAGCCTAACCACGGATTTAGAGACTAAACCTAGGATTAACCAATGTTCTTTATGCACTCGGAAGAGGGTAAAGAATATGATTGCTCCTATTTGGCACATACAATATTTAATGCATCTCATTCATTTACATTATCCAATTCATTACTTGAGAATAGTAGTTTTTATTATCTCAAAATTCTCCTAGAAAGGGTTATCTTTAGTATTAATATTTTCTTTTAAGAGTAGTTATTAGTTAATTTAAAATTAAGATTTACCTTTAAGAGTAGTTGTTAAGAAAAACCACTTATATCGACCTTCCAATCTAAAATTTGATAATAGTAGACTAAAATTTGACTAAGAACATCTTACCTCACTTCCCTATGGGAACGATAAACGAAACTCCACTAGAGCCCTGTATAACTTGATATAATACGTATACTTGTGTTTGAAATTGTGACTTTACTAAATCATTATAAATATATAAATCCGAGTTCATAAATTCTTCCATATTAAAAAGTCGCATCAACTCCCTTATTGGGTCATTTCCATCTGTAGTATTTGCATTTATATTCTCCCATCTACACTATCATATTTATGAACTATACTCTGTGCATCAACGTCCGAGACATCTACCAAATAATGTTCTTGAACAACATCAATTTTTTTCTTTCTTCGTTTTAGTTGATATGTGTACTCAAGTGAACCCACTTCCCTCCTCTTCTGGGTGGACATAATACTTTGGACTGAATATTTGCGTATTCCCATTTCCTGTAATTCAACCTGCTTATCAGCTTTGGTTCTTTGCAAGCTTTCAACAATAACAATTAATTTCTCTACTGACTCTCCTACATAACATATCTAACTACTCACTGTATTCACAGATTCTTGTAACAAAACATTAGCCTTTTACTGACTTTTCAATATATTGATTATAATTCCAAATTCCTTACTATTTGCTGTATATGTCTCTTGGGGTGTGATCTCGCTGGAAAAAAATTGGTCCAATGCTATGGGATAGCGGTGAAGATGGTTCGACAGCTGTTTCATGATATGGGACAATCCTAGCAGAGCTAGGTAGTCCTAGTTCCGTATTTGAGAGCAAATGCTGCTCATCCTCTGTCAAATCGCGGAAGGAATCATTAACCTACAGTTCAATTAAAAGATGCCCATAATGAATTCATGACTAACAATGAAATTATTGACTAAGTAAAGCTTTAGAATTGTAAAAAACTTAGTGTTTAACATTTGCATGATCAAGCCTTTTGAAGGCCTCATGAATCTCTACTGCTGTCAAACCATGATTTTTTGGCCACCTAAGAATGTAAGGCCTGGCTTCAGGAACATCAGGAGTAAACACGGAGGTGTGTTCGTAAAACCATAGCTGAGGATGTCTCATATCAGAAACATGGATCTCATAAAGAATAAAAGCAAATGACATCAGAATACTTACCGTTAAAATAAAGACAAATCCCTGGATGTATCCCAGTGACTGATTTTGTCTTAATTTAACAGCGACGATGTTCACTTGATCAATGATATATTCACAGATGGCAGCAAGACAATCAAAAGAAGAAAATTGCTGTACATTTTCACCAAAGGAATGAAGTCCCGCAGACACATTAAAATTGCTTGAGGGAAAAAATAAGCTCGTTAGTAGAAACTTCAAGTATAACTCCTCAAAGGAAATAGATACACCTGCTTCAGAAAATTTCGTGAGTTGGTCCTTTATTTGTCAAGCAGTCACACCAGACGGGCGAGTTTTCTTCCATACCACTGCCTCCCCTCTGTTAGGCATACCTAATATCAATGCCAAGTGGTCAGGGTGCAATTTCACTTTTTTTCCACCCATTCTGAACACCCTCCGGTCATTATCCCAACATCTCAGAATGTGCAATGTAAATACATTGTCCTGTGGATATTGAGTCATATTGAAGAAATGGAAGACATTCATTTCTTTTAAAGAATTCATTGTCTCCTCAGATACGACATGTCTGACAGTATCTAAAGCACCCCTTACTGCAGATGGACGACATCTACAGTTGAATATTTTTGTGCTCATAAACCTATAAAGGAAGTGAATGAAATATAAGATGACCATAATATCACGTAGGAAAAGAAAAATAAGTGTTATGTAGTCAATTATATCAAATTACTCAAGAATATTATTTCAACAACAACCATAAAAGACATTACTAACACCCAAAAGCAAGGCAATACAGGACATATACAGCTTTAAAACAGAACATGGAAGAAAAAATTAGTATTATTACCTGAATAACACACACTAACACCAGAATAATACCAGTGAGATTCAACTGTGTTATTCAGTTATTAATGAGTTGCCACACATATAAAACTAAGGAATCCTTGAGGAATACCCAAAATTGCAGCAATACAGCAGAAATACAACTTCAAATCACATCTGGAAAGCAAAATAGGTGTAATGAAATCACTAAATAACATCCAATTACACAAGCATAACACTTCATCCCCTAATCACTGTGTAATTCAGTACCATAAATCACATCAGTAACACCATAAAGCAAAGCCATAAGACACATATACTACTTTAATAGATCACATGAAGGACAAATTTGTATTATTAACAGATTAACACACAATAACACAAGCATAATACAGTTATAACACATCAATCACAAATGGATAACATAATAATAACATAAGCGAAACTCTGCAGTAACATTGTAGTAACACAAAAAAGTTCCTTCAATTTGAAAAATAAAATCTATTTCTTACACCATTAAACAGTACCTCAAAAACTTTGGAGCATTCTGACGTTACTTTACCCTCGTAACTTCCAGAAAACGTTACTAGGAAATGTAATACCCAAATTATTTTCGCACGCGCTTAAGGTTTTTTTAATTGACCGGAATTTATCCTACGATTTGCTCTCTTTTACTAGATTGACTTTCCTAGGCCAAAGGAGCACACAAATCGGCGATCAGTGGTCATCTGCTCTCTCGGTCGGCGATGGCTGAGGGGTTCTCGACGCTAGCTAAGGTTTATCTTCTTTGCCTTCCCTGAAGCTCCGCCACTGGCAGTACTCCCCTTCAGACTCAATTTGGTTTCGTTGGCTCGTTGGAAATGTCGATCTCTGGGGACCCGGCCTGGGCCGGGAAGAAGCCCTCGAAGAGACTTGGAGGAATGGCGGAAGCCCTCTCCATCGCAACTGATCTAGGGTTCTCTATCCCTCCTGTTGAGGTTTGAGTTTGCTTTCTCATGGATCTATTTCTTGACGGTTTCCTATCATTCCTCCTCGTCTTCTTCTATAGGATTCATTTCATATCATTTGAACTTTCGGAAGACGGAACTACATAGCAAGGCAACTTTTTTAACCTTATATTGTATTGTATTTGTGATATTAAAAGAGGATATTTTAAAACGCGATGGCGGGCAATCGTGATTTGAACCTAATTCTCCTAATTATTTAAAGGGAAACTTGCGGAGGAACTCCTTGTTGGAAAGCTAGAATAGTCCGCAAACCGTTGGAGCTATTTTGCACCCTGTTGATTATTGTTTAATTAGGCTTCAGATTACTAACCTGTTATGCATATTTCTGATTGTATTCTTTTTTTAAAATAAATTGAGTAAAAAAAAATTATAAGATTGCTTTTTTGTTTTCTGCTTCTAGATTTAAATTGTTATACTTTTTAGGTGATTTCATCTGAATAACTATTGATTAGTGGAAATCAGAAGAGGCTTCATTTCTCCAGTTTATCTCTATTACGTGCATGCACATATGTGATATGCTAAGCAAATTAAACTACTACATCTGCTTATCTAAATTTTTCAGTCAGCACGTCTTTTTAAGAGTTCCTCTATTGTCAAAACGTTATTAGCAGTTTAAGCATATGCATCATACGTTTGACAGGAAGAGCTAAAGTCTTCTTCAAGCTCCTCTAGTGACACAAGTGATGACTTGATTAGGGTTTTGAGAGAGCTTACTGTTGTTCAGAGAAATATTGCAAATCTGCAAGTAGAACTTCAAGGAAGGAAGGTGATATAATATTGCTTAATTAACTTCTATTTTTCTTATTATAGTAATTCTATAACAGCTTAATTATATTACTAGCTGTTTTTTTGTTCTTGAAATGTTTGCTTGGAACTGATCAGGATGATAAGAATGTGGCACATCTTACTCATGTGAGCGAAATGGAGAAGAAGTGTGAGTCATTGGCTAGAATGACAGCAATACTGAAAGGCGTTATCCAAAATAAGGTAGATTTCTGTCAGAAAATATTTGTTTTTATGAATATTCAATTTAATACCTTCAAATGCTGAAAGAGATACATGCTGTATTTTGCCAACCCATGATATTTCCTTTACATCAGCATCAGTTTCTGTCATCGATTTTAGTTTTGGTGTGGTCTACTTCATGCAAAAGTAACATATATGATAGGAGCTTGAATTTTTTGACTTGGCTAATTGGGAATTTGGGAGTAAGATCAGATCATGATCCAAATTTTACTTTTGTAAATATTAATTGATTTAAGAAAAGACCACTTGCATGAATGTTCTTCCCCATTATTGATAATTTACTTAGGTTAAGTTGAACTACAAGAAAAAAATATTTGGATTCTATCATACAAGATGGAATCTAGACAAGAAAAATATATAATCTTGTTGGATCCTATAATGTAATCAAGTAAAGATTTTTCTTTTTTTATTTTTTTTTTCTTGCATTATACTTCTAAAAAAGGGCTTTATGATTGTGGTTGTTAGTGATGATTATTTTGAGTATTGGGTCTTCTGAATGGAAATTCATTGAATACGAATTTTCTTTTTCCCGAGATAAGTAGTGTTTATTTCTCCAAAATTTTAGGATCAATGCAATGTTACTTGCATGGCATGAGAACTACATCAATTCCTAGATTGTAAGGTAGGATTGATGATGTCTTTTCTTGCCAATGATAATTTATTGATTTAGTTTGTCTCCAACATAATCATATTTTGTTTCGCACAAACGAAACTAAACTGTAGCTACAGTTTATTCAATTTCATGGAGAAATATTTTGTCACGTATCATTTGTGCATGAAGCCCCTAGGATATTTTATTTGTTATGGTGAAGTTGGTATTGAATTAGTCATTGAAAGAATAACCAAGACCATGGAAGTGAAGAATTTTTTATTGCTTTTTCTTGTTTCATTTCTGTTTTTTCACTTAGCCAGCAGACATGCCAAAAAAGGAAAAATGACTCCATTTTTAATATTAATTAATGGACATTTTTGACCTTTACTATTACATTAAACACTGCATAGGATTTTAATTTGAAGGTTCAATTGGCTAGTAAAACCCTCTATCATCAATATCTATGCTAATATTTAAGCAAGGTGATGATTCCAATGCATCCACATTTAGTCTTAATTTCTTTATTAGAAGTTGAGTTCCAAAATGGAATTTGGCGGAAAACATTTAGTTGCATAGAAATCAAAACATGATCATCCTGAACTATATGAATCAAGAATGAGCTTCTTTAAGAAACTTATGAATATATTATCTTGTATTAAGTTTTCTTGTTTGATGTTTCCATGAATATCATATACATGTAAGCAAAATACTTACTAAATTTGAAAAATGAGCATTTTTTGATGAATGCACGAGACCAATATGTTATGAAGGCTGTTCCATGGCCAACTTCAAATGTGTACTTTTTGTGCAACTTTTATTAAAATTGTTGCAATATGATTTTACTATTGAGAAGCTTAATTATCAAATGTCTGAATGGTCTGTAGAAATATCTCAATGGAGGATTGCAATACTATTGACTATTTTAAATTTATTATTGGTTTGTTGATGGATGTACCAAAAGTGTAGGGTGGACCCAATTAAATAAAAATCCTTTTGAATAACTTTCCTAGTTGATGTTTTGACCACCTTTAAGGGGCAGAACCATCCCTTGTCTTGTTTCTTGGTTTTCTTATATTGGCTAGTGTAACTTGGACACAGTAAATGTGCGTTCTCTATCTAGTGAAGGCCATCATACATTCTAACTCGATTCAATGGCTTTATTTTAATTAAAGTTACCAATAATATCTTCATTAGGCATTTAACAAGTAAAAATGTTTCTTATGTAGGTTCAAGATAGTACATAATCAAAATCCTTGCAAAAAGTTTTAACAGATGCAACATGTTCTCTATTGCTCACATCCTGAAGATCATTGTAAATCAAATTGTAATTGGGTTGTGGATGGGTGTTTATCTTGTAGTGTTTCAAATACTATGACATCCATATTCTCTTTATGGAGGTCACAAAACTCTAGGACAATATTTAAGTTTAAAGGTGTATGGTTGATGTAACTCCACCTACTTAACATGCTTAGTGTTAGAAACACCTTGGGGCTTGAGTGTAGACTATTTTTGAAATGTAAGTATTTCTTCTTTGACCTCCTTAAGCTTTCACTGATTTTCAATCACAAATTCTAATTTCTCACCCAAAAGCAATTTTCTAAAGTGAAATTTTAAAAAAAGCATTGAAGTCATACAATTTTTTCACTAAAATAGATAGCTTTTTGTTGTTTTTTCTACCACAAAAATTGTCAAAAAGCTATCTTAGGGTCTGTTTGGCGCAGCTGCAGATTATCCAGATTATGCTGATAAGCAGATTATCCTGATAATCTGCTGATCATCAGCTGATCCAGATAATTTGTCTGTCTGTTTGGTTTGAGCGTTTGGAAAACAGCTGAATTGCAGCTGTTTGTGGCTAAATGACAAATCTGCCCCTGTTTACCTTCCAAATCCGCAATAGATGAACTAACATAGAAATCTTCATTCGATGAATTACGTAACCCAAATTGAAGATCGAGGAGATTACAGGTACCTCCACCTCCACTAACAAACAAATACTCTATTAGAATAAACGAAAATAAATCGATCGGATACATAAAAACCGGTATTTCGAGGCCAACTACGGTATTTAGTTCAAAAAAACGCATAAAACCTTATATTCCAGAGAGACATGGCAGCAATGGCTAAAGACAACTCAGTAATCAATTCGGCAAAAAAACAAGACTGAATGAAAACCAGACCTGCTGGTAGAGCGCTTCGAGCATCTCCTTGCTCGCGGTCTCGATAAACCCCACGAAGAGACAGGAGGGCCCTCCGCTGCGGCGGCGAAGACAACCATCGAGATGCTGCGTTTGGTGCGGGCTCTCACGGAAGAGAGCCGATCATGTGAGCGGCGCCTCCGCCGACGAAGGAAGAAGAAGACGAGTGCGCCAGTAAGGAGTACGACATGGGCTTAGCTCCAGTCTCCTCTCACAATCGTATAAGCTGGAGGCGGGGATCGTCTGGAGGCGGAGATCGTCGCGGGATCGGCTGCCTTCCTTCGGATCGCTAGGGCAAAAAGGACGAAAGGCAGAAGAGGGCGAAGGGGCAGCGCTGTCAAATTTCTCTTCCGAACTTTCTGATCGCGGGGCCTCGCCTGCGATTGGCGTCTAATAGAAAATGAAAAAGGAGTTTTACCGGACGCTTGGCAGTCGCGCGAAACAAACAGTGCCGCGGCTTTTTTAAAGACGCGATCGCTGAAATAATCCGTCCCAAACGAAGCCTTAATTGAAGAGAATCTATCTAAGAATGCCTATTTAACCTTTAAGCTTGAAATCTTAGAGAACTACATGAAAACTTGATAATTCTTGATTTTTATTTTCTAAACCCTAAAGCTTCAGGGGTAAAGTTGTTTTGTCTAGATTGTTTTATGCTATCAACTACAACAGCCAAGTAGAACTAAACTCCTTAATAAATCTCCTGTAAAGAGTAATGAACACAAGGGAACTTCAAACAATGGAGATCAATATTGCTTGTGCCAATCTTTAATGGCTTGAAATAAATTTGCTATTATCATGCAAAAATAAAATAAAAAATAAAAAATAAAAAATAAAAAATACCAAGACTTAGAAAGATCACCAATAATTCTAAAATTAAAATTGTGTCGAATAGGCGTATAATTCCTCTCATTATAAGGGGTTGAAGTACCTAATTAGTGGATATTAGGTATGATTGCTATATTAAATACCAATCAACCTTTCATCAAAATGAACCATAAATGTTTTGTTCATTTATGAATGTGGACTTGAGGTTCCATAAATCTAATAAATGTGATGGTTGTACAAGGAAGACCACATGGTTAACCACTTGTCGTTTGAATTGATATGAATTTGATAATATCCGACACAAAGTTCATTCAACAAATACTATTGAGACCCAAACATAATAATTGGGGATCTATCATCCTAAAAGGATTTTGGGAGAACCATTGCTTATGATTATATAAATGACGCAATGAAATTATGTTACAAATAGGCATCCTTTTTGGATGTTAGTAGAGAAGGAATGATATATGGACTTAGACTTCCCCTTATTGAAACTCTTATCTAGCAATTATTCAACTTGCTTTCTAGATGTTCCTTGTAATCCATCATATATTGTAGCAGGCATGGGAGTTTGGATTTTATAATAACTAAGACGATGTCTCGTTGGACGAGTCATTTGGTAGTCTAACACCTTATTGCTTTTGATGCCACTAAAGATGGATTGTCCTAAATATATTTCTTAGCAACTAGAGCTTGGTCCAATCCAAATTGTGATCATCTTTCTCAAACATTAAAGAGTCATTTGATGAAAAAAGTTTTCTTTAATGATTCAACTTGGCTAAGCTATGTTTTTATTTTTAACTAGTTCTTAAGGATTATTTGAGCTTAAATGAATGGTCACGTAATTGCATGCTTATCTCTATTGTAATGATTCATTTTTTGTGTCGTATACTTATGGTTGATTTTAAGGCATGGGCAAAATATACATGTAATATGCTACGTCATTTCGTGCCAAAATAACTATTTGACAAGTTTGCTATTAGGCACTTTTATTTATAAGTGGTCTTTTTGAACCTATTTAAAATACTTTGGATATGTTTTTTATATTTTTATTATGATCTCTATCTTGTCAGTTTGAAACTTTAGATTCAATATATGTCATTAATAACTAACTTGAGTCTTTTTTTATCACACTTCGTTTGAACATGAAATGTCCGTCCTTATTGGCTTCTAAGTATCATACTTCCCAAATATATAGGAGGGTGGATTTGATCATTGTATTATTTGCTTGCAACAACCACAACAACGACAACAACGACGACGACGACGACGACGACGACAACAACAACAACAACAACGACAACAACAAAGACAACAACAACAAAAACAACAATTGTGAGTCGGCTACATGAATTCCTTTTCTCTAGTGTGTCCTGTTGAGTGTCATATTTTCATTTAACTCTAATAGATTAAGATCATATTTTTATACAATATGCTCATATTCTTTTAGATTTATCTCTGCCTTTCTTAACATAAGTCGAATCTAAAACATCTAACCTCTAACAAGATTATTAGATGGTCGACGTTTAATATGACCAAACCATCTAAGACGACTCTCTCCAATCTTGTCCATCGTTGGAGCTACACCAACCCTATCATGGTATATTCATTTTGCATTATCTCTAAGTGTCAAGTCACTCATCCACCTAAGCATTCTCATCTCAACAATGCTTAACTTTGTTTTATGCTTCTCTTTTAAAGGTCAACATTTTGTGCCATAGAGCATTGTAGGTCTCACAATCTAATAGAATTTTCCTCTTAGTCTAAGCAATACTTTTCTATCACACAATGCATTCCTTACTTCAACCAAACAATTTGAATTCTACTAATAACATCATCATCTATATCACCATCACTTTGAATCATAGACTCGAGATATCTAAAATGTTCTCACCTTTTAATGATTTGATCACCCATAGTTACAACTCCACCCCTAGAGCTACTACTCCTAGAATTACATTCTATGTATTCAGTTTTAGATCCACTCAAATGAAGGCCCTTTGACTCCAATGTACACTCCATAATTCAGGTTTTTCCTTGAACTCTTTCTCTAGTCTTATCCACAAGAAGGATTTAATTAGTGAATACACCAAGGAACATCCTTTTGTAAATGTTCCATAAGAGCATCCATAACCAAGAAAAAATATATAGGCTTAAAGTCGATCCTTGATGTAATCTAATTGAAATAGGGAAAATACTTGGTCAATCCTCCTTCTGTTCGAACACAAGAAACAGCCGATCTAGTATACATATCTTTAATGACTTGAATATATGTCATAGCAACTCCTTTTTTCTCTAGAACTCTCCAAAAGACATTTCTCGGAAACTTATCGCAAGCTTTTTCTAAATCATATATAGATCCTTCTTATTCGCTCTATACTTTGCATCAAACCTCTCAATAAATTCATAGCTTTCATAGTAGATCTGTCGAGCATAAATCCAAACTGATTGTAAGAAATCTTTGTATTGCGTCTTAACATATGGTCAATTACCCTCTCTCGTAATTTTAAAATATGACACATCAACTTAATTGCTCTATACTTGGCACACTCTTATGCATCCTTTTTATTCTTAAAAATATGTATTATAATACACATCCTACACTCCTGAGGCATCTTTTTAGTTTTTAAAATAATATTGAAGAGTTGAATAAGACAAAAAACTCCCAAATCTCCTAAATATTTTTACACTTCTATTGGAATATCATCAACTTCTACTACTTTTTCACAATTGGATTTCCTTAAAACCTTTTCACCTTTTTTACTAATGTGACGGTAAAAATGAAACATTTTATTATTATTAACAAGATTAAGATCATTAAGGTCGATCTTATTTCATTGAAATGTTTATTAAAATAGCTTACCCAACTAGGTTGAATATCTTCCTCTAAGAAAAACACTTTTGATTTTTATCTTTAATTTAAATTAAATCTTTACTTTTTTTTTCTCTTTGTTTAGCTAATTTATACATATATTTGTCACCCCTTGGTATTTAATCTATTATAAAGATCACTAAAAGTAGAATTTTTAGAGACAAATTTTTCTTTTCAACTCCTACGGGTCATCTTATATTTTTTTCAGTTATCTAAACTTTTACATTTAAACCAATTTTTCTCACACTTCTTATTTTTGTTTCTTTGCACATTATTATTACACTACAAATTATTTTTACTTATAAAAATTTTTTCTTTTGATTATCTAAGTACATCTTTTGTCTCTTGTTTAATAGTGTTTGCTACTTTATCCACATAATATTCGCTTCATGAATATCCCAAATTTTAAAGTCTCGATGTTTACTAATAAAAATATTTTTATTTGACTTTTTAAGTGCCCCCATCTAATTCAATGATAATGTTTCCTTATATTCTTTATCATAAAACTCTTCATTTTAAAATTCAAAACTGATAATCGATGTTAAGTACTTAAATTTTCACTTGAATGACTTTACAATTGTTACACTTCCGACGATCTTTTTTTCTCTCATTAAAATAATCAATTGATGTTTTATTAGATCTATTCTTATAAATAATAGTACGCCCATCTATTTTCTTAAATAAATTATTAACAATAACAAAATCATAAGCTAAAACAAAATCTAATATGATTCTACATTCTTCATTAATCACCTAAAACCGTAACCACCTTGAATATTTTTAAAATCTTCAACAACTCTACCATCTGTCATTTAAATCTTCTTCAATAAATTTTTTTTTCATGAGGCATTATTTGTATTAATTCTTCTAGGTCATTCCGTAATTTTTCTTATAAACTTATATCTAAACCTGCTTGAAGAACATAAGCACTTATAACATCATAAATCTTTGTATCAACAATAATCTTTAGGGCTATAATTTTATCTCCAATTTTATTTATTTTTAAAAAATTATTTTTCAAAATCTTATCTATAATTATTACACCATTTCTAGTGCGACGCCTACATGATTACCAAAGTTTGAATCTATGCTATCATTTTCCTTAGCCTTTTCTCCAGCCCATTTAGTTTCTTGAATACATAAGATAATTATCTTTCTACGAATCATAATATCATCCAATTCCATTAATTTACATGTGAGAGTAACTATATTTCAAGATCCTATCCTAATATTAATTTAATAGACTAACTTCTTTAACTGCATCCGTCCGTAATTTGGGAACCCTTGTTTAATTGACACTACACCTGGGCATTAGTGTAGCGGCTATTACACACTTTTCATTGTATTCAAGCCATACAACGCTTCACCTTCAGAAGACGCCGTAGCATTTACAACAAGGATTTAAAGGATTAATACTATTATTTTTCGACAAATTTTATATTGGCTATGGACTAACTAACTTAGCCCTCCAATTTTCTCATCGGGAACTTAGGACCCAGTAATAGATCCTAAAGTAATAAAAGCGAAGAAATCGTTCTATTTTTAACTTTATCTCGCTTATCTAATTTTCCTAAAAAGCTTTTCATGTTTTATCTTCTAGCTCATTTTTTCTTTTGTCCAAAGCAACAGTTATTTTTGCAAAGATTAAACTTATAGTTGATAAAATTATAGATATATGCGATCATGTTTAAAGTGATTTAATTGTGCAATTTGTTGGTATTTAATATGATCTTGCAAATAATTTAAAATTAATCCTAAATAAGGATATAAGCCCAAGTTATCAACTTGACTAGATTCATAGATGTATAAATCCTTTAGATAATCCACCAATTGGTTGATTGTTAGTCTGCAGCTACTAATGTGGGTCAAGGTTAGCTTTGTTTATCCTGAAAGTGACATTAAATATTGATATATGTAACATGATTTGTGTGTCTATTATGTGGCCCCAAATATGATATTTGTTTGTCAACTCGGGCTATGGTTTTTAGCATGGAGTGGGATCAATTTGATCTAGTGCTTAAACTTATGTTTGTTACAAGCACATTCTCCAAAGCAGGCAGAGGGGTTGAGAATTCAGCATGTTTGGTAGAAAATTGTGTTCGGTAGCTTTTTGGATCCACAAAGTAGAAAAGCAAGGGCCACTTTCTAAAAAAGTTATGAAACTCCTTTTGGTAGAGGTAATTTAATGCTTTGTAGATTTTTGGTCTGTGAAAAACTTGAGGGTGCAAATACTTGAGGGTGTCAAGAATCTTTGCGTATACTAAAATTGGCATTAATTATGGGTATATTTGATGTGTTTTTTGTGCCTAGCTCTATCTATGGCTACTTCCCACAAATATGCTTCACTAGTAGACTCAAGCTATGACTTACTTCTATGGTCAGGTGGTATTTTAAATCACACAACAACAACAACAACAAAACCTTTATCCTACTAAGTGGGGTCATCTACATGAATTCTTTTCTCCATTGCGTCCTATTGCGTCCTATTTAGTGTGATATCTTTATTTAATTCTAATAAATTAAGATCATTTTTTATACAATATACCCAAGTTTTCCTGGGTCTACCTATGCCTTTCTTAACATAATTCGAATCTAAAACATCTAATCGCCTAATCAGATCATCAGACGATTGATGTTTAATGTAATCAAACCAACCAAGATGACTCTCTCTAATTTTATCCGTCATTGGAGCTACACCAACCATATCACGGATATATTCATTTCGTATTTTATCTCTAAAGGTAAAGCCACTCATCCACTTAATCTTTCTCATCTCGACAACACTTAACTTAATTTTATGCTTCTCTTTTAACGGCCAACGTTCAACGCCATAGAGCATTGCAGGTCTCACTACCATCTTATAAAATTTTCCTTTCAGTCTAAGCGGTGCTTTTCTATCACACAATAGGCCCGGAGCATTCCTCCACTTCAACCGACCAACTTGAATTCTACTAATAACATCCCCATCTATATCACCATCACTTCGAACAATAGACCTGAGATATCTAAAACTTTTACATCTTTTAATAATTTGATCACCCATAGTTACATTTTTGTCACTAGAGCTACTACTACTAAAATGACATTCCATGTATTCAGTTTTAGTTCTACTCAAACGAAGGCCTTTAGACTCCAATGTTGACCTCGATAATTCATGTTTTTCCTGAGTTTTTTCTCTCATCTTATCCATGAGAAGGATATCATCAGCAAAAAGCATATACCTAGGTACATCCTCCTGTAAATGTCCAGTAAGACCATCCATAACTAAAGCAAAAAGATATGGGCTTAAAGCCGATCTCTGATGTAATTTAAAAGAAATAGGACATTATTTGGTCAATCATCCTTCTGTTCGAACACAAGTCACAGTTCTAATGTACATATCTTTAATTACTTGAATATATAAATCATTTCAACACCTTTCTTCTCAAGATCTCTCCAATGGATATCTCTTGGAACCTTATAGTGAGTATTTTCTCAATCAATAAAATCAAATGTAGATCCTCCTTATTATCTCTCAACTTGTCCATCAAACCTCTCAATTAATGCATAGCTTCCCTGGGAGACCTGCCCGGCATAAATCTAAATTGATTATGAGAAATCTTTATAATATGGCTTAACCTATGTTCAATTGCCCTCTCCTATAATTTTAAAGTATGACACATCAACTTAATTCCTCTATAATTTGTATAGTTCTGTGTATTCCCTTTATTTTTAAAAATGGGTACCAAAATACTCTTCCTCCACTTCTCATGCATTTTTTTCTTTTTTAAAATAATATTAAAGATTTAAGCAAGCCAAGAAAGTCCCAAATCTCCTGGCCCTACGGACTTTCCTCAACTTCTTTTTAACTAATGCGATGGTAAAAATGAAACATTTTATCATTATTAATGATATTAAGATCACTAAGGTCGATCATATTTTTCAGAAATTTCATTAAAAGTTTATCAAAATAACTCGTTCACCTATGTTGAATATCTTTTTCTAAGAAATTCACTTTTTGAATAAAATGAAGCTGAGTTGTCCTTATTCTCTTTTCTTTTTTTTTTCTTTTTTTTTTTTGCATTCTTAAAAAGAAGCAGGGTTGTCAATTAGACATGTTGTGTCGTAAGCTATGTTATATATCTTGTATGGTTAGTGAAGAACGATGGTAAAGTTCACTTGGAAAATGATTGGCAAATTTTTCTATCAAAGGTCAAAGCCACTTGGTTGCATTAAAATAACTCTAATAACGTAGGTTAGGTTTACTCCTCTAATCAAGTTGGCGGAGGTTAATTTGTTGTTGATAAATTTATATTTACTGGAAAAGTATGGAGATCAATAAAACATGAATTACTTGACATATTGTTAGAGAAGTTTTGGAAGGATGATGTTTTTCTTTATCTGGTGAACTTCAATATACATGGATGAATTAATTGGATAGTTGTCTGAGCAAGATGATGACTCATTGTCTGGTCTTAAAACAAGGCTAGCTTGTGGCTAGATCAACAACAATAGTAATTGAATGGATGGCAATGGTGGCCCAAGGGGCAATATTGAAGATTAAATAATGAGATTGTTTTAACTGTGACTGAATTTGTGGAATAGCAACAACTTTATTTTTTGCACATGTTTTTTTTGTTTGTTTATTATTTATTTTGATGGGTGGATAGGAAAATCTGCTTACAATTTTGATTTTAGAGAACACTTTATTGGACAATAGTATTTCAGTCTTCCATAAATAAATAATAATAGCAACATATGCATCATGGATCCAAACCAGATAAATGCTCAAATTTAATGTAATTCTTGTTCAAAAAATGATAAGATTTCATAAAGAATTTAATTAATAAGGATTATCAGAATTTCAAACATAATTAAAAATTGACCTAAAAGGACTTGACAATAGGCTTATTGTCTGCTTTGACTTTCTAGTCATTGGCCGATGATCAATTGATGATATTTGACTTATTTAAAGGCTTGTACGACAATAACACCTTTGAGGTGTAAAAAACTTGATTTTTGAAAGATCGATGTACTTGTTCCAGTTTAGTAGCTAGCTTTCTTAGTTTCTCCTAAAGCTATCCAAGTATCATAAAAAGGAACATGCCTTTTTACCTATTCAGAAATCAGTGCTCCACATATTTCTCAAGTATCGCTTCATTTAAAGTGATATTTTTAACATCTAAGTAGACAAGCAGAAGTGGAATGATGAGATTTGTGGAAGTGCTAGCCATATTAGAAATCTCTCTTATAACAGAATTAATAGGTGATTTTAGAGTTTCAAATCTTTCTCAATAAGCCAATATAAGAGTCAGAACAAGCATGAATGTCAAAATGCGATGATCTTTGAACATGTAGAACTCCATAAAGCTATCACAGTTGCAGTGATTAGAAATGAATGATTGATTAAGCGTTAAATGTAAACGTGATCTAGTTGGCATTGGATCGGGGGATCTAGCTTTCGTAGATTCTCCTAAGCTATCCAAGTATCATCAAAAGGAGCATGCCTTTCCACCTATTCAGAAATCAGTGCTCCGCATCTTTCTCAAGTATTACTTCATTTAAAGTGATACCTTGAACATCTAAATAGACAAGCAGAAGTGGAATGATTTGATTTGTGGAAGTAGTAACCATATTAGAAATCTCTCTTATAAAAGAATTAATAGGTGATTATAGAGTTTCAAATCTTTCTCAATAAGCCAATATAATAGTCACAACAAGCATCAATGTCAAAATGCGACGATCCTTGTGCATGTAGAACTCCATGAAGCTATCGCAGCTGCAGTGATAAGAAATGAATGATTGATTAAGCATTAAATGCAAATGTGATCTAGTTGGCATTGGATCGGAAAGCCGACAATCAACAATAAGTTGGAGCTCAATTCGATGTGAAATCAATAGATTTTGTGCAATTTTGTATGTTTCTTCTGCTTTGAAAGGAGTATGTTGAAAAGTTGTAGGGTGTGAAGATAAAATTAGGAGATATGGTGAAGCCCCATGCGCCATATTGCATGTTTATTATTGGAAGTGGCCTCATCTGCAAACAAGGCACACCACATAAGTAGATGTCTTGATAGGTGAGTGGATCGCTTGAGCAAGTTGCATGCAGGTTTTGTATGTTGTGTAGTAGTTGTATAGGTGCAGGCATAGCTTTAAGATTCGTTGTGTAGAAATGTTTGTAATTGAGTATACTTTGCCTAAAAAAAGGATGGCGATGTGGTGTGCTTATAAGGGTCCTATGCAACAATCAATACATGGGATTATATGAGTGACAATGGGAGTTGTGGATTGGACACGCATGATGCTTGTGAGCTATGCAGGCAATGCAATGCAAAATAGCAGATCTGCGTGAGTGGCTTGTACATGGCATATGCAAGATTGGAGGTAGACTATACGAGTAAGAAATTAGGTGTAGCTCATCTTAACCTAGTGGTTGGGAGCTTTAGTTTCAAGTTTCATGGATTTGAGGTATTGCATTGGCAACACTCAAAGGCTAAAAAAAGCTAGTAGATAGGGTTGAATTTGCAATGGTTGCAGTGTAATGGGATTCAAGCTAGGCTTGGGTTCAATAAGATAGAGTTTAGGGATCCTGTAGGATTAAGTTTATGTTATATCAAAATTTAAAGAAGGGCTTCATGTACATATACAAATTACATCTAGAGGGAGCTTAATTGGCCTCAAATAATTTCATTTACATTCATTGATCAATAACAGTAATTTACATCATGGATCCCTATTAATTAAAATAGGCTTTATAAGGATAATACCCCATTTTAAAATGCAAATCTATTTCTTTCCAAATCAAACAAATATTTAGATTTAACCTATCATTATCTAAAAGAAAATAAAAGTTACGGTAATAATTCAACTGAAAAACTATTGGAAATTCAATTAGAATTAAAAACATGCCTCAAAAGACTTGGAAAATGAACCTTATCAAAGATTTTTAGTAATTGACCTATTGTCACCGTCGGTCGTCGAATCGTTGGGATTGAAACTCTTGAAAGGTGTTGAACGTAGTTTTATAAAATAGGGTTTTGATTTAATTTAATACATATGGATTTTTAAAAATAATATTTTAAATTTGAAAAGCGGGAATTAACGAATCTCATTCATTTAGTAGTTTGAATGAACAAGCACAATATCGCAAGCAACACATCTATCCCGAGGAATAAACACGCTACTTGATAACATGACTCAATCAAATAAACTATAGAATTGATTACATTCGTTCTGGTTTGCAAACTTTTTGTGTTGACCTACAAGTTCCCCTATTTAATACAAAAGAATTAAATAGAGTTTATATTACTTGAGTTATTAAAGGCTCACTATAGAAATGACCCCGATAATCAATTACTGCTCGAATGACCAGAGTTACTCGAGAGAAGCTTTCGATTTAGATCAGAGATATCTATCTTTATGAATTCAAAGGGTTAGGGTTTTCAAGGTAGTGTGTATAAGAAATGTCAAATGGGATAGACACAAGGTGGAACATTTATCTCTGGAACCAAAGGAAAGAGGAGTAGGGGATGACACAGATCCGAGTAAACGCCGGTGACATCCCAAACTATCCTACTTTGGGCTTTGAATTTTAGAAATGAAATTATTTAAATTTCAATCTTGCTAATTAATTATAGGGATTACACTTGCATAATATCTGATTATGCAAACAACCTAGAAGATAGGAGGATTTACGTCGTATCGGATGACGACCTCGGAATCCTAAGGCGAATTAGGGCTTAGATTGCACAACATGACTATGCAAAGACCTACAAGAAAAGGGTGAGGATTTATGTTACACTAGGCGGACTACCTCGAAGTCTATGCCTTGTTATTTAGACTAAGGAAAGGTGTTGCTGTTGTAGATTGTCCTTCTCCGTCCGCTGCATTCTCGTCGTGCTGCCCTCGAAGTTTTGCTCTGTACTCCATGTTGTATCAGTGTCGGGTTTTAAAATTTAGGGTGGACATGCAATTGTCAAAACAATGTTTATTTTTTTTAGATGCGTGCTTTACATTAACAGGGGTGTACGCTACAATAAACAAGAGTAAAGGCTACAGTAAACAGGAGAGCAATAGTGGTAGTGCAGGTAGCAGTAGTTGAAGCAGTAACAGGAAAGCAGTAGTAGTGGTACAGGTAGCAGTAGTAGAAGCAGTAAAAGCGAAGCAGTAGGAGTACAGGTAGCAGTAGTAGAAGCAGTAAAAGTGCAACGAAAAATGCTATAAACTTTAGTTACCCGAACTCCTTGTTATTTTTTATTATTATTCCTGCAAAGAAAGGATTAACACATAAACAATGTAGGGGTAAGTAAAGGAAAGAAGTCCAGTACCTCGAGCTATCTGTGAAAAGATAAAACTCAAAACAGCGTGCAAAAAGCTAAAATGCGAGAAAATATGGAGAGGAATCCATGAAAAGCTCGAAAGGAATCAAAATAAGTCGTAGAAAATTTGAAAAGAAAGAAAATCAAAAGCAGTCCGTAGAAAACAATACAAGCTACGAAGTACGGACTAACAGTCGGAAAGGACCGTAAGCATGCTGATGGGGAGGACTCAGAACCACGACCCTGTGTCAAATCAATAATTTAGGGCCCTAACGAATCACCATGCCTATGTGATCCAACACTAAGTAAAAGGTTCTCAGTTTAACAGCTACAGAAGGAGGAGATTCCTAATCTGGTTTATACAACTGACCCGTGAATTTTCTTTTTATAAAATGTTTAAGAAAGATTTCATTTTTATTTTTCTTTAAAAAGGAATTTTGTTTTATCATTCATTTAAAAGAAAATTTGATATTTTAAAAGTGAATGGATCAGTCATATTAGCAGGCGGGAGCTTCCAACTGCCTGTAGAAGCGATGGGTAGTCATTTACTAAATGTTGGAGATGTAGTACTACTGATCTCTCATCCTCGTAAGGTCACTGAGTCAGGATCGTGCTAGGACCTCTCACACATGCCTAGGTGGTTCTTTCATCACTTGTGTCCAAACCCAAACCATCATCCTACTTACAGCCTTGCTTGATGACCCACATATATTAAAAGGTTATACGTGCACACTTAATGCCTCATACATAAGTGCAAAAGACCCGACCAAGAAGCAAGAAAGGAGGAGACGACCCACACAAAGAACGACAAAAAGAAGGTGATTCGTTTCTCAAAATTGCAGAGAACAAACGATCCCGAAACCCTGACAACTCCAATCTTGACAATCTCAACTAGAACCGATCAAAAGGAAGAGCTCCGACGCCCCTCGCAAAGCTTGAAAGACTAGACAAGACTCAACAGGACAAAAAAGGTACAACAGAGGACTTCCAAAAACATACATTAAATATCTCAAAATGCTCGTCAACCATCTAGGCTTAGCTTACTAAATTTACCTCAGATCAGTGTTCAAATTAACGGGAGATGACAACTCCAAAAAGCGTAACAAGGAAATCCCAAATTTGGTAGCCCAAAGCTGCCTAATCAAAGTCGAAACGTGGGCTACAACAAGTACCAAAAGCAAGCCATATAAGGCTAAAGCCGAGCCTTTGACAAGCTCAAAAAATAGGGACTAGTAAATGTCTAAAATTGGGGCAGCTCTCAAGCAAAACCGAGCAACCAATTGGCTCAAAATAGGTCCAGTTCACAGGATAAAGCCGAGCAATCAACAAGCTCAAAGCCATGCCATAGAGTAACATCAAACCGAGCCCCTACATGCTTAAAACAAAGCCAGCACAAAGGCAAAACCAAGCAGCTAACAGAATCAAAACATGTCCAGTTCATAGGGTAAAGCCGAGCAACCAACAGGCTCAAAGTCACCCCATGGGATAACATCAAACCGAGCCCCTACCTGCTCAAAACAAAGCCAGCACAAAGGCAAAAGCAAACAGCTAGCAGGCTCAAAACAGGTCCAGTTCACAGGGTAAAACCGAGCAACCAACAAGTTCAAAGCCACACCATGGGATAACACCAAACCGAGCCCCTACCTGCTCAAAACAAAGCCAACACAAAGGCAAAACCAAACAGCTAACAGGCTCAAAACAGGGCTAACAATATGCTTCAAACAGGGTCGTTTCACAAGCCAACCCGATCCCTTCAACCTGCACCAAAACAGGGTAGAGCAAAGCTACACCCAAGTCCAGTCGAAGCACAAAGGGCCCCCTTCTTATACCTTCCAAATTTTGTAAGGGAATAGGGCAAACGTTTCAGATTTTTTTTTTAACTCCAAATTTTCAGATTTTGTTAAAAAAAAAAAAAGAACACTCACATGCTAAAATAAAACTTAAGATGCATTTGAACACATATTCCAGCAAAACCACAAGGCCGAGAACATGTACGGAGCCAAACTGACTTCTAAACAATATTCAAATCATGCCAAAAAGAAGTTTCAAGCCACCCAATTGTATATTAACAAGCCACTGAGGTAGAGAGCAAGTAGGGAGAGTGTGAGCCACCGTGAAACTCCAAAAATTTACATGCCCTTTCAGATTTCAGCAGAATCTTAAAATAGAGAGCAAGTGTGAGGGTAGAAAAACCCCAAAACAAAGTCTGGGTTATGCTAATAATGGAGCTTAAGCCATCTTCACCTATATTCAACATATTTCAACTTAAAATAAAGAAAATAGAAGACAACCAAATAACCATAGAGTTGTAAAATGTTCAATAGCTATGCTAGCATGAGATTTCCCCTCTCATCCTCCTCTTCATACTTTTCTCTTTTTTTTCCTCTCTTCTCCTTTTTTTTACATCTCTTTTCTAACTTCTTAAAAGTAACACACAACCTCCCAAATTGTGCGCTAGAAGGTAAAGAAAAGAAAGAAAAGCAACTCTCACATGCATACACCTCACAAAAAGGTAAAACCCAAAAAAATTCAAGTAAAACAAGTTAAACCTAGAACAATGCTAATAGAGGAAGTAAGGCATGCCAATTAAAGCCTTTACCTAATACTTAAAATTCAAACCTCCATGCAGAACATTTGGCAAGCAAAAAAAAAAAATGACATGCTATTTAGGGTCTCAACCCCACGGTTAATTCCAAAGCCACATGAACATAGTGATGCATATTTTTCATAGCAAAAGGATGCCAAAAAGACCTATTAATCACTAACATAGGGCATGCTTGTGAAGAAAGGAGCCTCATAAACTTTTAGCATGGGATAGGTTTAATATGGATGAAACATCACCAAACAAGGGTTTTGAACCACAAGAATATAAAGAAAGGGGAGGGGTTTATACCTCAGCAGTACCACAAACAACCAAGCAAGAATATTAATGATCCCACAGGGAGGCCAAGAGAAATCAGCCACAATGCCGAGCAAACAGGAGCTCGGGTGAGCCCAGGAGGAGAAGGCAGACAACACCCTCCAACCTCTCACTCACACACGGTGAATTAACTAGAGCAAGAGAGAAAAGAGAAAGGCAAGAACTCCCCTTCCCAGAAATTCGGCCAACCAACTGTCCAACCTCAAAGAATTTCCCACAGTGGGGAATATATAGTAGGAAGAGATGAGAAGAGCCAATCCACATTTACCCCAAACTCGTCCAAATTCACCTAAATACTCACTTGATGCCAACAGTGATAATGGACGGGCCAAACCATCGCAAGAAACCACGCACCAGGGAGAGGATTGAGTGAAGAAGGAAAAAGCCTTGGGAAGGAGAGAAGCTTCTCTATTCATGCCAAAGAGGCAGATGCAACAGTCGTGCGAGCACCAAAGAGGAAAATTCAAAGCATCGAGAAGGAGGAGCTCGGGCAGAGCTCATGGGACGTCACCTTCCATTGCGTGAAGAGAAGCCAAGGTACAATGGGACAAGACGGGATGGAGCCAAATAGCTCGTTCGAACCAGAGCTAGGGCGAGAGTGCACACGATCCCGCGAGAGAAGAGGGAACAAAGGGCGGGGACGAGCCAGACACGGGTGAGGGAAAGTTGTTTAGGGTTTAGGGGTTTAAGATTTATAAAACAATATATATTTTATTATATTTTAAATAGAATGTGCTCAATTTCACGTCGTTTGCTCATGCTTGGAATCTTGGCAAAATGTACGTCTTTTCTAGGTAAATTCGACGTTTCGGACGCGTTTGCGCAGTCAATTTCGTGATCTGGAATTGTTCGGGCAAATTCGTCGACAGTCAGGCCGAAAGTGCGTCAATTTTGATCCTTCTGAAATTTTGGCTTGCTGTCGATCATCCTTGCGTCCTGACTTCAGCTTCGATCCGTTGCGGAGTATTTGAAGGCTTCGAGGCCGCAAATCGAGAAATTTGTTCCTTTGTTGGTGCAAAATGTGCGCGAGGCTGTTCTAAGGTTCGGTTGTCCTATAGGGACTCCTTTTGAGTTTCTCATGTTAGTTCAACCTCTTGAAGGTACGAACTCTTCATGGGGTGTCCCAAAAGAAGTAAAGAAGATGGTTTCAAAATTCCAGAGTGGGCGGGTTCCACACTATGCATCTAGGATCGTCGGGGAAGCTCCTGAAGCTAAAATCCTATATTCTAAGAGGAACTAAACCACGACTAAAAAAATGAGGTCAACAAATGGACCCCAAATAGGCGTGGTGTGCTGGACAGGCACACCACGCGCATTGACGTTGACCGAAAAAGATTAACAAACCAACACAAATCTGTCTTAGTAGAATACTTAGAACAGAACGTAGAGTTGAGAGAGAGCTGCCTCCGCTAGGGAGTTAAGAGATGAATTTTCAATTTAGGAATTGCAAATTTAATTTTCAAATACGAGATTTGATTTGTTTTATTTTATTTTGATTCTGATTTGAATTTAAATTTTAATTTCCATTTTGATTTCAATTTCAAAGAAGCGAGAAAACTGGTTCGAGATGGAGAGCGCAAGGACTCACATCCAACCCAAAAGGTTGCAGGAGTGTCACATTAGGAAGGAAAACTCAAGATCTCACATCCAATCTAAGAAGTGACGAAAAAAAAAAGACATAAGGGATCAGAGTCGGGGTACTGATCCCAGAAAATGTGCATGTCTTCTTACTACGTGGTGTAGCAAGGGTAGCCAAAATTTATGTACTTACTACAGAAAAGTGCCTGTCTTCTTACTACGTGGTGTAGCTCCTTACTACGTTGTGTAGCAAGGGTAGCCAAAATTTAGGTACTGACTCCAGAAAAGTGCATGTCTCCTTACTATGTGGTGTAGCAAGGGCAGCCAGAATTGAGAATTCTGACGCAGAAAAGTGCATGTCTTTTTATACGTGGTGCAGTAAGGGACATCAAAATCGAGGATTCTGAAGCAGAAAAGTAAACGCCTCTTTACTATGTGATGCAGTAAGGGGCATCAGAATCAAGGAAGCAGTACTACGTGTAGTAAGGGACATCAGAATCGAGGATTCTGAAGCAGAAAAGTACACGTCTCCTTACTACGTGGTGCAGTAAGGGACATCAGAATCGAGGATTCTGAAGCAGAAAAGTACACGCCTCCTTACTACGTGGTGCAGCAAGGGACATCAGGATTCTGAAGCAGAAAAGTACACGCCTCCTTACTACGTGGTGCAGTAAGGGACATCAAAATCGAGGATTCTGAAATAGAAAATTAAACGCCTCATTACTATGTGGTGTAGTAAGGGACATCAAAATCTAGGATTCTAAAGCAGAAAAGTACATCGAATTCGATTTGGGGAGAACCAAATTCAAAATTTTTGTAGAAAAGAGAATTGCGCAGCTTGTGCAAGGCTTGAGATTTCGTATTATTTGCGAACTTTTGATTTGTGACATTTGTAGGACGTGACGTTGTGTAAAATGCAAGAATTTATGGAAGTGCTCTTTCGGAATGCAGAATTTCGGAACAAGTGAAAGACTTGGAATTTCGAAGAGAATTTTGTTTTCAAAGTTTTTTTTCCTTGGTTTGTGTTTTTATTTTGTTTCGTTTCATTCACGAGTCTTTTATTTCGATTTGTTTTGTTACAATTATATATATATATATATATATTATTTTTCATTTGTATCGTTCTTTGTTCGTTGTAATTTTGAATCAACGTATGGTCCTGCGTCTTTTCATTCGTAGCGCAACTGGAAATACATTCCAAAAAGAGTATTCGACTTGCAGAAAAAGAACATCTTCATTGATTCTGACTGAAAATGTAGTACAACTGATGCCATGTTGAAAAAAACATCAAAAATATCTGAAATACAGCTGAGTGTATGCTGAACCATCATATGCTGAGCGGTATATTAGCACAAAACTAGTAGACATCTGTCCTTTGAGTTCACCTTGTGAAAAAGCTAACCTACCAAGCTGCGCTCCGGAACAAATGTTCCTTTGCGTAAGTCACAGTGGCAACGGACAGAGACCGTCCAACTTTGGGTCTGGCTTTGGCTCGTAAGAGTACGGTGCTTTGTCCATGTCCATCCTTCGGAAGGTAACCGAGACTCTCCGAAATCTGACTCCCGGGATGCAATGCTTTGACATATCTGCTCCATTTCCTTTAAGAACTAAGATGGATCCAACTGGCAGTGGAATCTTCACAGAACCTCTGAACTCCCCAGGTCCAACGATTTGTATCTCTCCCAAAGAGAATGTCGCTCTTGCTCAGAAACGAGACTGTGTAGAGTGGTATGACAAAATCATGGTGATCAATATGGGGAGGAATACAGTCTCAGTGATCAATATGGGGAGGAATACAGTCTCCCTCATTGTAGATATTGATTATGCGATCATTCGGAATTCAGTTGGCTGGCAACACGTACCATTCTACCATCCTCTTGATCATTTTCTTGATCTCTGGCTGTATGTCATCTACTTCATCATGTTGTAGAATTCCCGGTGGTTTTCTTGTGTCCTTGGCAAAATTATAGTAGCAACCACATTAGATCGTGATCCTGCCCTTGACTCGCTTCCACTTCATAGGCTCGGAGTATGTCTTCTCTCTGAGGCGGCTTGCCCTGCCTAGGTCTCGTAAGGAGAACACAACACAAAATTTCTCCTTCATCTTTCCTCGAGAAGACATTCGTATACAACTCGAGTCTCTCCAGAATATTAACAGCTTTGCCCTGGATTTCTTCGTAGTATCTGAATCTTTACTCCCTGACTTTCCTTATCTTGGCCATTACATAGTATGGAATCATTTGCTGTTGTTGGAGCTGCACAAATTGAGGTACGTAGGGCTATGTATTAGGGTGCTCCCCATCTCTCCTCGGTGAGGCATCTGCATAAGCCCCATACGTCCCATATTCTTCCAGGTGGAGCACATGACACTATGAGCACTCTGAAAATGCTCCTACAGGCATCAAGTGTCTCGGAAAATCTATACTGCATGTCGGATATCCTGTGAAAATCTCCTCGAGCGGCTCAACTGGCGGCACTGGCTTTGAGGTGTACTCAGGCTCTGTCTCTATGACAGGCGAACTGGCGGAGGTTTCCTTCATCTTAGGATCTTAACCTTTTTCTGGAATAGGGGCGAGTTCTGCAACCATCTCCCCGGTTTGACTCCTCTCCAGCATTTCTAACTGACGACGCTTTCGACGATTAGCCTTCCTTCTTTGGGTTCGTCTCAGAGGCTCATCCGGAATCCTTTCTGCAGTAACTGCGACTAGACCACCCTTCAGGGTGGTGTTCATCGATGAAAATTTTCTGCTTTCAGCTGTGGGGAGGTGTGAGTCGACAAAACCTCCAGTAGAACATTGCCTTGATGTTTCTCCGACCTCCCGGTGGCTGATACAGACCATGGATTTCAGATTTGCAACCTCCTCGTGACTGACTGCATCCATGACAAAACCTCCAGATGCTCCTGTCTGTAGGTACTTGACGAAAGGTTGGCGCCAATCTTCTGTATCTTCGGCCACTATAGCCACCATTCCTCCTTTCCCAATTTATGTAAATCATCGAGGTAGACCTGAGACAAAACCTGACGTCCCTGTACGGTGATGTCGATGGAATCCTCTAATGGACATGTCAATTCCTTAGCAAGTTTAGCTAAAGCGTCCGCATGGGCATTGTCTGCTTGGGGAATCCTATAGAACGTCACATTGAGAATCTGTTCCAACAAGTTCATTGTATACTGGTGATATTCTGCTAGTCTTGGTTTTAGAATTTTATACACTCCGACCACCTACTGAATGACGAGCTGCGAGTTGCCATGGATGGCGATGTCCGTTATTTCCATTAATATTTCCAATTCCAATTCAGTTATCAAAGCCTTGTATTCTGCTTCATTGTTGGTACACGTCTCTGTCAGGTGATAGAAGAATCTTAGCATTCCCTGATCCGGTGTAATGAAAATAAAACTAATTTTCTGCTTTGCGGGACATCACTGTTCCTGATTCTCTCTCTCTTGACTGATAACGCTCCATCGAATTACATTTCTCAACGTTGAGCTTTGAGATGTTCCATTTGCATTATCTGTTTGTCTGGTAGATCATCGTTGAGAGGGGACCCAGTTAGTAGTGGGTGCGCTGCGAGTAAATAATCTGATCTTTTATATGCTTTGTTTTGTTTTGTTAAATAGAATTAACAAAAAAAGTGAAATTGAGTTAATAGTTGATCATGCACTTTTAGATGGTGATCTTGAAACTTGCTTGAGGATGCTGGACTTATGATTGGTATGTTGGTGTGAAATCAAGGTTATAAAATGCCAAGTGTGGTCACGGCAAATATAACATGGAGTCCCTATATTTTTTTATTCAATTGATAGTTGAAGGAATAAGTGGAGAGTTTTGAAACAAAAGAACAAAAATAGGATGCCTAGCATGAGTTGTGTCCTCTCTAATTTTTTAATTTAATCAACCTAAAAAGAAATTAAACTTAAAAAATTATATCTTTGTGATTTTACCTTGGAACTGATGGCTACAAATAAAAGAAAATAATAGAAACATAGGGACTAATGTATTATATTGGCAATCCTAGCGAGCTGTATTTAGGGTATGTATCAGATGACCTTTTCGAATTTTGTCAACCCTGTGGCATGTGCTTTGTAATCGTTTTTGTATGCCCCTCAGTGATGATGGTGATGTTTGTGTAATGCCATTCATTACCTAAATTTTTTTTTGGGAAAAGTGGAACGATATCCTAACCTGTGATAGCAACCCCTAATTCTAGTTTTGTTTTTGGATCTTTAGCAATAATTGCCATATTGACGTGCAGTGAAGGCTCCTATGGAAATAAAACTTTATCAAAGTACTGTTATTCTTTTGCTTTTTCTTTCTTTTGTTACTTAGTGAAGGCTAAAAAAAGTGATATATGCATACGACCTTTGTGGTATTTCTTCAAGCAATGTAATAGATTATGGGGTCAACTTATTTGATTGTTAGAATGCAGCTAGCTGCATATTAGAAAGTATCATGCTAAGAAATAATATTTCTGTTTTGTCAGGATCGCATTATTGCTAGACTTCAGCAGCCTTATTCTTTAGATTGCATCCCAGTGGAAGCTGAATATCAGGTCTGATGCTTAAATTTTCTGTTTTAATTGGTGACAAAATGTGCTTTGATATCTTTCAAATATTTGCAAACTTAAATACTGCAAAATCTTGGTATTTACTTTTAGAATTAAGCGTCTCACTTTATTTAATTTTATTTTATTCTTATTTATTTTATTCTTTTGCATCTCACTTCGTTCAATATATTTGAGAGATATGTTTTCACTGGTTTTGAAACTGAGTTTGAAGATGGAAAACCGGGAACCAATTGTTAGGAATTACAATTTTCCCATTTAATTGCTTGGCATAAGAGCTGATGCGTTTGGTACATCTAGCGAACTGAAATTTTATGAGAATCTGCATGATAATAGGAATGTTTGCGAATGGATATTAAACAAGGTTGAAAATCAAATTTAAGGCATATGTTAACATTAGAGATACACCTGAATTAATTGTTTTCTCCTTTTGAATTTTTTTCTTTGCTGGAACCTATGATACCAATTGAGTAAAACTCATTGGTACATTTCAATCAAACAATTTACAGAAAGAGGATATTAAAGATCCAAATATTGGAAGACATGTCGGCACAATTATTACCATTGAAAATTAGTGCCATTCATTTCATTTAGTATGATGAAGAGGAAAAACAAAACTTTCTCGTTAAAATGGGCATATTAACAGATTAAACACTTTCTGTTTCATTTATTTATTATGCAACTTATATGTAGCGATTTCCATTTTAGGTTATTTGTGTAATACCTATGATAATTTTTCCTATGAGAAAGGACTAGTGTTCACATAAATTCTGATTTTCCTATTTCAGTGTGGCTTATTTCATTTTATTCAACCATTTATCAAATGTCTGATTTGTTACTTGGTTTATCAATAGTGATGCTTTAATATGATTTCGTTAGTTTCATTTGTAATTATTATTGTGGCTTGCATTTGGATCATCGGAAGTACCGGTGCAATTGCATTAGAGGATGATGAGACATTTGCAAAGAAATGTTATGATATCGTCTGGGGTTCCTGGATGATGTGATAAAACTCGAAAGTAGTTGGAAAAGTTATAGGATTGATTGCGTGAGTGCAGAGGTTGGAGGGAAGCTGAAAACTAGTGTGAACGGCGATGGAACAGCAAACCGGTGGTTTCCAGTTGGAAATAGAAGGCGGGTGTGTTGGGAAGGCTGTAGGAAGCAAAATATAAGGTCGGACAGCGAGTTTTACAGCTGTCTGGCCTGAAAACAACTGCCCAACGACGAATCAACGAATCAACACCTCCATACTATCAAGCTACAGACATGGCTTGAAAGAAATTTAAGGATGCAACACTTTAATAGATAAAACCAGAAGGAAATATCTACAAACAACATAAACTAAATCAAACGTTCCCAGCAAACAAAACATATAAATAGTCTCATATTTAAAGAAACTATAATTAGAAAAAGAAATAGAAGAAATTAAAAAAATTGAAAAAATAATCGTGTAGAAGTTGCATTAGGAATGATTCGTGCTTCATTCGTCTATTTTGTGTTCACGGTAGCGATGATTATCTAGTAGGTGCAATCTTGTGGGATCAGTTCCGGTGTGGAATCATGGAACTTGTGGAAATCTCGCGATCGGAATTGTAGGGTGCCAAATCCCACAATTTTTGTAGAGCAGCCCCATGTTATTCTTCTGACTAGGAGTGACTTCTTCTTCTTTTGGAAATACCTTGATCCCATTGTAGGATATTCTTTCCCCCAAAGTGCCTAAGGAAATTTTCAAAGTTGCGGTCCATCACTTCTGTCTGGTCATCTGTCTGTGTGTGCACTGCTGAACTTAATTGATACTTAACACCCAAACTAATCTATATCCTTCCAGAAATATAGCTTAAATCCTTCGCATCTCAGAGATATTAGATCTCCCTCAGGTGTGACATCTCAGGAATTTGATTGTATGTCTGAAAATGATGAAATAGGAGTTGCCTTGTATATATATAATCTTGGCTTCTTGAACTCATGTCTATATTAATGGAGATATACAATGAAAAGACTATCAATAGATAAATTATAATAAAGAAAATATAAATTGAGAATATATACATAAGTTAATTTTTGGCATATTCAAATTCACCAAAATTGGGTGAATTAAGTATACATGACATCACACAAATCCTGCAAATCCCTTGAAATCCTTCTGATCCTATTATCATGATTTGGTTCTTTTGACTTTGTTTTATGACCCTGATTTGCATCAACCACGATCCATGTCATTCAATCCCGACCTATGTCGATCCCATCTCCATAAACGTGATTGTGAACCCACAGCGCCTTTCATCTACATTGTCGCTATCACTAGGATCCTGCCCATTACTATTCCAGTCTTTGTCTTCACCGCGATCCGCACATTGCCTTTTGTTCGCACTATCCATGTCATTACAATCCTGCATGCCCTTGTTCTTGTCATGATGATGTTGAGAGTTTATTTACTACCAATCAAACACAAATAAAGCATTCCTTGAATTATTTTACAACAAACCGAACAACTTAAAAAGAAAATGCAATGCGTTCAATTCAGAATTCATTTGAAATATCAATGAACATTTAATGCCAAATAGCCCCTAAAAGGATACGTACCCTCAGTTTTACGCCAAAGTCTATCTCTTATATGAATATCCAATATTAAGAGGTGGATCTTGGGGACGTTTTTTTTTGCTTATGGATGTTTGTCTGCACAGTTTGATGGACTTTAGCTATTGTATTATTCTAATTTCACAGGTTTTATTTCTAAATTTAGTACATATAATGGGTTCATTTATTTCCAAAATTGATAGCTTTTATTAATTTAAAATTTTCATCAATTCTATTCTCTCATCTATTTTTCTTGCTGATAACCTGAACCTTTGGCTTCCTATTGTTGCGTATCCCAAGTTGAAATTTCAGTTTTTAGAATATTTCCATTTTTACCTCAAGCCTGGATTTGAAAAAGGTTGATGTTAGCATTTATCATTAGGTGTAACTGGTACTTTAAACCAGAATATTTCTGCTTACAGCCTTTAGTTGCAACCTATCTAAATGTCATATAATATACACTGACGGAGTGAGGGCCATAGTAGGCAAAACTATTAGTAGAATGCTGCCTGGATGCTGAATAAAATTTTGTGCTATTAGTTATAAGATATTTATGGAAATACTATCCATTCACTATTTTTTATTGAGAAAATTTCATTTTGAGTTGGTTGGCCCATTGTCATGGCCTACTATTTTTATTGAGAAACTGGAGTTTGGGGTTTGGTTGGCTCCTTGATATGTCCTATGTGCTGTCATGTTATTAGCATATGAACTGTATAGTTCACCAACCTTTTCAAATAATAATTTTGTAAATGATATCCTGATATGAGATGGAAGGTGGCGATAGAGGGGTGTGCAGCCATTAATAATTTGCTATCTGTGACTATAGAATACAAGAATTTTTCATAGTCATCCACCCAAAGTTTGGGAGGATGAGGACATGCTAGAGTGTTGCTTAGCCATGGTAGAGTAATGGGCCATGTCTAAACATGTAAGAAATAGATTAATGAACAGAAGAGATAACACCATGCCCTATAAGGCATGAATTATGAATGAAAAACTGCATGCTTCATTCATGACTACTAATGATAAAATAAAGATTTTATTTGTTGAATAATTTACAAAGTTCTTATCTGGGATAGAGCCATCTAGCTCTATTTCTTAAGAAAATGCAAAAGGCAATTATGTGATTCAATACCCAATGTAATCCTTATACTGTTCATATCCATTTTTTGTTAATTACATGAATAAAATAAATTAATAATAGTTAATATGTGGCAATTTGCTCCATGAATTTAAAATTTGAAATCTTCCTTTAAGGCTACATTTGTGCAAACACATTTTAGTTCAAGTCAGTCTCTTTTGAATTTAAAATTCATTTTCTTGATGAAGACAAATTAAGAAAAGAAGTAACTGATGCTTAGCTGAATTTCTGACATCGTTTTTTCATGGAGTGTCACTTCAAGTGGAATGGTGCAACCTTTGTAGAGAGAAAAGAGAAACCGTTGAAATTTATAGTTATTCTCTTGCAAGGCTTGACCATGTATGAAATTTTCAGCATACAATTTCAAATCTTCGTGCTATATTTGTGAAGATAATAAATAACTCTTGATTACAAAACCAAGCTTTTAGAAAGCAGTACAACCATTGCTTGCCTTACAAGTTCATAAAGTACTGATAAATGTTGGACTTCTTTTCCTATATAGAAATGCTGATTTGGAACCATGCATTCGTGCTTATTATCTACAACGATGATCTAGCCACTTGCTTCCTTGTTCTGAATCAATTATGTCCTGCTTTAAATACTCTTTTTCTGGGGATTTATTATTTGATAGTGGATTAATGCGGTGCATGGAACATGAGATACCTTGATGATATAGGAAGTTGAGGAAATTACAATTTATTTTATCAAAAGGGAAACAAACTAAGAAAGTAAAATGTATCTAACGAAAACTAAATAGGATAAGCCCTTATTGATCACTGGAGAAAAATATGTTAATTTAATTGCATTTTAAAAAGGTTTAGCCCGTGTTACCAAATGAAGTAGAAATGCATGAAGCCACCAGACCCTTGGCCTTTTGAAAAAGAGATTGGAAAAAATAAGGTCCAATTGTACATAAAAGGAAGCTAGGGGGAATCAAAGCTCTGATAAGAAATAATTATTATAGAAGGAGAATGAAGACACTGGGCAATTTTTACAACCAATAAGATGGATCTACTTTAATACTGCATTATATGGGATAGAGTGTGGTGGTCCTTGTAACGGTGAGGAGTGAGCCTTACCTAATTTATTTATGGCAAGTGGACCGGTAGTTTAGCCATGTATAATTTGCTAGTTGTAATCATTGAGTACGATAGTATTACATGAAAAGCCATTCACCCAACATGTGGGAGAATAACTGTTCACTATGAGTGGGTCTTTGTCATCATGGAGTAATGGATGGTGGCTAAGCTTTAGAGATTTTGGTAGTGGATTGGTGGAGAGGGCAGATAACAACATTATTAACCATGGTAAATGACTGGCAAATCATGAAAAGAAAATTGCATATTTTATTCATGACTAACTATAAAATATAAATTTTCATTCTTGGGAAGCTCGCCGAAGTTCTCATCCAAGTGCTAGCTACCTAGTCCTGCCTTTTAAGAAAATTTCTAAGTCCCACCTAACCCTAATACAAGGCTATCATACGTTTATAACAACTCGTTGGTAACTACATAAATAAAGCAAATAAAAAAAATTAATATGTGCCCTGAATTTGAAATTTGAAATGCTTCATTTGTGCAATTCTTATTAATTTAAGCCATGGTCTTTTGTTGTTTTGAATTTAAAACTTCCTTTTCGTATTGAGAAGGCACAAAAATAGGAAAGGCGAGAGATAAAATGGTGCTTGAGTGAAATTCTTATGTCATTTTTGTATAGGGGCGTCACTTCAAGAGAGAGGGGAGACGCCACCTTTTTGGGGAGGAGAGGTGAGAGGAAGTGCTGAAATTTTAATACTCTTTCAAGGCTCTGTCATGCTAATGACATCAAACCTTGGTACTTTGCATTTAAACAGTACTATGACTCATTCATAGTCCAAGCAGTTAGAATGCCTTTACAACATCTTCATATCTTACAAGATCATAAAATAATGAAAAATGTTTGACTATTCTTCCCCTTCATTGGGATGATTACTTGGAACATCAGATCTTTGTTTTCTATCAATTGTGGTGACCTTAAAACTTACACTCTTTTTTCTGTATCATATTCATGCCTTATTTTAATAATATTTGATGTTGCTTAAATTTACTTGCCGTGTTATATGAAAGATCAAAATCATTATTGATCCTTCTAGATGTAATTACACTGAAATAATATAACTTCAAGCCAAACACACTGAATTTGATAGGTAACATTGTTATCTTAATAAATTTGAACCACATATAACTTATTATTTTGGTAATTATATGCTATCTAATGCAGATCTTTTGCATTTGAAGTTGGCTCACAATTTTGTTTATTTTTATCACAATTATTTAACAATGATGCCACACCATGTTGTATTATTCAGCACTGTGGGCTATGTTTAATGGCTTCTTTAGACTCTCACTTCACATCTATAATTAGTAACTTCAAAATACTTGCATTTCGTACTTGCATCTAAATTCAAAAACTCTAAGCTTTTTCTTATGTTTTTTATTTAGAAACAATTTTCAGAACTGCTGCTGAAGGCAGCAAGCGACTATGGAGCTTTAACTGCATCAGTTGCTGATTTCCAATGGAGCCAGAATTTTAGGGAATCACCATCAATATGGGGGGTAGGTTGAAAACAACATCTCTGATGCTAAATGAGTATTTTTTTGGTTTATGCATAGTACCTTTCTTGTTGTAAAAATCAATAAAGAGTGATAGATAATAAAAGTAAATGAAATATACAGAATACTAATATGCTAACTTTGGATTAATGATACAAAATACTAGCAATCAGTTGCTCTCCTGTTCGCTACCATAGCATCCTCATTTACTTCTTATCCTGTTCTGTTATCACTGCCCTTTTAAAGTTTGAAATATTAAGTGTTTCTGAAAATTCTTTGGAAAGTTGACAAAAATCTCTGAAAATCTGCTGCATTATTGTCACAATTGTTTAATTTATAGAATTGATATAGCAAAGTTGATTTAACTCTAAAATATTTATGTTCTTTATGCCAAGTCAAATGAAACAAAATATTAACTGGGAAAAGTGTTTTAAAATTTGTATTTATATATAGATATATATTCACCAAATTCTACTTGTAAAGCCGGATACTTGAGTTTTGCTAATTTATTTGAAGGAAATGCTTCGACCAATCCCAGTAGCTTTGGCATCATGCACTCGTTACTTTGAGGCAATGTCTGCAATGAGAGAGTCCTTTGCAACCCTGCAAAATTACCGAGTGGGACCTCCATCGACTCCAGTGACCCCGAGCAACTCATCAGTTGATGAATCCAAGTACTTCGCTTCTTGACATAATTATGTTTATTTTTGCCTTCGCCATTCTAAAAGTGTGAGTTAGATTTTTGTACACTTCGATTTATCTAAAAATTGTTTTTTATTAAGGTTCATTCAGTTATTCTTATACACGATATGGTTGCAGGCTGAGGGCATTTTATGAATGATTGTTGATAAATGTATACTATGCTATCTTGTTTTGAGTTTATAGTTGTAAATCTTTCTAAGAGTTATGATTAAAGGGCGTTAAAATGTTCTGATTCATCACAAAATCTTTGGAAGAAAATAACAACAACAACAAAGCCTTAATCCCACTAAGTGGGGTCAGCTACATGAATCCTTTTTCCCCATTGCATTCTATTTAGTGTCATATTTTCATTTAATTCTAATAAATTAAGATCATTTTTTTACAATAAGCCCAAGTCTTCCTAGATCTACCTCTGCCTTAACATAAGTCGAATCTAAAACATCTACTCTCCTAATCGGATCATCAGAGGTCGACGTTTAATGTGACCAAATCATCTAAGACGACTCTTTCTAATTTTGTCTGTCACTAGAGCTACACCAACCCTTTCACGGATATATTCATTTTGCATTTTGTCTTTAAGTGTAAGGCAACTCATCCACCTAATTATTCTCCTCTCGGCAACACTTAACTTAGTATTATGCTTCTCTTTTGAAGGCCAACATTCAACGCCATAGAACATTGCAGGTCTCACCACCGCCTTATAAAATTTTTCTTTCAGTCTAAACGGTATTTTTCTATCACACAAAAGGCCTGAAGCATGTCTCCACTTCAACCAACCAACTTGAATTCTACTATTAACGTCCCCGTCTATATCACAATCGCTTTAAACAATAGACCCGAGATTTCATTACTATCACTTGACTTAGGTGGAACGCAAGAAGGCACCTGATCGTCCAAGTGAGCTGCAACAGCTCCAAAGGTAGGCTTATCCACATTAGGTCGGTCATAAATCTTTTCTGTTTTGTCACTGTCTTCATGTGTTACCTTCAATCCATGTACTATCGGGGAGATCTGAAATTTGATAAACAAAGTGTGCTCGAAGCACCCAGGTAAAAATCTTTGCCTTAGGTAAATATATAGTTCTTGGTCTTTGCGTCCTGTCTACCAAGTTTAGTGGAGTAGTAATGGGAGAATCACCATTATGTAGTATCTGATTTTCATTAGGGAGCATATCCAATGCGGCAAATTCCAACTCTCTCAGCCTGATGCTTAATCTCCTCAAACAACAAAGTCTTCCGTGATTTATCATCATGATCCTCAAATTGGAAGCTAAATAAACCATTAAAACTTAATGATTTTATTTCTCAAAAATTAATATGTTATGAAATTGTAACTGATTGATATGAAATATCTTAATGTATATATTTCTAAAATGGTTGCAAGTTATACCTTTTGGATTTCTCTTCTGAGACAGTTGAGGTTTCATAAACTTTTGAAGGAGGATGAATATTGTCATCACATTGTTGATCACGATAGACCTTTTTACACCATCAGAAGCTACATAGAATTGATTTAATGCTTCGCAGAATTCAACATGATTGTCAAGAATAGCACGAGTTTTGTGGAGATTGGCCTGTTTAAAATGCGTCGCAAATATTTTATCAAGAATAAAGTCACTGTTGTCAAGATGTGTAATGCTACAACTTGATTGATCTGTTAAGCACAATGTAGATGGTATAACATTGAATCAAGTACATGAATATGCATTCAAATATCAACACAAAGTGATCAATGTGTGAGACTTTAAGACAAAATAAGTGAATGAATATTGAGTATAATATAAAGTATAACACAGCTTCACAATCTTTGGTCATACAATTACTATATATCATATGTACACAAGTCTCAATGATATGTGTTGATACAAAAATATATGCTAAATATAAGAATAATTAAACAATTGAGCAGTACTAATAGATATAGTTAATTAAATGACATATAATCATTAAGCACAAGAATCAACAAAATAACACTTATACAAGCAGGAAAATTAAATATGAAATGAAAGTTGATTTAAGAAATGAGCAATTGACAAGAGTTTTACAAGGTTTGGAATCCACCCAATCAACATTCATACCTAAACACCCCTAAGGAATCTTCTAGGTTCCGTCATTGTGGTGGGTAAGCCTTCTCCTTAATGACATAATAGCCTACCATCATCATATTTTCTTATATTCGATAAGCACAAAATCCACACCAATCTTTATGGGATAGACAAACTGAAAATCAAGATTCAAATGATATAACCTTCCAAGACTTTGATGATGAATCATAACTTGCACAATCAACACAAAAGATCCTCTCTGCACTATTTACAAGACTAATAAAAACAATCTACAAGACAATATGACTTTAACTGGCCAAATAAATTTGCTCATCACCCTTGAATTCATAAACTAATTTCAATCTATTTAAGTCTAAGGATTTATAACATGTTAGACTAGTAAATTATTTTTCCTTTTTTAAAGTGTTGAAGTCATCAACTTAAATTTATCTATAAGTAGAAAGTGCTCCAAGCGGGTCTATCAAACATGATCATAACCTTAATGGTTACTGAGTTAAATTATCTATAAAAAAATTAATAAATCATTAGAGGACATCAAATAATATTTGCTATTATCAAATCAATAATGGTTAACACATGGGACACTTAGGCTCATATGATCAACAAGGAATCTAATTAGTAAAGCTAAAATCTACTTGCAAACTAATTGTAAAATAAACCAACATAACATTTCCTAATATTTCTATCAGAAAAGTTATTTATCATGGTAAGTTACTAATCGATCTTGATAATCTTTTTGCTGATGCATTTAAGTTACATTCATTTCAAAATTTTTTATATTTGATTCATATGTTTGATATTATAATCATACTCTATGAGAAAATTTGAAACTTTTAAACTACATTATGTTTGAATGAATTTTGGAGCAGTTACTATTTATTTTGAATTGAACTAAAAGGCCACTCATTCGGAAGTGTTTATGACTATAACATTAATGTGGAATTCAATATTTACTTGTGTTTATAATGAATTTTATATCACTAAAAATTTTATATCACAAAGTTTAAGAAATTAAGATTCATATTTGCCATCACCAAAATTTCCTTATAGTAGTACTATCTCTAGCACTGCAAATTAATCAATGTTTATGGTTAAAAATCAAGATGTCCAAACAATGTAGCAAACTTTTCATCCAATATATTTTATAAAATAATATTCTTTTTTTCTAAAGGCTTTCAAATCCCACATAAAGTTATATGGAAGTAAAATCTAATTGTGTTCAAAAAAAGAAGATTTTATTTGCATATCAAGTCACCAAATATAAGAAATTACATGCAATGGCTTATAAGCCTTTCAAATTTTTTTTAAAATATTGAATTAATGCTTATCACCTTAATTTTACTTTTAATGTGATTATTTATCAAGTTATTTTATTGAACATGTTCTATTATATGAAAGAGTTAAAAAAATTCACTTTTTCAGTTTAAATCTGTAACATGAGATATAGTTCCCTACTTAATGAATCCCCCAACATCAACTTTTTTGGATGTTGAATGCATTTTTATTTTGGATGTTCCTAAAATACCTTCTAATGATCATATATTTTTCTTATTTAGAAGAACATATCACATATAGTTCCTTGCGGGGGTGTGTTGAATTGCGTGTGTTCTAAATTCTTATAATCTTTTCAATTTGAATCTCTTTTAAAACTTTTTTTTGTTGAAGTTTTAGTTGTTAGAGCTTTAAGGGCAGCAACCATAACAAAAGATAACAACGATGAGAAAAACAATACACACAAGATTTTAACATTATTCCACCCCCTACTTAAGTCCATGCTTAGAGACTTCTACTAAGATCGTCCACTAAAACAAAAATTGTGCCCTTCCGGGCGAGCATAAGAACTCTTATAAGAACAAACTTGCAAGTATATTTCTTCCCCGAATAAGTGCTGCAAGCCCAATTACATTCCTCCAACAGAAAAGCACTCTTTACACGCCAAACTATTTACTTTTCATGGGCTCAGTACAAACCTTTACAACTCAATACAAAATAAAAGGAAAGATTTAAAAAAATTACACTCACAAAATGAATCAATTATTGATCACACAACCCCTCACACAAATCAAGTCAATGAACAATATAAAAAAAAATAAGTTGCTCATTATATTTAGAGAGATGATATACAAGAGGTATGGAATGATAATGATAAATTATTTTAGCAACATATCTCATAAAGCACTTGTAAGTATTATTTGATCTCTTGAGCTTCAACTTCGATTACAACAAATTTAAGCAAACAAAATCACATCAAATCAAATTCACCATCATGTTTATAATTTTCAAAAGTAAATATTATTAAGAATAAGATTCTTTAGAAGATTTTTTAAGGAATCAATTTCAAGAAAAATAATTTGATAAAAATATTCCCACATATTTTATGAAAACTAAAAGATAAGTTGTATATTACTCTCCATTAGAAGAACTTGATTGAGAGTTGATCATAAACCATCATCTTCATCTTCTTCTCAAGGAAAGAGCTAGAGTTTCTCATCATAACACAAACCTATGTAAGAGAAAGGAGCAAATGAGGTTGACTTAAAGAAATTTTGAACTTAAAGAGCTATGAGAATTTCAGCCAAATGCATAAAATTCAAGCAACCCTAAAATTTCAGAGTTCAAGTGATTTAATAAGCTCTCTCATGATGAAAATTAGAGATAGTTTATTTTAGAAATATTTCCAATTTGAGTTTTAAATTTAAATGGGAAATTAGAAAAGGAATTGAACTGAACACCTTTTTCAAAACTTCCTAAAATAATTTTAACCCATACAACCAAAAAATTCATGTGGCCAATCATTTGATTTGGTTTGATTAGAAGGATTTCAAATTCAAGGTTTCAATTTTAGAGAGAAACTAGAATAGGAATTAAATAATCACATTAATAAAAATCTCCAAATTTAATTTCAACATGTCGCCAAAATTAAATAATCACATATCTTCAACATGTTGATTTTATATTACTTAATTTGACATCCTTAATTATATTAAAGATATTGTATGGTTATAGTTTACCAACTTTGGATTTAATTTAAGCAATATATTAAATTTTCAAATCAATTTCATGGAGAGAAAGGAGGGGCTGCATTTTAATTCCATCCTTAGATCATATTTGATTGGATCAATGCAATTCAAATAATTCAATTGATATAATTGTGAATATATTGTTGGATAAGTTATTTAAATTATTAAGAAATTAATTAATCTTGTTATAGTGATTAAATAAGGCTAAGATTTTATTAATTATATAATCAACTAGATATATCTATAAAACTAGTTTTGAAATAAAAAATTACATTATTAGCTTCATGTCATAATTTTTATGAGATGATATTTAAAATAATTAGAGTTTGAAATTTAATAATTTTTGACATTATTTAAATAATCTTAAGTTGATCTGAATTAATTTTGATGATAAGTATTTTTTATCTTTTTAGGAGAAAAAAAAAATGATAAAAGGGCAATTCATTAAATATTCTTTCTAAAATTTGTATGCTTAATTTTAATAAGTCACAATGTTATATTTCATTATTTCAATTTAACTTATTTCAACAAATTTAGCTAGGTGATGATATGTTAAGTTGAAATTATTCTTTTGAAAATGTAGGAGAGATAAAATGATAATTAGGATAATTCAAAAGAATAATTTGAGTGACATGCAAATTCTAGGTTAAATATTAACCAATTTTTATATCATTAATAATGCAATATTATTACAATTTAGTGAACTTCATTTGTGGTCTAGTTGAGTTATTTAAGAATGATTGCAAGGAAAATACTTCAGTTCTCCAAAGATGATACTTTTTAATTCACATGTTTTTTTAGTTTTTACTTGAAGAAATGATATTACATCTTCCTGTTACTTTGAAGAGGAATCTATATATGAAGCATGAAACATTTTAAAGATCTCCTAAGAAAGTGTCCACATCATTCGATACCAAATTGACTAATAATTCAGACCTTTTACAATGGATTAGTTGGATCTATTAGATCTAATATTGATGCCACTGCTGGTGGTTCATTGATGTCTAAACAGTTTGCTTATGCTTATGCTTTAATTGAAGAAATGACTACTAATAATTTTCAATGGCCTTCCGAAAGGTTTAATCCTAAAAAGATGGCAACATTCATGAAAATAATGCTTTTACGATGCTATCAATTCAAGTTGTTGCAATTTCATGAAAGATAAGTCAATTTGAGATGAATTTTCTCAGCCAACTTCCATGATTGAAGAAAAATCATTAGGCCAAATGGTTGATTCTAAAACTTCATCAGAAACCATGAATGCCATAAGTAAGCATAATTACCCATATTCCAGTTATTATAACCCAGGTTGGAAAAAACATCCAAACTTTAACTGGAATACCAATAATTAGGGTGGTAGTAATCAATAATGGGGGAACAACCAAGTAAACCCATTGACACACTGGAACAACAAATGGAATAATAATTATAGACCAAACTATCCTATAGGTTTTAACAATACTTCACAATTTAATGAAAAGAAGTTGTCTATTGAAGAAGTGGTATTACAAATGGGAAATCAATTACAAAGTTAAGGAGCTACAATAAAAAATATTGAGAATCAATTGGGATAGATTTTCAATTCATTAAGTAATAGATCCCAATGAACACTTCCTATTAATATTGAAGTATATCCAAGATACAAGACTAAAGAACAAGTACAAGCTATTTAGTTGAGTAGTGGAAGAGAGTTGGAAGGTAGAGTTCAAAAAGAGACTAAAGTCGAGAAAGAAGAGAATGAAAAATAAAAAAATGGATGCTCCGAAAGGTTTGGAAAGACCTATTTCCCCACATAAGGTTGATTTAGAAAAGCCACCACCTCCATTTCCTCAGAGAATTCAACAACAAAAATTGGATAAGAAATTTTCAAAATTCTTGGAGATATTTAAGAAGCATACAATCAATATTTCATTTGCTAAAGCCTTAGAACAAATGCCAAGCTATGCAAAATTTGTGAAGGATATTCTTAATAAAAAGAGGAAGTTTGAAGATAATGAGACTGTTGCACTTAGTGAAGAGTGTAGGGCTATAATTCAGAAAATGCTTCCTGAAAAGCTTAGAGATCCTGGAAGTTTCACAATACCATGTGTAATCGGAGACAAGTTTTTTGGAAAAACTTTATGTGATTTGGTCGCAAGCATTAACCATATGACGTTATCAATATTCAAAAGACTGGGATTAGGAGAATAGCCCCTACTACTTTAACTCTGCAATTAGCTGATTGTTCGATCACATATCCTAAAGGAGTTATAGAAGATGTCTTGGTGAAAGTGCATCAAATTATCTTTCCTGTTGATTTAATTGTGTTGGATATGGAGGAAGATATAGAGATACCCATAATTTTAGGGAGACCTTTCCTAGCCACATGCATAGCGATGATAGATGTGCAAAAAGGGGAATTGACGATGCGAGTTAATGATCAAACAGTTACATTCAATATTTTAAAGTCAATGAAATATCCCGCAAGAGGAAAAATGAATGTTATAGGATGGATGTTATCAAATATTTGAGTGAATGTCATTTCAAGTCAACTTATGAAGTGAAATCTAAAATTAAAGAATTGGAACACAAGCAAGAAGAGGAATTACAAGATTCTGAAGATTTTCATGAGGAAGATTTAAATTATATTCATGAAAATTTTGAAATGTTGGACATGACTAAAAAAGATGAATGTTTTGGTCCATTAATTGAAAAACCTCTTGAACTTGATTTAAAAATATTTCCTAATCATTTAAAGCAAGCCCTTTTAAGTGATTCCCAATTTTTTAGTTTTAATTTCCTCTCAATTAGCTGAAACAGAAGAAGAAAGTTTGCTTTAAATTTTGAAGAAATATAAGAAAGCCTCTGGATGGACAATAGTTGATATTAAAGGAATCAATCCTTCAATTTGTATGCATAGAATCCTTATGGAGGATAACTGCAAACCTCAGGCTAATTCTCGAAGGAGATTAAATCCTATCATGAAAGAAGTTGTTAAGAAAGAAATCTTAAAGTGGTTGGATGCTGGACTTATCTGCCCTATTTTAGATAGTGCATGGGTTAGTACTATTCTCTGTGTACTTAAGAAAGGAGAAGTTACTATGACTGTGAATAAAAAGAATGAAATAAGACCATTAAGACAAGTTACAGGGTGGCGAATATTCATTGATTATATAAAATTAAACCTTTCCACCAGGAAAGACCATTTTCCACTTCCTTTTCTAGATCAGATGTTGGATAGATTAGCTGGGCATTAATACTTTTGTTTTCTGTATGGATATATTAGTTACCACCAAATTTAAATTGCTCCTGAAGATCAAGAGAAAATAACATTTACCAGTCTGTATGGTACATTTACTTTTACATGAATGCCCTTTGGTTTATGTAATGCCCCTGCTAAATTTCAGAGATGTATAATGGAAATTTTCTATGATTTAATTCGAAAAGGAATTGATGTTTTTATGGATGACTTTTCAGTGTTTGGAATGTCATTTGAATCATGTTTAGAACATCTATCTAAAGTTCTGAAATGCTGCGAAGAAACTAATTTGGTCCTTAACTGGGAGAAATGTCGATTTATGGTAGCAGGAGGAATTGTTTTGGGACATCGTATATCAGAAAATGGTATGTAAGTAGATCCTGCAAAAATTCGAGTAATCTCTAATTTACCTTGCCCAACTAATGTAAGGGAAATTAGAAGTTTTCTGGGACATGCTGGATTTTACAGGTGTTATATTAAACAATTTTCACATTTTTCGAAGCCTTTATGCCATTTACTAGAAAAAGATGTGATTTTTAATTTTGAAGATGATTTCGTAAAAGCTTTTAAACATTAAAAGAAAAATTAATCAATGCACCTGTTATAGTTTCACCTAACTTGGAAAAACCTTTTGAATTAATGTTTGATGCTAGTGATTATGCTATTGGAGCTGTTTTAGGTCAGAAATATGATAAGATTTTCAAAGTATTTTACTATGCTAGTAAAACTCTTAATGAAGCTCAAATTAATTATACCATTACTGAGAAGGAGTTATTAGATATAGTATTTGCCTTTGATAAATTCAGATCATATTTAATTGGAACTAAATGTGCGGTGCATACTGATCATTCTGCTATTAAGTATTTAATGAAGAAAAATGATGCAAAACCAAGATTGATTAGATGAATTCTTCTTTTGCAAGAATTTGATTTTGAGATTGTAGATAGGAAGGGTGTTGATAATCAAATTGCTGATCATCTGTCCAGGCTTGAAATTGAAAAATCTCTCTGTGATGCTGAAGAAATTATTGAACATTTTCCTGATGAAAAATTGTTCGCTGTTAATGAGTGATGTGTTTCGTGGTATGCTGACATTGTAAAGTTTATTGTCAGTGATATTTTACCCTATGGTTTGACATACCAGGAGAAGAAGAAATTTCTATCTTAAACTAAGACTTATTTTTAGGATTACCCATTTTTCTATAAACAATGAAAGGATTTGATTATTCAAAGATGTGTGCCTTTAGAATAAACTTATGAAATTATTATAAAATGTCATAATTCTGATTAGGAGGGTTTGGAGTTGATAAAACTGCATATAAAATCTTACAATCTGTTTTTTATTGGCCTATAATTTTTAAGGACTTTAATGTTTTTATTAAAAATTGTGATCTATGTCAATGTGTAGGAAATATTTCTAGAAGAAATGAGATGCCCCTCAATTATTTGTTGGAAGTTGAAATATTTGACGTTTGGGGATTAGTTTTCATGGGACCATTTATACCATCTTTCAGAAATACATACATTTTGATAGCAGTAGACTATGTATCTACATGGATAGAAGCTATTGCTTTACATCGATGTGATGCTCAAAGTGTTGCAAAGTTTTTAAATAAGAATATATTTTGCAGATTTGTAATACCAAGAGTAATCATAACTGATGGGGGAAGTCATTTTAGAGATGTGATTATGGAGATGTTAGTAAAGAAAATATCATATTAACCATCACATTGCTACAACTTATCATCTGCAGACAAGTGGTTTATTTAAATTATCCAATCGTGAAATTAAAAGAATATTGGAAAAGACTTTTCGGCGATGGAAACTCGTCGGGTCTGATCGTCGCCAATTCCTAGGCGTCTTGTCAAATTTCAAGGAGTCGCCAGTCTATTTATATTGCCCCAGTCCTTAATCCCTTTTTGAAAATGGTGAGAGAAAAGGAATAAAATAGGCAATCATAGGAAAAGGTAATGTGATATCTTTATAAGGAGAACTCTAGAATGTTTTTATCCTACTAAAAAAAATACAAGTCTAGTAACCAGAGATTTTTTGGTATTTAACCTATTCTGAGTTTTTTTTACTTCTCTTATAGAAACAAGCTTCTATAGTTAATTACATCCTAGATAATTCTAGTTTTGCCTGAGAAAACTCTTGATTAATGTTAAAAACTCATTTTTCTGAATACATTTTACAAAAATAAACATGCGAAGTTTTATTCATAATGTTTATCTCATTTTGTCATGAGATATTATGTCATAAGGTATCTTCTATAGATATTTTATTAATTTTTTTAATGTTTTTTATTTTGTCATGTCAAATGTCTTATCAATGTCAATGTTATTTTTGTTTTGTCATTGTTTTAATTTCACTTTGTTATTTCTTCTTCTTTATGTTTGGTAACAATTCCAGTTTTGTTTTGTTGTGGCTATCCTAATAGTTTAGTTTTTTTTTGTCATGTCATTTTTGTTATTTATTTAGGTTTCATGGCTGACCTAAAAGTTCCATTTTTGTCATTTTATTGTAAATCCAAGAGATAAAAATAAAGAGCATGTAAAAGCAATTCAACTGAGAAGTGGAAGATAGTTGGAAGGTAGAGTTTAAAGAGAAATTGAAGTAGGGAAAGAATAGATTGAAGAACAAAAGGAGAACGCTCAGAAAGGTTTAAAAAGACCTATTTCTCCCCTTAAGGAAGATTTGAAAAAATCACCACCTCCATTTCCTCAAAGACTTCATCAGTAAACATTGGATAAGCAATTTTTAAAATTCTTGGAGAAATTTAAGAAGCTTACAATCAACATTCCATTTGTGGAAGCCTTAGAATAGATGCCAAGCTATGTGAAATTTGTGAAGTTCTCAACAAAAAAGGAAGTTTGAAGATAATGAGATAGTTGCACTTAGTAAGGAGTGCAGTGAAATAATTTAGAAGAAGCTTCCTGAAAAGCTTAAGGATCCCGGTAGTTTCATAATTACATGTCTATTCGAAGATAAATTCTATGGAAAAGCTTTATGTGATTTGGGTGCAAGTATTAACCTTATGCCTCTATTAATATTTGAAAGACTGAGATTAGGAGAAATAACTCCGACAACTGTAACTCTGTAATTGGCAGATCGTTCGATCACATATCCTAAAGGAGTTATAGAATATGTTTTGGTAAAAGTGGATCAATTTATCTTTCTTGTTGATTTCATTGTGTTGGATATGGAGGAAGATAAAGAGATACCCATAATTTTAGGAAGATCTTTCCTAGCCACAAGCAGAGCAATGATAGATGTGCAAAAATGGGAATTAACAATGAGGGTGGGTTAAGACTCTTACATTCAATATTTCAAAATCTATGAAATATCCTGCAAGAGGTAAAGATGATGAATGTTATAGGATGGATGTTATCAAGTATTTGAGCAAATGTCATTTCAAATTAGCTTATGAAGAGAAATCTGAAAGAGAAGAATTAGAACATGAGCAAGAAGAGGAGTTACATCATTCTAAAAATTTTAATGAGGAAGATCTAAATTATGTTCATGAAAATTTTGAACTGCTGGACATGGCTGAAAAAGATGAATCATTTGGTACATCAATTGAAAAACCTCCTAAGTTTGAATTAAAGATGCTTCCTGATCATTTGAAGTATATTTTTCTAGGTGAGTCCTCAACTTTTCCAGTGATAATTTCCCCTCAATTAACTAAAACAGAAGAAAAGAGTTTGTTTGAAGTTTTAAAGAAGTACAAGAATGCCTTCAGATGGACTGTTGACCTTATTTTTAATGAGTCAATAGCTTTTGATCTAAAAAGTCAACTTTGGTCAAAATGGTCAAACCAGACCTAATGACCAACCCTGTTGACCCGATAGGTCAACCTTTTGACCAAAAAAGTTAACTTTGGTCAAAATGGTCAAATCTGACCCAATGAACAACCCTGTTGACCCCATAGGTCAACCTTTTGACCTAAAAAGTCAACATTGGTCAAAATGGTCAAACCAGATCCAATGAGCAACCCTGTTGACCCTATAGGTCACCCTTTTGACTTAAAATGTCAACTTTGGTTAAAATGGTCAAACCAAACCCAATGACCCACCCTGTTGACCCCACAGGTCAACCTTTTGACCTAAAAAGTCAACTTTGATCAAAATGGTCAAACCAGACCCAATGACCAACCCTGTTGACCCATAAGTCAACCCTTTTGACCCAATGACATGTTTAAAACCCCACAGTGATAAAATCACAAATATTATAATCAAATCACCCATGACAAGGTTAAAAAGGTCAGATTCGACATTTCAAATTAAATTGATCAATATAGGCTGACTTAGGTCAACCTAGGTCAAAATTGGTCAACACTTATCTATTTTAATCAAAATAGATAAAAATGAAATAAAAATAACAAAATTAATCAAATAATTAATTTCAAAATTATTTTGATTAATTAAAATGATTAATGATTTAATTTTCAATATTTTAATTAAATGACTTAGGTCAACCTAGGTCAAAATTGGTCAACACTTATCTATTTTAATCAAAGTAGATAAAAATGAAATAAAAATAACAAAATTAATCAAATAATTAATTTCAAAATTATGTTGATTAATTAAAATGATTAATGATTTAATTTTCAATATTTTAATTAAATGACATAATTAATTAAAATGAAAATTAAATTAAAATCATAAAATAACAAAAATAACAAAATTAATCAATTAATTAATTTGAAATTACTTTCAATTAATAAATTGATTAATAAAATAATTTCTAACAATTTTAATTAATAACATAATGGAAATTAAAAGACATGAAATGACACATAGCCTTCCCATGATTTATTAGGCTAAAATCAAATTAAATCCATCTTGAGACATAATTAACACATAATAAGACCAAGCTTAAATCCATTTAACCATGGGTTAACACCCATCATGATGAGTAAAATGAGGTGGCTCTTCCTCCTTCACCCTAAGCCATGACTCACCCTCACTTAACCATGAGATGGCCGGCCAACACCAAGCCATATTTCCCACCTCCTAAGCTAGCTAATGGAAAGCAAACAAAGCCTAAACCCCACCTCTCACCATGGTTAGATGGAATTATGAGGGGAGAGCATATGTGTCACCATTTGCATAAGCTAGAGGGAGATGTGTAAGCTCATAAGGAGGAGAAGTTACAGCTCATTTCACACCTCTTGCATGACCCAATGGAAGAGAGCTAAAGCAATGAGCTCATGATGGAAAGCTTGGGAGAAACCACCATGGCTATCCTCTCAGCCGAATTCCTCCTCCAATAGATTAATAGGGAAGATAATAACTCCCCTAGAACAACCTAAGCTAAGCCATGACCTCCCCTTGGCTATAAATAAGCCCATACCCGAGCCTAGCAAGAGAAGAAGAAAAAAATTAGTAAGACCTATAGGTTGCTCAAATCTCCTTGTTCCCATCATAAAAACTCTTCCCAAGAGTCTTAGCAATCCATTAGGATCAAATCCAAGCAATAGATTGAGCCCAATCGAGCCAATTTGATCAAATTTCAAAAACAGCCCAAACCAACCACCTCTTCAAAATTCTTCTTTAAGGCCGACTTTTAGATTAAATTGCTACAACTACAATCTTCCTTTGGGGTCCTAAAAGATAACTACAAGGTCTGATCTAGCTTGATTTGCTTGTGGCAAAGGTATGAAATTTGTTTTCACAAAATAATTCGTATTTTTGAAATATCATGTGTTATACTAGCCCATAAATGTTACATTACCGTATGGATATATTCTACATGTTTAGATGATTGCATAGGTTCAAAAATCACTCAATTTCATCAAGAAAAGAGTGAGATATTAAGCTTTGAAGTTTAACGGCATGAAATAATTCAAATTTTTATCGAATTATCTCAGCCGTTCGATCCCGTGTTTCGGGATGAACGACGCTAATCGCACTCCGCGGTGTCCGGTGTTCGGCCTCCCGCAGCGGATCCTCCCGCCCGTTCGACGCGTACGAGGACACGCGTCGGCGGGAGGTGAGTTCGGCGGCGGGAAAATGGTTAAAAATTAATTTTAACCTTTAAAACTTTAAAATTTATTATCTTATTATCTAGAGGTCACAATAATTTGATAAAAATACCTCTCGAAAGCTCTCGAAGAGGAGAAAATTATGAAATAAAAATCATAATTTTTTTTTCATTATTTAATTTTTAAATAATTAAATACTCTCTGGAGTATTTTAATTATTAAAAATTATTTATAAATCAAAAAAATATGAAACTTTGAGGCATTTATCTTTATTCTCTTAGGAATGTTTCATGATTTTTCCAAGGACAGAAAACATGTCTATGACACTTTTCTCTAATTTTCAAGAAATCTTATAATTACTTCAAATAATAATTATAAAAAAATGAAAATTAAGAAAAATAAAAATGAAAATGATCAGAAATGTTAGGGCAACAGAAAATAAACCTAATAAAATCATTTCTAAGTCATAAAAATAACTTTAAGTGACATTTTAAAATTTAGGATTAAGATTCTTTATTAGTTAAATAATTTTCAATCCTAAAAAATAACCTTTTTATAAACTTAGCTTATTTTCTTTAATAATCTAACTTTGAAATGAATCTAGTCTATGATAGGCTAATGGAAAACTTTAATTAAGTCTAAAATGACAAAATTAGACTTAATTAGGTTTAAAACATCATTTATACCTATTTAATCTTAAATTTAATTAATTAAGTCTAAAATGACAAAATTAGACTTAATTAGGTTTAAAACATCATTTAAACCTATTAAACCTTAAATTTAATTAATTAAGTCTAAAATGACAAAATTAGACTTAATTAGGTTTAAAACATCATTCAAACCTATTTAATCCTAAATTTAATTAATAAAGTTAAAATGACAAAATTAGACTTAATTAGGTTTAAAACATCATTTAAACCTATTTAATCCTAAATTTAATTAATTAAGTCTAAAATGACAAAATTAGACTTAATTAGGATTAAAATATCATTTAAACCTATTAAACCAAAAATTCAATTAATTAAGTCCAAAATGATAAAATTAGACTTAATTAAGTTCAGAATATCATTTAAACCTATTTAATTAATCAATTAAACCTTATCTAAATTATGTTTAATTAACCTTAAATAATTAGACTTAACCATAATAAGTCTAATTAATCAATTAAACCTTACATAAATTATGTTTAATTAATCTTAAATAATTAGACTTAACCCATATTAAGTCTAATTAATCAATTACACCTTACCTAAATTAGGTTTAGTTAACCTTAAATAATTAGACTTAATCCATAATAAGTCTAATTAATGAATTAAACCTTACGTAAATAAGGTTTAATTAACCTTAAATAATTAGACTTAACCCATAATAAGACTAATTAATCAATTAAACCTTACCTAAATTAGGTTTAATTAACCTTAAATAATTAGACTTAACCCATAATAAGTCTAATTAATCAATTAAACTTACCAAATTTAGGTTTAATTAACCTTAAATAATTAGACTTAACCCATAATAAGTCTAATTAATCAATTAAACCTTACCAAAATTAGGTTTAATTAACCTTAAATAATTAGAATTAACCTATAATAAATTAATTAATCAATTAAACCTTACCTAAATTAGGTTTAATTAACCTTAAATAATTAGACTTAACCCATAATAAGTCTAATTAATCAATTAAACCTTACTAAATTGGGTTTAATTAACCTTAAATAATTAGACTTAACCCATAATAAGTCTAATTAATCAATTTAACCTTACCTAAGTTAGGTTTAATGAACCTTAAATAATTAGACTTAACCCATAATAAGTTACAATTAATCAATTAAACCTTACCTAAAATAGGTTTAATTAACCTTAAATAATTAGACAACCCATAATAAGTCTAATTAATCAATTAAACCTTACCTAAAATAGGTTTAATTAACCTTAAATAATTAGACTTAATCCATAATAAGTCTAATTAATAAATTAAACCTTACCTAAAATAGGTTTAATTAACCTTAAATAATTAGACTTAACCCATAATAAGTCTAATTAATCAATTAAACCTTACTAAATTAGGTTTAATTAACCTTAAATAATTAGACTTAACCGATAATAAGTACTAATTAATCAATTAAACCTTACATAAAATAGGTTTAATTAACCTTAAATAATTAGACTTAACCCATAATAAGTCTAATTAATCAATTAAACCTTACCTAAATTAGGTTTAATTAACTTTAAATAATTAGACTTTACTCATAATAAGTCTAATTAATTAAATAAACCTTATCTAAATTAGGTTTAATTAACCTTAAATAATCGAATCTAAATCGAACTTAAGTCTAACCTACACTAGACTTAAGTCAAACCAAACTTAGATTCGACTCGACATGAACCTAAGTCGAGCTCGAACCTAACTTAAGTCTAACTCATATTAGACTTAAGTCAAATCAAACTTAGGTTCAACCTAACTTGAACCTAACTTAAACTCAAACCTTAACTTAAGTTCAACCCATATTGAACTTAAGTCGACCTTAAGTCTAGATTCAACTTGACTTGAACCTAACTTAACCTAAACTCAAAACCTTAACTTAAGTTCAACCCATATTGAACTTAAGTCGACCTTAAATCTAGGTTCAACCTAACTTGAACCAAACTTAACCTAAACTCAAAACCTTAACTTAAGTTCAACCCATATTGAACTTAAGTCGATCTTAAGTCTAGGTTCAACCTGACTTGAACCTAACTTAACTCAAACTCAAAACTTAACTTAAGTTCAACCTATATTGAACTTAAGTAGACCTTAAGTCTAGGTTCAACCTGACTTGAACCTAACTTAACCTAAACTCAAAACTTAACTTAAGTTCAACCCATATTGAACTTAAGTCGACCTGACATGAACCTAACTCAAAATTTAACTTAAGTCTAACTCATATTAGACTTAAGTCAAACCAAACTTTGGTTCAACCTGACATGAACCTAACTCAAACCTAACTTAAATCTAACCCATATTAGACTTAAGTCAAACCAAACTTAGGTTCAAATCTAACCCACATTAGACTTAAGTCAAACTACACTTAGGTTCAAACCTAACTCAAACCTAACTTAAGTCTAACCTATATTAGACTTAAGCTAAATCATACTTAAGATTCAACCTGACATGAACTTAAGTCCAACCCAAATCCGACATAAACCTTAATTAAGTCTATTACATTAGACTTAATTAAATCATTAAACCTTAATCAACTAATGTTTAAATAAACACAAACCATGATTAAGTCTAATTCACTAAGACTTAATATCTAAACAAATCTAGGTTAAATCAAATTAGACTTGATTAAAACTTAAGCCTTACCTAAAAGGACTTAGATTGTCTGAAATTCTAATTAAGTCTAATTTATTAGATTTAATTAACCTTTAAGTCCTATTTAAACAAGCCTTAAAACTTAATTAGGTCTATTCTGATTAAACCTTTTAACTTAAGTTCAAACAGACATGAACTCAAGTTAATTAGATTCAATCAATATTGAATTTAACTTAGGTTCAACCATACTTGAACCCAAGTTAGTTCAATCAATATTGAATCTAACTTCCAACCTCTTTACTTAAGTTCAGACAGATCTGAACTCAAGTTAATCTAAACCAAACCTTTTAACTTAAGTTCAGACAGACATGAACTCAAGATTTTAGTTTAAACTTAAGTTAAAACATAAATTTGACATTCTAAACAATTAATCGACTTTCTAAACCAAAATCGACATAATCAACATAAATTTGATATTCTAAACAATTAATCGACAAAATCACACAAATTTGACATTCCAAACATTTAATCGACAAAATCGACATAAATTTGATAGTCCAAACATTTAATTGACAAAATCGACATAAATTTGACATTTCAAACAAAAATCGATATAACCGACATAACTTCGACATTTCAAACGAATATCGACATAACCGACAAAAATTCGACATTTCAAACGAATATCGACATAATCGACATAAATTCGATATTTCAAACCAAAATCGACATTACCGACATAAATCTGACATTTCAAACCAAGTTAAACAATCACCGACATTAAATGACATTAATCGACATTTCAAATCAAATTCAACATGAAATGACATTTTAAACCAAATTAAACAATCACCGACACTAAATGACATTAATCGACATTTCAAATCAAATTCAATTTTAAATGACATTTCAAGCCAAATTCTAAAAACACCGACTTTAAATGACATTAACCGACATTTCGAACCAAACTCAATAGAACTCAACATAAATTGATATAATTCAACATAAATCGACATGATCGAACTTAACACGACATGAATCGACATAGTTCTTAAGTTCGACTCTGTATCGAATTTAACTTAACATATGACATCATAATTCTTAAAGTTCGACCCACGTTGAACTTAACTCGACATAAAATTAAACTGAAATTGATATAAAATCCAAAATCAAATCCAAATCGATATAAAATCTAAAATCCAACCCAAATCAATATTCAAGACAAATCAAAATTTAAACATAAATCGACATAAATCTAAACCTACATCTCAACCACTTTTGGACATCAGACAACTCTGGATCAACAGACACTTTGACCAAGTATTCTAAATATCTTGATATGACAATGTTTCTAACTCTATTTTCCTTGCAGGATGAAGACATAAAGTTTCATTTAGATTTTCTTTATATGTTATAGGGTGTGCTAACTCTATTTTGCGGGACGTCGACGACGGAACATTGAAGACAAGACCATGACTTTTAGGATAGCCACAAAACCTAAACTTTCTACAAAGAACAAAGCAAAAATGTCATGACAACAAAGACAACTGGACTATTAGGTTAGCCACGAAATCTGCAATAAAACGACAAAATCATTAACATTGACATCGACATGACATCAACATACAATGACATTTGTATACCACAACAAAATGATGACATGACATTAAACCAAAACAAGAAAATGACAAAATGACATGACAAAATAAAATTGAGATGGCCATAAAACCAAAACTTAAAATAAAAAGAAATCACAAACAAAATAACAAAAATAAATAAATAATTATACCTTCTTGACATCATAGAAGGTATCTCATGACGTAATAATGACATCTTCTTATAGGAGATAAAATATCTTATGACAAATCGAGATATTAATCACGACATCTTATGACATTACGACATCACACGACATAAAATGACATGACATTACGATTCACATAAATTGACATGACATTACGACATCACATTATGACATGACACGACATACAAACTACAACATCTCGACATATCACATGACATGAAACAAAAACAACACAACAAAACATAACAAAGCAACGACATACACCCAACATAAATAAAACTTTCTGGTAGTATCGATTCTTCAGAAACGCACTGCTACAACAACACTTACACTTTTTCGAGGATAAATGTTAACCTTAATCGGAAGTTTTCCTAGGCAATATTAATTGCTCGGGATGTAATTAACTATAGGAGCTTGCTCCTATAGGAGATTAAAGAACTCAGGATAGGTATTTCACCTACAAGGCCTTTCTGGTTACCCAAGATCTTAATATGATTTTCTAATATAAAGAAAAAAAACTTCAGTAATTACCCAATCTGAAGACTTGTTCTATGAGATTATTACTTGATCTCCTTTTCTCTCAATCTCTATCATGATTAATCTTTCTTCAAATTCTCCAAAGACTTCTGACAATAATTCTAAGAATGATAAGAATTAGGGCGATAGATAGAGAAAGAGAGTGGCGACTCCTTGACATTGACATGATATAGGAATTGACGACGACGACATGCGATCCATATATTTCATCGCCATCAAAGAGTGGCGACTTCGCTGGGGACATTCTCTCTCCCCATCTTTGGCTAATCAATTTGTCCTCATGACTATGACAATTTGTCTTTTGAAAGACTAAATAATCCTTTCTTTAGTTCTATATCTTACTCAATCTCGAGTAAAATAAAACTAATACCTCTTCGACTCAAAGATTTGGTCACGACAAATAAATCCTAGAGTCTTACATTTCCATAATCGACAGACCAAAATGACATAAAAGACATACAAAAACAACATGTGTTCCCTCCCTTCCCACCCAGGTACGGAGTGTTCATCGATTCTGTTGTCAGACAGACCGATATTGCCGTTTTGAATAAGTTCAGGCAAATACTTTCTTAGCCAAACCTGTTCAGTTTATCTGGCTTTGTGGTTATGCTTCTTATAGCCTCTGAACCACTCCCTTAGGTTATGCCTTTATGGCTTATGAACCTATTCTTCGTGGTTATGCTTTTTACAGCCTCTGAACCACTCCCCTAGGTTGTGCCATTATGGCCTATAAACCTATTCTTTGTGGTTATGCTTTTTACAGCCTCTGAGCTACTTCCCTAGGTTATGCCTTTATGGCCTTTGAACCTATTCTTTGTGGTTATGCTTTTTACAGCCTCTGAACCACTTCCCTAGGTTATGCCTTTATGGCCTCTGAACCTATTCTTCATGGTTATGCTTTTTACAGCCTCTAAACCACTTCCCTAGGTTATGCCCTTATGGTCTCTGAACCTATTCTTCGTGGTTATGCATTTTACGGCTTCTGAACCACTACCTTAGGTTATGCCCTTATGGCCTCTGAACCTATTCTTCGTGGTTATGCTTTTTACAACCTCTGAACCACTCCCTTAGGTTATGCCCTTATGGCCCTTGAACATATTCTTCGTGGTTATGCTTTTTGCAGCCTCTGAACCACTCCCTTAGGTTATGCCTTTATGGCCTCTGAACTTATTCTTCGTAGTTATGCTTTTTACGACCTCTGAACCATTTCCCTAGGTTATGCCTTTATGGCCTCTGAACCTATTCTCCGTGGTTATGTTTTTTACAGCCTCTGAACCACTCCCCTAGGTTATGCTTTTTATGGCGTATGAACCTATTCTTCATGGTTATGATTTTCACAACCTCTGAACCACTCCTCTGGTTGATCTTTTTCTTACCCTCAAGGTTCTGATTTGTCAATCTACCAAAGGCTCTAAAAATCAAAATCATTAATCAAATTTTGGGAAGACGATCACTTTTGGATGAATTCCATCAAGGGTTTTCCCTTAAGACAGCTTTGCAGAAGAAAGAAATCGACTGAAGCAAAAATCTGATCTATGTTTAGTCTAGTTCTAGGACTAGTCAACTACCATGTCCTTTGTGGAGAAATGAAAATTGATCTGTGACGAGGGATGAAATTTGAAATATTTGGATCTAATATCTTTGAAAATAAAACCCAAATTGATCTGTGAGCTAGAACGAAATTTAAAATCTTTGGATTTAATAGCTTTGGAAATATTCTTCTCATTCACCTATTGACGAAAAGACAATTCAGAAAGGAAGAATCCAAGACAAAAATTCTGACATTTTGATAAGAAAATTTTGATTATAAGGGGAAAATGAAATTAATGCCCTAATAACTGGGCCCTTTATCTTAAATCTTAAGACTGGGTCCTAAATGAAAAATAAAATATTGTGATCAAAATACAAGTAATTGACTAAAGATGTCATGAATCTCTTAATCTTCTACCATGTGATTGGGTCCTGACTTCTGAATGAGTTATAATATCCTAGAATTTATCTTAAGAAATATTTAAGAATTATGAATTAGGGGAGTTTGGACATTCAAAATCATTAAAATATGCTCCACCAGATATAGTAATTCTCTGAGAAGAAGCTTGAGGTGAGTAGCAAATCTAAAATTGGTGTTTGAGTTCAGGCATTCAAAATCATTAAAGATTGCCCTACCAAAAAAAAAAAAGAAAAAAAGAAGAAGGTTTCTAAAAAGAAGCTTGAGGTGGGCACAAAATCAAAAATTTGTGTCTCAATTCAAACATTAAAAATCTTTAACATGCTCCACCAGATATAGTAATTCTCTGAGAAGAAGCTTGAGGTGAGCATAAAATTAAAAATTGGTGTCCAAATTCTCCCCTAATTGATTAATCTTGAAAAACGTCTTAAGAAAATTCTTCTGATATTATATTCAGGAAAGAATTAAGTGATTTCGTCTTTTGGTTGACTATTAATTGGTTCAGACATATCTTTAGAAGATAAAAGATATTTTGATCACATAATCAAAATTAAAAAAATAAAAATCCTAAGACCCAGAAAGAAAGAACTAAGGTAAATGGCTTTGTTATTGGCGATTAATGGAAATTGTACTACGAAGTCATAATTTTCCGAAGATCTAAGCCCAATCACAATTTGGAAATGTCAAAGTGATTTTTTGAAAGACAATCAGAATGATCTTTATAGAATTGGTGATTAATGGAAACTACATCAACCTACATGAACGACCTCACTTACTCTAATAAACGGGTCCTAAGTTGTGCTTCCACTTGAAGTGCGATGATCTTACCTATAAATGACATCAGCAGACAAAAAAAAAAATGAAATTACAACTCGGAGAACATGGAAGCTTGGAAGACTATCAAGCATTGTACGGGCCCATGATAAATTGGTTCACCCTAGGACACTCAGATCAGGTATTTGGATTTAGTACTTCAAACACCTATCCTCATGGGAGGGTCTATATGCTTGTAAAGAAGACACATTTAGGGAAATCCTGTCAGTTGACAGACTACCAAGAAGACATAATACACCCAATCAATGGGTAGTATTTAAAAAAAGATGCGACATAGACAAAAATGAATGACTTGATTCGAAAACTGGGAAACAAACAACCAAAATCGACAAATCGACATTGACATTTCTAAGAAGTAGTATAAGACCTCCTTAAATGGAATATGGCATCTACTCTCTTTCTTGCTATTGGATATAAGACCATCATGACATTGGCTTTCCTTTAGCAATCTTTCATTGGATAGGATATAAGTCTCATACGCATTCCTATTCCAAAATTGACACTTTGACATTGACATTTCGAAAAGATAGTGTAAGACCTCCTTAAATGGAAGACGACATCTACTCTCTTTCTCGCTATTGGATATAAGACCATCAAGACGTTGGCTTTCCTTTAGCAATCTTTCTTTGGATAGGATATAAGTCTCATACGCATTCCTATTCCAAAATTGACATTTTGACATTGAAATTTCTAAGAGATGGTGTAAGACCTCCTTAAATGGAAGATGGCATCTATTCTCTTTCTCACTATTGGATGTAAGACCATCATGAAATTCGCTTTCATTTAGCAACCTTTCTTTGGATAGGATATAAGTCTCATACGCATTCTTATTCCAAATTTGACATTTTGATATTGACATTTCTAAGAGATAGTGTAAGACATTCTTAAATGGAAGACAACATCTATTCTCTTTCTCACTATTAGATGTAAGACCATCATGACATTGGCTTTCCTTTAGCAATCTTTCTTTGGAAAGGATATAAGTCTCATACACATTCCTATTTCAAAATCGACATTTTGACATTGACATTTCTAAGAGATAGTGTAAAGACCACTTTAAATGAAAAATGACATCTATTCTCTTTCTCGCTATTAGAAGTAAGACCATCATGACATTGACTTTCCTTTAGCAATCTTTCTTTGGATAGGATATAAGTCTCATACACATTCCTATTCCAAAATCGACGTTTTGACATTGAAAATTTTTTAGAGAAAATTGAATATGACATTTGTTCTCTTTCCTCAATTGTCTACAATACATCGACAGTTCCAAAAATGCCAAAACAAGGATTTTGAATTAAAAATGATAGACAACTTGTGATGATTAGTATCTTTCGACCTGTAAAGGTCAAATCCCCAGCGGATATACTCTTCGTCTTGAGTTTACCACTCTTTTCTAGTTACCAGATGTAAGTCATTTCCTGACATGGAATATGACATTCCTCTGACTTGACACAAACATTTGACGTTCCCAAGAAATGGAAAATGACATTCATTTTCTCTTCCCAGTTATCATATGTAAGTCCTTTCCTGACACGGAAGTTATGGCATTCCTATAACTCGACATTGACATATAACATTTTTGAGAAATGGAATACGACATCCATTTTCTCTTTATAACTTTCAGATAAAAGTCCTTTTCCTGCCATGGAAATTATGACATTCCCATAATTCAACATCTCGACATTTGACAGACATTTCAACATGTGACATATCGACCTTTCGACATTTGACATATTGAAAATTGTTACAGACATTTTAACATTTGACATATCAAAATATCAACATTTAACGTATCAAAATTTTGACATTTGACATATCAACAATTGTTATCAATATTTGAGATATCGATCTTTGTACATTTGACATATCGATACTTCGACATAGCAACAATCGTTATCAACATTTGACACATCGACATTTTGACCTTTGATATATCAATAATTGTTATCGACGTCTGACATATCGACATTGCAACATTTGACATATCAACGTTTGACACTCATCCTCTCCTTTTCTATCGGAAGTAAGTTCTTTCCTGACACGGAAATGACATTCTTTTATTACAAGATCAACATTCGACATCTTGAGAAATGGAAATGACATCCATTTCTCTCTCTTTGTTATTAGATATAAGTCCTTTCCTGACACGGAAATCACGGCTTTCCTCTAACCAAATATCGACATTGACATTTCAAGAAATGGAATATGACATCCATTTTCTCTCTCCGGTTATTGGATGTAAGTCCTTTCCTGACACGGAAATCACGACTTTCCTGTAACCAAATATCGACATTGACGTTTCGAGAAATGGAAAATGACATCCATTTTCTTTCTCTGATTATTAGATATAAGTCCTTTCCTGACACGGAAATCACGGCTTTCTCCTAACCAAATATCGACATTGACATTTCAAAAAATGGAAAATGACATCCATTTTCTCTCTCTAGTTATTAGATATAAGTCCTTTCCTGACACGGAAATCACGGCTTTCCTCTAACCAAATATCGATATTGACATTTTGAGAAATGGAAAATGACATCCATTTTCTCTCTTGGTTATTAGATATAAGTCCTTTCCTGACACGAAAATTATGGCTATCCTCTAACCAAATCTTGACATTGATATTTTGAGAAATGGAATATAACATTCATTTTCTCTCTCAGATAATCCCTTTTCAGACACAAGAAGGAAATTCCTTCTCAGAACCAACATAGGAAACATCTGACATCTCCTAGGAGCAGTATGGCAACCACTCCTTTCCTAATTAATATGAGACATCTCTTCAGATCACTTTGGTCAACTCCAATATGTGCAGAATACTTATACAGTATTCCACACATATTGGGGGCCCTTTTTGTTGACCTTATTTTTAATGTGTCAATACATTTTGACCTAAAAAGTCAACTCTGGTCAATATGGTCAAACCAGACCCAATGACTAACCCTGTTGACCCAATAGCTCACCCTTTTGACCTAGAAAATCAACTTTGGTCAAAATGGTCAAACCAGACCCAATGACCAATCCTGTTGACCCAATAGGTCACCATTTTGACCTAAAAGTCAACTTTGGTCAAAATGGTCAAACCAGACCTAATGACCAACCCTGTTGACCCAATAGGTTACCCTTTGACCTAAAAAGTGAACTTTGGTCAAAATGGTCAAACCAGACCCAATGACCAACTCTGTTGGCCCAATAGGTCACTCTTTTGACCTAAAAAGTCAACTTTGATCAAAATGGTCAAACCAGGCCCAATGACCAACCCGGTTGACCCCATAAGTCAACCTTTTGACATAAAAAGTCAACATTGGTCAAAATCGTCAAACCAGACCCAATGACCAACCCAGTTGACCCTATAGGTTAACCTTTTGACCTAGAAAGTCAACTTTGGTCAAAATGGTCAAATCGACTCGATGACTCGACCCTGTTGACCCCATAGGTCAACCTTTTGACCTAAAAAGTCAACTTTGGTCAAAATGGTCAAACCAGACCCAATGACCAACCTGTTGACCCCATAGGTCACCCTTTTGACCTAAAAAGTCAACTTTGGTCAAAATGGTCAAACCAGACCCAATGACCAACCCAGTTGACCCCACAGGTCAACCTTTTGACCTAAAAAGTCAACTTTGATCAAAATAGTTAAACCAGATCCAATGACCAACCCTATTGACCCCATAGGTCGACCATTTGACCTAAAAAGTCAACATTGGTCAAAATGGTCAAAACATACGCAATGACCAACCCTGTTGACCCTATAGGTCACCCTTTTGACCTAAAAAGTCAACTTTCGTTAAAATGGTCAAACCAGACCCAATGACCAACCTTATTGACCCCATAGGTCAACCTTTTGACCTAAAAAGTTAACTTTGGTCAAAATGGTCAAACCAGACCCAATGACCAACCCTGTTGATCCCATAGGTCAATCTTTTTACCTAAAAAGTCAACCTTGGTCAAAATGGTCAAATCTGACCCAATGACCAACTCTGTTGATCCCATAGGTCAACCTTTTGACCTAAAAAGTCAACATTGGTCAAAATGGTCAAACCAGACCCAATGACAACCTTGTTGACCCTATAGGTCACCCTTTTGACCTAAAAAGTCAACTTTGTTCAAAATGGTCAAGCCAGACCCAATGACCCACCCTGTTGACCCCACAGGTCAACCTTTTGACCTAAAAAGTCAACTTTGATCAAAATGGTCAAACCAGACCCAATGACCAACCCTGTTGACCCATAAGTCAACCCTTTTGACCCAATGACATGTTTAAAACCCCACAGATGACAAAATCACAAATATTATGATCAAATCAACCATGACAAGGTTAAAAAGGTCACATTGGACATTTCAAATTAAATTGATCAATATAGGCTGACTTAGGTCAACCTAGGTCAAAATTGGTCAACACTTATCTATTTTAATTAAAGTAGAAAAAAATGAAATAAAAACAACAAGATTAATCAAATAATTAATTTCAAAATTATTTTGATTAATTAAAATGATTAATGATTTAATTTTCAATATTTTAATTAAATGACATAATTAATTAAAATGAAAATTAAATTAAAATCATAAAATAACAAAAATAATAATATTAATCAATTAATTAATTTGAAATTACTTTCAATTAATAAATTGATTAATAAAATAATTTCTAACAATTTTAATTAATAACATAATGGAAATTAAAAGACATGAAATGACACATAGCCTTCCCATGATTTATTAGAGCTAAAATCAAATTAAATCCATCTTGAGACATAATTAACACATGATAAGACCAAGCTTAAATCCATTTAACCATGGGTTAACACCCATCATGATGGGTAAAATGAGGTGGCTCTTCCTCCTCCACCCTAAGCCATGACTCACCCTCACTTAACTATGAGATGGCCGGCCAACACCAAACCATATTTCCCACCTCCTAAGCTAGCCAATGGAAAGCAAACAAAGCCTAAACCCCACCTCTCACCTTGGTTAAATGGAATTATGAGGGAAGAGAATATGTGTCACCATTTGCATATGCTAGAGGGACATGTGTAAGCTCATAAGGAGGAGAAGTTACAGCTCATTTCACACCTCTTGCATGACCCAATGGAAGAGATCCAAAGCAATGAGCTCATGACGGAAAGCTTGGGAGAAACCACCATGGCTATCCTCTCAGCCGAATTCCTCCTCCAATAGATTAATAGGGAAGATAATAACTCCCCTAGAACAACCTAAGCTAAGCCATGACCTCCCCTTGGCTATAAATAAGCCCATACCCGAGCCTAGCAAAGAGAAGAAGAAAATAATTAGTAAGACCTATAGGCTGCTCAAATCTCCTTGCTCCCAACATAAAAACTCTTCCCAAGAGTCTTAGCAATCCATTAGGATCAAATCCAAGCCATAGATTGAGCCCAATTGAGCCAATTTGATCAAATTTCAAAAACAGCCTAAACCAGCCACCTCTTCAAAATTCTTTTTTAAGGCTGACTTTTAGATCAAATTGCTGCAGCTATAATCTTCCTTTGAGGTCCTAAAAGACAACTACAAGGTCTGATCTAGCTTGATTTGCTTGTGGAAAAAGTATGAAATTATTTTTCACAAAATAATTCATATTTTTGAAATATTATGTGTTATACTAGCCCAGAAATGTTACATCACCATATGGATATATTCTACATGTTTAGATAATTGCATAGGTTCAAAAATCACTCAATTTCATCAAGAAATGAGTGAGATAATAAGCTTTGACGTTTAACGGCTTGAAATAATTCGAATTTTTATCCGAATTATCTCAGCTGTTCGATCCCGTGTTTCGGGATGAACGGCACTGATCACGCTCCGCGGTATCCGGTGTTCGGCCTCCCGCAGCGGATCCTGCCGCCCGTTCGACGCGTACGAGGACACGTGTCGGCGGGAAAATGGTTAAAAATTAATTTTAACCTTAAAAACTTCAAAATTTAATATCTTTTTATCTAGAGGTCACAAAATATGATAAAAATACTTCTGGAAAGCTCTTGAAGAGGAGAAAATTATGAAATAAAAATCTTAATTTTATTTCCATTATTTAATTTTTAATTAATTAAATACTCTCTAGAGTATTTTAATTATTAAAAATTATTTATAATTAAAAAAATATGAAACTTTGAGGCATTTATTTTTATGCTCTTAGGAATGTTTCATGATTTTTCCAAGGACATAAAACATGTCTATGACACCTTCTCTAATTTTCAAGACATCTTGTAATTATTTCAAATAATAATTATAAAAATTGAAAATTAAAAAAAAATCGAAATGATCAGAAATGTTAGGGCAACAGAAAATAACCCTAATAAAATGACTTCTAAGTCATAAAAATAACTTTTAGTGACATTTTAAAATTTAGGATTAAGATTCTTTATTAATTAAATAATTTTCAATCTTAAAAATAACCTTTTTATAAACTTAGCTTATTTTCTTTAATAATCTAAGTTTGAAATGAATCTAGTCTATGATAGGCTAATGGAAAACTTTAATTAAGTCTAAAATGACAAAATTAGACTTAATTTGGTTTAAAACATCATTTAAACCTAATTAATCTTAAATTTAATTAATTAAGTCTAAAATGACAAAATTAGACTTAATTAGGTTTAAAACATCATTTAAACCTATTAAACCTTAAATTTAATTAATTAAGTCTAAAATGACAAAATTAGACTTAATTAGGTTTAAAACATCATTTAAACCTATTTAATCCTAAATTTAATTAATTAAGTCTAAAATGACAAAATTAGAATGAATTAGGTTTAAAACATCATTTAAACCTATTTAATCCTAAATTTAATTGATTAAGTCTAAAATGACAAAATTAGACTTAATTAGGATTAAAATATCATTTAAACCTACTAAACCCAAAATTCAATTAATTAAGTCCAAAATGATAAAATTAGACTTAATTAAGTTCAGAATATCATTTAAACCTATTTAATTAATCAATTAAACCTTACCTAAATTAAGTTTAATTAACCTTAAATAATTAGACTTAACCCATAATAAGTCTAATTAATCAATTAAACCTTACCTAAATTAGGTTTAATTAACCTTAAATAATTAGACTTATCCCATAATAAGTCTAATTAATCAATTAAACCTTACCTAAATTAGGTTTAATTAACCTTAAATAATTAGACTTAACCCATAATAAGTCCAATTAATCAATTAAACCTTACCAAAATTAGGTTTGATTAACCTTAAATAATTAGACTTAACCCATAATAAGTCCAATTAATCAATTAAACCTTACCAAAATTAGGTTTGATTAACCTTAAATAATTAGACTTAACCCATAATAAGTCCAATTAATCAATTAAACCTTACCAAAATTAGGTTTGATTAACCTTAAATAATTAGACTTAACCCATAATAAGTCTAATTAATCAATTAAACCTTACCTAAATTAGGTTTAATTAACCTTAAATAATTAGACTTAACCCATAATAAGTCTAATTAATCAATTAAACCTTACCAAAATTAGGTTTAATTAACCTTAAATAATTAGAATTAACCCATAATAAGTCTAATTAATCAATTAAACCTTACCTAAATTAGGCTTAATTAACTTTAAATATTTATACTTAACTCATAATAAGTCTATTTAATTAATTAAACCTTATCTAAATTAGGTTTAATTAACCATAAATAATCAAATTTAAGTCTAACCTACACTAGAATTAAGTCAAACCAAACTTAGATTCAATTCGACATGAACCTAGGTCAAACTCAAACCTAACTTAAGTCTAACCCATATTAGACTTAAGTCAAACCAAACTTAGGTTCAACCTAACTTGAACCTAACTTAAACTCAAACCTTAACTTAAGTTCAACCCATATTGAACTTAAGTCGACCTTAAGTCTAGATTCAACCTGACTTGAACCTTACTTAACCTAAACTCAAAACCTTAACTTAAGTTCAACCCATATTGAACTTAAGTCGACCTTAAGTCTAAGTTCAACCTGACTTGAACCTAACTTAACCTAAACTCAAAACCTTAACTTAAGTTCAACCCATATTGAACTTAAGTCAACCTTAAGTCTAGGTTAAACCTGACTTGAACCTAACTTAACCTAAACTCAAAACTTAACTTAAGTTCAACCCATATTGAACTTAAGTTGACCTTAAGTCTAGGTTCAACCTGACTTGAACCTAACTTAACCTAAACTCAAAATTTAACTTAAGTCTAACCCATATTAGACTTAATTCAAACCAAACTTAGGTTTAACCTGACATGAACCTAACTCAAACCTAACTTAAGTCTAACCCATTTTAGACTTAAGTCAAACCAAACTTAGGTTCAACCTGACGTGAACCTAACTCAAAATTTAACTTAAGTCTAACCCATATTAGACTTAAGTCAAACCAAACTTTGGTTCAACCTGACATGAACCTAACTCAAACCTAACTTAAGTCTAACCCGTATTAGACTTAAGTCAAACCAAACTTAGGTTCAAACCTAACCCACATTAGACTTAAGTCAAACTATACTTAGGTTCAAACCTAACTCAAACCTAACTTAAGTCTAACCCATATTATACTTAAGTTAAATCATACTTAAGATTCAACCTGACATGAACTTAAGTCTAACCTAAATCCGACGTAAACCTTAATTAAGTCTATTACATTAGACTTAATTAAATCATTAAAACTTAATCAACTAAAGTTTAAATAAACACAAACTATTATTAAGTCTAATTCACTAAGACTTAATATCTAAACAAAACTCGGTTAAATCAAATTAGACTTGATTAAAACTTAAGCCTTACCTAAAAAGGACTTAGATGGTCTGAAATTCTAATTAAGTCTAATTTATTAGATTTAACTAACCCTTAAGTCCTATTTAAACAAGGCTTAAAACTTAATTAGGTCTATTCTAATTAAACCTTTTAACTTAAGTTCAAACAGACATGAACTCAAGTTAATTAGATTCAATCAACATTGAATTTAACTTAGGTTCAACCAGACATGAACCCAAGTTTGTTCAATCAATATTGAATCTAACTTCCAACCTCTTAACTTAAGTTCAGACAGACATGAACTCAAGTTATTCTAAACCAAACCTTTTAACATAAGTTCAGATAGACATGAACTCAAGATTTAAGTTTAAACTTAAGTCAAAACATAAATTTGACATTCTAAACAATTAATCGACATAACCGACATAAAATTGACATTCTATACCAAAATCGACATAATCAACATAAATTTGATATTCTAAACAATTAATCGACAAAATCGACATAAATTTGACATTCCAAACATTTAATCGATAAAATCGACATAAATTTGACAATCCAAACATTTAATCGATAAAATCGACATAAATTTGACAATCCAAACATTTAATTGACAAAATCGACATAAATCTGACATTTCAAACAAAAATTGACATAACTGACATAACTTCGACATTTCAAATGAATATCGACATAACTGACATAAATTCGACATTTCAAACAAATATCGACATAATCGACATAAATTCTACATTTCAAACCAAAATCGACATAACTGACATAAATCTGACATTTCAAACCAAATTATACAATCATCGACATTAAATGACATTAATCGACATTTCAAATCAAATTCAACATTAAACATTTCAAACCAAATTAAACAATCACCGAAATTAAATAACATTAATCGACATTTCAAATTAAATTCAACATTAAATGACATTTCAAACCAAATTCAATAAACATCGACATTAAATGACATTAACCGACATTTCAAACCAAACTCAATAGAACTCAACATAAATGATATAATTCGACATAAATCGACATGATCGAACTTAACACGACATGAACTGACATAGTTCTTAAGTTCGACCTGTATCGAATTTAACTTAACATATGACATCATAATTCTTAAAGTTCGACCCACATTGAACTTAACTCGACATAAAATTAAATTGAAATTGACATAAAATCCAAAATCAAATCCAAATCGATATAAAATCCAAAATCCAACCCAAATCAACATTCAAGACAAATCAAAATTTAAACATAAATCGACATAAATCTAAACCGACATCTCAACCACTTTTGGACATCAGACAACTCTGGATCAACAGACACTTTGACCAGGTATTCTAAATATCTTGATAGGACATTGTTTCTAACTCTATTTTCCTTGCAAGATGAAGACATGAAGTTTCGTTTAGATTTTCTTTACATGTTATAGGGTGTGCTAACTCTGTTTTGCAGGACGTCGATGACGAAACATTGATGATAAAACCAAGACTTTTAGGATAGCCACAAAACCTAAACTTTCTACAAACAACAAAGCAAAAAATGACATGACAACAAAGAAAACTGGACTATTAGGTTAGCCAGGAAATCTGAAATAAAACGACAAAATCATTAACATTGACATCGACATGAGATCAATATACAATGACATTTCTATACCACAACAAAATGATGACATGACATTAAACCAAAACAAGAAAATGACAAAATGATATGACAAAATAAAATTGAGATGGCCATATAACCAAAACTTAAAATAAAAAGAAATCATAAACAAAATAACAAAAATAAATAAATAATGATATCTTCTTGACATCATAGAAGGTATCTCATGACGTAATAACGACATCTTCTTATAGGAGATAAAATATCTCATGACAAATCGAGATATTAATCATGACATCTTATGACATTACAACATCACACGACATAAAATGACATGACATTACGATTCACAAAAAATGACATAACATTACGACATCACATTATGACATGACACGACATACAAACTACGACATCTCGACATATCACATGACATGAAACCAAAACAACAAAACAACAAAACAAAATATAACAAAGCAACGACATACACCCAACATAAATAAAACTTTCTGGTAGTATAGATTCTTCAGAAACGCACTGCTACAATAACACTTACACTTTTTCGAGGATAAATGTTAACCTTAATCGGTAGTTTTCCTAGGCAGCATTAAATGCTCAGGATGTAATTAATTATATGAGCTTGCTCCTATAGGAGATTAAAGAACTTAGGATAGGTATTTCATCTACAAGACCTCTCTGGTTACCCTAGATCTTCATATGATTTTCTTATATATAAAAAAAACTTCAGTAATTACCCAATATGAAGACTTGTTCTGTGAGATTATTATTTGATCTCCTTTTCTCTCAATCTCTATCATGATTAAACTTTCTTCAAATTCTCCATAGACTTCTGACAATAAATTTAAGAAGGATAAGAATTAGGGCGATAGATAGAGAAAGAGAGTGGCGACTCCTTGACATTGACATGATACAGGAATTGACGACGATGGCATGCGATCCATATATTTCATCGCCATCATGGACGATAACTGATATTAAAGGAATCAGTCCTTCAATTTGTATGCATAAAATCCTTATGGAAAATAATTGTAAACCTGGGGCTGAACCTCAAAGGAGATTAAATCCTATTATGAAAGATGTTGTCAAGAAAGAAGTTTTAAAATGGATTATCTACCCTATTTCAGGTAGTGCATGGGTGAGTCCTATTCACTGTGTTCCTAAGAAAGGAGGAGTAACTGTGACTGTTAATGAGAAGAATGAGATCATACCTATAAGACAAGTTACAGGGTGACAGATATGCATTGATTATAGAAAATTAAATCTTGCTACATGGAAAGATCATTTTCCACTCCCATTTCTTGATCAGATTTTGGATAGACTCGATAGACATAAATACTTTTGTTTTCTGGATGGATATACTGGGTACCACAAAATTTAAATTGCTTCAGAGGATCAAGAGAAAACAACATTTACCAGTTCTTATGGTACGTTTGCTTTCAGAAGAATTTCTTTTGGTTTATGTAATGCCCCTGCTACATTTCAGAGATTTATGATGGCTATTTTCTGTGATTTAATCGAAAAAGGGATTAAAGTTTTTATGGATGACTTTTTCGTCTGGAAGTTCATTTGAATCATGTTTATAACCTTTATCTAAAGTTCTAAAATGCTGTGAAGAAACTAATTTGGTCCTAAGTTGGAAAAAATGCCAATTTATGGTATCAGGAGGAATTATATTAGGACACAGAATATCTGAAAAAGGTTTAGTGGTAGATCCTACAAAAATTCAAGTTATCTCTAATTTACCTTGTCCAACAAATGTAAAGGGAATTAGAAGTTTTCTGAGTCATGCTAGTTTCTATAGGCGTTACATTAAAGACTTTTGAAAAATTTCAAAACCCTTATGCCGTTTATTGGAAAAGGATGTAATTTTTTATTTTTATGATGAATGCCTAAAAGCTTTTAAAACATTAAAAGAAAAATTAATCACCGCACCTTTTATAATTTCACAAAATTAGAAAAAACCTTTTGAATTAACGTGTGATGCTAGTGATTATGCTATTGGCTTTGTTTTGAATCAAAAATATGATAAAATTTTCAATTACTATGCTATTAAAACTCTTAATGAAGCTCAAATAAACTATAACACTACTGAGAAAGAGTTATTAGCTATAGTATTTTCTTTTGATAAATTTCGATAATATTTAATTGGAACTAAATGTATAGTGCATACTGATCATTCTATTATCAAATATTTAATGAAGAAGAAAGATACAAAACCAAGATTGATTAGATGGATTCTTCTTTTGCAAGAATTTGATTTTGAGATATTAAATATGAAGGGTGCTGATAATCAAATTGCCGATCATCTATCCAGGCTTGAAACTGAAAAATCTATTAGTGACATTGAAGAAACTAATGAACATTTTCCTGATAAAAAATTGCTCACTATTAATAAATGTCAAATTTCATGGTATGCCTACATTGCAAAATTTATTTTAAGTGATATTATACCATATGGTTTGAAATACTAGGAAAAGAAGAAGTTTTTATCTGATGCTAAAACTTATTTTTGTGATGACCCATTTTTATATAAACAAGGAAAGGATCTGATCATCCGAAGATGTGTGCCTTTAGGTGAAACTTATGAAATTATTCAAAAATGTCATAAATCTGATTATGGGGGACATTTTAGAGTTGATAGATCTGCTTATAGAATTTATAATCTGGATTTTATTGGCTTACAATTTTTAAAGATGTTAATTCTTATCTTAAAAATTGTGATCGATGTCAGCGTGTAGGCAATATTTCTAGAAGAAATGAGATGCCCCTCAATTATATGTTGGAAGTTTTAAATATTTGATGTTTGGGGATTAGATTTCATGTTACCATTTACAACATCTTTCAGAAAGATCTATATTTTAATAGCAGTAGACTATGTATCCAAATGGATTAAAGCTGTTGCTTTACCTTAATGTGATGCTCAAAGTGTTGCAAAATTTTTAAGAAAGAATATATTTTGTAGATTTGGAATACTAAGAGTAATCATAACAGATGGGGGAAGTCATTTTAGAAATGCGATTATGGAAAAGTTAGTAAAGAAATATCATATTAACCATCACATTGCTACTGCTTATCATCCGCAGATAAGTGTTTTGGTTGAATTATCCAATCGTGAAATTAAAAGAATATTGGAATAGACTGTTAATCCAAACAAAAAGGATTGGTCAATCAAACTAGATTGTGCTTCATGGGCTTATAGGACTGCTTACAAAACTCTTATAGGGATGTCCTCATACAGGCTAATTTTTGGAAAAGCTTGTCATTTTCCTATTGAACTTGAGCTTAAAGCATATTGGGTTATTAAAGAGTTCAATTATAATTTAAAGGATGTTGTTGAAAAGAGATTATTGTGATTAAATAAACTTGAAGAGATAAAAAATGAATCTTATGAAAATGTTAAGTTTAATAAAGAATAAATGAAGTTATGGCATGATCGGAAGATTCTTACAAAAAATCTTGAGCCTGGACAAAAAGTTTTGTTGTATAATGCAAGGTTGAAAATTTTTGCTGGAAAACTAAAGTCCAAATGGATGGGTCCATTTATTGTGAAAAAATTTTATTCTTATGGAGCTGTGGATATTCAAGATCCTAAGACTAGAAAAATATTCAAAGTTAATGGTCATAGACTTAAACTTGTCGGTGTATAAAAAGTTTTAAATATATGTTTTAGTTGGGGTTGCCCATTAGAAGCTGTCAGTCGCTGGAATCAAAGTCCCATCGCCCGCTTCGGAAGGACAATTTTAATTTAATTATAATTTGGTTTAGAAAAATATGGAGTCAAACTGATCTCATGTTTTTCAAAGTTCGAATGAAAGAGCACTATACCTCGAGCTTTGTATATATCCCGAAGGATAAACACAAAACTCTAGGATGAGGCTCAATCAAATGAACTATGGAAAAGTATGACATCCATTTGGTTTGCGAATGCTGTATGTTTGCCAACAATTTCCCCCATTTAAAATAAGAGGATTAAATGGGGTTTATATTAATCTGGGGTCTTTTAGGTTTCCTATAAGGGCAAGCCCCTATAGTTAATTACATCTTAGACAACCGAAGTCACCTAAGAAGACTCTTGATAAAGATCAGGAAATAATTATATTCATGACTTCCAAAGGTAAGGATTTCTTTCAACGAAATGTGATTATCAGAATTCAATAGTTGAATGGTTCAAATTTCAGAACATCTCATTTTCTCAGAGTCCAAAGGAAAAGAAGACTAGGGGAAGAACACAGATTCGAGAAGAATCCGGGTGTTTTTTCAAGCTATCCTATTGTTTGACTCAATTTAGGAAAATATTTAATTTATATTTCATCCTTCCAATTTTATTATTTATGGCTTACATTCATTTGATGTCAATCATATGAATAACCTGGAAGATATGAGGGTTTATGTCATATCGAGATGACAACCTCAGAAACCTAGACGAGTTAGGGCTTATAATGCACCGGGAGCAAAAGCCAAAAATATGAGATGAGGTTTTACTTTGCACTGGGCAAATACCTCGAAGTACTATAGCTAGTTGCTTATTTGAACTAAGGTACTGTTTTGCTGTTGTATATCCTTTATTCACTCTCTCGAACATGTCTTTCCACATCCTCGATCGTACTGCCCTCGGTGTGCTGCATCAGCTACTTTGTGTTGACCTTATTTTTGGTGAGGTCTTTTCTCTCCTTAGTGCTTATGATCTAGACATAGGACTTCTCCTTGACTATCCTAGAGGACTAGAAATGGAACCCACCACTTAGAAATTCAAAACACTTCTTGATTCCCTTCAAACCCCACATGTTTGATTGTAAACCCCAGGCCACTTGGAGGGTTAAGAACAATATGTGGAGGTTTAAAGGATGAGTTTCCTATAGGACTCTTTGGCCTTAGGATTACCCTGGATGGTCTGGTCTGGTGAGGTCTAGCTTGCACACACCACACTCTCACACTCATTTCAAGTCTTGAAACCACACCTATAACCAATTTGACTTCCTAACTCATATAGGTAACTCATATGGATGATCCTCAACCCCTAAACCCATGGTTAAGAGGGTTAGGAACAACATATTAAGTGTCTAAAATGAGTCCTCTCATGGCTCTTGTGATCTTAACATGGCTTCATGACTCAACGAAAATGGTTTCATTTTACTCACATCTAATCAATATTTATTTTTGCCAAAATTTCAATTTTTAACTCCCGGCCCCTAAACTTCCCCAAAATTACAAAATTGCCCCTGAAAAGGGCCCTGAAATTCAAAACTTCACGGTCACCCGGGCTCTCAAAAAAAATCATTCCAGAGTGTTCCTCTCGTCAACCGAGAAGTTTGATCGTAAACATGCCATACTTTCAGCTACTTAGTCTCCTCGCGCCAAAATAACTCGATACTTAAGAAACACTCCGAGATTCATAAAACCTTCCACATAAATAAAAAATGACCCCGAACACTTTTTTTTGGCTCCAAATTTCTTTCTAAATCACCTCGAGCCTTTAATTCAGTCTTTTGACCACTTACCCCCAAACTCACCAAACCTACCAAATGCCCTTGAAATTACCCAAAATTTTTAAAATTGCCTAAATTTCTCAAAATTACTCAAAACCAATCCTAAACATTTCCCACCATTCAAATTGATCATCCTTAGCCAAATATACCAAAATTTCCAAAAATACCCCCCAATACCCTCCAAATACCCAAAATGCCCTTTTTAACCAAAATATTCATAAATTCCAAAAATTCTCAAAAACTTCCAAAAAATCCCAAATATTCCCATTTTCATTTTGTTCAACTACACCATAAGCCAATTTTGTCAATTTAGCCCACTTTTATCAAAACCCCCAATTTGACTTTTTTTTAACCTAAATGAACCCAATGTCAAACCAAATCAACCCAATTGACCTCAATGTTGAGCCAATACAATTCTAAACTTCAATTAAATATCTTCAATATCAATTTAGACTAAATCCAATCCCAATTTGATTAACATTTCGATCCAATTTCAATTTAAAGCTTAAAGCCCAATTTTGGCCCATGACCTAAACTTAGCCCAAACTAACCCAACTCAACTCCAATTAACCCCAAATCTTTTCCTAAGCCTTCCTAATATCCCCAAAAATAAAACAATAACAAGATTTGCCCCAAATTTGAACCTAAACTCCTCCCAAACCTAGCCCAAAACCAAAATCCCCAATTTTGGCCTAAACACACCATGAACCCAAATGGGCCCAAATCCCAAAATCAAAGCCCAACCAAAATTGAAAACTCTTTGTAACACTCCAATAAACATTTCTCAACATTAATTTTACATAAAATCTAACATTAGCCCAACCTTAGCCCAAGTTTGCCCAATTTGATCCACTTTAGCCCCTTTACCAAAAAAGTCCTAAATCAAACCCAATTCAACTCTAAATCACCTCAAAGTTGTTTTAAATCACTCATGATACATCCCTAAACTAAACCCAACATTTTTTGGTCCAATACTTCAAAAAATTTCCATCCACCAATTTGTTTTCAAACCTAAAGGCCCACTTTCTTAAACCATTCTAAAAGCCCAGTTTCACCAAATCCGAAAGCCCAAAAAATCCATTCCCAAGCCTACATGACACTTTCACCTCATCATCCCTTTGATTTAATTCACTCCCTAAGTTTCAAATTCATTATTAAACTTTTCTAAACTAAGCCATGTGCCAAATTACCCCTAAATATCTAAAACCCTTTAAACCGATTTCCATGAAATTGACTAAGCTTGGCCCTAAGCCAAATGGAGCCATTGAGCCATGCATAGGCCATATACAAGCCATGAGGAGCCCTTTCCACCTCACCATGCCATTAATGGAAAGAAGGGGGGATCTTTCTTAAACCTTCATTATGCATTTTTAACCTCATTTATGCAACACTCTAAACCAAGCTTAACAAAAATCCCTTGGATGGGAACTTCTCCACCTAAGGGGGGCTGACCCAATTGATCTCCCATCAGCCCAAATCAAGCCTTGGTGAGTGCACCAAGCCAAATTCATGCTTTGACCCAAATTGACCCAAAAATGGCCCTTACACCCATACAACTTAAATCCATTCCTTTACACATGGCATAACCCAATTGATTGCACCAAAATCAAACTATGACCTCCCCTCCACCTAAGCACACATTTTGAACCCACTAATCAACTCCCATGGCCACCCAAGCTCCACCATAACCTTCCTTATTTAAATCCCACCTCTCATGGCCAAAAGAGAGGAGATGAAATCTTACCTTAGGGAGACCATGCCAAATTGTTCCCAAAGCTTCTCCAAGCATTTCTAAGCTCAATCAAACCATTGCCAATTGAGGCCTCACCTCTTGGATTAAGGTATCAAATTTTTTTCCCTCCAACCGAGCATGTTTTAATTTTCTGTAAATATTTACATGCTTTTAGTATATCATCACCATATAGATGTGTGCTACTCGATTATACAATTATTTTAAAAAGAAATTCACTCAATTTCATTGAGAAACGAGTGAGATATCAAGGTTTGAATGTGGACGGTTTTGGGTGAATAGCACTAGGAGAGAGGAGCAGTAGCTGTCCGATCACGTGTGTATCGCACGGACGACCGAGATGCAGTCGGACGGAAGCTTCATCTATAAACAGAAACGCGCCAGCCAATCATGAAGCGATACGTGGCCCCCTTGATAGCAATAGTTTGAGAGGAAAATTGGATTATTGATTTATTTTTGAACATAAACTTCAAAAAATCATAAATTTTCATAAAAAGTCCAAAAAATAAAATAAAAATTCTCTCTTGCTCATTAAAACGAGGAGAATAATGTAGAAGTAATTTCATAATATTTGATGTATATTTTATTTTTAATTAATTAAATAGTGTTTTCAATCTTTCAATTCTTCATGCATGTAGGAGCTTCACCATAACTTGAAATTTTGATATGTTATTCTATGCATAATGGTGGATCTTTCTTGATTTTTTCAAAGTCAAGGAAGATTTCCATGATGAGATATCTATTTTTCAATATTATGCATCAGTTTTTCTATAATAATTATAAAAATTATCATGTTGCTTTGAAAAATCTAGAAAAGTTAGAGTGTGTTCCCCTTGACTAGAGAAACATTAGAAAATTATCTCATGATTTATTTCAATCAAACAAACTCTAATTTGGCCAAAATATCAAAACTAAGTTTTAATTAATTAGGAATATCCACACATCAAAATCACTTGAAAACAATTCTCCACAGTCACTTAGGATGTAGAGAAACTCACATAAAAATTTCAAGTCAATTGAAAATAATTTAACCCATTAAATGAATTATTTAATTTGTATGGCCATTTTTAAAATTAAAAAATGCATAAAACACAAAATACGTTTCAAAAATTCACCAAATTGGTTTTGTAGGCTCTCTGATATCAGAGGAATGTAAGAAAATAAAAATTGGAATTTTCTAAAAATTTTCATTTTTAATCATATTTTTAATATTTTAATAATTAAAAAATCATAAAAATCAAATATTAAAAATCATAAAAATGTCATATTTCACCTCCCAATCACTTATGAACAAACCAAATATTTTTCCTAAGCCTCAATGTAAAGATATTAAATTTTAAAACCTTTAGACAATTTTTAATATTAAAAATGGATTTTTCAACCTTTTCACTAAATTAATTCTAGTCAATCAAAGAAAAATCATAAAAATATAAACTTTGTTTCTCTGAACTCCTTGAGATCAGAGAGATTTAAGAAAAATATAAAATTCATTTTTCAACTTTAATTTTATTTTATAATTAATTAACACTCCAAAATTCAAAATAAATATAATAAATAAAAAATAATTCAAAAAATCACCAAAATTGGTCCAAATGGTCTTCTAATTAGTAGGAACATCCCATAATTTTCCTAAGAATAGAAACCTTACCTTGGTCATGTTGTTGAATTTTTATTGAAAACTCATAATTTTCATAAAAATAAATATATAAATTAAATTAAATTCAGAAAAATCACATTTTCTCCTCTAATGTATTAATTGACATGTGAGTGAAGTGACATAAAAATTTTATGTTCATTTGAGCTTAATTTGATGAGTTATGAAATGAACATGCTTAAAAGGACATAAAGGTAATTAAAGGATTTTAACCCTAATTAATATTTCAGTCTAATCAAAGGGAGGGTAAAATATCTGATCTTAACTTTTCTCATAGATGATTGAAACCTAGGGAATTAAGGGATAGAAACCCACTAATTTTCTTGAAAATATTTGAAGTGAACTTTAATTAATTAAATAATTTAAATTTTGGATGAATAGATTAAAAATTTGGATTATTAAGGTTATGGATATGACCTAAGAAGATATCAATTCTTTAATTTAAAATCTCTGAATGAATCATTTTAATAATATTTAACTTTGAATTAAATGTAAGATGATAATTGGAATTAATAATTAAATAATTAAAAGGAAAATAACCCTCAATTCAATTAAAGTTTAAAACATTAAGTAATTTAATAGTCAAATTAAATCAAATCTAAAACATTAAAATCAACTTGAAATCACTTGAAAACAAACTTAAAAAAAAGTTGAAACATTAAAAATCAATCTCAAAATAATTCATAATTAAATAATCAAACCAATTAAAATTGACCTAAAGTACTACAATTAAGTCAAATCAAATTTAAATCATTATAAGTTTAATCAAATTGAATAATCTAAACACCTCTTTCAATCCAAACTATTTAAACACTTAAAAGAAGATCAACCTAAATTTCAAAACAAAATTAAATCATTTTAAATCAACAATTCAATCTTAAATCAAAACGGTTAAATTCTTTAACAAACTGATTTGCCTCTAAAGGCTTTCATTATTATAACTCTTAAATAGAGTATTAAGTGAAATGTCACTTCACTCATAGGATAATCAAACATCCTAATTCACTGAGCAAGAAACAAAACTTAATTAAATTCTTGGATGATTGATTCACTTAACAAAAAAATTCATTTTGACTCAAAATAATCTCAGAAGTATTGAAATGATGTTTAGGACTCGTCCTATGCACTTTCTCAATATGATGAGATGTTTTAGAAGAACAATTGAATTTATTTGTTCTTTGTTGAAGAAAATCATCCACAAAATACAAGAACCTAGACGTCATAGGAAATGACTAGCAATAGGATTAGGAATTTGGTAGACAACCAGAACCTTCCCTTAGCTTTACCTAGGTACTTGTTATAAATATTTAAATGCCTTAACATGTGTTTTAAGTGCAGCTTGAAATGAGGAGAAGACCCTCCAGGTACGCTTTTATTTTATTGAAATTTACTTTATTGTAATTTATTTATATGAGCTACACTTTACTCTTCTTGCATGTTAAACAAGATTGTTGCATGAAAACTGAAACTTTTAGGATAACCACAAAACTGAAATCCAAAACTAAATTAAAATCAACACAAGATAAAATTCACCGCCACAACATTCAAAAAATAAAACAACTCAAAATTTAATCACAAACAGAACAACAAAACTACAATTGCAATTAAATTAAAACATGTCGTTGGATGATCTGGAATACCTCAGATGATGTAACCTATGTGTTGCTAACGGGATTTCCCACGGTCTAAATGAAAGTGTGGAACTCATTCAATTGAGTTTAGCAAATTCATTTGGACTAAGTGAATCCGATGAAAATAACGGTGCCGGAATGATGGAACCGTGAGATCTTAACCGGTGTTGTTATAACCAACTTTAAGATTCCCCTAACAAAATGTTAAAACACCTGAAATTTAAGACTTTTCTAAAATCGAACACTTCTCTCACCTCTTGATTGCCACTTTCTAAAACTAAACCTCTGCAACAACAAGGAGTTCGGAGCACGGTGGGCAACACGACCATCTTCGTCAACAAAACTTGTGTCTACTTCAGCAAAACCTTTCCTAATTTTAAATACCAAGCCATAGGATTTCGAGGTAGTTTGTCTAGTTCAACATAAATCCTCAACTTTTCGTTAGGCATCTGCATAATCATATTATGCAAATTAAGCCCTAACTAGTCTTAGGATTCCGAGGTAGTCGTTTGGTACGACATAAACCCTAACATCTTCGAGGCTATTTGTATGATCATGTTATACAAATATAAGTCCTTATTAACTAAAATTGACAGGATTGAAACATTAAATATAATCTCAAATTGAAGCCAAATGATAGAATAGTTGGGATGTCACCGAAGTTCACTTCGGGTCCGTGACATCCCCTACTTCTCCTCCATTGGATTCCTAAAATAACTGTTCCAAATTTGAGCTAATCCCATTTGAAATTTCCAAATTCCAATCCTTTGAAAACCTTAAACTTTAAAATTATTGAGAGTAAAATCACTGATCATTATCGAGTGTTTTCTTAAGTGATTCCCATCACTTAAGATGTAATTAACTGTAGGGGCTTGCCCTTATTGGGAACTTTAAGAACCCAAATAATATAAACCCTGCTTAATTCCTTTATATTAAGCAGAGGGACTTGTTGGCTTATAAAATTGGTTCGCAGAACAAACGGATGTCACAAATCTTCTAGTTTTTTTAATCGAGCCCCATCATCAAGCAATGTGTCTATTCTTCGGGATAGATACACAGTTTGTGGTGCAGTGCTCGTTTATATAAACTATTCGAGAGGTGAGATCGGTTTGATTTCACATCTTAATATTTTTAAACTTAAAATTATTTTCAAAAATAAAATGTTACTTTCCAAATTATATATATTTTAATTAAATTTAAAATCTAAAATTCACCGCACAATTTCTATTTGGCGACCCCTTTTTAAAATACAACACTCAAGCTAAAAATATGCCGACTCTTTGTCGTTGCAGAGGTTCAGTTTTAGAAGGTGAAAATTAGGAGGTGAGAGAAGTATTTTGGTTTAGAAAAGTCTTAGAATCTAAGTGTTTTATTTAAAATAAATTTTAAAGTTGATTAAATAGAACCGATTAAGATCCCACAGTTCCGTCATCCCGGCACCATTATTTTCATCGGATTCACTTAGTCCAGATGAATTTGCTAAACTCAACTGAATGAGTTCCACACTTTCATTTAGACCGTGGGAAATTCCCTTAGCAACACGTGGGTTACATCATCCAAGGTATTCCCGATCATCCAACAGTTGTAGTTTTTGTTTTTGTTTGTGATTAAGTTTTGAGTTGTTTTATATTTTGAATGTTGTGGGATATTTTATGTCATCCCAAGCAGTTATATTTGTAGTAAAGTGCAGGAGAGTAAAGTACTGTAAGTAAAATACCAAAACTATAAAAGTGTACCTGGCGAGTCTTTAAGTTCCACCACCTGAAACTTTTTTATTGCATTCATGTATGTGTTTATAATTTTGTAGAAATTAAAGCATGTCAAAAAATTGGAAGAAGTAGGACTAACAAGTAGTAACTACTCAATCCTATGATGTTTATGTTTAGATCCTGGTTGTTTACCAAGTCCTATGATGTCCATGTTTAGATCCTGGTTGTCTACCAAGTCCTATGATGTCTATGTGAATTTCTATGTTGAGTTTCAATGAACTTTGTTAATTTAATTGAGGGTGGTTTCGTTAAGCAGACATATTAAGTTTAATAGACCTCTGAGGTATCCAAAAGGTCAGAGAAGGATGCAGGTCCATGCTTTCTTCTCACAGCTTGGTGAAAAGTCTCGGGCTCATTTAGAATTATTATGCTGCTTAACAACTCATCGTACCTATACCGTTATGCTTAATGAGCACTGGTGTTCTGGGTAGGTTTGGACAAATGGGTTTAGGTGTGCTTTGGATTTGGATTGGTGGGAATTTGTAGTTTGATTTGGACTTATGGGAGTGCTATGAAGAGTTTGTGGTTTTTTAATTGTAAAAGATTTGATTGAGTTTGATTTTAGTTTGGAGATTTTGGGCTTTGAATTTGGTTTATGTTTAAATTTTTTTTGGGTTTGAATTAGGTTTAGTTTTGGTTTTGGTTTGGGTTTGGTTTTGTTTTTGGTTTTGATTTGGGTTTGATTTTGGTTTATTTTAGGTTTTGAAACTAGGGATTTTGAGTTTGGAATGTGAATTGGGAAGGTTATGTGGACATCGGGTAAAATTTGGGTTACTCCATGCATTTACTAAGCATAAGGGTATTCTTATTATGTTTTTTTTTACACCAAGTTGTGATTTCCTAGGGGTCTTTATAAGGGGAAAAATAAACCATGCCTCAGGAGGCCTATCCTAAGTTTAATTGTTATCATGTTGGTATTGTATTGTGGTCGAGATTGTTGTTGTATGTTTTGATTGTTGTGATTTGTGATGGTTGTGTTGTGTTATGATTGTATGTGATTGTATGTGTGTAATGTGTATGATTGTTGATGTGATTATAGTTGTGATTGTATGTGATTATTATGTTATTTATATGTCATTATTGTTATTTGTTATCTTATTATTATTTATTTTGTTATGTGTTATCATTTTATTTTATTATCGTTAATTATTATTTATGTGTTGTTAGTTTTATTATGTGTTATTTAAAGTCATTATCTTTTATTTATAATTGAAATTATTTATTTAATTTTTTATCTTATTTAATTCATTGTGATTTATTTACTTTTATTTGATTGATATTTATTTCTTTTATTTAATTGATTGATCATCATTTACTTTACTTAATTAGTTGTTATTTATTTATTGTTATTTCTTTATGATCGCTCAATATTTATTTATTTGAATTATTATTTTTATTATTATTTAATTTAATTTAATTTAATTTATTAATTTATTAATATATATTATTTTTTAATTAAATTAAATTAAATTAAATTAATTTAATTTATTAATATTTATTTAATTTAATTTAATTTAACTTAATTTATTGATTTAATTTAATTTAGTTTAGTTTAATTTAATTGAATTTATTTTAATTTATCATTTATTTATTTATTATTTAATTTAATTTAATTAGTTTAGTTTAATTTAATTTATATTAGTTACAATTATTATTCAATTCAATTTAATTTATTTATTTAATTTAATCTTTATTTATTTTCGGTTTTATGTAATTTTAATTTATTTAATTTTAACTTAATTTATTATTTATTTACATTATAATTTAATTTTTGATTTTTATTAATTTAATTTAATTTATTTAATTTAATGTAAATTATTATTGTTTAATTTAATATAGTTTAATTTAATTTAATTTATTTTATTTACCTTATTATTTATTTACATTATTGTTTAATTTAATATTATTTAATTTTTTAAATTAATTTAATTTAATTTAATTTATTATTTATTTATATAATTTTTTTCGGTTTATTTATTTAATTTAATTTATTTCATTTAATTTATTATTTATTTTTTTGGTTTCATTTAATTTTAACTATTTAATTTTAATTTAATTTATTATTCATTTATCTTATTATTTTCAATTTATGTATATATATATATATGTGTGTTATTTATTTTTATTATCCCTTATATTCTTATCATTTAATATATATAAATTATAAGTTATTTTATTTTAATTTATTATTGTCATTAATTATATGTACATTTTTATTACTTAAAAATTATTGATTTATTATTGTTAATTTATATTATTAATTTACATTATTTATTGTTATCATTTTTATTATTATTTATTTATTTATAAAGCTTTTTTAACACTCTCTCTCCTAAATTATTGTTTTATTTATTTTAAGTTATTCCCATTTATTTAAAGCTATTACAATTATTATTTATTTATATATTTACATTTATATTATTTTAAAAAGAATGACATTTTTATTTACTTATTTTTGTTATTTATTTATATTTACAATTACTTTCAATTATTATTATTTTTTATTATATTTTCGGTTTTCATTATTTTTATTATTTATAAATTATTATTAATTTACATGTATATATTATGATTCAATTATTTAGTATAGTTATTTTATTAGTTATAGTTATTTTAAATTTTGTATAGTTATTTTATTTAAAATTTAGTAAAGTTATTATTTAGTTTATTTAAATTTACAATTAGTATATAACTTATGTTTTTAGATTTATTATTCATTATTTATTTACATTATTATATAATATTTAAGATTTTCATTTCATTTTCCTTTGTTTTATTTTTATTTCATCATTATGTTTATTTCTCTTTTCTCTTTTATTTTTATTTCCTTTATGTTATATTATTTCTTTTAAATTTTAAAATTTATTTTTCAAGTTAGTAAAAACTAGGTGGTAGATTTGTAAATATTGAAACTAGTTAACCTAAATAATTAGATAATTTGCATGAAAAAGAAATCCTAAGGCTAAACATGGAAAGATTTAAAAAACTAAATAGCTTGCATGAAAGATAACCTTAAGGCTAAACATGAAAAAAAAACTTTAGAAATAGGGATTCATGAAGATTTGTGAAAAATTAAACAACTTGCATATGAATTTGAAAATCTAAGTAAAGGAAGAAGAAAACTAAACAAGATGCATGTGGGTGTGAGGTCTTAGGCTAAGCATGAGAAGGGTGAAGAAATTTTTAAAGCTTAAGTGTTCACAAAATAAAAGGGAGGGCAAAGAAACTCACCTTGCTTTGGAGTAGTTGATGGAAGAACCTTGAAGAGTCCCTTGTTGGAGCTCACGGCTAGAAGGAGTTGGGATTGTGTAGTGAATGAAGTGTGGCAAGCTTGGAAGGAGGAGAGGAAGAGAGGGGAGGCTCACGGCTAGGAGAGGGATTTGGAGGGGAATGAGGAGTTATGGTGAAGTGTGTGATTGGATGCTTAGGAAAAGAAAAATGAGATGATGGGAGGTTTTTTTTTTGGAGGGGCTAACTGTTTTGGAATTAAGGAGGGAGTAAGGGAGTAATGAGGTGGAGGCATGGTGAAGGTAAGGTGAAGGTAAGGAGGAGGTGAGGTGGGTAGACCTTAGGGTGGCGGGTAGGGTGAGGGAGAGGTGAGGGGAGAAGTGAGGGGAGAGGCATGGAGGAGAGATATTTTTTTATTATATATTCAATTAGCTGTTTTCAACAACTGGTGTTACCTGGTAGTGGAGGGGGATTCTATGTTGTTGATCAACCATTTGAGGTGAGATCTTCATCACCCTTGGCATCACTCCCAGTGGATTAAAAGAATACAGTCTTTAACTTCTCAAGCTTCCATTCGGTTCTCCTTTATATACAGAGAAGGGAACAGACCTGCCCACTGGATTGCTAGAAGAGGGCTCGTTTCTATGGACATTGTGGTTTCTGCTTCCCCTCCTCCCCAGCTGTCCTTCTTGATTGAAGCTGATGTATATATGGCTCCTCACTTTAGAGTTGTTAAATATTAGGGGCTGGGTTACTCGGCCTTTGTTATTTTGTTCCTTTTGGTTGTTTTCATGTTCTTGGGGACAGGTTTTACTTCATTTTGGGGTTTTGGTATTGGTTTGAATTACTGTTTTTACCTTTTAGTTTTAGTGGGGAACTGACCCACTTTTAATATGTATGCAATTTATGTTTATAGCAACGACACCAAAAACTTGATCCTGCTTTAAATATAGATATATGATTTAATGTGTAATGTGGATTCTACGCAAGTATACGTATCATATCAAGTAATACAGGGCTTTAGTGGAGTCCTGGTTATCGATCCCACAGGGAAGTTTTTAATAGATTTGTTATCAGCTAAATTTAAAGGAATTACTTATGAATAAAGTGAACGGAAATTCAAAGTAACTAAAATGAACTAAAAGTAAACTAATGCTTGAAATAAGTTGATTTAAATAATTCAGAAAAAGTATCCTTCTCCTTGTTTTTAGAAAATTAAGTGAATGATGAATTTAAATAGAATTTTTAAATTGTATTGTGACAAATAGGAGCATTTCTATTCTTTACCCTTTGGTCCAGTGCAAAGAACATCGACTAATCCTATGTTTGATTACCGAATCATGCGTAAGGCTGGGAGGATACTAGTCGCCACTTCAGAGTTCCCACGTTCTCCTCACTTGAGGGCTAACATCTACACTTCAGCTCTCAAAACAATAGGATCGAATTGAGTATTTTAGTCTGTCACACTAAAATATCCAATTCTACGTCTGATAATTAATATTTCCCTATTTATTTGCACCCTCCTTCCAAGGTTTTTGACTTCCCTGAATATTGGATGTAATTTTTACTATAGTTGATAATTCAACATATTTTAACAACTCAATTGGCCGATTGAAAGTAAATTAAGTTTTAAGTAAAAATTATCACAATTTATTTATATTATATTAGGTGCTTCTATTTAATTTCATCAATCCGCATAATTTTCATAAACAAGGAGAAAGACTAAGAAAACTACTCATAATGCATGGGAATAAAACAAAGCATGGATTTCATTTAAAGTTAACAACAATAAATAAAGATACTTATCTTAATTTCCTCCCTGACGGATTCCTGAAGTTCCTTTGACTTTTCCTTCTAGTACAACAAACTAAATAGCACTCAAATAAACTAAAGAAACTCACTAAACACACTCAGACTTACTAAAATAGACACATAAAAGACTCTAGAGAAACTTTTTGAAGACTCAAAAGGCACACACAGACACTAGAATTCGGCCTTTATTTATAGAGTTAAGCAAAGGTCCAAGAGGTGCTTAAACACCTCTTCAAAAAGTGTCCAGGTTTAATGTATATGCATTTTGAACTGTCTCGCCGTCAGCGGGAAACGACCTCGCTGTCAGCGGGGCGTCTAGAAGGTCTTCAAACCACGCGATCTCGCTGTCGGTGGGCTCGGGCTCGCTGTCGGCGAGGTAGTTATAATTCCTTCATAAATTCTCCTCACTATCTCGCCGTCAGCGACTTAGTTTAATTTGCATGAATTTCCTCCTTTTTGATCCAAATTTGCTCCATTTCATGCTTTTTGCTTCCATCACTTATAAATCTTCATTCTCGCGATAAAATAAAGAAAATACCTTTCTTTAAAGTACAATTTCATCAAAAATAGATATGAATTTCTTGATGTATTTTTCACGTGATCAAAATCCCCCAAACTTAATTATTACTTGTCCTCAAGTAATTTTAATACTAAATAAAAATAATGATTTCTATAATAGAATTTTTCAACTCAAATAATATGAATTAAATTTAAATAACATTATAATAAAGTTAAATATAAATATTTCTGAGTAATTAAATTAACTTTATAGATATAAGATTACTTAGTTATCAGGTCTAAGATTTCTAGCTTTCTATTTATTTCAGGAATGACTATATTAAAAATAGTAAATTACTTAAGATATTTAGATGATAGGAATTTCAGGAAAATATTATTTAGTAAAGTACCAATCCATAAATATAAGTTTAGAAATATATTAAGTTTTACTCTTTAGGTTGATTCCATTGAAGCCAATTTTTGATAAGGCATCTCCTCAAGCTTCTCCTCACTTATATTTTTTTTTCTTTTCTTTTCCTTTTTTTCTTTTCTCTTTTCTTTCTTTTTCAAGTGAGGATTATCGTATCTCGGATAGCTCGTTAATAATTTTGAACTTCAATTTCTCTTCCTAAATTTGAAACTTAAAATATTTCTTTGCTTATATATATTTCATAGCCTTTACTTCATTGAGTTTCTATCCTTTCTTTTTCACTTAAATACTTAAGAATTTTCCATTTTTAGAATATAGTTTCCCTTACTTTAAATAGTTTACTATATTCTTATTCCTTTTAAACAATATCTTATTCCATTAATTTATTGAATTACTAGAAATATTTTCTTTAACTTTATATAATAATTAAATAAAGTAATTCATGTTTATTGAATTGAAAATTACTATAGAAAATCATTTAATAATAATTTTTGAAAATAGAAATTGAGAACAATTTTAATAATTAAATTTGTATTTTTACCTTCCCCCAAACTTAAATTTTTCTATCTATACTATATAGTGAAAAAGGGAAAGTATATAAATAAAATTCATCATACCTTTGAGCTTTAGATATTTCTTTTCTTTGAAATTTTTGTAGGTTTTTTCATTACTTATAGAACCTGTACTGTTAGTATTCTTCCACATATAATATTTAAAAGAAAGTGCAGGGATGGAAATTTTAAAATAATTATCAAACATAACAATTGAAAACTTAATTTATTACTACACATACATTTAAAACTTAAACAATACATTAAAGAAAGACAAACATCCTATATATATAAAAATTTGCAACTAATTTAACACACATAAGAAATCTAATATCACAGTTCAAGCAAACAAACAAACATACTAAGTCCAAAGTCCACAGAAAGTACGGATTAATCACATCCAAAATAATAAAGTTTGCAAAACAACAAATCTAAACAAACCAACAAACTAAACAAAGCTCTAATCTTCTACATTAAAATCCCAAACTATGTCATCTCCCTGATCTCCAGAGTCGAGAAGGTCGAGCGAGTCGGTAGTGTGAATATCGAGGGCACTCGGGAAAGACAACATCTAAATCACCACTCCTATATCGACGTTCGGCTTCATAGTATGCAATCTCGTACTACGAATGTCGCCGGTGATATTCGCTATCATAATCGTGTCTTCTCTCCAAGCCTCCGATCCTTTGATCTATAAGCTCAAATCTTCTTTCCATATTTTCTCCAAATAACTCAAAACTCTTTCTACTCAGGGTTAATTCATTCATCAGATCTTAAAGGGTAGGAGTGGTATACTGAGGGGGTGGTTCATAACTAGTAGAGGGTATATCTCTACTTGAAGAAGGTACATAATCCCTTGTCCCAGATCTCCATCCTTCGTGGGATTCATATTTTTTTATATTAGCCTGAGTAAGGGGTTTCATAGATTCAATCCATTCTTCATCATCTCTTGCCTCTACCCCAGATAATTGATAAAGTGCATAGATAAGACCAGGATGTCCTAGTCCTCCTCCACTTTCATTTCTAGCAGATGGCTAATATGTTTTTATATATAACATTTCCCACATTAATACTCTTCAGTTCCGAATACGAAATTCGAGACCGTTTCATCTCTTGTTACCTCACTGTGGTGGTAGGTAGGTAACAAAGTAGAATAAATAAAATAATGCCAGGCTTTAGATGTTTCATTTAGCATAAAAAGAGGGAAGTTTACCCGTTCCCGCTGCTTTATCTTCCAGACTCCTTTCCCATCAGTGAGAAAGTCTATCACCTCTTCCAGTGGCCCTTCCATAGTTCCAAAAGTTTCATACTCGCTGGTGTAGGTGTCTCGTACTTCATAATAAGTGTTTATTCTAACGGCGTTGAAATCTACAAAAATCCTCTAACCTTAACCGGTGCATCTTCGACCTGTGTTAAATTTGTATAAAATTCCTTCACCACTTCCACAGCGGCTCTGTTGGTCACGTAGCAGAAGTTTTCCCATCCTCGCTCCTTTATAACTCGTTCCACTTCTCCTCTTGGATTCTTGAAAACTCGATCTTGAATGCATTTTCTTTCTTGAATGTTTTGAAAATATCGAGTTTGTGCTCTTGCATTAATGAATCGAGTTTCATCATAATCTATTCGTCGCTTTTGTCGTGGAGCCATTTCTCGATCTGTGAAATTTGCAAAAATTTTGACTAAACTCCAAAATATTACTAAGAAGGCTTCCTACAACAACTAAAATCCTTTTAAATAAATTTCTATGAAATTCTTCCAAGTATTTTCTTCACATTTCAAAATTTTTCAAAATATCACAATGTAGAAGAAATTCATGGTGAAAATAAAAAATTTTTGCATAGGAGTGAAGCTCTTACCAAGGGAAGATGAAATCCGGTGTCAAAAAGTGTTGAAATCGCTTCAAATCCGAGATCTCTCAAGCCCTAGGTCGGTTTTTTCAAAAATTTGAGGAAAGGGATGATGAATAGTGTCGGTTGACTGGTCAAATATAGGTCTTTTTGCGTTCTTGCTGTCAGCGATATTTTTCTCGCCGTCGGCGAGCTAATTAATTTCATAAGGCAAAAGTTTCAGGAAAAATCTGCCGTCGGCGAGCTCGGTTTCACTGTCAGCGGGTTTTTCTCGCTGTCAGCGAGATAATTCTCGCCGTCGGCAAGCTCCCAAAAATTTTAAATTTGTGAAATTCGTCAATCATTTTCAACCTCGAATTGCCCTTAATCAATCTTCCGATCACTTAATTTAATAATAATACGAAGATTAGATACTTATACTCACAAAAAGTCACACAACACAAACAATATAACTTTGTATATGAAATCCATGAGACTTACAAATTTCACACTAACATCTTCACACATACTTAACTTAAATGTTCAAATCCATAATACTCAACATCGCAATCCAAACCACAACACTCTAAATGCTGAGACATAACAGTTTACATAAAATCTCATCAATTTTTAGATGATCAAATCAAATTTCGACACATAATAAAACCTAACTCTAAATCAAACACACATATATATTCAAATATAACAAAAACATAGAAATCTTTCCTACTCTTCAGAGTCTGAACTTACATCTTCTCTGATATTTCTGATACGACGCAGGTGCACAAATAAATTGTAGAAAGGCCTGAAAGGGAATTACGCGATGAGATTCTTCATTAATCCATCCTTTCGTCTTAGTAGATGAATAAAACTGGCCTCCGGATGTCCAAGTATGATCAAAGTGCTCCTTCATTCTCTAATCGATATGATCAAACATATCGGAGATATTGTCGATGGAATTCATCACATTTTGCAATTCTTTCTCCAATCCGTTAATCTTCTTCAGAATGAAATTAGTCTTATCAGTTAAGGGCCTTGCTAAAGGATTGTTCTGTGATGCTCTGTCAGAAATAATGGTAATCTCATCATTGTTATCCAAAGTTGGAAACATATCGGTAGGATCCGTGGGTTTCCATGGTAAAAGTACTTTTTCCCAAGCCTCATAAAAAACTTGGTACCGATCGCATAAAGCAAATATAGTAGATGGGTGTCCAAGTCCATGCACTGACCCATGCACAATTAATCCCAATGCAAACTTTACTATTATTGATCCAACATCGATAGGTAATCCAATTTGAATACAATAGTTTAAAATAGCGCATTCCTTTGAAACTTTATTTACTCTTATGGTAGGTAATAATGTTGATGATATAAAGAAATGCCAGTGCTTTGAGACAGTGTTAAGAAGTGATGCAGAAAAACTGACATACCCGTCTTCTCGTAACTCCCAATCATCCGGTTCGTCGGTTAGGTATCTGTAGATCTCGTTCATATTGTATCTTGAAGGCACAAAGTTGGAATAATGACAAACAGAGGTATTTTCTATAGAAAATAATTCATTTACCCTTGAAGGAGTAAATGTTACCCATCTTCCTCTAACGTAGACATTTCCATTGTTAATTGCATGTAAATTAGAGTAAAACTCTTTAACTACTAGTATAACTACAGTGGATGTCGCATAACAAAATACCTCCCAATGCCGCTGTGTGATCATTTTTTCAATTTTTGTAGTAGAATTCTCTACTCCTCTATTGACGAATCCTCTTTCTTTAATAAGTCTTTTCTTCATCAAGCCTTTGTTGAAGATTCTCTGTGCCTCCGAACTGACGAATTTTCTCCGGTTGAAAACTTCAGTTTTTGTGGTTTTAAGAATTTGGAGGCCATTTTGGATGGAAAGGATTGGTCTCTAGTTGTTCCTAAGGAAGAAAATGGTGTAAAATCGGATTTGGAATAATTTCTTACGAAGGAATGGCTTAGATCCATCCAAAACCGCACGAAAAATCTTTAAGAAACCAAAATTTCAACTGCCTCGCCATCGGCGGGAAGTTCCTCGCCGTCGGCGACTTAGTTATAAAAATGAATGAAGTAATGGTCCACGATCTCGCTGTCAGCAGGCTCGGGCTCGCTGTCGGCGAGATTCGTAAAAATCGCCCAATTTCGCTCTGGTCCGAATATTTTCTGATCTCATCCAATAGGTTTAATTTTGTGATGATTCTAATAAAAATTGGAGTAGTAAGATTCTTTTTAATACTATAGACTCACTAATTTGCAGATAATTAAAATAAAAGACTACTATGGGTTGCCTCCCATAAAGCGCTTGGTTTAATGTCGTCAGCCCGACCTAATTTAGTTAGTGTTCAGGTTGACTAAGCATTAAAACCTCTTTAAAATTTGGTCTCCTACCTTCGAAATATGGTTTTAATCTATGTCCGTTTACTTTAAATCTATGTCCTCTTTTTGGATCTTCAATTTCTATAGTTCCATATGAAAATATTTGAGTTATGGTGAAAGGTACTAACCATCGAGATTTCAATTTCCCAGGAAATAATTTCAATCTAGTATTATAAAGCAAAACTTCTTATCCTGGTTCAAAATTTCTTTGATTAATCTTTCGATCATGCCATAATTTCATTCTTTCTTTATAAATCCTATCATTATCATATGATTGGTTTCTTAGTTCTTCCAATTGATTTAATTGCAACAATCTCTTCTCACCAGCTTCTTTCATATTGTAATTAAATTCTTTAATCGCCCAATATGCTTTATGTTCTAATTCAACTGGTAAGTGACAAGTTTTTCCATATATAAGCCTATAAGGAGTCATTCCAATCGGAGTTTTATAAGTAGTCCCGTATGCCCATAATGCAGTTGTCTAGTCTTATAACTCGCTCCGATCTATTAGGATTTACGGACTTTTCTAATATACGCTTAATTTCTCGATTAGAAACTTCGACTAATTCACTAGTTTGTGGATGATAAGCGGTTGATATCTTATGCATAATATTATACTTTTCTACTAGTTTGTGAATATATTTGTTTCTAAAATGAGTTCCTCCGTCAGTGGTAATCACTCTCGGCATTCCAAATCTAGTAAAAATATGTTTCATTAAAAATTTTGAAACACTTTTAGCATCACACCTAGATAAATCTTGTGCTTCAATCCATTTGGAAACATAATCAACAACTTACTAATATATATGAGTTTCCAAATGACGGAATAAAAGGTCCCATGAAATCTAATCCCCAAACATCAAAAATTTCAACTTCTAATATAAAATTAAGAGGCATTTCATTTTTCTCGATATGTTTCCTACTCTTTGGCATTTATCGCGATTTTTATATATCTATATACATCTCTAAATAGAATAGAGCCAGTAGAATCCGTGATTGTAGAATTTTATATGCGATTTTATCTGTCCCAAAATGTCCTCCAAAATTAGAGTCATGACATTTTTGAATAATTGGTTCAGTTTCTTCATAAGGCACGCATCTTCTAATAATTAGATCCTTACATTGCTTATATAAGTATGGTTCATCCCAAAAGTATGATATAGTATCATGAATGAATTTTTTCTGTTGTTGCAAAGTTAACATATGTGGTAAAATGTCACTTACAATATAATTTACTATATCGACATACCAAGGTATTTTCAACTCATTAATATTATAAAGTTGTTCATCAGGAAAACTGTCTAAAATTTCATTATCAATATCAGATAATTCATGATTTTCTAATCTTGATAAATGATCAACAATTTAATTATCAGTTCCCTTTTTATTAATTATCTCAAAATCAAATTCTCGCATTAATAATATCCATCTAATTAATCTTGGTTTAGAATCTTTCTTTTGCATTAAATATTTTATAGCAGAATGATCAGTATGCACAATACATTTAGTTCCTATTAGATAATGTCGAAATTTATTAAAAGCATATACAACGACTAATAATTCTCTTTCGATGAATCGTATAATTTATTTCAAGCATCATTTAGAGTTTTACTAAGCATAATATATAACTTTGAAAATCTTATCATATCTTTGCCCAAGAATCGCTCCTATAAGCATAATCACTAGCATCACACATAAGCTCAATTGGTTTCTCCCAATTAGGTGAAACTATTATAGGTGCTGTAATTAATTTATCTTTTAATAATTCGAAAGCATTCAGGCATTCAGTTGTAAATTCAAATTTCTTGTCCTTTTCAAGAAGTTGGCATAGAGGTTTAGTAATTTTTGAAAAATCTTTAATATAACGCTCGTAAAATCCAGCATGTCCAAGAAAACTTCTTACCCCTTTTACCGTAGTTGGAGGTGGTAATTTAAGCTATTACTTGAATTTTTGCAGGTCTACTTCCATGCCTTTTTCCGAAATTTTATGCCCTTATACAATGCCGCTTGTAACCATAAATTGACATTTCTCCCAATTAAGAACTAAATTAGTTTTCTCACATACTTCAAATACTTTTTCAAGACGATTTAAGCATGTGTCAAATGTTGTTCCAAATACAGAGAAATCATCCATAAATACTTCTATTCCATTATCAATTAATTCACTAAATATAAACATCATACATCTTTGGAATGTTGCAGGTGCATTACATAATCCAAAAGGCATTCTTCGAAAAGCGAAAGTTCCATAAGGACTAGTAAATGTAGTTTTATCTTGATCCTCAGGAGCAATTTGTATTTGATGATAACCGGTATATCCATCTAAGAAACAAAAATACTTATGTCCAGCTAATCTATCTAACATCCGGTCTAGAAATGGTAAAGGGAAGTGATCTTTTCTAGTGGCCGTGTTTAATTTTCTATAATCAATACATATTCGCCATCAAGTAACTTGTCTTATAGGGATAAGATCATTATTTTCATTAGCTTTGATGATCACCCCTCCTTTTTTAGGTACACAGTGAATTGGGCTTACCCAAGCACTGTCAGAAATATGATATATAATACCATTATCTAACCATTTTAAAATTTCTTTCTTGACTACTTCTTTCATTATCGGATTTAATCTCCTTTGTGGATCTGCTTTAGGTTTATGTTCATTATCTAAAATAATTCCGTGCATACGGATTGAAGGACTAATTCCTTTAATATCCGCTAAAGTCCAACAAAAAATTTTCTTATATTTTTTTAACGTATCTAAGAGTTTTTGTTCTTGAGATTCATTTAATTCGGATGAAATAATAACTCGGTAGAGTTGAAGAATTACCTAAGTAAGCATACTTTAAATGATTAGGTAATATTTTTTAACTCAAGTTCGGGAGGTTTAATAATTGATGGAACTATATTTTTTCGGTATTTTTCGTGTTATATAAAAATTCAAATTTCTCTTGAATATAATCTAATTCTTCATTTATCTCGCATTTTTCAATTAATTCAATATTTTATTTTACTAATTTTTTTCATAATATTCTTTAAAATTTTCTTTTTGTAAATGATCTAGTACTTCCATTCGAAAACACTCATCATCTTTTTCTAGCACATGATATTTCATTGATTTAGCAATATTAAAAGTTACTTTTTGGTCATTTACTCTCATAGTTAATTCTCCTTTCTGAACATCAATCATAGCTTTTCCAGTGGCTAAAAATGGTCTTCCTAAAATGATTGGAATTTCTTTATCTTCTTCCATATCTAGAACAATAAAATCTACAGGGAAGATAAATTTGTCCACTTTTACCAATACATCTTCAATAACTCCCTTAGGATATGTAACAGAACGATCGACTAATCGAAGAGTTACTTGAAGTAGGTGAAATTTCTCCCAATCCTAATCTCTTAAAAATTGATAGAGGCATTAGATTGATGCTTGCACCTAAGTCACACAAAGCTTTTCCATAGAATTTTTCTCATAATAGCGCGAGGTATAGTGAAACTACCGGGATCTTTTAATTTTTCAGGAAGTTTTTTCTGAATAATAGCACTACACTCTTCACTAAGTGCGACCATTTCATTATCGGTAAATTTTTTTTATTTAGAATATCTTTCATGAATTTTACATAGTTTGACATCTATTCTAAAGATTCTATGAAAGGAATATTTATCATTAATTTCTTCAAAATTTTAAGGAATTTAGCAAATTGTTTGTCTTTTTTATGTTGAATTAGTCGTTGAGGAAATGGTGGTGGAGGTTTTTCAACGAAATTTTCATTGGTATTAAAGGATTTTCTAAGTTTGGATCTTGTTGATTCTTTTCCTTTTCAATTTCCATTTCCTCTTTTTGACTTTCAAGTTCTTTCGAATTCGAGGTTCTAATTCTTTTCCACTTCGTAATTGTATCGCTTTAATTTGTTCATTTCCTTTGTCTTTAGGATTTATTTCTACATTACTAGGAAATGTTCCAGTATTCTATTATTAAGTGCGATAGTGATATGTCCAAGTTGAGTTTCAATATTTTTGATAACTGTTCCTTGATTTTGTTATTGGTTTCCTTATATTTGTAATTGATTTTCTTGATTTTGTAAATGTTGACCCATATTTAATATTAATTCTTCTATAGATAATTTCTTATCTTTAAATTGAGGGTTATTATTATTAAATCCAGGTGGATAATTAGGTTTATAATTAAGATTTCCTTGATTAGATGGATTTCCTAATTGTTGTGTCATATTATTCATCCATGGTTGATTAGTTGTATTATTATTCCAATTAATATTAGGATGATTTTTCCATCCGGGATTATAATAATTTGCATAAGGATTATTGGGTCCGTTGTTAATTGCATTAATTGTTTCATATTGAGATTGGGATTCTATAAGTTGTCCAGATGAATTTTCTTCGATATATTTGTAGAGTAATTCATTCCAAAATGATCTAATTTTTTAGATACGACAGCAATTTGTGAAGCTAACATAGATATTGCATCATTTTCATGAATACTAGCTATTTTTTTCGGATTCATTCTATCAATGAGCCATTGAAAATTATTAGTTTCCATTTCTTCGATTAGTGCATAGGCATCATCAAATGGTTTTGACATTAATGATCCTCCAAGAGACAGCATCGATGATTGATCTTAAAGATCCTACTAATCCATTATAGAAAGTTTGGATAATTAACCAATCTGGTAACGCATGATGTGGGCATTTCCTAAGAAGTTCTTTAAATCTCTCCCAAGATTCATATATTGACTCTCCATCAAATTGACTAAAAGAAGTTATATCGTTTCTAAGCTTGGCAGTTTTAGATGGCGAAAAATATTTGGATAGAAACATTTGTGATAATTCTCCCCAAGTTTTAATAGATCCAGGTGCTAACGTATTTAACCACATTTTTGCCTTATTCCTTAAAGAAAAAGGAAAAAGTATAAGTCTAATAACATCGTTAGATACTCCTTCATATTTGAAAGTGGCACATAGTTATAAAAAACTAGCAAGATGTAAATTAGGATCTTCAGTAGGTGAACCACTAAATTGATTATTGTGTACCATTTGGATAATTGCAGGTTAAAGTTCGAATGAATTAGCAGCTACATCAAAGTTTTGAATAGTTAAATGAATTTCATCTAATGTAGGGTTGGCATAATCTCGTAATGGTCTTGGTTGATTGATATTTTTATTTTCAGGTACATTTGCCATTTGCGTTAAATTTATAATTTCTCTTTTTTTGTTTTCTAATTCTTTTAATTGTACGCTCTAATTCTGAATCGTAAGGTATTAAATTTTTGTTTCCAAATTTTTGCATACAATTTTATAAAATGAAATAGTCCGTTACTTTAGTAAATAATTTCTTTACTTCCCCGGCAACGGCGCCAAAAACTTGACCCACTTTTAATATGTATGCAATTTATGTTTATAACAACGACACCAAAAACTTGATCCCGCTTTAAATATAGATATATGATTTAATGTGTAATGCAGATTCTACGCAAGTATACGTATCGTATCAAGTAATACAGGGCTCTAGTGGAGTCCTGGTTATCGATCCCACAGGGAAGTTTTTAACAGATTAGTTATCAGCTAAATTTAAAGGAATTACTTATGAATAAAGTGAACGGAAATTCAAAGTAACTAAAATGAACTAAAAGTAAACTAATGCTTGAAATAAGTTGTTTTAAATAATTCAGAAAAAGTATCCTTCTCCTTATTTTTAGAAAATGAAGTGAATGATGAATTTAAATAGAATTTTTAAATTGTATTGTGACAAATAGGAGCATTCCTATTCTTTACCCTTTGGTCCAGGTGCAAAGAACATTGACTAATCCTATGTTTGATTACCGAATCCGTGGCTAAGTCCGGGAGGATACTGGTCGCCACTTCGTAGCTCCCACGTTCCCCTCACCTGAGGGCTAACATCTACACTTCAACTCTTAAACAATAGGACTAAATTAAATATTTTAGTCTGTCACACTAAAATATCCAATTCTACGTCCGATAATTAATATTTCCCTATTTATTTGCACCCTCCTTCCAAGGTTTTTGACTTCCCTGAATATCGGATGTAATTTTTACTATAGTTGATAATTCAACATATTTTAACAACTCAATTGGCCAGATTGAAAGTAAATTAAGTTTTAAGTAAAATTTATCACAATTTATTTATATTATATTAGGTGCTTCTATTTAATTTCATCAATCCACATAATTTTCATAAACAAGGAGAAAGACTAAGAAAACTACTCATAATGCATGGGAATAAAACAAAGCATGGATTTCATTTAAAGTTAACAACAATAAACAAAGATACTTATCTTAATTTCCTCCCCAAGCAAACTCCTTGAAGTTCCTTTGACTTTTCCTTCTAGTACAACAAACTAAATAGCACTCAAATAAACTAAAGAAACTCACTAAACACACTCAGACTTACTAAAATAGACACATAAAAGACTCTAGAGAAACTTTTTGAAGACTCAAAAGGCACACACGGCACACTAGAATTCGGCCTCTATTTATGAGAGTTAAGCAAAGGTCCGAGGGGTGCTTAAACACCTCTTCAAAAGTGTCCGGGTTCGATGTATATGCATTTTGACTTGTCTCGCCGTCGGCGGGAAACGACCTCGCCGTCAGTGGGGCTTCTAGAAGGTCTTCAAACCGCGCGATCTCGCTGTCGGCGGGCTCGGGCTCGCTGTCAGCGAGGTAGTTATAATTCCTTCAGAAATTCTCCTCACGATCTCGCCGTCGGCGGTCTCGATCTTGTCATCGGCGACTTAGTTTAATTTGCATGAATTTCCTCCTTTTTGATCCAAATTTGCTCCATTTCATGCTTTTTGCTTCCATCACTTATAAATCTTCATTCCTGCAATAAAATAAAGAAAATACCTTTCTTTAAAGTGCAATTTAATCAAAAATAGATATGAATTTCTTGATGTATTTTTCTGTGATCAGGAACCTCTAGGGTGCTACCTTGTTTTAGTTGGGGTTACCCTTACCTACAAGTGTATGTGCTTTGGATGGATGGATATAAAAATTTTCTCTCTCTCTCTCTCTCTCTATATATATATATATATTGTAACCTGATTCATAGATGGCTTCACAACAACTCCCATTCCATTCTGGTTAATGGATCGGTTTAGGGACCCTTCACTGCTACCAGGGGACTGAAGCAAGGGGACCCCCTCTCCCCAACTCTCTTTATCATTGCGAATGGATTATTTCTCTTCGATGATCAATCGATTATACTAAGCATCACCCCCCGGTAAACTTTCACCATAGCTCAAATATCACAATTTCTCACCCGATTTATGCAGATGACCTCATGATTTTCTCCAATGCATCCAAGAAGGTCATTAAATATATCCAGAACTGCATTCAAATGTTTCAAAATCAATCTGGGCTCAAGTTCAACAGAGCTAAATGTCAGATCCTTTTTTCCAAAAGGGTGTCCCAGGAGGCTAAGCATTGGATTCTAAATCACACAGGTTTCACCAGCACCAACCTTCCTATCAAGTACCTAGGGGTCCATCTGAGCACTGGCAGAAGCAAGCAAAACCATTTTGATGAGGTTCAACAAAGGATTTGTAACTACTTATCTAACTGGACACACCTATACCTATCTACTGGAGAGAGAATTACCTTACTCAAAAGCATCCTAACCACTTTGCCAAATTACCTCATGCAAATGACTACTATGAAAAAGAGTACTCAAACCCATTTGGAAACAGCTTTCAACCACTTTTTATGGTCTGGTAAAGGCAAACAAATTCATTGGGCTACTTGGAGGAAACTGGCTAAACCCCTTTGGGCTGGTGGACTAGGCTTCAAGCGTCTAAGTCATCTACTCAAAATTAACCATTGCAAACTTTGGATTAACTTCGTGGCTCAAACCTCTCTCGGGCTTTATATCTTAATGGTAAATACTGCAGACATATTCACCCCTCTTTGGTCTCTGCTAGACTGGGTGACTCTAGAATCTGGAAAGCCATGATGAAAATTAAGCAGGAAGCTGAGAACCTGTATTTATGGCAGCTTGGCAAAGACAAGATCAATTTTTGGTTGGACCAGTGGTGTCCTTATGACTGGCTCCAACCACACACACTCGCTAGGGACATAAACCTCTTGGTTGCTTGATTGCTTTGGGAGGAGGACCAGCCGGTCTATTCCATTTCTCCACTCCATTCTCATCTGTTTCCTCGCCTAACAAGGTTAATACCATACCTTTTGACAGGTCCAAGCCCGACACTATTTACGTAACTAACAAAAATCAAAGTTTCTCCAAGGAGATTTATGATAAACTTGTACACTCTGGGAGAGTGTACCCGGGGTGAGATCCGTTGGAACAAGTTCTTATCCCCTTCTATGGCATTTTTCCGTTGGAGGCCTGCTCGGGAGCATCCTTCCCACCGATGATATCCTCGAACTCGAGGGATCGAGAGGCCCTTCCTTCTGCAGATTATGTCATATGGAGGAAGAATCGATCAACCACCTTTTCTATGCTTGTAATTTCTCCTGCCAGGTTTGGACTCGGTTCCTCCAAGCACACCAATTTAAACACTCTACGGTTACATTGGAATCATCTGCAGTTACTTGTCGGCCGATCGGCGAAAAGTTGGGAATACTCGCTATTCCACTACTCATTGCTTGGTTCATTTGGATGGCTAGAAACAAGGCTACTTTTGATAACACCCTTCAAGATGTTAAAACTGTTACTAGTCATTGTCTCTCTTATGTGCTTAAGCTAATCAAATTTAAAAACTTCCCCAACATTTGCTCCTAAAAATTCTCTCCTAGTACCGCTCCCCCCAGAATTACTAAAGTATTTTGGTTTCCCCCAACCCAAAACTTTGGGAGGAATTGATTGACATTGGGTTTATTTAGGGGATTTGGGTCACTTAGACCAATTTGGGGATTTTGATCAAACTGGGTTAAATTTGCAAAATTTTCTTTTGGTGTAGTTGAACAAAATTAAATTGGGTATTTTTAGGATTTCTTGGACTTTTCTTAGAATTTTTTGGAATTTTTGGATTTTTGGGCAAAAAGGGTATTTTGGCAATTTTGGGTAATTTTGGTCAATTTGAGTGGTAAGGGATATCTTGGAATGACTTTTGGAGAATTTTGGTGAATTTGAAGAATTTTGGGTAATTTAGGCCATTTTGGGAGGTGAGGGGCCAAAAAATTGAAATTTTTGAAAATTGAAGGTTGGTTTGAGATGAATGTCACGAGATGCTTTAAATTGAGCTATGGACCAAGGGTCACTCACATTTGGTCCTCTATGTATTGGTATTAGTCAAACCCTAGCCTGATGCTAAGATTTTAGAAGAACCATGTACATGAGTTTCCAAAGGTTTGGGGGAATGTGTGCATGTGAGTGGTGATGTCAAGACCTCCCTCAGGGCAAATCGTAAGGTCTGACCACCTATAGGAGACTTCCCCTAGGATTCCTTATGCTTGCCTTTTCCCTACCAAAAGGTGGAGGTTAGGACTTAAGCATATGATAACCCCTAGTGAAGCAAGAAGAGTTTTGAATATCTATGGGGAGGGTTCCATGACTAGTCTTCTAAGAAAGTCACCAGGAGAGTCCAATGGCTAGACCCTAGGCTATTCTAAAGAGATACTAAACCTCAACCAAAAGTGAGGTCAACAAATGGACCCCCAATAGGTTTTGGTGTGCTAGGCAAGCACACTGCACGTATTGGTGTTGACCGACGAGATCAACAAGACCAACACAACTATCTGAGTGTAAACTCAAGATAGAACGAAGAGTTTAGCAAGTGAGTTTCCGCTGGGGATTGTTTGGTTGAAGACCTTCAAATCCAAGGACTTTTAAAGTATTTATTTTATAATTAAAAATAAAATATCTTTAATTTACTAGATGCAATAATAAAACATGAATAAAATAATTGATGTAAATAGCAATAAGAAATCAACTTTCTCCCTTTCAATTAATCCAAGATTTTCTAAGATAATGATAATATTCATGAAGAATATAAATTTATGGTATTGTGCCAAATAGAAGCATTCATATTCTTTACCCTTTGATCCAGGTGCAAAGAACATTGGCTAGCCTATAGATTAGGTCCGGATGTATTATTAGTAGAATGGATTAATCTAGGCTCACATTACTAGATGTCCAAGGGTGGCTATGGTCGGCCCTACTAGTGACCCTTTCCTTTTCTATAAACCAAATCAAGAGAATTTAGTCTGTCACTTTAAAAACTTATCAATTCTACGCCCATTATATAATATCTTCCTATTTATTTGCACTTCACCTTGAATAACCAGCACAAGGCCTTCGACTACCCAATGATTCATGTGATATCTACAAGTTAAGAATTCATCTCCTTTTAGGTCTCAAAACTCTTCAACAGGTTTTAACAATTTAAATGGCCAATTTAAATAGTAAACTAAGAACTGGTATTAATATCATCACAATGTTTTGAAAATATATGATTTTTAATTCTCCGACAAATTTTGTATTATCTTATTTATCTTTTCATAATTGAAAGGAGAAAGTAAAGTAACTACTCAGAACACATTGAAATTAAATAACAAAACATAATAAATAAACTTTGAATCAAAATAAAAAATAAAAAATACTTATCTTAGATGTTTCTCCTACTGAACTTCTGATTCCTACTGACTCCACAGCGTAATGAACTACAGATGCACCAACTCTTTCAAACTCTGAATACAAACTCTAAAATAAACTCACTAATTTATGAAGGAAAGTAAAAAGGTGGCCCTAATATGATCTCTCTAATTCTCTCTCTAGATTGTACTCTAGATAGGGAGGGGTAGATAGGGCATTTTTCTCTGAAGGAATACCATCCTATTTATAGGCTTCAAGGGTTGCCTCAAGGCCCCTCTTCAAAATGTGTCCACATTAAATGAATCTTCTAGAAGGTGTGTCTGGCGCCTAGGAGCCGGAATCTGGCGCCTAGTCGCCGGACACCGCGTCCAGTTCTTCGTACCTCTTCACTTTGGATCGCACCTCTTCGCTATTAAAACCATTTTGAAGCATCCAAATACATTGTATCACATGTCCTATAAACCAGGAACAACTGCCAGTCTTCTAGAAGGTCCAATAACCACTCACACCATCAAAATAACTGCCCAAAAGTCGTCAAAAACTTAACAGTTTTTTGTATCAAGTTGGCTCTTAGGCGCCGGACTCTGGCGCCTATGCGCCAGACCAGTAATTTTGACAATTTTGCATTTTGGCTCCATTTTTGCTCCTTTTTCATACTTTTCTCCTTCTTGAACATTTTTGCATCACCTACATCCAAAAACACAAAAATACCTTTCATTAAAGCATAATATCCTTAAAATTTAATAAAAATCAAGGCATAAAAATAGGTTTTTTTTTGGATCAAAGTCCCCCAAACTTAAACGTTACTTGTCCTCAAGTAACCCTTTTTACTATATAAAATGTATAACATTTCGAATAAAAAGGTAAATATTTAAGACTCCTTATGATTTTTGATTTTATAAAAGCTTTAGTAAATCATTAACCAAATTTAGTTTAATTTTAAGAATTTAATGAATATTCTAACTACTAAATCATAAGACTTCAAAAATTTTCATTCACTTCGAAAATAATTGTAGTTTATGATATTAAGATCACATAAATTATTCACAAGAAAAAGATCTTCATGAAATTCTTTTCTAATAAAAATACATGCATAAAAATTCAGTAATAAATGTAATCAGTTTTCTTTTTATAAGTTAATTCAAGTGAAGCCAATTTTTTATTAGGCATTTCCTCAAGCTTCTCCTCTCTTTTTCTTTTTATTTATTTATTTTTTTAAAGAGAGGATTTCTGTATCTGGATAGCCTGTTAATGGTTTTGAACTTCACTATCCTTAACTTATATTTTCAAACTCATACATTTTCACTTAATTATTCTAATATAAACAAATTTCAAAAAGAATTTCAATCTATTCTTTTTCGAGTTATAATTTTTGATTTCTTAATACTTCTAAAATTCAATTATCTCTACTATGAATAGAAAAATTTCTTAATCTTATTCTTCTTTAAGTTGAATAACTCTATTCTTAAAATCAATCAAAGTTATTAAAATTTTTGGTTAAGTCAACTAAATTTATTTATAATTTCAAAAATTTAAGGGATCTTAAATAGATTCTTCATTCCTCATGTTATGTTAAAAATTTTTACTTTAAGAAAATATTAGTTCTTTAAGGAAAAATAAAATTTAAATTTGAATGTATTTTTCCCTTTCCCCCAAACTTAAATTTTGGTCTATCATAAATTTTCTTTTTAAGTATGAGAGAAAGAAAAACATAATAAAAAAAGAATTTTTATAAGTATGTAAAAAAATATTCTAGAAAGAGAAATTTACTTCTACACATGCTTTTATGAATAATACTGAAATAATGAAGCAGGTATAAAAGTAAGCAGCGTCATTAATAATTAAATTAAATGATAATACTACTTATAAAAACAAAAACAGAACAACATTACTAACTACTAAACAGTAAGCTGTGGACCTCATTTTTGGTGAGGTCTTTTCTCTCCTTAGTACCTCTTAGGATCTAGCCATAAGGTTTTCTCCTTGACTTTCCTAGAAGACTAGAATTGGGACCCACCCTTTAACAATTCTGCTACTTCTTGACTCCTCTTGGGACCCCACTTGGATGGTTGCAAACCTCTAAATCACCTTAGAATGTTAAGAACACCATATGGGGAACCAATAGTGAGCTCCTATAAGGTTCTTCAAGCCTTAGGACTACCTTGGGTGACCTGGTCCTGGTGAGGTCTGACTTACACACACTGCACTCTCACACACACCATCCTTACCCATTTCTCCCCCTGGTTCATTGGAACACTCATGTGGCTAAGTCCAAACCCCAAGCTCTTTAGCTAAGAGGGTTGGGTACAACCCATGAGATGTTCAAAATGGACATTTCTTGGTCCATGGCTCACTTTAAGCTTCATCATGATCAAAATTCAACTTTTGCCAAAATGTCTGGTTTTGGCATTGGGTCCTTCAAACCTACCTAAAATTACCTAATTGCCCCAAATTTTTCAAAATTCCCCAAAAGTTACCCAAAATTCCTAAAATACCTAAAGATAATTTTGAAACAACCCCCACCTTTTAAATTCACCAAAATACCCCAATACCCTCCAAATAACCTCTTGATACCCTAAAATACCCTTTTGGCACAAACTTCAAAAAATTCCAAAAATTCCCAAAAAATTTTAGAAAATCTCAAATATTCCCAATTTCATTTTTTTCAACTACACCATAGCCCAATTTTGCCAAAATAACCCACTTTTGTTAAAATACCCAAATTGACTCATTTTTAACCTAAATGGACCCAAATGTCACACCAAACCAATGCATTTGACCTCAATTTTGCCCAATTTCAATTCTAAACTTTAATTCAACATCATTAATATCAATATAAAGTAAATCCAAGCCCAATTTGATTCACATTTGAGTTCAATTCCATTTGAAATCCAAAATCCCCAATTTTGCCTAATTAATCCAAAACCCCCAATTAACCTAATACCAACTTTTTTCCCCCAAATTTCAGTCCTAAACTTTCCATAACATTCCCATGAAACCTATGTAACTTTAAATTTCCCCAATTTAGGCATGAGCTTAACCTAAATCTATTTGAAAACCAAAAATACCCCCATTTTAGCCTAAAGTGAACCCATGCTCTAAACCTACCAAATTGATTAGCCAAACCCTGAAATTTCTTCCCAATTGATGTTGGGAATTCTTCAATACATTCCCCTAGACCATTTGAAACTTTAAATTGGGTCTAAACCCCACCTTAACCCAACTTGGGCCCAAATTGATTCAACCTTGCCTAAATTAACCAAAATAACAAAATCCATCAAATTGACCTTCCAATTGAACTCAAAACCTCTCCATGTCTTTATGAAACTTGTTCATGGAAATCATCTCTTTAAAATTACTCAAGACACTTGGGCCTAAATCAAGACCAAACTCAAGTTAGCCCAACCAAATCCCAAATGAGCCAATTTGAACCCATGACCAAACCAAACCAAATTGAAACAAATGTGGCTAAACCAATCTATCCACAACCACTAAGTAAACCCTAGGAACCACCTTAGATCCACCTAGCCCAAGCTATGTGAGCCATGGACCAAGGGTTCCCCATTTTAAGGGATCTCTTCCATTAAATGGACAAAATCCACCTTTTGCCTCACCCCGAATCCCCCTATGCCTGGTTTATCACCATTAAACCCTACTCCTTGGTTGACCTGACCCATGGCCAGCTCCCTTGTCCTTGCCGGCCGGCCTAGCCGAGGGAGGGGGTCAAAACCGAGATCCACCACCAAGTGAAACAAACCCAAACTCACCCAATTGGCCACCTCAGCCAAATCAAACTTTGGAGCTCCACTGCCCTCCACCTAAGCAGTGGAATCCACCCACCGATCGAGCCCTAGCTCGGCCCGATGGCCTTGGCCATTTAAACACCTCTTCTCGGCCATGAGAAAGGTGCTGAAAGGTGTTGAATTTTTCTCAACAAAACCTCACCAAATCACTCCCAGAGCTTCTCCCAGCCTAGAGAAGAAGAACCCCACTGTTCTCCTGCCCTGCATCCCTCCAGTTGAGTCTAATTTCTCAGCTCAAAATCAGGTCAGATTGAGGCTTCACCTCTCAGAACCAAGGTATGAACTCTGCCTTCCTCCCGAGCTTCTATGCATCCTCCATTTAAATTAGTTTAATTTCATGGCATGTTATCTGTATGGATGTGTTCGTGCCCTCAAGACGAATCCATATAGTATAAGAACTTAAAAATCTGTTAAGAAATGAGAGAGATCATAGGGTTAGAAGGTCGACGGCTCACGAGACACACCAGTCGTAGACGATGACCAGGAGCCATCCGATCGATTGTGTATCGGTTGAAAGGCGGAGATCAAGTCGGACCAGAAGACGGAGCGGGACCGCGGGACGCGTGGCTGCTGACTCAGGTGGCGGTGTCAAATTGGAGCGCGACACGTAGGGCTTAGGAGTCGCCGAGGTTGACACGGCGCTGACTGGTTTAAGTAGGAAATTAGGTTATTTTCTATTTAATTAAATACCAGAAAATTTAAAAATTCATATCTTTGCATAGAAAAACCATAAAAATAAAAAGGAAATACCCTCTTGCTCAGTGAATAGAGGAGAATAATGTGGACAAGTTATTTTGATGAGTATTTTGTTTTAATTAATTATTTACTCATTTCAGTATTTTAATTCTCCATTTGCATAGACATTTCACCATGGCATGAGACCATAAGGCTTTTCAAGCCTCTGATCTTGGGAACATTCCCTGAATTTTTCAAGGTCAGAGGCCATCCTTATGACAAGTTATGTATTTTTCAAGTTTATGTCACTGTTTTTGATATTTTAATTCAAAAAATTAGCATGTTGCTTAAAAAATTCCAGGAAAATTTGGTGAAGTTTCTAAGGACCAGAGGACCCTAGGAAAATTATGGTTTGATTTAATTCCTTAAAAATAATCCAAATTAGCCTAGCCACTCTAAATTGAACTTTAATTAATTAGAGTTAATCACACTTTAAAATGAATTGAAAATAATTCTCCACTGATCTTTAGGATCAGGGAACCCTCACATAAAAATTTGAAGTCAATTGGAAATGTTTAACCCCACTAAATGGATTAATTAAGTCATATAACCAAAATTAAACTTTAAAAATTCATAACCTCAAAGATACATTTAAAAAATTCACCAAATTGATTTAGGGACTTCTCTGGTATCAAAGGAGCCTAAGAAAAATAAAATTGGAATTTTATAAAAACTTTCATTTTTAAGCATATTTTAATATTTTTAATAATTAAAAAATAATAAAAATCACAAAAATAATAAAAATTATAAAAATGTCATATTTGGTCCTCTAATCACTTAGGAACCAATCAAATATTTTTCCTAAGTCTCTAGGTTAAGATATTTAATTTCAAAGCCTTAAAACAATTTTTTGAATTAAAAAAATGTATTTTCTAGCCTTTCCACTAAAATAATTCTAATAAATCAAAGAAAAATAAAAAAAAGTATAAAATTTGTTTCTCTGACTTTCATGAGGTCAGAGGGATTTTTGAAAAATATAAAATTCATTTTTCAAATTTTATTTTATTTTATAATTAATTAACACTCCAAAACTTAAAATAATTATAATAAATAAAATATAATTGGGTAAATCACCAAAATTTGTCCAAGTGGTGCTCTAGTCATTAGGAACATCCCATAATTTTCTTAAGGACAAAAACTTTACCTTGTTCATGTTGGTGAATTTTCTTTGAAAACCCCTATTTTCCATTAAAAATAATTATATAAATAAACTAAATTCAGAAAAATCATGATTTTTCCTCTAATGTCTTAATTGACATGTGAGTGAAGTGGAAAAAACATTTTTAGGTTCATTTAAGCTTAATTTAATGAGTTATAAAATAAATAAGCTTAAAGGGGCATAAACGTAATTAAAAGATTTTAACCCCTACCTAAAACTTTAGGTTTAATCAGAATGGGGGGTAAAATGTCTGATTTTAATTTTTTCTTAGATGATTGAAACTTTGGGAAGTTAAAGGGTAGGAATCCATTAATCACTTTAATAAACCCAAAAATGAAACTTTAATTAATTGAGTGATTTAAATTTTGGAAGATTAATTGAAATTGGATTATTGAAATGGGGATATAACTTAAGAGGATAATGATTCTTTAATTTAAAAATCCTTAAATAAATCACCTAATAATATTTAACTCTTAACTTAAGAGGATAAGTGGAATTAATAATTAAATGATTAAAGGTAAATAATTCTTAAAACCTACATCATTAAATAATTTCATAATTGATTAAAACCTAAAATGTTAAATGATTAAAAAGTAAATTAAAATATTTGAAACTAATTTAAAATCATCAAAAATTACAAATTTTAAATAATTTTAAGACAACTCACCTTAAAACATAATGTAAAAAAAATAAAATTAATTAAATCGTAAAAATTTAATAAGTAATTTGAATACCTCTTTTAACCTAAGTTAAATCTAAAATTTAAATTAACATGAAATATCGATATCATTTATAAAAAGTTTAACTTAAATGAATCAAACATTATTCCAAACTTAAATTCATTGATTAAAATTTCATAATTAAATCACATTAAAGTAAATCATCAACCTTTAACTTCAAATCATTAAAATCTTTAACAAATTAACTTTCCCCTGAAAGCTTTAGATTATTATAACTATTAAATGAAGCGCTAAGTGAAATGTCACTTCATTCATAGGATAATCAAACTTCCTAGTTCACTGAGCAAGGGAACAAAACTTAACTAAACCCTTGGATGATTAATTCACCAGGGTAATTAAATTCACTTGGTCTCAAAACTGTCCCAGAGGTATTGAAAAGATGTTTAGGATTTGTTCTAAGCACTTCCTCAATACGATGGGTGGTTTTAAAGAACAAATGAACTTATTTGCTCTTTGATGAAGAAAATCATCCTTAACCAAAATCAAGAACCTAGACGTCATAGGAAATGACTAGTAATAGGATTAGGATTCTGGTAGACAACTAAAAACCTTCCTTTAGTCTTTACATAGGTACTTGTTGAAACATTTAAATGCTTTAATATGTGCTTTAATGTGTAGCTTGGAATGACGGGAAGACCCTCCAGGTACGCTTTTATGTTATTGCAATTTACTCTATTGCATTTTCTTTACCTACACTGCGGTTTACTTTTCTTGCATGTTAAACAAGATTGTTGCATGAAAATCAAAACCTTTAGGATAGCCACAAAACTGAAACCAAAACTAAATTAAAAGTCACCACAAGATAAAATTCACCGCCACAACATTCCAAAATATAAAACAACTCAAAATTTAATCACAAACAGAACAACAAAACTACAATTGCAACTAAATTAAAACGTCTCGTTGAATGATCGGGAATACCTCGGATGATGTAACCCACATGTTACTAACGAGATTTCCCATAGTCTAAATGAAAGTGTGGAACTCATTCATTTAAGTTTAGTAAATTCATCTCTACTAAGTGAATTCGATGAAAATAATGGTGCCAAGATGACGGAACCGTGGGATCTTAATCAGTTTTGTTTAAACAACTTTAAGATTTATTTTAATTAAAATATTAAAAATATTTGGACTTTAAGATTTCTAAAGCAAAACACTTCTCTCATCTCCTGATTTTCACTTTCTAAAATTAAGCCTCTGCAACAACAAAGATCTTGGAGCATAGTGGGCAACACGACCATCTTCGTCAGCAAAACTTGTGTCTACTTCAGCAAAACATTTCTTAGAATTAAATAACAAAGCCATAGGATTTCGAGGTAGTTTGCCCAGTGCAACATAAATCCTCAACTTTTAGTTAGGCATTTGCATAATCAAGTTATGCAAATTAAGCCCTATCCGGTCTTAGGACTCCGAGGTAGTCGTTCGGTATGACATAAACCCTCACATCTTCGAGGCTATTTGTATGATTTTAAAATTTAATTAAAATTGGCAAGATTGAAACATTAAATAAACTCCTAAATTGAATCCAAACAAAATGATAGTTTGAGAGGTTGCCAAGGTTCTTCTTAGATCGTCAGCTTCTCCTACTTCTCTTCCTATAGATTCTTGAAATAAACTGTTCCGAATTTGAGCTAATCCCTTTTGAAATTTCCAAAATCCAATCCTTTGAAAACCTTAAGCTTTGAAATTCTTGAAAGAAAAACCACTGATCATTATCGAGAGTTTTCTTAAATGATTCTCATCATTTAAGATGTAATTAACTATAGGGGCTTGCCCTTATAGGGAACTTTAAGAACCCAGGTAATATAAACTCTGCTTAATTCCTTTATATTAAGCAGGGGAATTTGTAGGCTTTAAAATTAGTTCGTAGACCAAACGGATGTAAAAAATCTTCTAGTTTACTTGATCGAGCCCCATCATCAAGCAGTGTGTCTATTCTTCAGGATAGATACACAGTTTGTGGTGCGGTGCTCGTTTATATAAACTATTTGGGATGTCAGATCGGTTTAATTTCATATCTTAAATTTTTTTAAACAAAAATTTTTTTTAAAATCAAATACTACCTTTCAAATTATATATTTAAATTAAATTAAAAAATTCGCCGACAACTTTTGTAGGAGACCCCTTTTCAAAATACATGATCTAAAAATTTGCCGACAACTTTCTTGCGACTCGGCTGGGGAAAAGTTTCTCTCTCCATTTTGATCGGATAGTTTTGCTTTCATAAATCGGTAATAAGTCCATGCCCCTTATGGATCAGACTACCATTCTTCCATTGACATATCTTGTTCATTTCTATCTTGAACAAGTATGATTCACTCTTCCCGGATTTTGGAGCAACTGTTTAGACACTCCTAAACAGAGAGGTTCCAAAATCCTCCTTTGATACCTCTCCCAAGAGGCGAGGTAGACCCCCAATAGGTGTTAGTTTAGGAGCGGTCCTTCGAGTTGGGAAATCCTACTAGATTTTCCTTTCCTTTCTTAGCTCTGGATTGGGTCCTTTATCCTCTCAAATCTCTTCTCATTTTTTAACGAATAAACTAACTGCCTAACCAACAAACTCTTTTCTAAATCATAATTGCATAAAGAAAACTTAAATAAATTGTGTTCGGACTCTTTTCAATTTCTTTCTTTTCATCCTGACGAAGGAAGCATAATTCAGGACTGATAGTTGAAACTTGCCTTGCAGAAGATGCCTGCCCCGAAGCTGATCTTCTCTTTCACCAACGGGTTAGACTTAGCTGTCTACCAGGATGAACTGCCTAGCGATGCAATCATCCGCTTTGGACAAGGGTTTGACAATACGGACATTAAGTTTGCCGATGTTACTCTTTTCGCACTGATGTGTCGGCATATTTTATATTTTAAATTTAATTTAAATATATATGTATAATTTAGAAAGTAGCATTCGATTTTGAAAATAATTTTAAGTTTGAAAATTTTAAGATATGAAATCAAACTGATTTCACATCCCAAATAGTTTATATAAACGAGCACCGCACCACAAACTGTGTATCTATCCCTAAGGATAGACACACTGCTTGATGGTGGGGCTTGATTAAATAAACTAAAAGATTTGTGACATCCGTTTGGTGCAGCGAACCAATTTAATAAGCCGACAAATTCCCCTGCTTAATATGAAAGCATTAAACGGGGTTTATATTACCAGGTTCTTTAAAATTCCATATAAGGGCAAGCCACTATAGCTAATTACATCTTAAGTGACGGGAATCACCTAAGAAAACTCTCGATAATAATCGAGTAGTTCTGCTCTCAAGAATTTGAAAGTTTAAGTTTTCGAGGATTGAATTTTGGAATTTCATTAGGGAATGGATCAAATTTGGAACGTTTTGTTTTGGGAATTCAAAGGAAGAAAGGTAGGAGAAATTACAGATTCGAAGCGAACTTCGGTAATTTCCCGACTATCCTATTGTTTGGCTTGAATTTAGGAAAGCCCTAATGTTCACTTAATGTTTTGATTTTGCCAATTTTAATTAATTAGGACTTATATTTGTATGATAAAATCTTACAAATAGCCTCGAAGATGTGAGGGTTTATGTCGTACCAAACGACTACCTCAGAGTCCTAAGACCGGTTAGGGCTTAATTTACATGACATGATCATGCAAATGGCTAACGAAGAGTTGAGGATTTATGTTGCACTAGACAAACTACCTCGAAATCCTATGGTTTAGTTATTTAATTCTAAGAATGTTTTGCTGAAGTAGACTCAGGTTTTGCTGATGACGATGGCCGTGCTGCCCACCATGCTCCGAGCTCCTTGTTGTTGCAGAGGTTTAGTTATAAAAGTCATAAATCAGGAGATGAGAGAAGTTTTTTGGTTTAGAGAGATTTCTTAATTTCCAAGTGTTTTTTATGTTTTAATTAAAACAAATCTTAAAGTTGATTATAACAACACCGGTTAAGATCCCACGGTTCCATCCTTCGGCATCGTTATTTTTATCGTATTCACTTAGTCCGGATGAATTTGCTAAACTCAACTCGAATGAGTTCCACACTTTCATTTAGACCGTGGAAATCCCGTTAGCAACACGTAGGTTACATCATCCGAGGTATTCCCGATCTTCCAACAAGACGTTTTAATTTAGTTGTAATTACAGTTTTGTGTTCTGTTTGTGATTAAATTTTGAGTTGTTTTATATTTTGAAATGTTATGGCGGTGAATTTTATCTTGCAATGACTTTTAATTTAGTTTTGGTTTCAGTTTTAGGGACTATCCTAAAGGTGTGGGTTTTCATGCAACGAGTTGTTTATCATGCGATAAAAGTAAGTGCGATGCGATTAAATAAATTGCGATAAGGTAAATTGCGATAAAATAAAAGCGTACACGGAGGGTCTTCCCGTCATCCCAACTGCACTTAAACACAATTTAGAATATTTAAGAAAATTCCTAGGTAAAGCTAAGAGAAGGGTTATGGTTTTCTACCAAATTCCTAATCCTATAGTTAGTCATTTCCTATGACGTCTAGGTTCTTGTGTTTTGGTTTGAGGACGATTTTCTTCATCGAAGAACAATTAAGTTTAGTTGTTCTTATAAACATCCCGTCATATTGAGGAAGTGCTTAAGAAGAATCTTAAACATCTTTTCAATATTGCTGGAATTGCTTTAAGTCCAAATGAATTTAATCATACAAATGAATTAATCGTCCAGAATTCAAGTTTTGTTATCTTGCTCGATGAACTAGGACATTTGAATATCCTATAGGTGAAGTAACATTTCATTTAACGTTACGTTTAGGAGTTATGATAACCAAAGCTTTCGAGGGCAAATTGGTGTCCAAATGGTTTGTGATTTAATTTAATCTCAGTTAACGGGTTTAAATTTGGAATAGTGTTCAAGTTGCTCTATTTTGAATTTCTTTATGTCTTAGGTGATGTTATTTTTTAATTTAATTTAACTTTGATTTAATTTGATTTGGTTTAGCTTCAATTTTAATTTAATTTATTTAATTTAAATTAATTTTAATTTTAACTTGATTTTATTTTTTTATTTTTAATTTAATTTAATTTAATTTAATTTAATTTAATATGATTTAATTTAATTTAATTTTTTTTAATTTAATTTTATTTAATTAATTTAATTTAATTTTAATTAAATTTAATTCAATTTAATTTAATTTGTTCAATTTAATTTAATTTAATTTATTTGATTTAATTTAAATTAAATTAATTTAATTTTTTTGATTTAATTTAATTTAATCTTTAATTTAATTTTATTTTTAATTTTAATTTAATTGAAAATTTAAAAAGAGTTTAATAATTTGACTTTCATTTGATTTTAATGATTAGGTCCTTTAACGTTTTAAAACTTAAATTTGAATTATCATTTTAATTGGGGATTGAATATTATTGAGATGATTAATTTAGGGACCCTTAGATTAAAGAACAAATCTCTTCCTAATAATATCCCTATTTTAATAATCCCAACTTTATTGTTCTTCCAAATTTAATCAATTATTTAATTAAGGTTTATTTTAATTTTTTTTAAATTGTTTAATAGGTTTCTACCCTTTAATTATTTAAATTTCAATCATCCAAATCAGATTAAGATCAAATATTTTACTTTTTAATTTTGTTAAACCTAAAGTTTTAATTAAGGGTTAAAACTTTAATTACCACTTTGCCCTTCAAGCTTAATAATTTCATAATTCACTAAATTGAGCTTAAATGAACTTGAAATTCTTATGTGTCTTCACTCATATGACAATAAAGACATGAGAGGAGAAAATGTGATTTTTCTGTATTTAATTTATTTATGTAATTATTTTTTGGTGGAAAATAGAGATTTCCAAGGAAAATTTAATAATATGACCAAGGAAAAGTTTCTATCCTTAATAAAATTATGGGACATTTCTAATGACTAGAGGACCACTTGGACCAATTTTGGTGATTTTTTGAATTATATTATTTTTATTATGATTATTTTAAGTTTTGGAGTATTAATTAATTTAAAAATAAAATAAAGGTTAAAAAATGAATTTTATATTTTTCAAAAATCTCTCTGATATCAAGGAAATCAGAGAATTAATTTTTACAATTTTCTGATTTTTCTTTGATTTATTAGAATTATTTTAGTGGAAATGCCCAAAAAATATATTTTTTTAATTTTAAAATTCCCTTAGGGCTTTAAAATTTAATATCTCACCAAATAGACCTAAGAAAAATATGGGGTTTGCTCCTAAGTGATTAAAATTCAAAATGTGACATTTTAGTGAATTTTATTATTTTTGTGATTTTTATTATTTTTTAATTATTAAAATATTAAAATAATACAAAAAATCAACTTTTTTAGAAAATTGAAATTTTAATTTTCTTAAATTCCCCTGATATCGGAGAGGCTCCAAAACCAATTTGGTGAATTTTTGAAAAGTATTTTGACGATTATGAATTTTTAAATTTCAAATTGACTAAATGGCTTAATCTACCCATTTAGTAGGGCTAACCAAGTCCAATTGACTTCAAATTTTTATTGTGGGTTCCTCTGATCCTAAAGGTTAGTGGAGAATTGATTTCAAGTCAATTTGATATATGATTATCTCTAATTAATTAAGGAGCTATTTTGGGTGTTTAAGCCAATTAGGGTTATTTTAAATGAATTAATTCAAAACCTATTTTTCCTAGGGTCCTCTGGCCATAAGAAACACCACCAAATTTTCCTAGAATTTATTTCACAACATGCTAATTATTGGATTTAAAATACTCAAAACAACAACATGAATTTGAAAAATCAATAACTTCTCATAGGGATGGCCTCTAACCTTGGAAAATTCAGGGAATATTCCAAAGTTCAGAGGCTTCAAAAGCCCTATGGTCTCATGCTATGGTGAATTTCCTAAATGCATAGAGAATTAAAATAATGCGGACGAGAAAATAAATTATTAAAAATAAAATACTTGTTGAAATTAAATGATTTCTTTTCCACATTATTCTCCTCCGTTCACCGAGCAAGAGGGTATTTTTATTTTATTTTTCCGATTTTTCTACACAAAGTTATGGATTTTTGAAGTTTAGGGAATTAAATAAATAAGAAAATACCCTAATTTTCTATTTATCCACGCGGCGCCGCGTCAACCTCGGCAGCTCCGAAACGCCGCGTGGCGCTCTCTGATTTGACGCCGCCATCCGACTCAGCGCTCCGGGGGCCCGCTGTATCGTTCCATCTCCTCATCCGGCGCGATACTGGCCGTCCGTCCGCGCGTGTATTAAATGAACGACATCCGTTCATCGTCCCCAAGCCTCCTAGCCCGAGAACCGTCCACACTAAATCCCTAATATCTCGCTCAATACTTAACGGATTTTTGTGTTCTTGTGCTCTATGGATTTGTCTTGAAGAGACGAACACATCTATACGGTGATCATGCATTGAAATTAAAGCATTTGAAATGGAGAATCTCCAGAAGCTCGGGATGAAGAATTAGCTCATACCTTTGCTCAAAGAAGTGTGGCTTCAATCTGAGGGTTGTGTCACCTTTGATTGGATCCCGCAAGCTCCGGATGAAGTCTCTCGGTCCGGTGAGTTGCCTAGCTATGAAAGTGACCACGCTCGATCACAAAGCTTGGAGGCTGGAACAACTGGGTGGCCTAGAGATGGGGCTTTCAATGGGAAACTTCTCCTCTTGGTCCAGTGAAGGTGTAGGACCAGTCAATTTGAGGATTGGCTCACTGTGGCAAAGTGTCCTAGTTTTGGGTGAAATTTCAGTTGAGAAATTGGATTCGTTGGTGGGGATTAGGGCAAATCGACACCTGGGATCAACCGCTCTAAGTATGGAGTAGGGTTTGGAACAATTTCGCGCAGTTTCGGCAAGGTTTGTGCAACTCTCTTCCATGGCCGCGAGGGGGCTCAAGCTTAAATAGAGGTGGCTCGGAGAGCCTCACGAGGGATGGCCAAGGGTTGGGATCGACTGCTCTGGGCATGGGAAGAACGACCATGGTGGCCATCGGGCATGGGGTAGCTCGGCAAGGTGGAATTCCAAAGTTTGGCTCCTCCCGAGGTCTCGGCCATGGTGTTTTCCGGCGACCCGGTGGTCGGCGGCCAGTGCACCGGTCACCATCTTGTTCGGTGGGTCGTGGTCGGGGTTTAGTGTAGGCAATCGACAAATGCCTTGTGTAAAAGGCTTGGATTAGAATGGTATGAGAGAAGGCTCATTTTGGCTCAAATTGGTCAACCCATCCCTTAGGGCTAGGTGCACCACCAAAGGCTTGGTTTAGTCGAAGAGAAAGTGATTTCGCTCAACGATAATCAGTAGGGTCAAGTCACCATCCAAGCACAATTAGGCATAAGCAAGGTTTAGTGGAATCATGGGAGTGGTTAATCACCTTTAGGAATTAAGGAAAGAGTCTCCTCCTTTTGCCCAAAATGGCATGGTGACATGTAAAGAGGCTCTCATGGCTTCCATGTGGCTCATGCATGGCTTCATGGCTCATCTTTGGCTTCGGGAAAAGTTAAGTCAATTTCATGGAAATGGATTTAAGAAAATTTTGGTATTTTGATGGGAATTTGTATGGGGCTTAATTTGGAATGGCTTCATGATGAGTTTTTGAAACTTAGGGATTGATTTTAATTAAGGGTATGATGAGAAGAATTTGTCATAGGCTTTAGCATGAAATTTGGGCTTTTAGGAAGGTTTAAGAAAATGGGCTTTTGGTTTAAAAATAAAGTTATGGATGGGAATTTTGTGAAGTATTGGGCCAAACAAATGTTTGGTTTAGTTCATGGATGTGTCATGAGTGTTTTGAAGCAAGTTGGGAGTGATTTGGGTTTGAATTGGGTTGAATTTGGGCTTCTTTGGTGAATGGGCCAATATAGGTCAAATTGGGTTAACTTGGGCCAATGTTGGGCTAGGGTTGAAATTGATGTAAAATAAATGTTGGGAAATGTTTATGGGAGTGTTTCAAAGAGGTTTTGGCTTTGGTTGGGTTTTGATTTTGAGGTTTGGGCTTATTTGGGTTAGGTTTGGGTCTAGGTCAAAATTGGGCCTTTTAGCTTTGGGTTGAATTTGAGTGGGGTTTGGGTCTAAATTCTGGGCAAATCATGTTAGTGTTTTGTTTGTGGGAATGTTAAGGAAGGTTTAGAAAAGATTTGAGGTTAATTGGAGTTGAATTGGGTTAGTTTGGGTTAGATTTGGGTTATAGGTCCAAATTGGGCTTTAAGGCCAAAAGTGAAATTGGATCCAAATGTCAATCAAATTGGACTTGGATTTGGTCTAGATTGGTGTTGGGAATGTTGAATTGAAGTTTAAAATTGAATTGGACTAGAATTTGGGTCAATTGGGTAGGTTTGTTTAACATCGGGTTCACTTTGGGTTAAAATGGGTCAAATCGGGGTTTTGACAAAAGTAGGGTAAATTGACAAAATTGGCCCATTGTGTAGTTAAACAAAATGAAATTGGGAATATTTGAGATTTTCTGGAATTTTCTGAATTTTTGGATTTTTTGGTTAAGAGGGGTATTTTGGGTATTTGGAGGGTATTGGGAGGTATTTTTGGTATTTTTGGCTATGGATGATCAATTTGAGTGGAGAGAAATGTTTAGGAATGATTTTGGGGAATTTTGGGTGATTTGGAAATTTTTGAAAAATTTGGGTAATTTCAAGGGTTTTGGGTAGACTAGGCGGGTGTAGGGTCCCGGGGGTCAAAAATTGAAAATTTGGGAAATTGAAGATTGAGTGAATGTAAGTGGAATAAAATCATTTTGGTCGAGCCTCGAAGCCATATCAAGCCCACATGAGCCATGAAGGGACTCATTCGAGGCATCCACTATGTTGTTCCTAACCCTCTTACCAAGGGCTTAGGGGTTAAGGACCATCCATGCGAGTCACCTTTATGAGTCGGAGGTCAAGTTAGGTATGGGTGTGTTTTTAAGATGTGTGTGAAAGTGTAGTGTATAAATGTAGTGTATGTGTAAGTCAGCCCCTTCACCAAACCGTACCACCTGTGGTAGTCCTAAGGCCAAAGAACCCTATAGGAAGTCATCCTTTAAACTTCCACATTTGATTTCAACCCTCTAGGTGATTAGGGATCTATAGTCAAGTTTGTGGAGTTTACAAGGAGTTAAGAAGTGGTTTGAGTTTCTAAGTGGTGGGTCCCAATTCTAATCCTCTAAGATAGTCAAAGGAAAAGCCTAAGGCTAGATCCTAAGTACTAAAGAGAAGAAGAGAAGACCTCATCAAAAATGAGGTCAACATGATGAACAAAGTGCCTGAGACTGAAGAGCCTATGATTGAGTTTAACCTTAAGTCGACTCAAGAATTCCCTCCCCTGCAGAGGGCCCCAGTTGAAATGAACATTGCTGTTCACCAGAAGTTGACTGCTACTCCCAGAACTATCATCTCTACCCCCACCGGTCTGGTCATTACTGCACCTACCCCGGTTCCTGCCAAACTAAAAGGAAAGGAAGTACAATTCAGTTATGAGCCTGTCACCGTGGAGAGTTTAGACTTCGCTGCGATACCGTCTGTTTTAGAGATAGGGTCCAGTTCAAAGTATAGGCCCTTAACCCGTTCACAGAGGAGGAATAAAAACAGGAGGTTTGGTAAGACCAAGAAGGTTAGAGAAGATGAAGCCGCCTGTATTGAAGAAATCCCCGAAGAGAAAGAGGAAGAATTGCCAGAATACTTACCACTATTGGAAAGAAATAGATTCCACACTCTCTCTGCTGCATCTGATGAAATAGATGCCAGAAAGATCATCGCTACGTTACCCCGGCCTGGATATTACAGTGACAGTAAGAAGAAAAAGAGAAAGTCTACACTGCTCACTCGATTGCGAGCAGTAGTGGAGAAATTAGCCAGAAAAAAAGGATGTCCTGTATCAGAGATTTTGAGAAGAATGGGAAGAGTGTCAGTTAAGTCTCGCCTCAGTCCGCGAGTAGAGCCTGGTATTGTCCCTGAAAGACCAAAGAAAAAGGTGCGAGCTAGTGAGGAAGGCTCACCTATTGTAGTATCGGGTCTCTATATTAGGGAGGACACCACCTGCTTACGCACCGCCGACAGACTAGCCGGTCATAGGCCTTTTGCTACAAGAAGGATGGTGTGGCGACCTATTATTGCCGTACCAATACCAACAAATCGTTCTGGAAAGAGAAGTCTCGCTGAAGATCCCAGATCCGAAGAGAGTGCCGTAGTGAAAGAAACTCCTGAAAGAGAGGTTCAACATTCATCTCCTGAAAACCGTAAGATCACTCAGAAAAGGTCACTTGAGGATGCCATAGAGCAACTAAGAATGGACATCCGACGTCTAGCAAGAGAAAGCGGAGAAGAATTAAGGGACGAAATGGATTCGTCAGAATTCATGGATGAAGAGTATGCTGAGGTCAACATGGTTGAGACACGAGCATCGTCAGCTTCGCAGGGAGTTCTGCCAGCTTTAGAAAGAGATGAGCCAGAGTTAATGAGAGCACAGCGTCGGGAAAGAGATGATACGATTTCCCAGATGGCGAAAAGGATGGAAGAGATGGCTGCCACCTTAGCCACTCTCAAGAGTCAGGCCCAGCCTCAGAAAGAGACACCGCCGGAGATCATCCATGTTGAAGATGGAGGAAAAGAGATTACATCTGTTAATGGAGATGATCAGCTGAAGAAAGATTCTGCACAGAACATGATTCCCGAAAAGGATATTAAGAGCATGGTAAAACAACAGGTGCGAGAAGCCTTAGCTAAGTTTAAGATTGGAACATCTATTCAGACGGGTCGACCTTACCCCGAAGAATTTGATGCAGTCTAATACATGAAGGGCTTTGTACCACCTCTGTTTAAGACTTTAGATGGAACGGGAAACCTCGGGCAACATTTCACATATTTTTGTGCTAGTTGCTGCAATGCCGGCGGGAACGACGCTTTGATTTTCCAACAGTTTGTCAGCAGTTTGTCAGGGAGGACCTTTGACTGGTATGCAGAATTGCCGAATGGATCAGTCAAGAATTTTGGAGAACTGGAAAATCTCTTTGTTAAGCAGTTTTCCGGAGCTCAGTACCACATCACTATCGGTGATCTAGTGGTGGAGCAACAAAAACCGAATGAAACTTTGGTAGATTACATACTTCAATGGAGGAACTCGAGCATGAAATGTGAACCACAGCTTCAGGAACAACATACGGTCGGTATCTTGCTTAAGAGTATCCATGGCCCGATGGCACTTCTCCTTAAATGATTCACCATTAAAACTTTCAAGAAATTGCTTAGTAAGTCCGGGAGCTTACAAGAGGAAGCAAAACAGCTAAGTTTCGTCGACAAGACTGATAAGCAGAAACCCGTGAAAGCATTCGAGAAGAAATACAGAACCGTCACAGTAGTGGACAAAGGTAAACATCCAGTGCAAATATAGCCAGAGTAACCACAACAGACTTATCAACACCCTCAACAGAATTATTAGCCTCAGCAAAATTATCAGTCTCAGTAGAGTTTTCAGCCTCGACCGAGTTATCAGTCTCCGTGGTATGATCAGCCGCCGCCTCGTCCGCTCCATCCCCTGAAGGAACTTTTGAACAAAGAGTCCCTTCAAGACTGAGGCAGTAGCTAAGATATTTCGCAGTTTGATGAAGACGCTCGATTTTCAACTACCAGAACCCAAAAGGCCAGAGGAAGTCGACAAGAAGGATCATCCAAACTACTGTCCCTACCACAGGATGCTCGGACATAAAATCGAAGACTGCTTCACTTTCAAGAATTGGCTCGAGAACAACCTTTAACAAGGGAACATACAATCCCGAAAGAATACTTGAAGGAACCCCAAAAAGGAGGTTCCGTCAATGTTATCTCGGCAAAGCCTATTGTTCCGATCGACCCGTACACGACCAACGATGGATGGAGTACTGTTTGGATGAAGTCATCAAAGAAAATTTTGGATCACATCCAGACCGCTTCGGTGTGTGCTTCAACTCAAAGTTTGAAACCTACCAAGCCGGCGCTATCGCTAGTGATTGAAGAACCGCCCCAGAAGGAGGAGAAGATCATGGAAGAAGAGAAGACTGAGGTTCCGAGAGGTAGACTAGGGGCTACTTTTCCTAGGATGGTTGTTTCTGATTCGGGGGAGAAATTCCTCGAACCTCTGACTCTGTATGATTATTTGCTCGCCCCGACGGGATCTTATAATGATAAGAGTTTTGGTGTTGGCTACGTTTTGACTGTTTCTAACAATTACGTAACTAACGACAACCAACCTAATCCGAATCTCAATTTCGATACGAATAACGATTCTCAAGTCATACAATACCTAGATATCCACGACGAAGAGGAGGACATTCACAAGAATGGCTACGAAAGTTCAGTAAGTGACGAGTTTATTTATGAGTTACGAGGAGCTCCGATCACGATAGAGTTAGAATTGTCAGACGCTGAGGCGACTTTAGAAGGGTCAGTCGTTCCAATTCAAGAAGAGACACTGGTAGATTCAGAGGAAATTACTGAAGTCAACCTAAGAAGCGGAAAGGTCCTACCTCCGAGATTGGTTCCAAAGGACAAGGGAAAGCAGGTGGTTGCTCAGGAAGAGCCAACCCCAGCAGAAGAATTGCCCGTTCATGAAGAAACTGAAGAGCACGGTAACAAAGTAGATTATAATGTGCTAGCCCATCTTAGGAAGCTACCGGCCGAACTGAGCATCTACGACGCTCTGATCCTGTCAAAGGAGATGAGAGAATCTTTGGTCAAGGCCTTGCTTAAACCAGAAATTTACTTAGCTCAAATGGCTGGTAATTCTTTCGACGAGGTTTGCTCATTGAAAGGACATCATGGTGTTACCTTCACGGATGATGATTAATTACTTGGAACAGCAGATCACAACCGACTGTTGTACATTTTTGTTAGTATTAAAAGGTTCACACTCTCCGGGGTGCTAATCGATCTAGGAGCGTCAATTAATATAATGAACCTCTGAACGCTAGCTTATTTAGAGATTGACGCCCGTGATCTCGAGGCAGACAAGATGATGCTAAGAGGCTTCAACCAGAAAGGAGAAAGAGCTCTCGGATCGATAACACTGTTAATGAAGATCGGTGAATTAGCTAAGACAACCGCAAAGTTCCACATAATTGATTCTGAGACATCATTCAACGCTCTACTGGGTCGGCCATGGATCTATGAGAACTGGATGGTACTGTCATCTCTACACCAGTGTATAAAGTACTATGAAGGAGAACAAGAACAATGTATCAAAGGTGATTTGCAACCATTCTCTGTGCATGAAATCGGAATCCACGAAAATGCAGCTTACTACGCACCCCCGAAGAAAACAATCTTCTCCAGAAATGCCATACCAAATGAAGAAAAAGAAGCACGAGACGACGAAGAACCTAAAATCCTAGTTCAACAGTTACTCACCACTCCCTTACGACGAGATGGTGAAGGTTTCTCTAGAACTCGCACCCGAGGTCAAGGTCGGGGTCGAGGTCAAGGAAGAAATGGTGGAACAGTTGAACAGAAGAAACCGGTCATCGATGTTGATTGGGAGAATAGCTCTGAAGAAGAAGAAGAAATCAAGAAAGAAGCAGCAACAATAAATCAGAAGAAACCACAGTTCAAGATCTCTCTCGAAGATGAAAAGATTGAAGAATACAAATAAATTTACGAAAAGATTAACCACTATGTGCATACTATGACCCTGACCCATATCCATTCTAATAAAATCGAGGGTATGGTGGTCAAGGAAGTGCATGGTGGTGGTGCTAAGCCAATCAAGTTCTACCGTGGTGCTTCTTCTTCCAAAACTGAAAATGATGTACGATTTGAAGATGTTACTTCTTTTGAATTAATGGAATTACCTTTTGAGTGGTATTCTCCCTGTGTTAAAAATTTAATTCAACGCAGTATTTTGCCTAAGCAATGGTAAAAAGGCCAACACAACGCTTTGAAAAGTTATGGAACAATGCCATTCGGCCTCCTAATTCAAAACATGGTCTTGCATTCGACACAGTTGGATCAGTTGATGATACAGGATTTTGCTTGGTTATCGCTAGTGAGCCTAATGAAGACTGCTTGGAAACCTCAGATAATCTTGAAGATCTATCAATCAGAGATGCTCCGCTAGAATTTGAAGAAGAAATTAAATCTACAATAGATGAGTTAATGAAAGTTAACTTAGGTACTAGCGAAGAGCTAGGCCGACCTTTGTTAGCTCCTTACTCAATAAAGAAGACTCCGAAGAGATAATCAAACTATTAATGGAATTCAAGGACTGCTTTGCTTGGAGTTATGATGAAATGCCGGGATTAGCTCCAGAGGTCGCAGTTCACAAGTTAGGAGTGGATCACACTACCGTTCCAGTCAGACAAGCTCCAAGAAGAATGCGTCTAGAGATTGAACAACAAGTAATAACTGAAGTTAAGAAGCTAATAGATGCTAAATTTGTCCATGAAGAGCAGTACCCAACTTGGTTAACCAACGTGGTACCGGTCAGAAAGAAGAATGGTCAGATGAGAATCTGTGTAGATTTCAGAGACTTGAATAAAGCATGCCCAAAAGATGAATTTCCGCTACCAATTCCAGAATTGATGATCGACATCACGTCAACACATGAAATCTTCTCTTTCTTTGATGGATCTTCAGGATATAATCAGATAAAGATGGCACCAGAAGATGAGAAATTCACAGCCTTCAAATGCCAATCGGAGTTTACTGCTACACAGTAATGCCATTCAGATTGAAGAACGCATGAGCAACTTACTAAAGAGCAATGATGAGGATTTTTGATGATCTCATTCACAACCAAGTCGAGTTCTACGCTGATGATGTAGTCATCAAAAGCAAACTGAAAGAAGATCACTTGTATGATTTAAGAATTATTTTCGAGTGATTAAGACAATATAACCTTAAGATGAACCCCTTAAAATGCGCCTTCGGCGTCGCCTCCGGGAAATTCTTAGGATTTGTTGTCTGACATCGCGGAATTGAAATTGATCCAGAAAAGATTAAAGCTATCTTAGAAATGCCGCCTCCCAAAACTTTGAAACAACTACGATCCTTTCAAGAGAAATTGACATATCTTCGACGCTTTATCTCGAACTTGTCAGGTAGGTGTCAACCCTTCTCGGTATTAATTAAAAAGAACGCCAAATTTGTTTGGGAAGAGAAATGCCAGCGGGCCTTCAAGGACATTAAGCAATATCTAATGACACCTCCTGTCTTAGCAGCCCCAATCTCGGGTAGACCGTTGATACTTTATACCGCGACTTTAGACGACTCCCTTGGAGCCCTGTTAGCCCAGGTCAATGACGAGGGTAAAGAAAATGCTCTCTACTACTTAAGTCGTCATCTGATTTCGACGGAAGTAAAGTACCCTCCAATTGAGAAGCATTGTTTGGCCCTGATCTTCGCCGTCAAAAGCTCAAGCATTACATGCTTTCTCATAAGGTCAACCTTATTTTGAAAGTTAATCCGTTGCAATATTTAATGGCTCGCCCGACGCTTTCCGGCAGACTTGCTAGGTGGTCGATGATACTATTACAATTTAATATAACTTTTGTTCCTCTTCGTGCCATAAAAGGACAAGTCCTAGCAGACTTCCTCGCCGCACATCCTTTACCGGCAGAATCGCCTCTCATTGACGACTTGCTAGACTAGCAAATATTGAGCCTAGAAGACACCGATGATCAGTGTTGGGAATTGCACTTCGATGGAGCATCTTCAGTGTAGAAAGACAAAGAATCACAAATGATAGTGCCCGGTAAGGCAGGAATCAGACTAATATTTATAACACCGGAGCGGGGGATGTTAAGATACTCCTACCACCTAACAGAACCGTGTACAAATAACGAAGCAGAATACGAGGCCCTCATAACAGGATTGGAATTAACCATTCAGATGGGTATAACAGATATTAACATCTACGGAGATTCGCAGTTGATCATTCAGCAGATCGCCGGACAGTACAGAGTTCTGAAACCAAGGCTCGAGCAGTACTTTCAGCATGCCATGAAACTATTAGAGCAAATCCCGAATGTAACAATCTACAAGATTCCCAGAAAAGAAAATTCTCTTGCAGATGCGTTAGCCCGCGTCACAATAAAGTTTGCCTGCTTACAAGATGAATCAGTTGAAATGTCAGTTCAGGGACGACAGGTTCTCTCACAGCTCGACATGGACACGATACAGAAGTCAGAAGAAGAAGAAGAAACAATTGTAGCAGTAACAGAAAATGCAGAAGACTGGCATAGACCATTAGTAGACTACCTACAAACAAGAGATCTACCGGACGATAAGTCATTAGCAAATCAAATCAAGAAAAGAACTCAGTCTTACGCATTAATAAACAATACATTATACAGAAGGTCTTTCGATCAGATGTGGCTAAGGTGCCTGAGTGGGTCCGAGGCTCGTGAAATTGTTAAATAAGTACACTCAAGACTTTGTGGCGCTCATCAGTCAGGTCTGAAGATGAAAATGAAGATTAAGAGACTAGGGTACTACTGGCCCTCAATGATGACCGACTGCATGAAGGTCGCCAAGAGTTATCACCAGTGCCAAGTGCATGGAGTGGTTCTACATCAACCTCCAAATGTGCTACATCCGACAATCGTGTCGTGGCCATTTAAATGTTGGGGCACAGATATTGTGGGTCTGATAGAACCGCCTTCTTCAAGAGGACATCGCTTCATTCTCGCAGCTACAGACTACTTTTCCAAGTGGGCAGAAGTTGTACCGCTCAGGGAAGTGAAAGCGCATCACGTGCTACTGTTCTTCAAGAATCAGGTCGTCTATTGCTTTGGAGTACCGCATAGAATTATCTCAGATAATGGGTCCGCGTTCAGAAGCACGAAGATCAATAGTTTTGTCTGCAGACACTGGATCGATTGGCGCTATTCAACGATCTACTACCCAAGAGCGAACGGCTTGGCTGAGGCTTTTAATAAAACTCTCGTCCAAATCTTAAAGAAAACCTTGGACGACAAAAAAAGAAATTGGCACGAGAAGTTGTTAGAACCCTTATGGGCCTACAGAACAACTTTCAGGACTCCTACTTAGTCTACGCCCTACGCTTTAGTGTACGAGTCCGAGGCAGTTTTACCCTTGGAAGTTCAGCTCCCATCACTCAGAATTGCAGTTGCGAATAAGATCACTACAGAAGAAAATGCCAGACTACGGCTGGAAGAATTGAAAAACTTGGAAGGAAAATGACTTGCAGTGCAACATAATCTAGAACTGTATCAAGCTAAGATGATCCTGGCCCATAACAAACTGGTCCGCCCAAGGACATTCAAAGTCGGTGCCTTTGTCCTAGTTCTCAGAAGGCCTATTCTTGCACACCGCAAGATAGGAGGTAAATTTGAGCCGACTTGGGAGGGGTCGTTCGTGGTCCAGACAGTCTACTCAGGAGGTTCTTACCAGCTTGTGAATTGTCGTAGAGAACGATTTATGCTTCCATTCATTGGACAATATTTGAAGAAGTATAACGCGACCTGATTTTTCAAATAATGAAATTTCATTCCTAGAAGCACGGGTAGAGTAATCACTTATAACTGGGTCTGAACCCGAAAGAAAATGAATGATAATAAAAGAAATCATAAATAAAAATGTGTGTTAAAGGAAAACATATGCAATTGAAGTAATAATGAAATTTTCACTCTTCCTTTCAAGCCCAGTTCACTCCTGATCTTTTCTTATCTTCTCTTACTCTTATAAAATTTGAAATAATTAAATAAGAATTCTTTCATTAATAAGTAAATTTTCTTATTGTTCTCGTCCTGAGTACAACCCCTGATCCTTTCCTTATTTTCTTTTCAGGGAAATGTCGAACGGGCGGCTAATCCTAAACTTTAAGGATTGCGTAAGTCTTGAACTTAACAAACAAGAGCTGAAAGCTGACGCTGTGATAGAGGTTGGCTCGGACATTTCACAACTGAAGTTGGAATATGAGGAAACTGCTTAGACTGCTGTGGACCCCGAGCAGTCCCTTGGGAAGACAGTGATGAGGCTCAATAAGAAGGCTCCCTAAGATGCGAACAAGAAGAGGAAGATCAATATGATCGAGGAAAACAAGATGAAATTAGTAATAACGTCCGCAGGAGGAAATCTTGTCAGTGCTCCTCCTACCGAGATTCAGGGAGAGAGGAAAGCCACCCTGACCCCAACTCAGAGAAGAAACAAGAATCTTCGTATTGCCAAGATGCTAAAGAAATTAACAGAAAAACAGAACAAGGAAGAAACCCTGACGACCGCGACAGTTTCTCCAAGGAGGCCAGTCCTCAGGAGCACCATAGCAGAGGTTATCCCGGAGAAGGTTACTACAGAGCCTACACCTGAGATAGTGACGATCCCAGGAGAGCGTGGCGGTGTGGAGCCATATATCCCACAGTACGTCACTAGACCCCGACAGCTGCAGATAATTTCAGAGCACGAATTGGAGATAATCCAAAGGGTGCGGAAGCAGAATTTTAAATACTTTCAGAGAATCAGAGGCAGATATGTCAACATCCTGGAAGGACTAGAGTTACATACAGATGTTTTCTCTCACTATGAGCAGAGTGAAATTGTAGACTACGTCAATGAACTGAAGAAATAAGGTCGTGCAGGATGATTATGTGGCAGGACCTACTCTGAGCTAAAGAAATGGAAAAGAGGTAAGGGGAGGATTACTATCCAATTTGGATGATGTTACAACTTCGCTGATGACAATAAAGGAAATCCGCCAGGGATACTCCGCTACGATGAAGTGGATCCAATGCCAGTTTTAATTAAGAAAATGATAAAAAGGATGGTAGCTTGGTGAGTCTTACCCGCTGATTGCATACCAAACAACTGTATTATCAACATCTATGCAGAAGGAGATTGCATCCCACCTCACACAGATCATCATGATTTTGTAAGGCCCTTTAGTACCGTTTCCATCATCAATCAATGCAACATCATGTTCGGGACAGAACTCCGGATAATTGGCCTGGAGAATTCTGAGGGCATGTGGAGATACCTCTACCGGTAGGCTCTGTTCTCGTACTACAAGGAAATGGTGCAGATGTAGCAAAGCACTGCATACCGGGAGTTCCCTACAAGCGAATCTCCATCACCCTCAGAAGGATGGATGATATTAAAATTCAAGTCTACTTTCAGACAGATCCAGAACTAGAGAATTTGCAGCCCTACAAGCTGTAGGCTACATAGTAGTAGCATACCTCTAAAATACACTTACATGGGATTCTCCTCCGGAAAGTGGCTTAGAAGGTGATGTTATTACCTATGTAGTTTACTTTTCAGACATGGATGAATCGTACAGACAATTTTGTCAGAATACATGGAGATATCGATGCAGTCTGTGTTCAGATATATATATGAACTTTTGTAAAAGTTTGTTTTCAGAAGGATGTCATTAGAAATGTTTTGATGGAATCACCTGATGTATCTTAGACATTTTAGTGGAGATGAACTTTGAGTTTTACCTTTAGTTTTGTGCAATTTACTACAAATGTCACCATACCTGAGTTTAACTCGGTTTTAAAGAAAAAAAGAAAGTTGGATGAAGAACAATTTGAATGAAATAATAACAACAAAACAAAATTTAAATTCAAAGTCTGAATAAAACACAAACCAAAATTCAAAACAGATCAACTTAAAACTTCAAGATTTTGATCATTAAGTTCAATTGGATTTTGTAAAGTAGCCTTTTCTTGAAATTTTTGAATTTGTTTTCCCTTTTTAATTTTTCTAATTGTTCTTTCTAATTCAGAATCTAAAGGTATTAATTCTTTAGAACTAAATCTTCGCAAAAAACAAGGAATAAAATATATATCTTTTTTTATTTTTTATTTTTTATAATAATATTTTTTATTTTTTTTAATTTTTTTATAAGAAAAATTATACTATTCTATTTTTTTCTTCCCCGGCAATGGAGCCAAAAACTTGACCTGACCGCAAATAACGCAGTAATAATCGCTTCCAAAAGATAGCAAAAAACTTTGACTCAATTTATAAATAGCAGCTAGTGTATAAAATTAATATGATGTAAATTTAGAAAATATTTTTACACACTAGGGGTACTACACAAGTATACGTATCGTTTCAAGTAATATAGGGCTTTGAAACAAAGACACCAGTATCGATCCCACATGGAAGAATTATAGTGATAAATTTTCTAAAAAAAAATATTTTTTTTTAGAAAATTTAATTATAAATTACTATTAATTTACTTGATGCAAATAAAGAAAACAATAATAAGAAAATGATTTATGAAAACTATATAAAATAAACAACTTTCTTTCCTTCAATTAATCTAAGATTTTTAAGATAATTTAATATTCGTTGGAGAATTTGATTTATGGTATTGTGCCAAATAGAAGCATTGCTTTTCTTTACCCTTTGATCCAGTGCCCAAAGAACATCGGCTAATTTACGTAATAGTGTACGGATGTATTGTTAGTAGAATGGGTTAATCTAGGCTCACACTTCTAGATGTCCAAGGGTGGCTATGGTCGGCCCTACTAGTGACCCTTTCCTAATATATAAATCAAATTATAAGAATTTAGTCTGTCACTCTAAAAACTTATCAATTCTACGCCCTTTAAATCGTATCTTCCAATTTATTTGCACTTCACCTCGAATAGACTCGCACATGGCCTTCGACTACCCAAGGATTCATGTGACATTTACAAGTTAAGAGTTCTTCTCCTTCAAGGTCTCAAAACTCTTCAACGAGTTTTAACAATTTAAATGGCCAATCTAAAAAGTAAAGTAAGATCGGTATTAATGTCATCACAATGTTTTCAAAATATTTTGAATTTCAATTCTCCATCGAATCTTTATATTATCTTATCTATCTCTTCATAATTGAAGGAAGAAAGTAAACTAACTACTCATAACACATTGAAAATAAATAGCAAAACATGATAAATAAACTTTGAATCAAATATAAAAATACTTATCTCAAATATTTCTTCTATAGATCTTCTGATTCCTACTGACTCCACAGTGTAATGAACTCCAGATGCAATAATTTAAAAATAAACTCACTAAACTAAACAAAAGTGGCCCTAAATTTCTCTCTCTATTTCTCTCTCTAAGGATGAGAGATCCTAAAGTGGATAAGAGAAAGGGTTACAATGGGAAGGGCACATTTTCTGAAGAAATGGACCCTTATTTATAGGCTTCAAGGGTTGCCTTGAGGCACCTCTTCAAAACATGTCCACATTCAATGAATCTTCTAGAAGGTCGGTCTGGCGCCTAGGCACCGGAATCTGGCGCCTAGGCACCGGAATCTGGCGCCTAGGCGCCGGACACCGCATCTAGTTCTTCGCACCTTTTCACTTTTGCTTGCACCTCTTCATGATTAAAACTGTCCTATTATCAAGGAACAACTGCCAGTCTTCTAGAATGTCCAATAACCACTTACTCCGTCAAAATAACTGATCAAACATTGTCAAAGACTTGACAGTTTTTGTATCGAGTCTGGCGCTTAGGCGCCAGCTTCTGGCGCCTAGGCGCTAGGTTATAATTTTTTATACTTTTTGTATTTTGCTCCATTTTTGCTCCATTTTCCTTTTTAGACCTTTTTACATCACCTACATCCAAAAACACAAAAAATAGCTTTCATTAAAGCATAATATCCTTAGAAATTAATAAGAATTAAGACATAAAGAAATAGGTATTTTTTATTGATCAGTTTATATTACCTGGGTTCTTAACGTTCCCTATAAGGGCAAGCCCCTATAGTTAGTTACATCTTAAATGTCCAAAAACATTTAAGAAAACTCTCGATAATGATCAGTTGTTATGCTTTCAAGAATTTCAAATTTTAAGTTTTCAAGGATTGGATTTTGGAAATTTCAATAGGGACTAGCTCAAATTTGGAACATTTTATTTATTGGAATCAAAGGAAGAAAAGTAGGGGATGTCACAGACCCGAAGTGAACTTCAGTGACTTCTCGACTATCCTATTATTTGGCTTCAATTTGAGAATTTATTTAAGGTTTCAATCCTGCCAATTTTAATTAATTAGGACTTATATTTGTATGATATGATCATACAAATAGCCTTAATGATGCAAGGGTTTATGTCATACCAAACGACTACCTCGGAGTCCTAAGACCGGTTAGGACTTAATTTGCATAACATGTGTCGGCATATTTTTAGGTTATGTGTTTTGAAAAAAAAGGGTCGCCTACAGAAATTATCGGCGAATTTTTAATTTAATTTAAATAAATAATTTGAAAAGTAGTATTTGATTTTGAAAATAATTTTTAAATTTGAAGATTTTACGATATGAAATCAAACCGATCTCACATCCCAAATAATTTATATAAACGAGCACCGCACCACAAACTGTGTATGTATCCAGAAGAATAGACACTGCTTGATGATGGGGCTTGATTAAATAGACTAAGAGATTTGTGACATCTGTTTAGTCTGCGAACCAATTTTATAAGACGACAAGTTCCCCTGCTTAAAAGGAATTAAGCAGGGCTTATATTACCTGGGTTTTTAAGGTTCCCTATAAGAGCAAGCCCCTATAGTTAATTACATCTTAAATGACGGGAATCATTTAAGAAAACTCTCGATAATGATCAGTGGTTTTGCTCTCAAGAATTTCAAAGTTTAAGATTTTCAAAGGATTGAATTTTGGAATTTCAATAGGGAATGGATCAAATTTGGAACAATTTATTTCAGAGTCCAAAGGAAGAGAAGTAGGGATGTCACAAACCCGAAGTGAACTTCGGTGACTTCCCGTACTATCCTAATGTTAGCCTTTGAATTTCGGAAGTGAATTTATTTAAGTTTCAATCCTGCCAATTAATTATAGGAATTACATTTACATAATCACCTGATTATACAAATAACCTGAAAGGTAGGAGGATTGACATTGTATCGGACGACGACCTTGGAATCCTAAAGCGAGTTAGGGCTTATATTGCACGACGAAGGCCGTACAAAGGCCTAAAAGAACAGTGAGGATTTATATCGCACTAGGCGGACTACCTCGAATCCTATGGCTTGTTGTTTAAACTAAAGAATAGTTTTGTTGATGTCGACACAGAGTTTTTGTTGTTGACGATGGCCGTGCTCGCCTCGAAGTCGTGCTCCGTGCTCCACGTCGTAGCAAAGTTGCAGTTTAGGTTTAAATCTTAAGTTAAAGTGAACATGCAAGTCGTTTTATTTCATCTTATTATTATTATCATTTTCATTTTCATTGCAAGCGTGAGTGTGTGCAACGATGTGATGTGTAGCAAAAGAAAGCGAGAAAACAAGTAAGTAGGAATATGCTATAGCAAACAACGAGAAGCAAGTATCACAAGCGAGTTATGCTGAGCTAAACAGGAATAACATGCTACAACAAGCAAAACATGCTAAGCAAGTATGTATACTGAAAATAAGCAGACTAGACTAGCAGGAGTATATGCTGAAAAGTAAGGCATGCATAACAGGTATAAAATGAAAGTAAACAGGCTAGACTAGCAGGAGTATGTACCGAAAAGTAAAGCGAGTATAACAAGAAGAAAGTAAAAACCGTGTCACAGAGTACCGTATGCTCGCTCATCCGCGGTGCAGCATTGTTACTCGTTTATTATTTTCATATTTTTCTTATATTTCCCGCGGAGGAGTCGTTAGCGCAGGAAAAAAGCTAGAGTACAACTAGTGGGCAAACACATGACTCAACGAGAGTACTACGGTACGTACGAAAGTAGCGAAGTACAAAACCCAACAAGTAAAACAAAAGAAGGACGACAGGGGAGCTAACAAAATCACAAGAGAAAACCAGAAAATCGAGAAGGAAAGAAAAAGAACGTCCGTAGAGAACTCCGAAAAAGGTCACGAACGAAAACAAAACAAAGTCGTAGAAAACCGCAAAGAACACCGAAGAAACTCACGAGATGGCCCGCTAAACTCACGGCAAACCGTAAGAAAGCCATGGGCCTCCGGAAAGAAAGACCCGTAAGCATGGTGGTGTTTCGGACTCGTAGCCGTGCTAATGTCCGGACATGAGTGCCGACTACTAGACCGACTTTCGCGAAGGCGATCCTAATCCGACTCGAATAGCCAACCGTGGACCTTTATAAATTTTCACATATTTCATTTTTGGTTTTCATGCAAGCAAGACTGTAGGTAAGTAGGCTGTGTAGTAGTGGAGGTAATTTTGTATTTTTTAAACATATGTATTTTTTGTTTTAAAACATTTCATTCCACGGGTTGACTATCCTAATAGGACTAGGTCTACGAACATTAGACTGTCGGTAGTAGAAACCTTAAGGACGGTCGAACGGTTCCATGATTCCTGCTCTACTCTCTACAGAGTCTCTGAGTCAGGCGGCCCCATTCTATGATTCTCGTAATTCTTCTTTTTTGTAGTCTCATCAATGTCCCCACCGCACTTACAGCCTTACTTGATGGCCCCACATATAGCCTAAAGGGGCTATATGTGCACACCTACACGTCCCCTGTAGGTGCGGACATTGAACCAAGAAGCAAGGAGAAAATCAAGGGACGAGGGATCAATGAAAGGAGAGAGAGGAGAAAACAATTCACCTAACACAAAATTGTAAAACGAGGTGAATTGGTTCTCAAAATCAATCAACTCAAGTCAATCACCCCGGACTCCCGACAATCCTCACTCGTCCTAAAGGAAAGACCTAAAAGTGTCGCCACACTCGTGAAGTGACCTAGACCCCTAAGGTGGTGTGTAACCCTTCCCAAACATTCAAGTAATGGCAAAGAAAAGGGAAACATAAAACAGCCGCAGGAAGGGAAAGTAAAGTGGAGTGAAGTAGAAATGAAGTAAAAAAGAATGAAACCATCCAGGAAAAATCGGGCAGCATAACGGCGTAAAAAGAATTTTCCACACCTGCAATTTGAATAAAAAGAAATGCCGCAAGCATGTATATGTAACAACCAATGTTTCCATCCATCCCAAGCATGTACGTATTGTATATGAAAGAGGAGCAAAGATTTTTTTTTATAAAGCATGCATGTTTAAGTTCGGGGGCTAGCTAAGAGAGCCCAAATCCTCAAAACAACTTTCAAACCATGCTAGCAAGAGGATTCTGAAGTACTCCTATACATGCTTAACATATTCCGAGTTGCAGCAATGATAAAAAAAAGGTAACTAGCCATCTTTGAACTCTCATCATGCATAGGTTAAGTGACATAAAATAAAATTTAGAAGTTTAGGTGTTAGATATGTAGGTCTATAAGAACTATGTGGTATGTCGTACAAACATAATCCTGCCACATATAGACACAACCATATGAACTGAGTGGCTTATCAAATTATGCATATATCTTTATCCAATTCCCCCGCCTTGCTGCCAAACAAATCGTCAAGGTTTAACCAACCTTACCATCCATACAATTTCAAGAGATCAACATTTACCTGTCAACTAACTGAAGTAAGAATTTATGCATGTAAATAACCCAATTCTTAATTATGAGAAGCAAGTGAAAGTCTCAAATAAGCCACCGATATACGCAGAATGTTATGGTTCATCCATTCAATTTATATAGGCAAATTTATAAAGTTTCTTCAATGCATAACTCTCAACAAGAAATATCTAAATCCGAAAATTTAAAAGGTTTCCCAAATACCGTGACTTGTGAGAAAGAAACCAAAATCAGCAAGTATATATATATATATATATATATATATATATATATATATATATATATATATATATATATATATATATATATATATAAATCCCTTAACATACCTCCTGCAATAAAGTTTCGAAATCAACAAGTTACCAAAATTTCCCGCCAATGGATTTCATGTCTCCAAGGAATTCCTTATAGCTTACTTCATATAACATCCAGATTTTTAATTCCACCATTCATATTATCCTCATTACGAGACGTCGCGCTCTATCTAAAGAGATAGAAGAATTCCTTATACCCATACCATCCCATTCTCATACACTTACATATAGGGCACTTAAACTCAAAATTCACATACCTGCCATCTTAATCATGCATGAAGAAGTCCATATGCATATTTTTTTTTATTTGCAAAATTTGAAAGAATTGGTGATATAAATGTAAAAAGTGGGACAAAGCTTGTATTCCTTTACTCGGCAACAAGTTGAGCCACTTACAACTTTCAATTGAACTGCATTTTTCTTTTGTTGCCATTAAAGGCAGAACTCAATTTAATTATAAGTCAGAACCATTGCAATGCAAAGAGAGCATGCCATTAACGCATGGTTTTAAGAAAGCAGAACTGGAGATATTAGAGTCCCATTAAAGAACCACTTAAAGAAATTCCATAAGAAGTTCAGGCTAAGATATTATCCAAAGCAGACAATTGAATCAAAAGGAGATTTATAGGCATAATACTATAGTCAAAAGATTAGATTATTAAGCCGTATTCATATCGACAAGGATGAATACCCCACACTTGCCATATTTTTGAAATCTACCTTTTAAAATGAAGCCAGCAAGACTTATTAAAAGAGCACCTTTTTCCAAATCATCTGAACATTCCTCCTCATTCTTTTTTTTAGGAAAACTATCATGCCATTAGGAGGGGAGCACTACTTCCCACTTAAACATGTAAATAAATCAACAGTAAGCACACGGACATTCCTCCATGCTAGCAATGAAAGTGCAACTAAAAGAAATGAAGAGGAAAGAAAAAAAAAGGTTTACCGGCTGTGCTAGAATGCACAAGAGGGATAGAGGAAACCACAAAAGTAGTCCAACAGCACTCCCTAGCTCTAGGAAACTCGGCTAGCTCAAACTCCAAGCCAGCCAACCAAATTTCGGCCAACAAACGAGATCGACCACCAAATGAAGCCACAGGATTTCAAAATCGCAAAGAGATGCACCACTCAAAAATTTGGTAGAACCTCCACCTCACACCAAAATTTCAGCCCCAACCTTAAAGAGCTCCCCAAGTGGGGTTTATATAGGCAAAGTGGAGGAGTAGCCCAACTTTCCACTTACCTGGGCGGTGAGCCGAAACCGTCGGCGACAAGAGAAACAAACGACAAGGGTCGCAGCAGAGCACATGGCGAGAGTAGCGACAAGGCGTGGAAGCTTTAGGCAGAGGAGCGTACGAAGGAGAGGAGGACAGTGGGGACCGAAGCTTTTGCGAGGAAGAGGAAATGACTTTCGATGAGGAAGGGAGGCGCTCGGCTCGACGCTCCATTCGGGAATGGGAGAGGGGAGCGACGGCTAGAGGCGTGAGGGAGATGAGGGTTAGGGATTTAGGTGTGTTTTTTGCTTTTCATTTCTCTTTTTTTTTTTTTAATTTAAAACAACATTTTATTCAAATTTTTGCTGATTCAGACATATTTCGACCCCGCACAAAACTATATCAAAATTAGTGTCCTTCCTAGGTAATTTCGATGTTTCGGACGCAACAGCGCAGTCCATTTCGTCATCCGGGGCCGTTTGGACAACCTCGTTATCAAAACAGGTCAAAAAAGGTTAAATTTAGGGATTTCACGATTAAATCAGATTTGGTTGAAATTCGAGGTTGAGCTGGTAGCGATCGAATGTTGCATTCAGTTTAGGGGAGTGTTTCGAAGCGTTTAAAATTTAAATTGAGAAAAAAAATGACTAGCGTCGGGTCAATTTGGGTCAAATCGGAGCCTAGGTCGGGCTTAGGTCAAAATTGGGGTTTTTGATGAAATCAGCTTAAATTGACAAAATTCGGCTGTGGTGTAGTTGAACAAAATAAAATTGGGAATATTTGGGATTTTCTGGGAATTGTTGGAATTTTTGGAATTTTGGGTTAAAAAGGGTATTTTGGGTATTTAAGGTTATTTGGAGGGTATTGGGGTATTTTGGTGTGTTTAGGGTTCAGGATGTGTGTGAGAGTGTGATGTGTGCAGGTCAACCCTCACCAGACCAGACCATCCAGGGTACTCCTAAGGCCAAAGAGTCCTATAAGAAACTCATCCCTTAAACCTTCACATTTGATTTCAACCCTCTAGGTGATTATGGGTCTACAATCAAGCTTGTGGGGTTTGCAGGGAGTCAAGAGGTGTGTGGAATTTCTAAGTGGTGGGTCCCATTTCTAGTCCTCTAGGATTAGTCAAAGGAAAAGCCTAAGGCTATATCCTAAGGACTAAGAAGAGAGAAAAGACAATACCTCATCAAAAATGAGGTCAACAACATGATTATGCAAATGCCTAATGAAAAGTTGAGGATTTATGTTGCACTAGGAAAACTACCTCAAAATCCTATGGCTTGGTTATTTAATTCTAAGAAAGGTTTTGCTAAGGTAGACATAAGTTTTGCTGATGAAGATGGCCGTGCTGCCCACTATGCTCCAAGCTCGTTGTTGTTGCAGAGGTTTAGTTTTAGAAAGTGAAAATCAAGAGATGAGAGAAGTGTTCTGGTTTTGAAAAGACTTAAGGTTCAAGTGTTTTAACATTTTGTTAGGGTTATCTTAAAGTTGGTTATAACAACACCGGTTAAGATCCCACGGTTCCGTCATTCCGACACCATTATTTTTATCAGATTCACTTAGTACAAATGAATTTGATAAATTCAAATAAATGAGTTCCACACAATCATTTAGACTGTGGGAAATCCCGTTAGCAACACGTAGGTTACATCATCCGAGTTATTCCCGATCATCCAACAAGACGTTTTAATTTAGTTATAGTTGTAGTTTTGTTGTTCTGTTTGTGATTAAATTTTGAGTTGTTTTATATTTTAAATATTGTGGCGGTGAATTTTATCTTGTTGTGACTTTTAATTTATTTTTGGGTTTCAATTTTGTGGCTATCCTAAAAGTTTTAATTTTCATGCAGGGTGACATTCTTGTTTAATATGCAAGAAAAGTAAAGAGCAGTACTAGTAAGTAAATTGCAATAAAGTAAAAGCGTACTTGGAGGGTCTTCCCATCATTCCAAGCTGCACTTAAAACACATGTTAGAGCATTTTTATAATTACAAGAAATACCTAGGTAAAGCTAAGGGAAGGTTCTGGTTGTCTACTAAATTCCTAATCCTATTGCTAGTCATTTCTTATGACGTCTATGTTCTTGTGTTTTATGGATGATTTTCTTCACCAAAGAACAATTAAGTTCAATTGTTCTTCTAAAACATCCCATTATATTGAGGAAGTTCTTAGGACTAATCCTAAACATCTTTTCAATACTTCTGAGATTATTTTGAGTCCAAATGAACTTCATTGTACAGGTGAATTAATCATCTAAGAATTTAGTTAAGTCTTGCTTCTTGCTCAGTGAACTTGGACATTTGATTATCCGATGAGTAAAGTGACTTGTCACTTGATGCTCCTTTTAAGAGTTATAATAATAATGAAAGCCTTCAGGGGCAAATTTGTTTGTTAAAGATTTTAAAAATTCTTAATTTAAAATTGGAATTGATGATTTAAAGTGATTTGGTTTAGTTATAAAATTTTGATTAATAATTTTAAGTTTTGAATAGTATTCAAATTGTTTTAATTTAATTAAATCTTTATATTTTAAATGATCTTAATATTTTCAGCTTTTCTTAGGTTGAAGGAGGTGTTTAAATTATTTAATTTTATTAAATTTCGATGACTTGATTTGGATTAATTATAATACTTTAGGTTGATTTTAATTAGTTTGATTTTCATATTTTTTTACTATTTATGAATTGTTTTAAGATTACTTAAGGTTTCAAATTTGTTTTAAGTTTGTTCTTAAGTGATTTCAGATTAATTTTAAATGTTTAAAATTTATTTTGATTTGATTGTTAAATTTTTTAATGTTTTAAGCTTTAATTTAATTAAGGGTTATTTCCCTTTTTAATTATTAATTTCAGTCATTATTTTATAATTTATTAAAAGTTGAATATTATTGAATTGATCTATTTAGGAATTGTAGATTGGAGAGTTGATATCTTCTTAAATCATATCCCTAATGTTAATGATCCAAATTTTAATTTTTATTCTCCCAAAATTTACATGATTTAATTAATTAAAGTTCCATTTTGATATTTTCAAAGTGACTAATGGGTTCCTACCCCTTTATTTCCCTAAGTTTCAATCATCCAAGAGACAATTAAGATCAAATATTTCACCCTCCCTTCAATTAAACTTAAAGTATTAATTAGGGTTAAAATCCTTAATTACTTTTATATCCCTTTTAAGCCTAATCACTTCATAACTCACCAAATTCAGCTCCAATGAACTTGAAATTTTTATGTCAATTCACTCACATGTCAATTAAGACATTAGAGGAAAGATTCAATTTTTCTAGTTTTTAATTCAATTTATATAATTATTTTGATAAAAATAAGGATTTTCAATGAAAATTCAACAACATAACCAAGCTAAATTTTCTGTCCTTAAGAAAATTATGGAATGTCCCTACTGACTAGAGGACCACTTGGACCAATTTTGGTGATTTTTTGAATTTTATTTTATTTATTATAATTATATTAAATTTTGGAGTATTAATTAATTATAAAATAAAATTAAAGTTGAAAAATCAAGTTTTATATTTTTCTTATTTCTCTCTGACCTCAAGGAACTCAGAAAAATAAATTTTATATTTTTCTGATTTTTCTTTGATTTATTCGAAATAATTTGGTGCAAAGGTTGGAAAATCCATTTTTTAATATTAAAAATTGTCTTAAGCCCTTAAAATTCAATATCTTAACCTAGGGACTTAGGAAAAAAATTTGGTTGGTTCCTAAGTGATTGGGGTACAAAATATGACATTTTTATGATTTTTACTATTTTTGTGATTTTTATTATTTTTTATTATTAAAATATTCAAAATATGGTTAAAAATGAAAATTTTTTAAAAATCCCAATTTTAATTTTGTTAGACTCTTCTGATATCATAGAAGCCCCAACAATAATTTGGTGAATTTTTAAAGTGTATTTTGGGTTTTATGAATTTTTTTAATTTTAAAAATGACCATACAACTTTAATAATTCAATTAATGGCTTAAACTACTTCCAATTGACTTAAAATTTTTATGTGAGCTTCTCTACATCCTAAGTGACAGTGGAGAATTATTTTTTAAGTGATTTTGATGTGTGGTTACTCCTAATTAATTAAGGTTCAGTTTTGAGTGTTTAGGCTAATTAAGGTTATTCATAAGGAATTAAGTCAAACCATAATTTTTCTAGGGTCCTCTAGTCATAAGCTACCTCTTCTAATTTTCTTAGAATTTATTAAACAACATACTAATTACTGGAATTAAAATATCAAAACAGACACATAAAATTAGAAAATCAATAACTTGCCGTAGAGATGGCCTGTAGTCTTGAAAAATTCAGGGAATGTTCCTAAGAACAGAAGCTACAAAAACCTTATGGTCTCATTCCATGGTGAATTACATGCATGAATGGATAATTAAAATACTTAAAATAGTATTAAATTAATTAAAAATAAAATACTTAATAAAACAACTTAATTCTTTATCCACATTATTCTTATCTGTTCACTAAGCAAGAGGTTATTTTTATTTTATTTTTATGATTTTTTTATGCAAATATATGAATTTTCAATGTTCTGGGTATTTAATAAATTCAAAAAATTCCTATTTATCTACTTAAACCAGTCAGCGCCGCGTCATCCTCGTCCGGGTCAAAAGCACACGAGTCGCCCCGCCATTTGACGCCGTCATCTGACTAGGATGCCACCCGGCCCGTGGTTTCATTCCCAGCTCTCATCCGGTGTGATCCTGGCCGTCCATTTGATACATGCTCGATCCAACGGTGGCTGGTCATCGTCTACGACTGGTGCTCCCCGAGAGCCATCCACCTTCTAACCCTAAGATTTCACTCAATACTCCACCAAATTACATGATCTTGGGCTCTATGAAATTGTCTCGACAAAACGAACACAACTATACGACTAACATGCATTGAAATTGACTCAAACAAAATGGAGAATCAAAAGAAGCTCTCGGGAAGGAGGAGTTCAATACCTTGGCTCTTAGAAGTGAAGCTTCAATCAGAGGGGCTTGGCACATTCGTTGGAGTCCAGGAAGCTAGGGATGAAGCCTGGAGCTATGGTGAAATGCCTAGGTATGAAAGTGACCAAGGCCGATTTCAAAGCTTGGCCGACAGAAAGAATGGCTGGCCTGGTGAGGGGGCTTTCACTGGGGAACTTCTTCTCTTGGTCCGGTAAAGGTATAGGGTCAATCAATTTGAGGATTAGCTCACTGTGGTGAAGTGTCCTATTCTTAGGCTGAGAATTGAGCTCAAAAATTGAACTCACAGAGGGGGTTTTATGGCTGGATTTCACTGGGGATCAACTGCTCTAGGTTAGGGGAAGAATTTGGAGCAATTTTGGCAGAGTTTTGGTAAGGTTAATTTCATCACCTCGTTTGGCCGTGAAGGTGGTGGGTTTAAATATACATGGCTATTGGGCTTCCTAGAGGCAATTGAAGGCTGGGATCAGCTTCTCAGGGGAGGAGAAGAAGAGTCACGGTGTCCATTGGGGTTGGGACAGCTCAACAAGGGAGAATTTGAATTTTTGGCTCACATGGAGCTCTCGGCCATGGTGTTTTCCGGCGACTAGGGTGGTGGTCCAGCCAGGGTCCAGTCACCATCTTGACTAGTGAGTTCAGGGATTGAGTTTAGTGCATTCAATGGAGGTTGGCAATGTGTAATGGGCGTGAATAAAATGGAATGGGGGAAGTGGCTCTTTGGGCTTGTTTTAGTCAACTCATGCAAATGGGTTGGGTGCACCCCCCATGACTTAGTTTTGGGCTGATGGAATCAGTTGAGTCAGCTAAGAAAGGGTGGTGAAGTCCCCATCCATGAATATTTGTATTAATCATGGGTTAAGGTGAAGCATTGAAAGGGTTAAAATGTTTAATCATAGGTTAGGAAAGAGCTCTCCTCTCTTAGCATTAATGGCTTGGTGATGTGTAAAGTGGCTCCCAAGGCTTGCATATGGCTTATGCATGGCTCCATGGCTCCATTTGGCTTGGGGCAAAGCTCGGTCAATTTCATGGAAATATACTTTAGAGATTTTGGCATTTTGATGGAACATTTTCATGAAGCTTGATTTGGAATGGTTTAATGATGGTTTTGAATCTTAGGGGTGATTTTGAATAAATTGATGATGGAAAGAAATGTCATGTGGGATTTGGATTGGACATTTGGGCTTTTTAAATTTGATGAAAATGGGCTTTTAAAATGCTTTAAGGGGATGGGCTTTTAGATTTTAAAATAAAATTTAGGACAAAAATTTTGTAAAAGATTGTATCAAATAAATGTTGCAGTTGGTTTAGGAATGTGCCATGAATGATTTGGAACAAGTTTGGGGTGATGTGGAGTTGAATTGGGTTTAATTTGGGCTTCTTTAATAATAGTGTCAAAGTGGGTCATATTGGGCTAACTTAGGCTAAGGTTGGGCTAATGTTGGTTTCGATGTAAAATTAATGTTGTAAAATGTTTATGGAGGTGTAACAAAGACTTTTCAATTTTGGTTGGGTCTTGATTTTGAGATTTGGGCCTATTTTGGTTCATGGTTAGTTTAAGCCAAATTTTGGATTTTTTGTTTGGGTTATGCTTGAGTGAAGTTTGGGTTTAAAATTTTGGGCAAATCAAGTTAGTGTTTTGTTTATGGGGATATTAGCAAGATTTAAAAAAAGATTTGGGGCTAATTGGAGTTGAGTTAGGTTGGTTTGGGGCAAGTTTAGGTCATGGGCTAAAATTGGGCTTTAAGCTTTAAATTGAAATTGGATCCACATGTTGATAAAATTGGGTTTAGATTTGATTTAAATTGATATTGGGGATATTTAATTGAAGTCAAGAATTGAATTGGATCAAAATCGAGGTCAATTGGAGTGATTTGGCTGGACATTGGGTCCACTTAAGTTAAAAAGGGGTCAAATTGTGGGTTTTGGTAAAAGTGGGCTAAATTGACAAAACTGGCCTATGCTGTAGTTAAACAAAATGAAATCGGGAATATTTGAGATTTTCTAGAATTTTCTGAGAATTTTTTGGAATTTTGAGATTTTTGGTCTAAAATGGTATTTTGGGTATTTGGAGGTTATTTTGGAAATTTTCGTATATTTGGTCATGAATGATCAATTTGAGTGGTGAGGAATGTTTAGGATTAATTTTGAGGAATTTTGGATAATTTAGGCAATTTTGGAAATTTTGGGAAATTTTAAGGGTATTTAGTAGGTTTGGTGGGTTTAGGGTCTCGGGGGTCAAAATTGAAATTTTGGAAAAATGAAGATTGAGTAAATATGAGTGAAATGAAACCATTTTTGTTGATCCATGAAGCCATTTTAAACTCACAAGAGCCATGAGAGGACTCATTTTGGGCACTCAATATGTTGTTCCTAACCCTCTTAGCCAGGGGCTGAGGGGTTAAGGTCCATTCATATGAATCACCTACTTGAGTCAGGGAGTTAAGTCAGGTAAGAGTGGTTTTAGGATTTGAAATGAGTGTGAGAGTGTGGTGTGTGCAAGCTAGACCTCACCAGATCAGACCATCCAAGATACTCTTAAGGCCAGAGAGTTCTATAGGAAACTCATCCTTTAAACCTCTACATATTGATCTTAACCCTCTAAGTGGGCTGGGGGTTTACAATCAAACATGTGGGTTTTGAAGGGGGTCAAGTCAGGTAATAAAGGTTTTAGGATTTGAAATGAATGTGAGAATGTGGTGTGTGCAAGCTAGACCTCACCAGACCAGACCATCCAGGATACTCCTTAGGCCAGAGAGTCATATATGAAACTCATCCTTTAAACCTCCACATATTGGTCTTAACCCTCCAAGTGGCTTGGAGGTTTACAATCAAACATGTGGAGTTTGAAGGGAGTCAAGAAGGGTTTTGAATTTCTAAGTGGTGGGTCCCATTTCTAGTCCTCTAGGATAGTCGAAGGGAAAACCTATGGCTAGATCCTAAGTACTATGGAGAGAGATCAGACCTCACCAAAAATGAGGTCAACAAATGGACCCCTAATAGGTGTGGTGTGCTAACAAAGCACACCGCGCATATAGACATTGACCGAAAACATCAACAAAACCAACACAGCTGTCTAAGTGACACACTTAGAACAAAGAGTAGAAAATTTCTGCTGGGGAGTATGAGGTAAATCTTCAAGGCTGAAGATTCCAGAGCTCTCACTGGGGAAGAAGAGGTGAATTCGAAATCACAAGATCTGGAGAGGGATATTTAGATTTGTTTCATTTTCATTTCAAGTTTCAATTTTAAATTTGAATGTTTGATTCAAATTTTAATTTTGATTGCAATTTGACTTAATCGTAATCTTGATTTAATTTGAGATTGATTTGAGATGAATTTCAAGATGAATTTCATGGAAATTCTGGATTTGAAATGAGAATCAGAAACTAAGTTCCAACCTTGGGCTTGCAAGAAGGACTGGAATTTAGGTACCAGCCTCAGAGAGAGAATCAGAACTTAGGTACCGATCGAAAAGAATGAGAATCAGAATTTAGGTACTGATCTCGAAAAGGGAGAACTGGAATTTGGTACCAGTCTCAAAAGAGAGAATAGAAATTTAGTATCAATCTCGAAAAGAGAGTCAGAATTTGGTACCAACCTTGAAAAGAGAAAACTGGAATGTGGTACCAGTCTCAAAAGAGAGAATTGAAATTTCATATCAATCTTAGAAAGAGAGTCAGAATTTGGTACCGACCTCAAAAGGAGAGAACTGGAATTTGGTACCAGTCTCGAAAGAGAGAATTGAAATTTAGTATCAATCTCAGAAAGAGAGTCGGAATTTGGTACCGACCTCAAAAGGAGAGAACTGGAATTTGGTACCAGTCTCGAAAGGGAGTATTGAAATTTAGTATCAATCTCGGAAAAATAGTCGGAATTTGGTACCGAGCTCGAAAGGAGAGAACTGAAATTTGGGTACTAGTCTCGAAAGAGATGGGAATCGGAATTTAGGTACTGATCCCAAAAGTTTGTATTTGATTTGGTTTGGAAGATTTTGTGGAAATTTTAGTTTAGTGCAAGATTGGAATGAGACATGAAAGTGTTTCACATCCCAAGAGAGTTGATTAAAGTTTGATTCATTTGGCGAAGGATACGAATCCATGCCATCAGAACCAAATCGAGAATTTTGTGGTTCTGTGTCAGTAGACTCAGTCAACCTTCTTAAAAGAGGGAGGAAATTGTGGATAGTCGAAAGGATTTCAAGACGATGAAAAAGTTTAGAAGTTTGGAATTAAAGTTTGAGTCTTCCGTGGGGAAGAATCAACTCGAAAGAGGGTTTAAAAGAGTTTAAAATGGATTTCAATTTGAAGAAGAATTGAAATATTCGAATCGATGAATTCAGATCGGAATTCAATTCAAGATTTAGGTTCGTTTCGTTTGTTTTGGTGATTCAATTTCATTTTTGTTGTTTATTTAGAGTTCGTGTCAATTTGGAGTTTATTTTGACATTTGGATTCTTAAAAGAGTTCTTTATTTATTTTCTTTTCTTTTTCGTTCTTTGTTCGAAGTTCATTTAACTTAATGGAGTTTCCCAGTCAATTTACACAAAAGAGGCGAAGGCAAAAGACGACATGGTCGTTTCCATTCCAATTTGTTGGAAATACATCATATAGCTCGATCCAAAACATGATGATATTTTCCTTGAAAATTCAGTATCTCATACAATCCACATAAATCCAAAACAGATTGTGTAAGATTCTTGCAAGTTTCTTCCAAGAGCATCTGTTGAAATCCATGTCTGAATAGTGAGATACATGGACAATAACATCACCTTCCAAGCTATCCTTGGCAGGAAATGTCGTTCGGATGTGCATTGAAGGTGTGCTATCTCCCATGTAGCTCACAGCTCGTAGGGCCGAAGGCTCTTTAACTCTAGATCTGGCTGAAAGTGGAAAGACATTTTTCTGTCATCCATACTCTTGAAAGTGATGGAGATCCGCTCAATAGGCACTCCTGGAATGCATTGTTTTGCTATGTCCGCTCCATTTCCTTTTAGCACCAAGACGGAACCTACCGGTAGTGGTATCTCCACTGGCCCTCAGAAATCTCCGGGGCCTGCTATTCGGAGGTCAGATCCGAACATGATGTTACATTGGTTGACAAAAGGCACTGTGTAGAAATGTCTGACAAAGTCATGATAATCTATGTGTGGCGGTATGCAGTCGCCCTCTCTGTATATGTTAATGATGCAGTTGTTGGGTATGCAATCTGCAGGTAATACCCTCCATGTCACAATCCTTTTTACCATCCTCTTGATAATTCTTGGCATCGGAACCACCTCACTACGACGGAGTACCCCTGGTGGATTTCCCTTTATGTCTTCAGCGAAGTTGTAGCAACACCTGCACTGGATTGTAACTCTTCCTTTTCCTTTCATCCACCTTCGAGGTTCTGAGTAGGTCTTCTCTCTCAAATGACCAGCTCGACTCATTTTCTGAAGCTCAATGATGCATTCCACAATCTGTTGCTACTCATAGTCTGAGAACTCATCTGTATGCAACTCAATACCCTCCAGAATGTTGATTCTCTTGCCTTGGATTCTCTCAAAATATTCAAAAGTTTTCTTTTCAATATTTTGCATTCTTTCCAGTTCGTATTCTAGAATTATTTTCAACCAGCAAGGTCTGGTAACGTACTGTGGGATGTATGGTTCAACCCCAGCATGCTCTCCTGCATGTCTCGGCTCCTCGGGGATAGTCTCTGTCAGGACATCCTCCGGGGTTGCTTTCGCAACAAGACTCTTCAAAACTGGTGCATTTGTCTGGCGTAGTGGCACTGATTCTGTTTTTGCTCCTCTTGGAATTTCTTTCATCTTTTCTGCTATTCTTGGAGTTGAACTCATCTTTTCTGGTGAACCAATTTCTTTGACGTATGTGTATTGACGGTAGAAACTGTCTCTTCATGTTGATCCGCTGCTAGCTTGGTCAGCATCTTGCGAATGCGACGGTTCTTGTTTCTTCATTGGATCGGAGTGAGAGTAGCTCTTCTTACCTCTTGAACTTCTGTGGGCATGACACTGACAAGCCTGCCCTCTGCTGTAGTAATCACAGACTTAACTTTCTTGTCCTCCCCCGTTGCATGAGCAGCATTTGCTTTTCTTTTCTTGCTGGTGGACTGCTGACTTGGGCCACCCAAATTCATCACTGTATGTCTGTGGAACTCTTCCCGATCAATCGGGGTCCAATCAGTTTCTTCGTACTGTAGCCCGGTCGGTGTGAAATCAGAGTTGATCTCAATCACGACCCCATCCTTCATCCTCTTTTTATCGAGTGCTAGACTCATGCCGTTCTTAAAGTTCAGAACCAACCGCCTGTTCGACATTTCCCTGCGAAAAACAAGGAAAGGATCAGGGGCAGTACTAAGAACAAGAACAATAAGAAAAATCATTTATCAATGGAAAATTCTTATTCATTTCATTCAAATTTTAGTAAGAGTAGGAAAAGGTGAGGAAAGATCAGGACTGAGCTTAACTCTAAAGAGATAATGAAAATTTTGTTATTATGATTTCACATATTTTCTTTTTTAACACAACTTTTTTAATGATTTTTTTTTTCATCCATTTTTATGTTTTGGTTTCAGATCCAGTTACAAATGATTACTTCACCCGTGCTTCTAGGAATGAGACTCTATCTTTTAAAGTTCATCTTTTGAAACATCAGGTTGCGTAATACTTCTTCAAATATCATCCATTAATTGGAAGCATATGTCGTTCTCCACGGCAATTGACAAGTTGGTAGGAACCTCCTGAGTAGACTGTCTCGACCACGAACAACCCCTCCCAAGTTGGTTCAAATTTACCTCATATTTTGCGGTGTGCAAGAATAGGTCTCTTGAGAACTAGAACTAAGTCATCGACTTTGAATGTCCTTGTCGGACAAGTTTATCGTGGGCCTGTATCATCTTGGCTTGATATAGTTCCAAATTTTACTGTGCTGAAAGTCATTTCCCTTCCAAGCTTTCTAATTCTTCTAATCATAGTTTGGCATTCTCTTCTGTAGTGATCTTGTTCACAACTGCGATTCTGAGAGATGGAAGCTGAACCTCCAAGGGTAAGACGGCCTCGGACCCGTACACTAGAGTGTAGGGCGTAGACTGAGTAGGAGTTCTGAATGTCGTTCTGTAGGCCCATAAGGATTCTAATAACTTCTCGTGCTAATTTCTCTTGTTGTCGTCTAAAGTTTTCTTTAAGATTTGAACGAGAGTTTTATTAAAAGCCTCGGCCAAGCTGTTCGCTCTTGGGTAGTAGATCGTCGAATAGCGCCAGTCGATCCCGTGCCTTCTAACAAAATTGTTGATCTTTGTACTTCTGAACGCGGTCCAGTTATCTGAAATGATTCTGCGTGGTACCCCGAAACGGTAGACGACTTGATTCTTGAAGAACTGTAGCACATGGTGCGCTTTCACTTCTCTCAGTGGTATAGCTTCTGCCCACTTGGAAAAGTAATCCGTAGCTGCAAGGATAAAGCGATGTCCTTTTTAGGAAGACGGTTCTATCAGACCCACGATATCTGTGCCCTAACACTCTAATGGCCACGATGCGATTGTCAGATGTAGCATATTTGGAGGTTGATGTAGAACCACTCCATCCACTTGGCGTTGGTGACAACTTTTGGCAACTTTCATACAGTCGGTCATCATCGAGGGCCAGTAGTACCCTAATCTTTTAATTTTCATTTTCATCTTTGGACCCGACTGATGAGAGCCACAAAGTCCTGAATGTACTTCTTCAATAATTTCATGGGCCTCGGACTCACTCAGGCACCTTAGCCACATCTGATCGAAAGACCTTCTGTACAAGGTATTATTTATTAATGCGTAAAACAGAGTTTTTTTTCTTAATCTGATGGGCTAACGACTTATCGTCCGGAAGGTTTCCTGTTTACAGGTAGTCTATTAATGGCTGATGCCAAGCTTCTGTAGTTTCCATTACTAATGTAACTGATTCCTCCTTTCTGACTTGTGCACTATATCCATGTTAAGCTGTGATTAGGTTATAAGGGCTTCATATTCCACTTCATTGTTTGTACACGGTTCTGTTAAATGGTAGGAATACCTTAACATCCCCCGCTCTGGTGTTATAAAGATTAGTCTGATTCCTGCCTTACCGGGCACTATCATTTGCAATTCTTTGTCTTTCTGTGCTGAAGATGCTCCGTCGAAGTACAGTTCCCACCGTCGATCATCGGGGTCTTCTAAGCTCATTATCTACTCGTCTGACAAATCATCATCGAGAGGCGATTCTGCCGGTAAAGGGTGTGCTGCAAGGAAGTCTGGTAGGACTTGTCCCTTTATAGCACAAAGAGGAACGAAAGTTATATCAAATTGCAATAGTATCATCAACCACCTGGCAAGCCTGCTGGAAAGCGTCGGTCGGGTCATCAAATATTACAATGGATTAAACATTGAAATAAGTTTGACCTTATGAGAAAGCATGTAATGCTTGAGCTTTTGAGCGGCGAAGATCAGGACCAAATAATGCTTCTCAATCGAGGGATACTTTAAGTCCATCAGAACTAGACGACGACTTAAATTGTAATGAGAATTTTCTTTACCCTCGTCATTGACCTGGGCAAGTAAGGCTCCGAGGGAGTCATCTAAAGCCACAGTATAAAGTATCAACGGTCTACCCGAGACTGGGGCTGCTAAGACAGGAGGTGTCATTAAATACTGATTAATGTCCTCGAAGGCCCGCTGACATTTTTCTTCCCAAACAAATTTGGCATCCATTTTAACTAATGCCGAGAAGGGCTGACACCTACTTGACAAATTTGATATAAAGCATCGAAGATATGCCAAGTTCCCTTGAAAGGATCATAGTTGTTTCAAAGTTTTGGGAGGCAGCATTTCTAAGATAGCTTTAATCTTCTCCGGATCGATTTCAATTCGGTGATGCTTGACAATGAATCCTAAGAATTTCCCAGAGGCGATGCCGAAGGTGCATTTCAGGGGATTCATCTTAATGTTAAATTGTCTTAATCGCTCGAAAACAATTCTCAAATCATACAGGTAATCTTCTTTCAGTTTGCTCTTGATGACCATCATCCACGTAGCACTCGACTTGGTTGTGAGTTAGTTCATCAAAAATCCTCATCATTTCCCTTTGATAAGTTGCTCCTGCGTTCTTCAATCCAAAAGGCATTACTGTGTAGCAGTATATTCCAATTGGCGTTCTGAAGGCTGTAAGCTTTTCGTCTTCTGGTGCCATCTTTATCTGGTTGTATCCTGACGATCCTTCCATGAAAGAGAAGACTTCGTGCGTCGAAGTGATGTCAATCATCAATTCTGGAATTGGTAGTGAAAACTCGTCTTTTGGACATGTTTTATACAAATCTCTGAAATCCACCCAGATTCTGATCTGTCCATTCTTCATTCTGACTGGTACCACATTGGCTAACCAAATTGGATATTGTTCTTCACAGAAAAATTTAGCATCTATTAGCTTCTTAACTTCAGTTATAACTTGTTGTTCAATCTCTAGACGCATTCTTCTGGGAGCTTGTCTGACTGGTACGACAGCGTGATCTACTCCTTGCTTGTGAAGTACGACTTCTGAAGCTAATCCTGGTATTTCATTGTAACTCCAAGCAAAATAGTCTTTAAATTCCATCAGTAGTATGATCATGTTTTTGGAGTCTTCTTTATTGAGTAAGGAGCTAACAAAGGTCGGCCTAGGCTCTTCGCTAGTACCTAAGTTAACTTCCATTAACTCTTCTATTGTAGATTTAATTTCTTCCTTGAATTCTGGTGGAGCATCTCCAATTGGTATATCTTCAAGATTATCTGAAGCTTCCAAACAGTCTTCATTAAGCTCGCAAGTGACAACTAAGCAAAATCCTGTATCATCAACTAATCTTAATATGCCGAATCCGAGACCATGCTTTGAATTGGGAGGTCAAATAACATTAATCCATAATTTTTCAAAGTGTTGTGATTGACCTTTTGTCCATTGTTTAGGTAATACACCACGTTGAATTAAATTCTAAACATAGGGAAAACACTACTCAAAAGGCAATTCCATTAATTCAGATGAAGTAACATCTTCAAATTGTACATCATTTTCAATTTTGGAAGAAGAAGCACCACGATATAATTTGATCGGTTTAGTACCGCCACCATGTAATTCTTTGACCACCATACCCTCGACCTTATTAGAATGGATCGGGGTCAGGCCCATAGCATGCACATAGTTATTAATCTTCTCGTACATTGATTTATATTATTCATTCTTTTCTTCTTCTAGAGAGATCTTGAATTAGGGTTTCTTCTGACTTATTGTTGTTGATTCTTTCTTGATTTCTTCTTCTTCGAAACTGTTCTCCCAGTCATTGTTGATGACAGGTTTCTTCTGTCCAACTATTCCACCATTTCTTCCACGACCTCATTCCTGGCCTCTATCTCGGGTGCAAGTTCTGGAGAAACCTTCACTATCTCGTCGTAAGGGAGTGGTGAGTAATTGTTGGACTAGAATTTTAGGTTCTTTATCGTCTCAAACTTCTTTTGCTTCATTTTGTATGGTATTTATGGAGAAGATAGTTTTCTTCGGAGGCGCGTAGTAGGCTGCATCTTCATGAATTCCAATTTCATGTACGAAGAATAGTTGCAAATCACCTTTAATACATTGTTGTCCTACTTCATAATACTTTATGCACTGGTGCAAAGACGACAGTACCATCCAGTTTTCATGGATCCACGACCGACCCAGTAGAGCGTTGAATGATGTCTCAGAATCAATTATATGGAATTTTGCGGTTGTCTTTGCCAAATCACTAGTATTCATTAATAGTGTTATTGATCCAAGAGCTCTTTCTCTTTTCTGATTGAAGCCACTTAATAACATTTTGTTTGCTTTGAGGTCGCAAGCATCAATTTCCAAATATGCTAACATTCGAAGGCTCATTATGTGATTGATGCTCCCAGATTGACTAACACCCTGGAGAGCGTGAACTTTCCGATAGTGACTGAAATGTACAATGGTCGATTGTGATCAGCTGTTCCAAGTAGTAGATCATTGTCCGTGAAGGTAACACCTCGCTGTTCTTTTAACGAGTAAACCTCGTTTGAGGAATTACTGGTCATTTGAGCTAAGCAAATTTATGGATCAAGTAAAGCCTTGATTAGAGTTTCCCTCATATCCTTTGATAGGATTAGAGCGTCGTAAATGCTTAGTTTGGTTGGTAGCTTCATAAGATGGGCTAGCAAGTTATAATCCACTTTATTACCAGGTTCTTCAGTCTCTTCCTGGATGGGCAATTCCTCCACTGGTGATGGCTCTTCCTGAGCAACCACCTGCTTTCCTTTATCCTTTGAATCCATTCTCAGGAGTAGAACTCTTCTGCTTCTTAAATTAACTTCTGTTATCTCTTCTGCATCTGGTGCTGAACCTGTCGGTGCCTCCTCTTGAATCGAAATGACTGGCTCTCCTGAAGTTGCTTCGGTGTCTGATAATTCTAATTTTATCGTGATTGGAGTTCCTGAGAATTAACAAATGGACCCGTTGCTTGTTGAGCTTTCGTAGCCATCCTTGTGAACGTCTTCTCTTTCATCAGGGTCATCGAGGTTTAATATGATTTGAGAGTCGTTATTTGTATCGAAATCGAGATCCAGATTAGGTTGGTTGTCGTTAGTTACGTAATTGTTAGAAACAGTAAAAATGTAGCCAACACCAAAACTCTTATCATTATAAGACCCGCCGAGGCGAGCAAATAATCATACAGAGTCAAAGGTCCAAGGGATTTCTCCCCCAAATCAGAAACAACCATCCTAGGATAAGCAGCCCCTAGTCTACCCTTCGGAACCTCAGTCTTCTTTTCTTCCATGATCTTCTCCCCCGAAGCAGTCTAGATGTGATCCAAAATTTTCTTCGAAGACTTTGTCCTGACGGTACTCCACCCATCGTCAGTCATGCACGGGTCTATCAGAATAATATGATCCATTGAAATAACATGGACGGAACCTCCTTTTTGGGGCTCCTTCATGTATTCCTTCAGGATCATTATGTTCTCTTTCCGGAGATTGTCATCAAGCCAATTTTTGAAGGTGAAGCAGTCTTCTATCTTATGCCCAATCATCCTGTGAAAGGGACAGTTATTTGGATGATCCTTCTTGTCGACCTCTCCTAGCTTTGGCTCTGGTAGTTGAATTTTAGGCATTTTCATTAAACTACGGAACATCTTGGCCACTGCCTCAGTCTTGAAGGGGTATTCCTTATTCAAAAGTTCATTCAGGACACGTGATGGACGAGGCGGTGGTTGATCATGCTGACATGATTGATAGCTCGGTCGAGGCTGTTGATAGCTCTGTTGGGGTTGCTGATAAATCTGCTGAGGTTGCTGATAGATCTATTGCAGTGGCTGATAACTTGGTTGTGCCCGCTCTAGCTGTATCTACATTGGCTGCTTACCTTTATCTACTACCGTGATGGTCCTGGATTTCTTTTCGAATGCTTTTACTGGCTTCTACTTATCGGTCTTGTCAACGAAACTCAGCTGTTTTGCCTCCTCTTGCAAGCTCCTGGCCTTGCTAAGCAACTTCTCAAAATTCTTCATTGTGAATCCTTTGAGGAGAAGTGCTATCGGGCCATGGATACTCTTCAGTAGGATACCGACTGCATGTTGTTCCTGAAGCTGAGGCTCACACTTCATGCTTAAATTCCTCCATCGAAGTATGTAATCCATTAAAGTTTCGTTCGGTTTCTGTTGCTCCACCACTAGATCACCGATAGTTATGTGGTGCCGAGCCCCGACAAACTGCTTAACAAAAAGGTTTTTTAATTCTGAAAAGGTCTTAACCGAACCGTTCGACAATTCTGCATACCAGTCAAAGGTAATTCCTGACAAACTGCTGACGAACTGACAAAAGAGCAAGGTGTCGCTCCCACCGGCAATACAACAACTGGCACAAAGTGTGCTACATGCTGCTGGGGGTTTCCCGTACCGTCAAAAGTATTAAACAGAGGTGGTACGAAGCCTTTCGGGTATTGGACAACATCAAACTCTTCGGGGTAAGGTCTACCCTTCTGAATAGATGTTCACTCTTAGATTGGGCTAAGGCTTCTCGCACCTGCTGTTCTACCATGTTCTTGATATCCTTCTCGGGAATCATGCTCAGTGCAGAATCCTTCTTTGGTTGTTCATCTCCATTGACGGATGTAATCACTTTTCCTCCACTTGCGATGTGAATGATTTCTTGTGGTGTTTCCTTTTGAGGTTGAAGCTGACTCTGGAGAGTGGCCAAGGCGGCTGCCATCTCTTCCATCCTTTTTGGCATCTGAGAAATCATATCATCTTTTTCTTGAAGATGCACTCTCATTACTTCTAGGTCATCTCTTTCTAAGGCTGATGGAGCTCCCTGCAGAGCTGACGACACTCGAGTCTCGACCATGTTGATCTCAGCACATTCTTCATCCATGAATTCTAATGAATCCACTTCATTTCTCAATTCTTATCCTCTTTCACTTGCCAACCGTCAGATGTCTGTTCTTAGCTTTCCTATAGCATCCTCAAGTGGTCTCTTCCAAACGGTTTCGCGGTTGTCATGTGACGACTGTTGAACTTCTTTTTCTGGAGTTTCCTTTAATGCAGTAGCACTTTCTTCAGATTCAGGTTTTCTGATGAGACTCTTCTTTCCAGAACATTGTTTCGGTATCGGTTCAGCAATAATAGGTTGCCACACCGTCCTTCTTGTAGTATAAGGCCTAGGACCAGATGGTCTGTCAGTTATACGTCGGTAGGTGGTGTCCTCCCTAATATGATGACCCAATAAAACATTAGGAGAACTTCTTTCACTAGTTCGTACCTTCTTCCTTGGCCTCTCCGGAGCAGTGATAGGGTCTACTCGCGGTCCGAGGCAAGATTTGACTAGCACTCATCCCATCCTTCTCAGGATCTCTGATACGGGGCACCCTTCTTTCTTTGCTAACTTCTCCACTACGGCTCGTAGTCGGGTAAGCGGCGTAGTCTTGGCCCTCTTCCTCTTACAGTCACTATAGTATGCAGGTCGGGGTAATGCAGCGGCGATCCTCCGGACATCTTCTTCATCCGATGCAGCAGAGAGAGGGTGGAACCTACTTCCTCCCAATAGCGGTGAAATTTCAGGTAGTTCTTCTTCTTCCTCAGGAATCTCTTCCAGAAAAGCAACATCAGCAGCCTTGGCCTTCTCGATCCTGGCGATCTTTCTGCTCCTATTTCTTCTTTGAGTCCGAGTTAAGGGTGCAACTCTTGAACTGGACCCTATCTCAAAGACAGATAGTATTGTAGCAAAATCTGAACCCTCCACTGTGACAGGCTCATCACTGACTTGGATTTATCTTACTTTCAGTTTGGTAGGAGCTGAGGTAGGTGCAGAGATGACCAGACCGGTGGCGGTAGAGATGACAGTTTGGGGGGTAGCAGCTAACCTCCTATGAACAACAGTGTTTCTTTCAGTTGGGACCCTTTGCAGGGGAGGAAACTCTTGAGTCGATTTCAGGTTGAACTCAATTATGGGCTCCTCAGTTTCTGGTACTTTGTTCATTAGTGCGAAAAGAGTAACATCGGCGAACTTAATGTCTGTATTGTCAAACCCTTGTCCAAAGCGAATGACAACATCATTAGGCAGCTCATCCTTGTAAATAGCTAACTCTATCCCGTTGGTGAAGGAGAAAAGCAGTTTCGTTGCAGAAATTTTCTGTAGGGTAGATTCTACGTGTCAGTTCCGATTTATGGTTCCTTTCGTCGGGATGAATAAAGAGAGAAATTCTCTAAATGAGTCCGAACACATTCCCATTTATCCTTTTATTTTCTTAATTTTATTTACAAGATATTTTTGTATTTTGTTTTATTTGTGTATTTACGGTTTAACAGAAAGTTCATTTATTAAAGGGTTTGTTTACTAGAAGGTTTGTTCATTAGGAACAAAACAAATTAAAAAGGGAGAGGTTAAAGGAAAGGTATGGGACTCAATTCAGAAATTAGAAAGGAAGGGAGAGTCTCATAATACTTCTCGATCTGAGGAACCGCTCCTAAGTTAACAGCTATTGGGGGTCCATCCCACCTCAAAGAGGCAAAAGGATTCTGGTACCTCTCTGTTTAAGGGTGTCTAAATAGTGGCTCCAAAATCCAAGAGAGTTGACTATACCTGTTTAATACAGAAATGAACGTGGTATTTCAACAGAAAAATGGTAGATTGGTCCACTAGGGACATGGACTTGCTACCGATTTATGAAAGAAAAACCATCTGATCAAAATGAAGAGAGAAACTAGTCCCCAAAGGAGTCGTCAGAAATTATCGGCATATTTTTAGGTTATATGTTTTAAAAAAGGGGGTCGCCTACAGAAATTGTCGGCAAATTTTAGATTTTAAATTTAATTTAAATATATATTATTTGAAAGTAGTATTTGATTTTTGAAAATAATTTTAAGTTTGAAAATTTTTAAGATATGAAATCAAACCGATCTCACGTCCAAAATAGTTTATATAACCGAGCACCACACCATAAACCGTGTAGCTGTCCCGAGGAATAGACACATTGCTTGATGATGGGGCTTGATTAAATAAACTAAAAGATTTGTGACATCCGTTTGGTCCAGGAACCAATTTTATAAGCCGACAAGTTCCCCTGCTTTATATAAAGAAATTAAGCAAGGTTTATTTTACCTGAGTTCTTAAAGTTTCCTATAAGGGCAAGCCCTATAGTTAATTACATCGTAAATGTCCGAAAACACTTAAGAAAACTCTTGATAATGATCAGTGATTTTGCTTTCAAGAATTTAAAAGATTAAGTTTTTAAGGATTGGATTTTGGAAACTTCAATAGGGAATAGCTCAAATTTGGAACATTTTATTTGTTAGAATCAAAGGAAGAGAAGTAGGGGATGTCACAGACCCAAAGTGAACTTCGGTGATTTCCTGACTATCCTATTGTTTGGCTTTAATTTGAGAACTTATTTAATGTTTCAATCCTGCCAATTTTAATTAATTAGGACTTATATTTGTACGACATGATCATACAAATAACCTTGAAGATGTAAGGGTTTTTGTAGTACTAAACGACTACCTCAGAGTCCTAAGACCGGTTAGGAGTTATTTTGCATAACATGATTATGCAAATGGCTAACGAAAATTTGAGGATTTATATTGCACTAGGCAAACTACCTCAAAATCTTATGGCTTGGTTATTTAATTCGAAGAAAGGTTTTGCTGAAGTAGACACAAGTTTTGCTGATGAAGATGGCCGTGCTTCCCACTATGCTCGAAGCTCCTTGTTGTTGCAGAGGTTTAGTTTTAGAAAGTGAAAATCAAGAGATGAGAGAAGTGTTCTGGTTTAGAAAAGTCTTAAGGTTTAGGTGTTTTAACATTTTATTAGGGGAATCTTAAAGTTGGTTATAACAAAACCAGTTAAGATCCCACGGTTCCATCATTCTGGCACCGTTATTTTTATCAAATTCACTTAGTCCAAATGAATTTGCTAAACTCAACTAAATGAGTTCGATATTTTCAATTAGACCGCGGGGAATCCTGTTAGCAACACGTAGGTTACATCGTCTGAGGTATTCCCGATCATCCAACAATACGTTTTAATTTAGTTGTAGTCGTAGTTTTGTTGTTCTGTTTGTGATTAAATTTTGAGTTGTTTATATTTTAAATATTGTGGCGGTGAATTTTATCTTCTTGTGACTTTTAATTTAGTTATGGGTTTTAGTTTTGTGGCTATCCTAAAAGTTTCAGTTTTCATGCAGGGTGATATTCTTGTTTAACTTGCAAGAAAAGTAAAGAGCAGTACAGGTAAGTAAATTGCAATAAAGTAAAAGCGTACCTGGAGGGTCTTCCCGTCATTCCAAGCTGCACTTAATGCAAATGTTAGAGCATTTATATAATTGCAAGAAATACCTAGGTAAAGCTAAGGGAAGGTTATGGTTGTCTACCAAATTCCTAATCTTATTGCCAGTCATCTCCTATGACGTCTAGATTCTTGTGTTTTATGGATGATTTTCTTCACCAAAGAACAATTAAGATAGATTGTTCTTCTAAAACATCCCATTATACTGATGAAGTGCTTAGGACGAATCGTTAACATCTTTTCAATACTTCTGAGATTATTTTGAGTTCAAATAAACTTCATTGCACAGGTGAATTAATCATCTAAGAATTTAGTTAAGTCTTGCTTCTTGCTGAGTGAACTTGGACATTTGATTATCCGATGAGTAAAGTAACTTGTCACTTGATGCTTCATTTAAGAGTTATAATAATAATGAAAGCCTTTAGGGGAAAATTAGTTTGTTAAAGATTTTAACAATTCTTAATTTAAAATTGGAATTGATTATTTAAAGTGATTTGGTTTAGTTATAAAATTTTGATTAATAATTTTAAGTTTGGAATAGTATTCAAGTTGTTTTAATTCATTTAAATCTTTATATTTTAAATGATCTTAATATTTTAAGTTTGCTTAGGTTGAAAGAGGTGTTTAAATTATTTAATTTTATTTAATTTTGATGACTTGATTTGGATTAATTAGAATACTTTAGGTTAATTTTAATTAGTTTGATTTTCATATTTTTTTTTATTTATGAAGTGTTTTAAGATTACTTGAGGTTTCAAATTTCTTTTAAGATTATTCTTATGTGATTTCAAATTAATTTTAAATGTTTAAAATTTATTTTAATTTAATTGTTAAATTAATTAATGTTTTAAGCTTTAATTTAATTAAGGGTTATTTCCCTTTTTAATTATTAATTTCATTCATTATTTTAGAATTAATTAAAAGTTGAATATAATTGAATTGATCTATTTAGGAATTGTAGATTGGAGAGTTGATATCTTCTTAAATCATATCCCTAATGTTAATAATCCAAATTTTAATTATTGGAAAGAATCACATGCAATTATATGGGTGAAAATTATAGTCCATAAGATTGAATGCAAATATATAGGGAGATATACTTTAATGGGGAGTAAAATTAGAGAAATTTAGAGTGGCAGGCTAAATCCCCCTAATTTGGTTTGTTATTTTAAATTTTGTTACGAGGTGTTAGCCCCCAGGTGGAGGGAATAGAAGGAACTCTAGAGTAAGAGCATGTATCTTTCCTTGCTAACCCATCTATAAAATTTCAAAATTTCAAATTAACCAATTTTCTTTATAGAACCAAGGAAGGGTAAAGAATATAATTGCTCCTATTTGGCACAATACATTTGAAATATTTTCACAACATAAAATTCCATAATTATTACTGATTCATTGAAGAAAGAAAATGATATTTGATTCTTATAACATTTATATTGTGTTTAGAGAATTGATAATTTGATTTCCTGCTTAAACTTGTTATTAAATATATCAAAAAAAAACTATTCAAAATTAAAGCTTAAAAAAATACTTGCAAAAATAAATTAAAAAAGTAAAAAGTTATTTTTCTTTTTTCTTTAAATTTTTACACATTTCTCTGTGGGTTTGATATCTCGGGGCTTAATCAGAAAGTCCTATATTACTTGATAAACTATACGTATACTTGCGTAGATGCCATATTATAAATCATAAATTTCATATATAAATCGTAAGCATAAATATTTGGGCATCACCTATCCTTTAGGTTTTAACAATACTTCACAATTCAAGGATAAGAAGTTGTTAAATGAAGAAGTGGTGTTATAAATGGGAAATCAACTACAAAGTCAAGGAGCTAAAATAAAAAAAATATTGAGAATCAATTGGGATAGATTGCCAATTCATCAAGTAATAGGTCACAAGGAACGTTTCCTAGTAATACTGAAGTAAATCTAAGAGAAAAGGCAATAGAGCAAGTACAAGCTATTCGTTGAGAAGTAAAAGAGAGTTAGAAGGTAGAGATCTATAAGAGAAAGAAGTAGAGAAAGAAGAGATTGAAAAACCTCGAGAGGACGCTCCGGAAGGTTTGGAAAGACTTATTTCTCCACCTATGGTTGATATAGAAAAGCTATAACCTCCTTTTCCTCAAAGACTTCCACAACAAAAATTGGATAAGCAACTTTCAAAATTCTTGGAGATATTTATAAAGCTTACAATCAATATTACATTTGTTGAAGCCTTAGAACAAATGCCAAGCTATGTGAAATTTATGAAGGATAATCTCAACAGAAAGAGGAAGTTTGAAGATAATAAGACTGTTGCACATATTGAAGTGTGTAGCGCCATAATTCAGAAAAAGCTTCCTGAAGATCTTAAAGATCCTGGAAGTTTCACAATTCCATGTGAGATCGGAGACAGTTTTTTGGAAAAGCTATATGTGATTTGCGTGCAAGCATTAACCTTATGTCGTTATCAGTATTGTAAAGACTAGGAATAGGAGAAATAACTCCTACTACTGTAACTCTGCAATTAGTTGATTGTTCGATCACATATCCTAAAGGAGTTATAGAATATGATTTGGTGAAAGTGGATCAATATATCTTTCCTGTTGATTTCATTGTGTTGGACATGGAGGAAGATAAAGAGATAATCATAATTTTAGGGAAACCTTTCCTAGCCATAGACAGAGAGATGATAGATGTGCAAAAAGGGAAATCAACGATGTGAGTTAATGATCAAACTGTTACATTCAACATTTTAAAGTCAGTGAAATATCTTGCAAGAGGTAAAGATGATGAATATTATAGGATGGATGTTATCAAATATTTGAGTAAATGCCATTTCAAGTGAACTTATGAAGAGAAATCTGAAAGTAAAGAATTGGAACACAAACAAAAAGAGGAATTACAAGATTCAGAATATTTTCACGAGGGAGATTTAAATTATGTTCATAAAAATTTTGAAATGTTGGACATGACTGAAAAAGATGAATCTTTTGGTCCATCAATTGAAAAACCTTCTGAACCTAATTTAAAGATGCTTCCTAGCCATTTAAAGTATGCCTTTTTAGGTAATTACTCAAAATTTCCAATTTTAATTTCCTCTCATTTAACTGAAAGAGAAGAAGAAAGTTCGTAATAAAATAAAAGAAAGCCTTTGGATGGACAATAGCTAATATTAAAAGAATTAGTCCTTCAATTTGTATGCATAGAATCCTTATGGAGGATAATTGCAAACCTCAGGCTAATCCTCAAAGGAGATTAAATTTTATCATGAAAGAAGTTGTTAAGAAAAAAATCATAAAGTGGTTGGATGCTGAAATCATCTACCCTATTTCAGATAGTGCATGAGTTAGTCCTATTCAATATGTACCTAAGAAAGGAGGAGTTACTGTGATTGTGAATGAAAAGAATGAAATAATACCAGTAAGACATGTTATAAGTGGTGAGTATGCAGTGATTATAGAAAATTAAACCTTGCTACAATGAAAGACCATTTTCTACTTCCTTTTCTTGATCAAATGTTGAATAGATTGGCTGGGCATAAATCCTTGTTTTTTCTGGATGGATATATTGGTTACCACCAAGTTCAAATTGCTCCTGAAGATCAAGAGAAAACAATGTTTACCAGCCCTTATGGTACATTTGCTTTTAGAAGAATGCCCTTTGGATTTTGTAATGCTCCTGCTACATTTCAAAGATGTATGATGACAATTTTTTGTGATTTAATTGAAAAAGAAATTGGAGTTTTTATGGATGACTTTTTAGTATTTGGAATTTCATTTGAATCATGTTTAGAACATCTATCTAAAGTTCTGAAATGCTTTGAAGAAACTATTTTGGTCCTTAACTGGGAGAAATGCCAATTTATGGTGGTAGGAGGAATTTTTTTGGGACATCATATATCAAAAAATGGTATGGAATTAGATCCTGCAAAAATTCAAGTGATCTCTAATTGATCTTGCCCAACTAATGTACGGGCAATTAGAAGTTTTCTGGGACATGCTAACTTTTACATGCGTTAAATTAAAGATTTTTCACAAATTTTTAAGCCTTTATGCCGTTTACTGGAAAAAGATGTAATTTTTTATTTTGATGATGAATGCCTAAAAGCTTTTTGAAACTTTAAAAGAAAAATCAATCACAACACCTGTTATAGTTTCACCTAACTGGAAAAAACCTTTTGAATTAATATGTGATGCTAGTGATTATGCTATTAGAGTTGTTTTAGGTCAGAATTATGATAAGATTTTCAAAGAGATTTAAATGAAGTTCAAGTTAATTATATCACTTCTAAGAAAGAGTTATTAGCTATAGTATTCGCCTTTGATAAATTAAGATCATATTTAATTGGAACTAAATGTGTGGTGCATATTGATCATTCTGTTATTAAACATTAAATGAAGAAGAATGATGCAGAACCACGATTGATTAGATGGATTCTTCTTTTGCAAGAATTTGATTAAAAGATAGTTGATAGGAAGGGTGCTGATAATCAAATTATTGATCATCTATCTACGCTTGAAACTAAAAAATCTCTCTGTGATGCTGAAGAAATTAATGAAAATTTTCCATATGAAAACTTATTCGCAGTTAATGAGTGGTGTGTTCAGTGGTATGCCGACATTATAAACTTTATTGTTAGTGATATTTTACCCTATGGTTTGACATACCAGGAGAAGAAGAAATTTCTATATGAAGCTAAGACTTATGTTTGGGATGACCTATTTTTATATAAACAAGGGAAGGATTGATTATTCGAAGATGTGTGCCTTTAGAAGAAACTTATGAAATTATTCCAAAATGTCATAATTTTGATTATGGTGGACATTTTGGGGTTGATAAAACTGCATTAAAAATCTTACAATATGGATTTTATTGGTCTACAATTTTTAAGTTTGTTAATGCTTATATTAAAAATTGTGATCGATGTCAACGTGTAGTCAATATTTCTAGAAGAAATGAGATGCCCCTTAATTATATGTTGGAAGTTTAAATATTTGAAATTTAGGGATTAGATTTCATGCAATCATTTCAATCATCTTTCAGAAATACATACATTTTGATAGCAGTAAACTATGTATCTAAAATGATAACAGTAGACTATGTATCTAAATGGATAGAAGTTGTTGCTTTACCTCGATGTGATGCTCAAAGTCTTGCAAAGTTTTTAAATAAGAATATTTTTTACAGATTTGGAATACCAAGTGTAATCATAACTGATGGGGGAATTCATTTTAAGAATGTGATTATGGATATGTTAGTAAAGAAATATCTGCATATCATCCACAGACAAGTGGTTTGTTTCAATTATCCAATCCTGAAATTAAAAGAATATTTGAAAAGACTCTTAAAACAAATAAAAGGACTGTTGAATCAAACTGGATTATGCTTTGTGGGCCTATAGGACTGCTTACCGAACTCCTATAGGAATGTCCCCATATGGGCTAATTTTTGGAAATGCTTGTCATTTACCAGTTGAACTTGAGCATAAAACGTATTGGGCTATTAAAGAGTTCAATTATAATTTAAGAGATGCTGGAGAAAATAGATGGTTGCAATTAAATGAGATTGAAGAGATAAGGAATGAATCTTATGAAAATGCTAAGATTTATAAAGAAAGGATGAAGTTGTGGCATGATCGGAAGATTCTTACTAAAAATCTTAAGCCAGGGCAAAAATTTTTACTATATAATGCTAAATTGAGAATTTTTGCTGGAAATCTTAAGTCTAGGTGGATTGGCCCATTTATTGTGATAAAAGTTTATTCATATGGAGCTGTGGATATTAAAGATCCTAAGACTGGAAAAATATTTAAAGTTAACGGTCATAGACTTAAATCTTACTTTTCAGTCGATCAATCTTTACGTGATGAGAATCTGATGTTGGGTCACTCAGAATAAGCTCTGGGTATGTCAACCTGATGATGTTAAACCAAGCACTTTGTCAGGGGCAACCCATATTTATCGGTGTGCTTTGCTTTATGTTTGCTTTGTGTGCTTTTAATTGGTTTTATTTGAAAAATACGATAGAATTTTGGAGTGTTTTATGTTATAGTGGTATTTATTTGACCTTATTTGATGACTTAGTAGAATCAGAATGAAGGTTTTGACATTCGGCAGAACTTTGTAAAAATGTGCACTGGCGGTTATGTGCCGCTTGTTAGCGCATAGGCGCCACAGTTATAAAAAATGTGAAAAATGAGGTTCTAGAAGCCAAAATCGTGGGTGAGTAGTTTTTGGAGTTATTACGGAGCTTTAAAATGTATTGGGTCAGTTTTAAGGCTTTCTAAGTCTATAAAAAGGACCTGAATTTATGAAATACTTGCCCCAGTTCCTATTTTCATTTCAGAGTCTTAAAAAGAGTATTTTTAGTGCAAAAATTTCTTCTTGGAAGAGCGAAATTAAGAAGAAAGAGGATACCAACAAGAAGAAGTTTATTTGTGATAGTGCACAAGAGTTATTTAATGGATTTCTAGCTGTGAGTATCCACAGAATAGCAGAAAGGATTACGAAGATCGAGGCCGATGTGGAGTCTATTGATGCAAAGTTAAACGAAATTAATGCACATTAAGCACACATTGGATGACAACTGAAAATGCAATTTAGTCATACAAGTCATTTGGAAGAAGCGAATAGAGCGATGGTTCTGAAAAACAAATAGATAGAATAAAATGATGTAAGAGCTTTCAATCATTGCCCGTTATATCAGATTTACATTCTAGATGGTTCAGATGGAAGTAATAGTGGTTTTGGATATACCCCCCAAATGGAGAATGGAATTAAACTAAGCGGTGTTTTGTGATCTTGTTATCTTTGTTGCGTGTTTAGTGTTTTAAGTTTATTTTCTTTAATGTTGGTGATTTTTGCACTTTACATGTGTTTGTTACATCTTGACGATGTAAGTTTGTGTGTAAATTACATGTGTATGAACTTATGTATTGTGGAATTTCATCCAAAGTGTTTGGATAAAAACTTTTAGTTTGTATTAAGTGTGATTTGATATTTAAGTAATATAGGTTTGTGTTGTGTGAAATTTGTGTGGAATCATTGGAATTAAAGTGTACTTTTGGATTATTAGAAGAGTTTATGGGGAGAAATAATTATTTGAAGTGATTAAAGGTGATTAACTCGGATTTTTGATGAAATTAACTTAATTATCAAAACTTGGGCACTGGCGCCTAAGCGCCAAATCGACGGAGCCTAAGCGCTAGATTTCGCAGCTAAGCACCGTATGCTTCCGCATAGGCGCTGGTTTGAGTAGGTAAAAACCAGAAAGTTTTCTTTTTTAACACCCCCATCACCTTCAATATAAAGATTTCACGAAATACTATCCTAGGGCATCACTAAATTGGATCATTTTAGAGCCGATTTTGTTGAAATTCGTTGGATTTGAATTCCTTAAGGTATGATCACTACTCCTAAGTAAAAAAATTTTAATTTTCACCATGTATTTTGAGTACATTATTAAAAAATCTGAAAATCATTATTCATGGTGAAAATTTGAGGAAAAACATGAGAAATTGCTTAGATTTAGTGGAGTTTGCCTTTAGAAGTTACGTTAACAAGTTTAGTTTTAATTTGGAATTTATGGTGATTTTTTTGTGAATTTCAGAGAGACTCTAAAGTCAAAACGCTCGAAAGAAAAAGTGAAAGTTGATTCTGACAAATTTGTCAGTTCTAGAGTGGAGAATTGTAACGTCGTTGCACTCGCATTGTGGATGTTGAGTCCAGAACGCGTTTTTAGGGAGCCAGGAGGAGATATTGAGGATATGATTACTAGAAGGAAATGGGAAAGATATTGTTGCTTCTCCACTGTTGTAGTTGTTTCTATGGTGAGAGATTTCTATACTAACTTGCTAGTAGCAGAAGACAATTTAGTGATGATTAGGGGACAACAAGTGGATTTTTCACCTGCGGTAATTAATACTTTTTACTGATTACCTCCTGCTACGTTTTGTTTTTATGCAAATTATCATCCTTCTGAGGGAGTGTTTGATGAGATTATGGCCTTTCTTATTGATGAAAGAGGTTTGTGGAAGATAACAAATGACAAAAGAGTGAATTTTCAAGCCTCTAAGTTGAATGCCACCTCAAAGACATGACATTACGTTATCTCATCTAAGCTTATGACTTCAAGTCATGTCAGTAAAGTTACAAGGGAGAGAGCTGTTCTGAACCAATGTATTCAGCAGGAAAAACCTTTAGATGTTGGAGCTATTATTTTTTATTATATTTTGAACTGTGCCAAAGCTGCTACTACAATAGGTATGGGATTTCATTCACTGATTTATTCACTTTGTGAGCAGTCTGGTGTTAAGTCTGAAACATAGGAAGAGGTTCTTCAGCCACTTAGACCTATTACCAGTGTAAATGTGAACACTTACACTGTACATTCACTATTTGGCAGGAAAGGAGGATCTGTTAGAGCTTCCAGTGCTTCTGCTTCGTCCGCTTCTACTTGTCTTGCTTCTACTTGTCTTGCTTCTACTGCATATGCATTATCCTCCAAAGATTCACAAACTGGATTACTATAGAAGATTTTGAAGAAGGTGAGTCTTACGAGAGAGCATGTTAGAGATAAGGATGGTAATATTGAAAATATTGAAAGATATATTGTGAAACACGATGAATATGAGAAGAATTATCAGCAATACATGGACAGAGTAATTAGAGGAGATCATATTGCTGAGATGCGCCATCATTCTTTTTACATACCTTATGTGCCATCCAAAGACTGGATTGAAGATGATGATGATGATGAGGACGATGATTAGGATTGTTATGTTGAGTTTATGATGTTGTGTTGTGATTTTCTTATGTGTTGTGATGTTTTTTTTATTTTTTTGATGTTCTTATATTTTATGTGATGTATTTTTCTATGGACTCTGATGTAGTGTAGATTATAGTTAGACTATTTTTTATGCACATTCAGAAGTTTTATGTTGTAATATGTGATTTGTTTGTGGTAGTAAATCTTTTTATGTGTTTCTAGTGTTTAAGTTTTTATTAGTGTTTAATTTAATTCCTATAAATATTAGAAAAATTTAGAACACTATTACAAACAATTATTTATGTATTTAAACTTTCAAAAATTTTCTATCAATTATTTTATAGTATGTTGTGATTTGTGTTATGTTAAGTTGGTGTGTATTTGCTTTGAATACCTCCATTATTTTAGAAGTCCTTTGAAATTTTGAAATTTTTATTTTATGAAAAACTGAAAAACTGGATTTAATCTACTATTTACTCCTTGTTTTAAAATGTTATACTTGCATATTTAAGATATGAAAATTCCTGCAAGCATGTTCTTATAATTTTTAAATTCTTACCCATGTTTCATTTTTTTGCTAAAATGATTTATCCTAATTAAAAATTAATGTTTGGGGGGAATTTAAAAATAAATTTTCAAAAAACTAAAATTTTATTTTTTCTCAAGGATACTTAAATAAAATTTAATTTTTGTCTGAAAATAATTATGCATTTGAAGTTTTATTAGGGAAGCAAAATTTTTTAATATAGAAATGAGTAAGAGAATTTAGTTAAAATCTATAGTAATGATGAAAAATTTAATGTTAAAATTTCCTTTGTAAAGAAATATTAAATATAGTTAAACTATATTTAGTAAGAAGTGTTGTATTTTTGGATAAACAGAAGACTTGATTTTTATCTTTCAAAGCTTAAATTTCTTTTATTTTGAAATAATTTTCAACACTATTATTATGATTTTTAAGTGAAGGATATATATCAGACCTTTGTTGTAAATGAAAGGGTGGAATTCAAAATAATTAAATACCTACCCAGATACAGTAATCCTTGTCTTATTAAAAAAAAAGAAAAAAAGAAAAAGATAAAGAAAAAGAAAAGAAGAAAAGGAGAGAAAAATAGTATGTAAAAAGGAAGGAGAAGCTTGAGGATTTAAGGCCCTAATCAATAATTGGTTCCATACCTAAGGTTTAAAATATAAGTTTTGAGAAAATATAAAGCTTAAGGTTGTAATATAGTAAGTAAAACTATTTCCAAATGAAATTTTTTAAGTGAGAAAGATGACATGCTTAAATTCCATAATTTGAAAAATCTACAAATATTTCTGAATTAGATAAGAACAAATATTTTTCATTATCCTTTACTTAAGAACCTTCTAAACTTTAAGTTGGTCTCATTTACTAAAATTTTTTCTAAATTGGACTATTTCATTTCTAGAACAAATTTTTGAAATCATCCAAAAGAAACTCATATACATAATTTGCATGTTAAGATTTTCTATGCGATTAAGTCTCACTTGAAGACAAGTTACAATTTAAGTTTGGGTGATTTTGATGCACCTAAAATATAGTGTTTTTAAATGCATTTTTATACTGATTTTTGATGATATTGCACTCTAATGGAAGGTATATTTGTGATTTTCTTGTAGGTAGAATTAAAATGACTGACCATGATGAAAGGAGCAAAAGAGGATCAATTTTGGAGCAAAAATTGAAGAATAAAAAAAATTGGCTTTTGGAGCCTAAGCGCTGGACCCTTGGCGCATAGGCTCCACAGTTAAAATTTTGAATTGACTTAAATTTGGCTTCATTTTCAAGGTGTGTTTGAAGTAACTTTTGGTTTAAACATCCTTAACTTCTTTTGGGGGGCATATTTGAATGAAGAGAAACCAAGGAACTTTTGGAAAATTTTAAAAAGAAGACTTGAAGATTAGAAAAAGGGTTGTTGTTGGAGGGTGTGATTAGTATAAAGAGTCAAGTTTATGTTAAAGAGTTATTGAGAGCACACTTTTCCACTACATCCACTTTTATTACACTTGTATCTAGTTTTTATTAAGAGTAAATAGAGATTTGGAGTCAACGGAGTTCGGCGCCAATCTCTACTGTGCCTTGTAAAGGGAAAGCAAAGTTTAAAGGGAACTTCAAGAGTCTTATTGAGAGGATTTTCACATAAGTATTTATCTTTATTTTACATTTGGTTTTAAAGTAAGACTTTTTGTGTTTTCACTATGATTTCTACTTTCAAATCAAGTTGTGATAGTGTTTTCTACATAAGTTCAGAGTAGTTTTCTTTATCTTTTCCTTTTAAATGATGAAGTGATTAAATTATGGATGGAATTTGTGTGAAGTATAGGATTTCAATGTTGGAAGAAGCTATGATGATTCACTACCTTGCAGTTCAATTACCTCTTGATTTGGACAATTAAGATGTTAAAACTTGTTGTGAGAACATGTAAGAACCAATACGATAATGTCTCAATCAACAATTGGAAAGAATCACATGTAATTTTATTGCTGAGAATTATAGTCCATATAGTTGAGTGCAAATAAATAAGAAGATATTTTTTAATAGGGAGTAAAATTAGAGGACTTTAGAGTGACAGACTAAAGCCCCCTAATTTGGTTTGATGTTTTAAATTTTGTTATGTGATGTTAGCTCCCAGGTGGAAGGAATCGAGGGAACTCAAGAGTGCGAGATAGTATTTTTCCTGCCTAACCCATCTACATTATTTCAAAACTTCAAATTAACCAACGTTCTTTATAGAACCAAGTAAGGGTAAAGAGTATAATTGCTTCTATTTGGCACAACACATTTAGATACTTCCACAATGAAATTCCATAATTATTTCTGATTCATTGAAAGAGGAAAAAGATATTTTATGTTCATTTGCTTTCATACTATTTTATAGTTTTGTTAACATTAGTTTTTTGCTTTACTTTTTATTCAGAAAATTCCAAAAAAAAATTTGGAAAACTTTATATCTTAAAACATATTTTACAAAATCATTTTTAAAAGTAAAAAATTATTTTTCTTTTTTCTTTAAAATTTTAGGCATTTCCTTGTGGGTTTAATATCTTGGGGCTTAATCAAGAAGTTCTATATTACTTAATAAACGATAGGTATACTTGCGTAGTATCCCATATTATAATTCATTAAGCATAATTTCATATCTAAACCATTAGCATGAATATTCCGGGATCAAATGCATCTCTTCATTCAAATCTGTCGCCCAAAAGAAGTTAAGGATGTTAAAATCAAAGTTGCTCCAAACACCCCTCGAAAATGGCACAAAATTTGATTTAATTCATGCTTTTTAACTGTCGCGCCTATGCGCCAAGGGTCCAACGCTTAGCTGCCACAGGACAAATTTTTCATTCTTCAATTTTTGCTCTAAATTTGATCCGCTTTTGCTCCTTTCATCATAGTAGGTCATTTTAATCATATCAACAAGAATAACACAAATAAACCTTCCATTAAAGTGCAATATCATCAAAAATAGGTTTAAAAATGTATTTAAAAACACTATATATTTTAAGTGTATCAAAATCCCCTAAACTTAAAATATTTCTTGTCCTTATGTGACACTTAATCACATAGAAAGTCTTAACATGCAAATTATGTATATGAGTTTCTTTAGGAAGGTTTCAAAATTTTGTTCTAGAAATGAAATAGTCCAATTTAGAAAAAATTTTTGTAAATGAGACCAACTTAGAGTTTAGAAGGTTCTTAAGTAAAGGATAATGAAAAATATTAGTTCCTATCTAATTCAAAAATACTTGTAGATTTTTCAAAATATAGGATTCAAGCGTTTCATCTTCCTTAAAAAATTTCATTTGGAAATAATTTTACTTACTATATTATAACCTTATGCTTTAGATTTTCTCAAAACTTATATTTTAAACTTTAGGTATGGAACCAATTTTTGATTAGGCCCTTAAATCCTCAAGCTTCTCCATCCTTTTTACATACTACTTTTCTCTCTTTTTCTTTTTCTTTTTTTTTCTTTTCTTTTTTTTGTTTTTGTTTTTCTTTTTCTGTTCTCTTTTTATAAGGCAAGGATTACTGTATCTGAATAGACCTTTAATGATTTTCAATTCCACCCTTTCATTTACAATAAAGGTTTGATATATATCCTACAATTAAAAATCATAATAATAGTGTTGAAAATTATTTCTCAATAAAAAAAATTTAAGTTTTTAAAAGTCAAGTCTTCTATTTATCCAAAAATACAACACTTGTTACAAAAGATAGTTTAACTATATTTAACATTTCTTTACTAAAAAAATTTTAACATTAATTTTTTCATCATTGCTATAAATTTTAACTAAATTCTCTTACTTTTTCTATATTAAAATTTTGTTTTCCTAATATAACTTCATATACATAATTATTTTCAATCCAAAATCAAATTTTATTTAAGTATTTTTTAGAACATAATAAATTTTAGTTTTTGAAAATTTATTTTAAAATTTTCCACAAACATTAATTTTTAATTAGAATAAAACATTTAGGCATAAAAATGATACATGGGTAAGAATTAAAAAACTAAAATAACAAGCTTGCAGGAATCTTAATATTCTAAATATGCACGTATCACAATTTAAAAAACAGAAGTAAATAGTAGATCAAATTCAGTTTTTCATAATATAGAAATTTCAAATTTTCAATGAACTTCTACTATAGTAGAGGTTTACAAAGCAAATACACACTAACTTAACAAAACACAAATCACAACATACTAGAAAATAAATGGTAGCAAATTTTGAAAAGTTTAAACATGCTATATAAATAGTGGTTTCTAATAGTGTTCTAAAATTTTCTAATATTTATTAGAAATTAAATTAGACACTATTAAAAACTCAAACACTATAAACACATAAAAGTATTTACTACCACATACATATCACAAACATATATCATATAACATCAATTCATCATAGAAACATATGAATGTGCATAACATAAATAATTCAACTACTGTCTACACAATATCATAGTTCACACCAAAAGACTTCACATCACATATGAGAACATTAAAATAAAAACATTAAAATACATAAGAAAATCACATCACAACATCACAAACTCAACAAAACAATCCTAATCATCACCCTCATCATCATAATTTTCATTCCAGTCTGTGGATGGCACATAAGCTATATAAAAAGGATGAGGGGGCATCTCAGCACTATGATCTCCTCTAATCAGTCTATCCATATATTGAAAATATTTCTCCTCATAATTATCATTTCTTTTGAATATACCTCTCAATATTCTCTACCTTTCCATCAATATCTCTAACATGCTCTCTGGTAAGACTCACCTTCTTCAAAATCTTTTGTAATAATCCAGTTTGTGAGTCTTTGGAGGATGAAGCATGTGCAGTAGAAGCTCGAGAAGTAGAAGCAACAGAAGCACTGGAAGCTCTAACAGATCCTCCTTTCCAGCCAAATACTGAAAGCAAAGTGTAAGTGTTTACATTTACACAACTAATAGGTCTAAGTGGCTGAGAGACTTTATCCCATGTTTAAGACTTAATACCAAACTGCTCACAAATCGAGTGAATCAGTGAAAGAAAATCCCATACCTACAGTAGTAGCAGCTCTGTACAGTTCATAATATAACAAAAAATAGTAGCTCCAATATCTAAAGGTTTTCCCTGCTGAATACAATGGTTCAGAATAGCTCTCTCCCTTGTAACCTCGCTGACATGACTTGATGGCTGAAGCTTAGATGAGATAAAGTAATGCCATGCCTTTGAAATGGCATTCAACTCAGAGGCTTGAAAATTAACTCTTCTTTCATTTGTAATCTTCCATAAACCTCTTCCATCAGTAAGAAAAGAAATTATCTCATCTAACTCTCCCTTAGAAGGATGATAATTCACTTAAAAAGAAAATATCACAGGAGGTAATCGATAAAAAGTATTAATTACCGCAGGTGAAAAATCCACTTGTTGCCCTTTAACCATCACCAAATTTTCCTCAGCTGCTGGCAAGTTAGCATAGAACTCTCTCACCACAGAAACAGCTGCAATAGTGAAGAAGCAACAATATTTTTCCCAATTCCTTCTAGTAATCATCTCCTCAATATCTCCTCCTGACTTGCTAAAACCTCATTCTGGAATTAATTTTCACGATGCGAGTGCATTGACGTAACGATTCTCTGCTCGAGAACTGAAAAATTTTTTGGAATCAAATCTTACTTTTTCTTTTAAGCTTTTCGACTTTCGAGCCATCTCTAAAATTCATAAAAAATTCACCATAAATTCCATAATTAAACTAAACTTGTTAACTCAACTTCCAAAGGCAAACTTCACTAAATCTAAGAAATTTCTCATGCTTTTCCTCAAATTTTCACCATGAATAGTAATTTTTAAATTTTTTAATAATGTACTCAAAATACATGGTGAAAATCAAAATTCTTTTACTTAGGAGTAGTGATCATACCTTAAGGAATTCAAATCCAACAAATTTCAATGAAATTGGCTCTAAAATGATCCAATTTGATGATGTCCTAAGCTCCTATTTCGTGAAATCGAGAGGTTGAAGGTGATGGTGGTGTTAAAATGGAAAATTTTTGGTTTTTAATTGTAGAAAATCGATTTTCTCAAACCGGCGATTATCCGCGAGGCATACGTCACTCAGCCTCAAAATCTGGCGCTTATACACAATCGTTTTGGCGCTTAGTCGCCAGTGCCCGACTTTTGGCAATTAAGTTAATTCCAACAAAAATACGAGTTAATCACTTCAAATAATTATTTCTCCCCATAAACTTTTATAATACTCCAAAAGTACACTTTAATCTTCAATGATTCGACACAAATCTCACACAAACAAAAACTTATATTACTTAAATATCAAAACACACTTAATACAAACTACAAATTTCCATCAAAACACTTTGGATGAAAATCCACAATAAGTTCAAGCACATGTAATTTAAACACAAATTTACGTTATTGAGATGTAGCAAACACATGTAAAGTGCAACAAACACAAAAATTAAAAAAAAAATACCACACACTTAAAACACTAAACACACATAATTAAACCACAAGACCACACTTAATTTAATTCCAATCTCCATTAGGTGGATTATATCCAGAACCACCATTAGTTCCATTTGAACCTTCTGGAATGTAAATCAAATGAAATGGGTGATGATTGAAAGCTTTAACTTCTTCTTCTTTTATCCATTTGTTCTTCAAAAACATCGCTTTATCGGCTTCTTCCACATGACTTGTATGACTAAATTGCATTTTGGTTGCCATCCAATGTGCTCTAAATGTGCATTAATTTCATTTACCTTTGCATCAATAGACTCCACATCAGCCTCGAACTTCGTAATCCTTTCTTCTATTTCGTGGATACTCACAGCCAGAAATCCATTCTATAACTCTTACGCACTATCACAAATAAACTTATTCTTGTTGGCATCCCCCTTCTTTAAAATTTTTCAGATTTCTCTTCATAATTTAACTTTAAATGGATTTCACTCAAATATTTGATAACATCCATCCTATAATGTTCATCATCTTTACCTCTTGCAGAATTTTTCATTGACATTGAAATATTGAATGTAACAATTTGATCATTACTTCATATCATCAAATCCCCTTTTTACACATGTATCATTGCTTTGCCTGTGGCTAGGAAAGGTCTCCCTATAATTATGGGTAAGTCTTTATCTTCATCCATATCCAACACAATTAAATCAACAGGAAAGATAAATTGATCCACTTTCAACAAAACATCTTCTATAACTCCTTTAGGATATGTGATCAAATGATCACCTAATTGCAGAGTTACAGTAGTAGGGGTTATTTCTCCTAATCCCAGTCTTTTGAGTATTGATAACTGCATAAGGTTAATGCTTGCACCCAAATCACATAAAGCTTTTCCAAAAAATCTATCTCTGATTACGCATGGAATTGTGAAACTTTCAGGATCTTTAAGCTTTTTAGGAATCTTTTTCTGAATTATAGCACTACACTTTTAACTATGTGCAACAATCTCATTATCTTCAAACTTCCACTTTCTGTTGAGAATAACCTTCATAAATTTCACTTAGCTTATCATTTGTTTTATAAGGCTAAAACAAATGGAATATTGATTGTAAGCTTCTTAAATATCTCCAAGAATTTTGAAAATTGCTTATTCAATTTTTGTTGTCGAAGTCTCTGAGAAAATGGAGGCGGTGGCTTTTCTAAATCAACCTTAGGTGGAGAAATTGGTCTTTCCAAACTTTTCGGAGCATCTTCTTTTGGTTATTCAATCTCTTCTTTTTCTATTCAGTCTCTTTTTGAATTCTACCTTCCAACTCTCTTCTACTTCTCAACTGAATAGCTTGTTCCTGCTCTTTATTCTTGTCTCTTGGATTTACTTCAGTGTTACTAGGAAGCGTTCCTTGGGATCTATTACTTAATGAATTGGTAATCTGTCCCATTTGATTCTCAATATTTCTGATAGTAGCTCCTTGACTTTATAGTTGATTTCTCTTTTATAACACCACTTATTCAATAAACAACTTCTTCTCCTTAAATTGTAAAATATTGTTAAAACCTGGAGGATATGTTGGTCTATAATTATTATTCCCTTAGTTGTTCAAGTTTCCCAATGGGTTTACTTGGTTGTTGCCCCATTGTTGATTACTACCACCTTAATTATTGGTATTCCACTTAAAGTTTGGATGGTTTTTCCAACCTCGGTTAGTCTAATTGGAATATGGGTTATTAGGCTTACTTATGGCATTCAATGTTTCTGATGAAGTTTTAGAATCAACCATTTGGCCTAATGAATTTTCTTCAATCATGGAAGTTGGCTGAGAGAAATTCATCCCAAATTGGTCTATCTTCTTTGAAATTACAGCAACTTGATTTGCTAGCATCGCAAAAGCATCATTTTCATGAATGTTGGCTACCTTTTTAGGATTTCACCTTTCAAAAGGTCATTGAAAATTATTAGTAGTCATTTATTCAATTAAAGCATAAGCACCAGCAAACTATTTAGACATCAATGAACGACCATCAGCGGTATCGATAATAGATCTAAGAGACTCAACTAATCTATTGCAAATGATCAAAATTATTAACTAATATGGTATCGAATAATGTGGAAACTTTCTTAGGAGATCTTTAAAACGTTTCCATGCTTTATATATAGATTCCAGTTCAAAATGACAGTGCTAAATCACCCCAAGTTCTGATAGATCCATGTGGTAATGAATTCAACAAAATCTTAGCTTTATCCCTGAGTGAGAAAGGAAAAGTCTAAGTCTAATAACTTCATCCGAAACACCATCGTATTTAAAAGTAGCCTACAATTCTACAAAATTGGCAAGATGTAAATTAGGATATTCAGTTGGTGCTCCCCCAAACTGATTATTATATATCTTTTGGATAATAACAGGTTTAAGTTCAAATGAATTAGCAGCTACATCAGGGTGTTGAATACTACCATAAAGTTCATCCAGTGTAGGTTAGTATAACTTCTTAAAGGTTTAAGTGATTGAGGGATTTCAACATTTTGATGATCTTAATTTGCCATTTCTTGAATATTATTATCTTTTTTCTGTATTTTCAGTTTTATTTTATTTTATTGATAGTTCTCTCTAATTTAGAATCTTAAGGCACACGTTCCTCAGAACCTGAACTGCGCATACATAACTAACAAAATAAAATAAAATACACTAACATAAACAATGAAAAGTAAAAACTTAATTTTTCTTAAATTTTCTTTAAATGATATTTTAATTAATTTCCCCGGAACCGGCACTAAAATCATGGTACAACCGGATAGGTACGCTTACGTTTTTCACTTTATATTTCTTCCCAATGATATTATCTCTTTCTTTGCAACAACGTCAAAAACTTGATTTCAAGCTAATAAGAGATATATTTTAATTATTTTATAATATGAAATAATAAGCAAGTATACGTATCGTTTATCAAGTAATATACGACTTTTTGATTAAGCCCTAACATATCGAACCCACAAGGAAATGTCTAAAATTTTAAAGAAATAAGAAAAAGAGTTTTTTTACTTTATAAAATGATTTTGTAAAGTATGTTTTAAGATATAAAGTTTTTTTCAAATTTGTCTTTGGTATTTTCTGAATAAAAAGTAAAGCAAACAACTAAAGTTAACACAACTATAAAATAATATGAAAGAAATGAGAATAAAAATATTTTTACTTTTTCAATGAATAAGAAATAATTATGGAATTTCATTATGAAAGTATCTAAGTGTGTTCTGCCAAATAGAAGCAATTATATTATTTACCCTTACTTTGTTCAATAAAGAACACTGGTTAATTTGAAGTTTTGAAATCTTGCAGATGGGTTAGGAAGGGAAGATACTAGCTCTCACTCTAGAGTTCCCTCTATTCCCTCTACCTGGGAGCTAACATCACATAACAGAATTTAAAACATCAAACAAAATTAGGGGGCTTTAGCCTGTCACTCTAAAGTCCTCTTATTTTACTCCCCATTAAAAACATATATTTCTATTTATTTGCACCCAACCATACGAACTACAATTCTCACCCATACAATTGCATGAGATTCTTTCCAATTGTTGATTGAGATAATACTGCATTGGTTCTTACATGTTCTCACAACAAATTTTAACATCTTAATTGGTCAAATCAAGAAATAAATGAAGTGCAAGGTAGTGAATCATCACAACTTCTTCCAACATTAAAATCCTATACTTCACACAACTTCCTTCCATAATTTAATTACTTCATCATTTAAAAGGAAAAATATAAAAATACTACTCTGAATTCAAAGAGAAAACACAATCACAACTTGATTTGAAAGTAGAAATCATAGTGAGAACACAACAGGTCGTATTTTAAAACTAAATGTAAAACAAGATAAACACTTATTTTAAAATCCTCTCCACAAGACTCTTGAAGTTCCTTTAAAACATTGATTTCCCTTTACAAGATACAATAGAGGTTGGTGTCCAACTCTGTTGATACCGAATCTCTATTCCACTCTTAATAAAAACTAGATACAATTTATAATAAAAGTGGTGAAGTGGAAAAGTGTGCTCTCAATAACTCTCTAATATAAACTTTACTCTTCACACTAATCACACCCTCCAACAACAACTATTTTTTTGATCTTCAACTCTTCTTTTTAAATTTTTTTGAAAGGTGCCTTAGTGTCTCTTCAAATCATGTCCAGATTCAATGTATCCACCAAAGAATGCATCTTTTCATTCAAATCTACCGCCCAAAAGAAGTTATGGATGTTACCATCAAATGTTGCTTCAAACACCCCTTAAAAATGGTGCCAAATTTGATTTAATTTGTATTTTTTAACAACCATGCCTATGCGCCAAGGGTGCGGCGCTTTGCCGCTACAGGTCAAATTTTTTTCATTCTTAAAATTTTGCTCCAAATTTGATCCTCTTTTGCTCATTTCATCATAGTCAGTAATTTTAATCATACCTATAAGAAAAACACAAAAATACCTTCCATTAAAGTGCAATATCATGAAAAATAGGTATAAAAATGTATTTTAAAAAACCATGTATTTTAGGTGTATCAAACACCATTAGGTAGAGTATGTATCTGAGATTAGCTCTCTATTTGGATGTGAGTCCTAGTGCTTTCCAACTTATTCTTGTCACTCTTGATCAGCTCTTAGGTTAGATGTGAATCCTAGTGTTTTCCTTCCTTATTTGGTCATACTTCTAAACTCCCATGTTAGATTGGAGTCCTAGTGCATTCATTCTTGATCAGATTGCTTTAACTAGCTTTGGCAGGATGTGAGTTCTAGCATTTTCTTCTTTGATATAGTCGCCTTCTCTACCGTTCAAGTTGGATATGAGTTCTAGCGCATTCCTTCCTAGTGTTTTCAAGTTATATATCATGATCAACACTTAGGTTAGATATGATCCCTAGTGCATTCTTTCCTAATCTGATCTTTGTGCCTAGCTCTCGGGCAGGATGTGAGTCTTAGTGCATTTCTCAATATGGTTGCCCTGTTTATCCTCTAGGTCAAAAATGTGTCCTACTGTGTTTCTCCTTAGTGTATTCAAATTATATATCTTGATCAATTCTCAGGTTAGATATGAGCCCTAGTGCATTTTTTCCCGATCTGATTTTCCTAACTAAATCTCGAGTAGGATGTGAGTACTAGTATATTCCATTATGATCTAATCAGCCTATCTATCCTCTAGATTGGAGATATGTTCAAGCATGTTCCTTCCTAGTATACTTGAGTTTTATACTTCAACAAACTCTTAGGCTAGATATGAGTCCTAGCACTTTCTTTCCTGATATAATCTGCACCTTTAAGCTCTTAGGTCGGCAATGGGACTTACTCCATTCCTTCCTGATTCAGCCAACCCCTTAGTCATGCCATGCCAGAAAATTTGGCTTGACATACATGAAAAATCATCTTGGTTACCAAGGAAAATTTGGGGATGCTTCCAACAAGTGAATTGTGCCTTACTGGTGCAACACACTTACTGAGGGTCCTTTTTTAGCATATTTTTTACATCATAAAGTGCGGGATGTCCATTTAAATGTTATGAGGCATTATTATTCTCATATGTTGGTATCTATGACTCAAACCATCCGTTTTGTGCTTTTTGTGTCCAAATGAACTCACTCAAAAACTCTAGAATGCACTTAGGGCATAACTCCTTTATTGGAACTAGCGTGTCCATTCCTAGTATAAGCATGACCATACCACCTAAACAAAATCCTAACAAAAGCCTAAGTAAAATTACAACAAAGTATCGGCATAGGCATATAATCTTGAGCCAAGGGCTGGTGTGACCACGCCCAATTTAGGTGCGATCATGCCAACTACCACCTTAGCTTAGCCAAAAATTTTGACAATTTCAACCATTTGAGTTTGTTGGCTTTCCATTGGGTATGGGTAACATTTTATGGTTCAATGGAAGCTCTTCTTACGTGAATTCCTCCCAAGATTCTAATGGGGTGATTCGATGTGGATTTAGCCTCTTATTTTATGCATTGGAGGGAAATTTCAGTCCATTTTTCCTAACATCATTAGGAGGTAAAGGGGTAGATCTAAAGAGCTATGGGAGTTTACTTTTTAGTAAGGGAGAGAGCTTAGAAGGCTGAGAAAATGGCTCGAAGAATAGATCTTCTCCTTCCTCTTCTTCTTCCACATCATTCCTATTCTACTACTTCATTTTCTTCGTTTCCACCTTTCGTCACATTTCTTCTAAGGGAAAATGAGGGGGGGGGGGACTTCTTAAAGGAGATATTTTAAAGGAAAATAGGGAAGTCTCCTCTTTCATTGGAGATGGAAGAAGAGTTTCATATCTCCTAAGGAGAGCATTATACTTGCAAGTTATGAGCACAGGTCAAGCTAAAAATACATGACTCCAATCATTAAATAGGTGAAAGCATTCCTACACTTCTTTTTCTTAGTTTCCTAGATAAGCCATAGGTTTTGTGATGCTAATGTTGGTTGGTTGATAGAGTTGGCCAGTATGTTTGGAAGCTATCCTTCATTTAAAACCTCATGTTTCCCTTGAACTTTCTCCTTGCACCCTAGACAATAACCCATCGGCCAGGATGTCGTTAGAGCCTTGGCTACTTGGTGGAAAATACCATTGATGAATAAGTGTTGTGATTGGCCTTTTGTTCATTGTCGAGGTAAGACACCACGCTGAATCAAATTTTGAACACAGGGAGAGTACCACTCAAAAGGTAATTCCATTAATTCGGAAGAAGTGACATCTTCAAATTGTACATCGTTTTAAGTATTGGAAGAAGTGCCACGGTAAAATTTGATTGGCTTTGCACCGCTGCTATGTACTTCCTTGACCACCATACCCTCGATCTTATTAGACTAGATCGGGGTAAGGGTCATAGTTTGTACATAGTGGTTAAACTTCTCGTACATCGATTTGTATTCTTCGTTCTTCTCATCTTCGAGAGCAATCTTGAATTGTGGTTTCTTCCAGTTTATTGTAGCTGCTTCTTTATTGACTTCCTCTTCTTCCTCGGAGCTGTTCTCCCAATCAACGTTGATCATCGGCTTTTTCCATCCAACTGTCCTAGTGTCTCTTCCATGACCTCGTCCCCGGCCTCGACCTCGGATGCAAGTTCTGGAGAAACCTTCACCTTCTCGCCGTAAGGGAGTGGTGAGTGACTGTTGGACTAGAACTTCAGGTTCTTCATCGTCTCAAATTTATTTTGCTTCATGTGGCACAGTGTTTCTGGAGAAGATTGTTTTCTTCGGAGGTGCGTAATAAGTTGCATCTTCATGGATTCCAATCTCATGTACGGAGAAAGGTTGCAAATCACCTTTAATGCACTGTTCTCCTCCTTCGTAGTATTTTATGCATTGATGCAGAGAGATGGTACCATCCGGTTTTCATGGATCCACGGTCGGCTCAGTAGAGCGTTGAACGATGTCTCAGAGTCAATTATGTGAAATTTTGCGGTTGTCTTTGCTAAGTCACCGGTCTTCATCAACAGTGTTATTGATCCAAGGGCTCTTTCTCCTTTCTAGTTGAATCCTCTTAGTAACATCTTGTCCGCTTCAAGCTCGCAAGCATCAATTTCCAAGTAGGCTAGCGTCCGAAGATTCATTAAGTTGATTGACGCTCTTGGATCCACCAATACTCTGGAGAGCGTAAACTTCCCTATTGTGACTGAAATGTACAACGGTCGGTTGTGATCGGCTGTCCCAAGTAGTAGATCACTGTCCGTGAAGGTAACACCTCGCTGTTCCTTTAACGAGCAAACCTCATCTAAGGATTCTACGACCATCTGAGCTAAACAAATCTCTGGATCAAGTAAGTCCTTGATCAGAGCTTCTCTTATCTCTTTTGATAAGATGAGAACGTCGTAGATGCTCAGTTTGGCTGGTAGTTTCCTAAGATGGGCTAACACGTTATAGTCCACTTTGTTACCATGTGTCTCAGTTTCTTCCCGAATGGGCAATTCTTCCGCTGGGGTTGATTCTTCCCGAACAACCACCGCTTTCCTTTGTCTTTTGGACCCGTTCTCGGAGGTAGAACCCTTCCGCTCCTTAAATTGACTTCGTGATTTCTTCGAATGCGGTACCGAGTTTATCGGTATCTCCTTTTGAATCGGCATGACGAGTTCTTCTGGAGTCGCTTCGGAATCTGAAAGCTCTAACTCTATTGTGATTGGAGTTCCTTTGAATTCACAAATAGATTCATTTCTTGTTGAACTTTCATAGCCTTCTTGATGAATGTCTCCTTTGTCATCATGATTGTCGAGGTTGTGTATGATTTGAGAATTATTATTTGTATCGGAATCGGGATCCGGATTAGATTGGTTGTCATTAGTTACGTAATCATTAGAAACAGTCAAAACGTAGCCAACGCCATAACTCTTATCATTATAAGATCCAGCCGGAGCGAGCAAATAATCTTACAGAGTCAGAGGTTCGAGGAATTTTTCCCCCGAATCGGAAACAACCATCCTAGGATAAGCGGCCCCTAGCACTAGCCTTGGGAGCCTCGGTCTTTTCTTCTTCTTCGATCTCCTTCTTTTCTATGATCTTTTCTTCCTGGGGCGGTTCTTCAATTACAAGCGATAGCGCCGGCTTGACAGGTTTCAAACTTTGAATTGAAGCACGTGCCGAAGTGGTTTGGATGCGATCCAAAATTTTCTTCGATGACTTCATCCAAGCGGTACTCCATCCATCATCGGTCGTGTAAGGGTCTATCGGAACAATGGGATCCGTTGAAATAACATTGACAAAACCTCCTTTCTGGGGTTCTTTCATGTATTCCTTTGGGATCGTTATGTTCCCTTTTCGGAGATTGTTGTCAAGCCAACTTTTGAAGGTGATGCAATCCTATATCTTATGTCCAAGCATCTGATGGTAATGGCAGTAGTTGGGATGGTCTTTCTTATTAACTTCTTCTGGCTTCTTGGGTTCTGGCAGTCGAAAATCTAAAGTCTTTATCAACTCGCGGAACATCTTTGGCATTCGCCTCATTCTTGAATGGATATTCTCTATTTATAAGCTCCTTTAACGTGCGCCGTGGGCGAGGCGGTTGCTCATATTGTTGAGTTGGTCGATAACCGGGTCGAGGTTGTTGATAGTCGAGCTGCGGCTGCTCTGGCTGTATTTGCATTGGCTGTTTGCCCTTATCGACTGTCGCGACGATCCCGGATTTCTTTTCAAATGTCTTCACAGGCTTCTGTTTGTTTGTTTTGTCGACGAAACTTAGTTGCTTCACTTCCTCTTGCAAGCTTCCGGCCTTCCTTAACAACTTCTCGAAAGTCTTAATTGTAAATCCCTTAAGGAGAAGTGCTATCGGGCCGTGAATGCTTTTAAGCAAGATTCCGACTGCATGCTGCTCTTGTAGCTGTGGCTCACATTTCATGCTTAGATTTCTCCATCAAAGTATGTAGTCCACTAAAGTTTCGTTCGGTTTCTGTTTCTCCACCACTAAGTCACCGATGGTGATATGGTACTGAGCTCCGGCAAACCATTTCTCAAAGAGGTTTTCTAATTTTGAAAATGTCTTTATCGAACCATTCGGTAACTCTGCATACCAATCGAAGGCGATCCCTGACAGGCTGCTGACGAATTGTCGGAAGAGTAAGGCGTCACTTCCACCTGCGTTGCAACAACTAGCGCGAAAATGTGCAACATGATGTCGAGGATTTCCGGTACCATCAAAAGTTTTAAACAGAGGTGGTACAAAGCCTTTTGGGTATTGTACTGCATCAAATTCTTCGGGGTAAGGTCTACCAGTCTGAATAGATGCTCCGCTCTTAGAGTGTGCTAAGGCTTCTCGCACCTGCTGTTCTACCATGTTCTTGATGTCCTTCTCTGGAATCATATTCTGAGTAGAGTCTTTATTTGGTTGATCATCTCCGTTAACAGATGTAATCTCTTTTCCTCCGTTTGTAATATGAATAACTTATGGAGGCGTTTGTCTTGGGGGTTGAGCCTGACTCTAAAGAGTGGCTAGGGCTGCAACCATCTCTTCCATCCTTTTTTCCATTTGAGAGATTATATCATCTTTTTTCTCAAATTTGTGCTCTTAATGCTTCCGGTTCATCTCTCTTCGCAGCTACCGGGGCACCTTGCGAAGCTGACGATGCTCGTGTCTCAACCATGTTGATCTCCACATATTCGTCATCCATGAAGTCCGACGAGTCAACTTCATCTCCAAACTTTTCTTCTCTTTCTCTTGCTAATCATTGAATGTCGGTTCTTAGCTTTTCCATAGCGTCCTCCAATGGTTTTTTCGTGCGGTTTCGCAGCTATCATGCGATGGCTGTTGGTTTTCCTTCTTGGGAGTCCCCTTCATTGCGGTGGTGCTCTCTTCAGACTCGAGCCTCCTGACGAGACTTTCCTTTTCAGGTCGTTGTTTCAGTCTTAATTGGCCAGTAGTAGGACGCCATACCATCCTTCTAGCAGCAGAAGGCCTGGGACCGGATGGTCCGGTTGGCCGAATGCTTGGAAGGTGGTATCCTCCCTGATCTGTAAACCTGAAACAACAACAGGTGGACTAGCCTTCATCTTCTTATTCGGCTTTTCTGTGGCGATAACGGGTTCTACTCGCGGCCCAAGACGGGACTTGGCTGGCACCCGCCCTATTCTTCTTAAAATCTTTTATACAGGACATTTCTCTTTCTTCGCTAACTTCTCTATCACAGTCTGTAGTCGGGCAAATGGTGTAATCCTAGCCCATTTCTTTCGGCTGTCGCTATAGTATGCGGGTCGAGGTAATGCTGAAGTAATCTTGCGGACATTTTCCTCGTCAGCTACGGCGGAGAGGGGATGGAATCTACTTCCTTCCAAAAGCGGTGTATACTCAAGCAATGGTATGTACTCAGGTAGTGGTGTTTACTCAGGGATTTCTTCTAAGAAAGCGACTTCAGCAGCCACGGCCTTTCCGGCAATCTTCCTACCTCTGTTTCTTCTCTGAGTCCGTGTTAGGGGTGGAACCCTTGAGCTGGACCCAATTTTGAAAATAGAAGGTCTTACACGGAAATCTGTACCCACCACAGTAACATGCTCGTTACAAATTTGAACTTCCTTCCCCTTCAGTTTGGCAGAAGCCGGGGTAGGTGCAGAGACGACTAGACAAGTGGGGGTAGAGATAACAGTCCTCCTATGGACAGTAGTATTCTTCTCAGCTGGAACCCTTTGCAGGGGAGGGAACTCTTGAGTTGGCTTAAGGTTGAACTCGATCAAAGGTCTTTCAGTTTCAGGCACTTTGTCTGTAAGTGTGAAAAGGGTGACGTCGGTGATCTTGACATCTGTGTTGCCAAATCCTTGTCCAAAACGAGATGATCCCATTGTCGGGCAGACTCATCCTTGTAAACGGCGAAGTCCGAGTCCATTGGTGAAGGAGAAAATCAGCTTTGGGGCGGACATTTTCCGCAAGGTAGATTCGATTGTCGGTCCCAGAGTTATGCTTCTTCTCATCGGGACGAAAAGAAAAGAATCGAAAAGAGTCCGAACACATTTTTGTTCATGCATTTATAAAAAGGAGTTATTTGTTAAAAGAGTCATTCATTAGAGGGTTTATTTATTAGGAACAGAATGTTCAAAGGTGTAGAGAAGGTGAGGAATCCGATTCAGAATTGGAAAGGAAGAGAAAGTCTTATGCAAGACTTCTCGACTCGAAGGACCGCTCCTAAACTAACATCTATTGGGGGTCCACCCCACCTCAGAAAAGATGTAAAAGGATCTCGGAACCTCTCCATTTAGGGGTGTCTAAACAGTTGCTCCTAAATCCAAGAGGAGTTGGCTATACTTGTTCAAGACAGAAATGAACGGGGTATTCCAACGGAAGAATGGTAGTTTGGTCCACTAGGGGCATGGGCTCACTACCAATTTATAAAAGCAAAGCCGTCTGATCAAAATGGAGAGAGGAACTATTCCCCAGCGGAGTCTCCAGAAGTTGTCGGCATATTTTTAGGTTATGTGTTTTATTTTGAAAAGGGGTCTCCTAACAGAAATTGTCAGTGAATTTTAGATTTTAAATTTAATTTAAATATGTATATATGGGTTAGAAAGTAGTATTTGATTTTAAAAATAATTTTAAGATATGAAATCAAATCGATCTCACATCCCAAATAGTTTATATAAACGAGCACCGCATCACAAACCGTGTATCTATCCCGAAGAATAGACACACTGCTTGATGATGGGGCTCGGTTAAATAAACTAGGAGATTTGTGACATCCGTTTGGACTGCGAACCAATTTTATAAGTCGACAAATTCCACGCTTACTATAAATGAATTAAACGGGGTTTATATTACACGGGTTCTTAAAGTTCCCATAAGGGCAAGCCCCTATAGTTAATTACATCTTAAATGAAGTGAATCATTTAAGAAAACTCTCGATAATGATCAGTGGTTTTGCTCTCAAGAATTTCAAAGTTTAAGGTTTTCAAAGGATTGGATTTTTGAAATTTCAAAAACGGATTAGCTCAAATTTGGAACATTTATATTCAGGAGGATCCAAAGGAAGAGAAGTAGGAGAAGCTGAGGATCCAAGAAGAATCTTGGCAACTTCCCAAACTATCCTATTGTTTGGCTCGGTTTTAATAAAATCCTAATATTATTTGATATTTCAATTTTGCCAATTTTAATTAATTTGGACTTATATTTGTATGATAAAATCATGCAAATAGCCTCGAAGATATGAGGGTTTATGTCGTACTAAACGACTACCTCGGAGTCCTAAGACCGGTTAGGGCTTAATTTACATGACATGATCATGCAAATGCCTAACGAAGAGTTGAGGATTTATGTTGCACTAGGCAAACCATCTCGAAGTCCTATGACTTGGTTGTTTAATTCTAAGACAGTTTTGCTGATGACGATGGCCGTGCTGCCCACCATGCTCCGAGCTCCTTGTTGTTGCAGAGGTTTAGTTTTAGAAGTCATAAATTAGGAGATGAGAGAAGTGTTTTGGTTTAGAGAAAATCTTAAAATTCAAGTGTTTTTTTAATATTTTAATTAAAATAAATCTTAAAGTTGGTTAAACAGAACCGATTAAGATCCCCCGGTTCCTTCATCCCGGCACCGTTATTTTCATCAAATTCACTTAGTCCAGATGAATTTGCTAAACTCAACTGAATGAGTTCTACACCTTCATTTAGACCGTGGGAAATCCCGTTAGCAACATGTGGGTTACATCATCCGAGGTATTCCCGATCATTCAACGAGACATTTTAATTTAGTTGCAATTGTAGTTTTTTGTTCTGTTTGTGATTAAATTTTGAGTTGTTTTATATTTTGAAATGTTGTGGCGGTGATTTTTATCTTGTAATGACTTTTAATTTAGTTTTGGTTTCGGTTCAGGGACTATCCTAAAGGTTTTGGTTTTCATGCAACAGCTTGTTTATCATGCGGGAAAAATAAAGTGCATTTGCAATAAAGTAAATTGCAATAAAATAAAAGCGTACTCGGAGGGTCTTCCCGTCTTCCCAAGCTGCACTTAAAACACATGTTAAGGCATTTAAATATTTCAACAAGTACCTAGGTAAAGCTAAGGGAAAGGTTTTGGTTGTCTATCAAAGTCCTAATCCTATAGCTAGTCATCTCCTATGACGTCTAGGTTTTTGTATTTTGGTTTAAGGACGATTTTCTTCATCAAAGAACAATTAAGTTCAATTGTTCTTATAAACATCCTATCATATTGAGGAAGTTCTTAAGACGAGTCTTAAACATCTTTACAATATTGCTAGAATTGTTCTAAGTCCAAATGGATTTAATTAATCAGGTGAAGTAATCATCCGAAGTTTAATTAAGTTTTATTCTTTTGCTCAGTGAACTAGGATGTTTGAATATCCTATGAATGAGGTGAAACTTCACTAAATACTCCACTTAGGAGTTATGATAACAAGAGCTTTTAAGGGTAAATTGATGTTTTAGAGATTTGTGATTTAATTTAATTTTAATTAATGGGTTTAAGTTTGGAATAGTGTTCAAGTTGTTTTAGATTTATTTTGAATTCTTTATGTCTTAAGTGATGTTATATTTAATTCAATTTAATTTAATTTAATTTAATTTAATTTAATTTGGTTTAGTTTAATTTTAATTTAATTTTATTTTTATTTTATTTTAATTTGATTTTATTTTTAATTTAATTTAATTTAATTTAATATGTTTTAATTTTATTTAATTTAACTTGAATTTACTTTGATTTAATTATGATTTAATTTAATTTTAATTTGATTTAATTTTTTTTAATTTTTAATGTTTTTAAAGATTATATTAATTTAATTGAAATTTTGATTTAATATTGTTTAAATGTTTTAATTTTAATTTAATTTAATGATTAAGTCTTTTAGTATTTTAAATCTTGACTTTGGATTATCTTTTTAATTGGGAATTAAATATTATTGAAGTGATTAATTTAGGGAATCTCAAATTAAAGAATAAATGTCTTCTTAATAATATCCCTATTTTAATAATTTCAATTTTTTTATTAATTTTCCAAATATAATTAATTAATTGATTAAGGTTTACTTTAATTAATATTAAAAATGATAGATGGGTCTCTACTATTTAATTATTTAAATTTCAATCATCCAAATCAGATTAGGATCAAATATTTTACTCTCTCATTTTATTAAGCCTAAAGTTTTAATTAAGGGTTAAAATTTTAATTACCATTTTGCCCTTCAAGCTTAATAATTCCATAACTCACTAAATTGAGCTTAAATAAATTTGAAATTTTTATGTGACTTCACTCACATGTCAATTAAAACATTAGAGGAGAAAATGTGATTTTTGTGTATTTAATTTATTTATATAATTATTTTTTGTGGAAAATAGGGATTTTCAAGGAAAATTCAATAAGATGACCAAGGGAATTTTTCTGTCCTTAATAACATTATGGGATATTCCTAATAACAGGAGGACCATTTGGACCAATTTTGGTGATTTTTGAATTATATTTTATTTACTAGAATTATTTTGAGTTTTTGAGCATTAATTAATTTTAAAATAAAATTAAAGTTGAAAAATGGATTTTATATTTTTCTTAAATCTCTCTAACCTCAAGGAGTTTAGATAAATAAATTTTATATTTTTCTGATTTTTCTTTGATTTATTAGAATTATTTTAGTGAAAAGGATGGAAAATACATTTTTTTATTTTAAAAATTACATTAAGCCATTAAAATTCAATATCTTACCCTAGGACTTAAGAAAAAAATATTTGGTTTGTTCCTAAATGATTAGAATTCAAAATGTGACATTTTGGTGATTTTTAATATTTTTATAATTTTTATTATTTTTTAATTATTAAAAATATTAAAATAATGATAAAACACAACTTTTTTAGAAAATTACAATTTTAATTTTCCTAAGTTCCTCTGATATCAGAGAAGCTCCAAAACCATTTTTGTGAATTTTTGAAAAGTATTTTTGTGAGTTATGAATTTTTAAAGTTTAATTTTACCCATTTTTACTTAAGAAGCTTAATCAACCCATTTGGTGGGGTTAATCAAGTCCAATTGGTTTCAAATTTTTATGTGGTGTTCTCCTATCCCTAGAGGACAGTGAAGAATTGTTTTTAAGTTAGTTTGATGTGTGATTAACCCTAATTAATTAAAGTTCAATTTTGGGTATTTAGGCCAAATAGGGTTATTCCAAGTGAACTAACTCAAAACTTATTTTTCCTAGAATTTATTTCACAACATGCCAATTATTGGAATTAAAATATCTAAAACAGTAGCATGCAATTGAAAAATCAATAACTTCTCATAGGGATGACCTCTAACCTTGGAAAATTCAGGGAATGTTCCCAAGTTCAGAGGCTTCAAAAGCTTTATGGTTTCATGGCATGATGAATTGCCTATGCAAATGGAGAATTAAAACAATGTAGAGAGTAAATAAATTATTAAAATTAAAATACTTAATAAAATTACTTGATTTCTTTTCCACATTATTCTCTTCTGTTCACTGAGCAAGAGGGTATTTTTATTTTATTTTTATGATTTTTATACACAAAGTTATGGATTTTTGAAGTTATGGTAATTAAATAAATAGAAAAATAGCCTATTTATCTACTTATCTACGCGGCGCCGCGTCAACCTTGGCAGCTCCGAAGGGGGTGCGTGTCGCGCTGTGATTGGGCACCGCCATCTGAGTCAGCCATCCCGAGACCTGCCTTTCAAGTAACATGTTCTGGTCCGACGCGATCCGAGCCGTCCCTCCGATACATGCGCGATCCAATGGCTCACAGTCATCGTCTACGACTGGTGCGAACCCGTGACCGTAGACCTTCTAACCCTAATTTCTCACTCGATTCTCCACGGATTTTTGTGTTCTTATGCTCTATGGATTCGTCTTGAAGAGACGAACACATCCATACGGTAAACATGCACTGAAATTAACTCAAACTAAATGGAGAATCTCTGTAAGCTCGGGAGGAAGAGTGAGTCCATACCTTTGCTCAGAGAAGTGAAGCTTCAATCTGAGGGTTGTGTCACGATTGGGTCCAAGAAAGCTCCAGATGAAGTCCCTTGGCCTGGTGAATTGTCTAGGTATGATTTCGACCACAGCCGATCACAAAGCTTGGAGGCTGGAAGAAATGGCTGGCCTGGTGAGGGGGCTTTTGCTGGTAAACTTCTCCTCTTGGTCTGGTGAAGGTGTAGAGTCAATCAATTTGAGGATTGACTCACTGTGGTGAAGTGTCCTGATTTTGGGCTTTGATTTCAACTCTGAAATTGAGCTCACAAAGAGGAAATGGCAGGGGGATTTTAGTGGGGATCAAGTTCTCTTTGTGTAGAGAGTGGTCTGGGATGATTTTGGCAGGGTTTCAGTAAGGTTTTGTTCAGCACCTCTCTTGGCCGAGAGGAGGGGGTGTTTAAATAGGAGAGGATGGAGGGCCTCCCAGGGGGTTTAAGGGTTGGGATCAGCTGCTCTGGTAAGGAGAAGAACAGATGCAATGGCCATTTGGAGTGAGGCAACTAGCAAGGTGGACTTCCAAAATTTGGCTCCTCCGAAGGTCTCGGCCATTGTGTTTTCCGGCGATCCAGGCGGCTGGCCGGCAGGCATGGGTCACCCTCAGATTCAGGTGGATCAGGGCTGGAGGTTTGTGCAGGCAATTGAGCTTTGCCTTGTGTAAAGGGCTTGGATTAAAATGGCATGGGGGAGAGGCCATTTTTTCTTGATTTGGTCTAAGCCATGATTTTGGGTTAGGTTCACCTCCTCATGGCTGATTTGGGCTGAGGGAGGACATTTGCATCAGCTAGAAAGGGGTGGTGAAGTCCCTATCTAAAGTGATGTGGCTAATCTTGGTTTAGTGTGTAACATGGAAGGGGTTAAAAAGCTTAATGAAGGTTTAAGAAAGGGGGCCCTCCTCTTGCTACTTTAGGTATGTGATCACTGAAAAATTTATTAAGAAATTCATACCTATTTTTGATGAAATTGCACTTTAAAGAAAGGTATTTTCTTTATTTTGTTGCAGGAATGTAGAATTTAGGTGATAAAAGCCAAAATCATAAAAAGGAGAGAATTTGGAGAAAAAAGGAAGAAAATAATGCAATTTGTGCTGAGTCGCCGACGGTGAGATCGAGCCCACCGACGGTAAGGGTACGAGGAAGAAATTTTGAAGGATTTGTAACTGTCTCGCTGACAGCGAGCCTGAGCCCACCAACAGCGAGATAGCACGGTTTGAAGATCTTCTAGAAGCCTCGCCGACAGCGAGGTAGTTCATCGCCGACGGCGAGCTAGTTCAAATGGTGCAGATACTTTGAACCTGGACACTCTTTGAAGGGATGCTTACACACCTCTTGGTCCTTTGCTCACCTCTATATATAGAGGCCGAAATTCAGCCTAAGTGTGAAGTTAATGTGTATTCTAAGTGTGTTAATTGGTGTTATTGTGTGTTAAGTGTTATTTTTCAGTCTTTAGAGTCTTTAGTGAGTATTTAGTGAGTTTGTGAGTTTTTAGTGAGTCTTGCTGTACTGGAAGGAAGAGTCAAAGGAACTGCAAGGAGTCTGCTTGGGGATAAATCGAGATAAGTATTTGTATTTATTGTTTTTAACTTTAAATGAAATTCATGCTTAGTTTAGTTCCCATGCATTCTGAGTAGTTTATTAGTCTTTCTCCCTGTTTATGAAATTAAGTGACTTGATGAACTAAAAATAGAAGTACTTTTATATATATTAATAAATTGTGATAATTTTTACTTTAAACTTAATTTACTTTCAAACTGGTCATTTGATTTGTTAAAATATGTTGAATATCAACTATAGTAAAAATTACATCTGATATTCGGGGAATTCAAAAGCCTTGGAAGGAGGGTGCAAATAAATAGGGAAATAATATCACTGGGTGTAGAATTGAGCATTTTAGTGTGACGGACTAAAATATTCAATTCGGTCCTATTGTTTGAGAGCTGAAGTGTAGATGTTAGCCCTCAGGCGAGGGGAACGTGGGAGCTACGAAGTGGCGGTCGGTATCCTCCCGGCCTTAGCCGCGGATTCGGTAATCAAACATAGGATTAGTCAATATTCTTTACACTGGACCAAAGGGTAAAGAATAGGAATGCTCCTATTTGTCACAATACCTTAAAATTATCTATTTAAATTCATCAATCACTTAAATTTCTAAACAAGGGGAAAGATACTTTTTCTGAATAGTTAAGACTTATTTAGCAATTAGTTTAATTTCCTGCACTTTCAATACGTATTAATTTTATACTTAGTTAAGTTACCTAATTAAAATACTTAGTTTACTTTATTGCGCTTAAATTTAGAATTCCAAATTTTTGTATACTATTTTAAAATTATTATTATTATTTTAAAATTAGCTGTTATTTAATTTTCTCTTTCCCTGTGGGATCGATAACCAGGACTCCATTAGAGCCCTGTATTACTTGATACGATATGTATACTTGCGTAGCATCCACAACATAAACAATTACAATTCTATACATATAATATAGCGAGGTCAAGTTTTTGGCGTCGTTGCAATTAAATTCAAAATATCATACTATAAAATTGTGGGTTAGTATGGACACATGTCAAACATCCCATGGCTTCATATGGCTTGTACATGGCTTGTCTTTGGCTCACCTATGGCTTGGCAAGAGCTTGGTCAATTTCATAAAAAAGGATTTTGAGAATTTTGGCATTTTGATGGGGATTGTTATGAGGCTTGATTTGGAATTGTTTAATTGATAAATTAGGACTTTAGAAATGATTTTAAATTGAATGTGTGATGAGGGAAAGTGTCATGTGGGCTTTAGATTGATTTGGGCTTTTGACTTTGGTGAAAATGGGCTTTTATGAAGGTTTAAGGGAGTGGGCCTTCATGTTTAGCAATGGGCTTTTAGATAAAAAAAATTTTTGCAAAGGGCCATGCCAAATAAATGTTGAATCTAGTTTAAGGATGTGTCTTGAATGATTTGAAGCAAATTTGAGGTAGTTTGGAATTGAATTGGGTTGAATTTGGGTTCATTTGGTAAATGGGCCAATGTAGGTCAAATTGGGCTAATTTGGGCCAATGTTGGGCTAAGGTTGAAATTGATGTAAAATTAATGTTGGGAAATGTTTATGGGAGTGTTTCAAAGAGGTTTCAACTTTGGTTGGGTTTTGGTTTTGGGACTTGGGCTTATTTGGGTTAGGTTTGGGTTTAGGTCAAAATTGGGCTTTTTGGTTTTGGGTTGAATTTGAGTGGGGATTGGGTCCAAATTTTGGGCAAATCATGTTAGTGTTTTGTTTTTGGGGATGTTAGGGATGGTTTAGAAAAGGTTTAGGGTCAATTGGAGTTGAATTGGTTTGGTTTGGGCTAAGTTTGGGTCATGGGTCCAAATTGGGCTTTAAGGTCAAAAGTGAAATTTGACTCAAATGTTAATTAAATTAGACTTGGATTTGGTCTAGATTGATATTGTAGATATCAATTTGAAGTTTAGAATTGAATTGGACCAAAATTGGGGTCAATTGGGTAGATTTTGTTTGACATTGGGTTCACTTGGGTTAAGAATGGGCTAAATTGGGGGTTTTGGTAAAAGTGGGGTAAATTGACAAAATTAGCCAATGGTGTAGTTGGACAAAATGAAATTAGGAATAGTTGGGATTTTCTGGAATTTTCTGGGAATTTTTTGAATTTTTGGATTTTTTGGCTAAGAGGGGCATTTTGGGTATTTGGAGGGTATTAGGGGTATATTTGGAATTTTTTGTATTTTTGGCTATGGATGATAAATTTGATTGGTGAGGAAATGTTAAAGGTTAATTTTGGGGAATTTGGAAATTTTGGAGGATTTGGGCAATTTTAAGGGCTTTTGGTAGGTTTGATAGGTGTAGGGTTCCCGGGGTAAAAAATTCAAATTTTGGAAGAATGAAGATTGATCAAATATGAGTGAAATGGAATCACTTTGATTGAACCATGAATCGATGTTAAGCCTATATGAGCCATGAGAGGACTCATTTGAGGCATTCACTATGTTGTTCCTAACCCTCTTAGCCATGGGCTTAGGGGTTAAGGTCCATCCATATGAATTACCTACATGAGTCAAGGAGTCAAGTTGGGTATGAGTGTGGTTTTAGGATTTGGATTGTGTGTGTGAGAGTGTAGAGTATGAGTGTGGTGAGTGTGTAAGTCAACCCTCACCAGACCAAGCCACCCAGGGTGGTCCTAAGGCCAAAGAGTCCTATAGGGAACTCATCCTTTAAACCTTCACTTTCGATCTCAACCCTCTAGGTGACTAGGGGTCTACAATCAAGCTTGTGGGGTTTGCAGGGAGACAAGAAGTGGTTTAAATTTCTAAAGGATGTGTCCCAATTCTAGTCCTCTAAGATAGTCAAAGGAAAAGCCTAAGGCTAAATCCTAAGCACTAAAGAGGGAAGAGAAGACCTCATCAAAAATGAGGTCAACAATGAAGTATCCATATGAAGGAAATGTAGATGCATATTTTTGGATGGATTTTAATAATTATCTGTGTAGTAGCATTCCCGAGAAATTTTTGAAGTTAAATCAATAGAACAAGATTTAGATGAAGAGAGTTTCATAGACTACTGATGAAATTGATGATCATTTAAAAATTATTCGGGAGAGGTTGAAGATTCTAGATTTAATAGAAAATAGAAAACCTCATTCTCCTCTATTGAGGAATTCCTGAACTTGAGATTAAGATGCTTCTTAAATACTTAAAGTATGCTTACTAGGGGAAGTCATCTACTTTATTAGTTATCCTCATACTTCCCTTAATCTTAAGAGGAACAATTAATGATTATTCTGAGAAATTTCAAAAGAGCATTTGGATGGATCTTAGCATATATAAAAGGGATTAGTCTCTTAATATGTATGAATAGAAGTCTAATGGAAGATAATCATAAACTCAGAGTACATCCTTAAATGAGGTTAAACCTAGTTATGAAATAAGTAGTTAAAAAGGAATTATTAAAATGGCTCGATGTAGGTATTATCTATCCTGTATCAGATAATTCTTCAGTTATCCCTATTCATTGTGTTCCTAAGAAAGAGGGAGTGATGATGTTTGTAAATGAACATAACAAATTCATTCCCACAAGACAGTCACTAGATAGCATATCTATATATATATATTATAGAATATTTACTTCTGCCACTAAGAATGATTACTTTCCCTCACCATTTCTGAATAAGATGTTTGATATGCTAGCTGGCAATCCGTATTATTGCATTTTAAATGGATATTTTTGGCATCATCATATACTTATAGCTCTTGAGGATCATGATAAGACAAAGTTCACAAGTCCTTATGGGACATCTGCTTTTCAAATATTGTATTTTGGGTTATGCAATGCATCTGCTACGTTTTAACGGAGCATGATGTCAATATATTGTGACCTGATTATGAAAGGAATATATATTTTTATGGATGATTAATTAGTGTTTAGCTCTTCATTTAACTATATTTTAGATCATCTAGCTAAAGTACTAATATGTTGTGATGATACCAACCTTATTCTCAATTGGGAGAAGTGTCAAATTATGGTATTAGGAGGAATTGTGTAAGGACATAAAATATTTGAAAGAGAGATGGATGTAGATCCAGTTAAAATCCTAGTTATTGAAAAAAAACCGCCACCTACTACTGTGAGAGGATTTAGATGTTTATTGGGACTTGTTGGATACTATATTTGATATATTAAAAAATTTTACATCGCTAAACCTCTATGTCATCTCTTTGAAAAGGATGCTCAATTTAACATTAACTATGAATGCCTAAATGTCTTTAATACATTGAAATAGAAGTTATTCGCTACTTATATTATTGTCCCACCTAATTAGAGGAAACCATTTGAGTTAATGTGTGAAGCAAGTGACTACACTATGGGATGTATTAGGAAAATTGCACGATAAGATTTTTAGAGCTATTTTCTTTGCCAAAAAGAATCATAATGAAGTCCAAATTAATTATACTACTATTAAGAGGAAGCTTTTGGCTATAGTGCTTGCATTTGATAAATTTCAGCCCTAATTGATTGGTACCATATGTACTATTTATACTAACCATTTTTTTATTTGATATCTAATGTCAAATAAGAAGGTGAAACCAAATTAAATCAGATCTTGTTAATGCAAGAATTTGATATCAAAGTTGTGGATAAGAAAGGTATTGAGAACCAAATAACAGACCATTTATGAAGACCTGATCAGCAAAATTCATGGGATTACGAGGATGAGATCAATGAGAATTTTCCCGATGAGTAACTTTTAGCTATTATTGAAGAGCACATTCCATGGCATACAGGCACATCAAATTTCATAGTTAGTGATATTACGTCCTATGGCCTGACATACAATCAATGAAAGAAATTCATCTATGACGCCATATATTACTTTTGGGATGACCAATGGTTGTATAGAAAATATAAGAATTAGATGACCAGTAGGTGTATATATATAGAAGAAACCCTTGAAATTATTAGGAAATATCAGGATTCTGAATTTGAGGGACATTACAGAGTATATAAAACTGGTTCTAAAATTTTACAATCAAGATTCTATTATCAAACTTTATTTAAGAATGTAAATATTTGTACTAAATCTTGTGATATATGTCAGAGAGGGTAATATTTCTAAGCACGATGTAATTCCTCTAAATTTTAATTTGGAGAAAAAAATTATTTATGTTTGAGGATTAGACTTTATGGGACCATTTGTACACATTGGAGAATCTTTATATTTTGAGAGCTTTAGACTATGTTTCAAAATGGATTAAGCTAGTGGCTCTACCAAATTGTGGTGCTCTATGTGTAGCTAAATTTTTAAAGAATAATATCTTTAGTAGATTTGGAATGCCAACAGTAATCATTAGCGATGGTGGAAGCCACTTTAGGATTAGACTGACTGAGGCATTGGTTACAAAGTATGGAATTAAACATAGGATTGCCACAGTATATCATCCCTATATGACTGGTTTAGAAGAAGTATCTAACAAAGAAATAAAGATGATTTTAGAAAATACCTATAAATCATAATATAAATGATGGGTATTTTTGACTTGATGATGCATTGTAGGCATATAGGACTGCTTACAAAACACCTATAGGAATGTCTCCATATAAGCTCATATTTGGCAAAGCTTGTCACTTACCGGTGGAATTAGAACACAAGGCTTATTAGGTTCTTAAAGAATTCAATTAAAAAATGAAAAAAGCTGTTGGGAAAAGATTATTACAGTTAAAAGAACTCAATTAGATTCCACAAGAATCATATGAAAATGCGAGAATTTACAAGAGAAAATAAAAAAGTGGCATGATCAAAAGATTCTTAGGAAAGATTATGAGCTTTGACAGGAGGTATTATTATATAATACACTACTAAAATTATTTCCTGAAAAAAAATTTAAGTCTCGATGGTCAGTACCATTTATTGTACTATAAGTTTATCATTGTGGTGAAATTGATATGATCCTAAGAGTGTGAGGGTGTTTAAAGTGGATGAAAAAATACTTAAACACTACTTACAAGGAAAGAGGATTTTGTTAAAGGAGATTTTATTTTTAGGTCATCCTGAGTAAATATCTAGAGTCTTTGGGTTGAGGATGTGTCGGCGAATTTTAGATTTTTATTTTAATTTAAATATATATATGATTTAGAAAGTAGTATTTGATTTTGAAAATAATTTTAAGATATGAAATCAAACCGACCTCACATCCCAGATAGTTTATATAAACGATCGCCGCATCACAAACTGTGTATCTATCCCGAAGAATAGACACACTATTTGGTGATGGGGCTCGATTAAATAAACTAGAAGATTTGTGACATCCGTTTGGTACGCGAACCAATTTTATAAGCCGACAAATTCCCCGCTTAATATGAAAGCATTAAACGGGGTTTATATTACTCGGGTTCTTAAAATTCCTATAAGGACAAGCCCCTATAGTTAATTACATCTTAAGTGATGAGAATCACCTAAGAAAACTCTCGATAATAATCGGTAGTTACGCTCTCAAGAATTTCAAAGTTTAAGTTTTCAAGGGATTGAATTTTAGAGTTTCAATAGGGAATGGATCAAGTTTGGAACATTTTGTTTTGGGAATTCAAAGGAAGAAATGTAGGAGAAATTACAGATTCGAAGCGAACTTCAGTAATTTCCCGACTATCCTATTGTTTGGCTTGAATTTAAGAAAGTCCCAATGTTTTTTTAATGTTTTGACCCTGCCAATCTTAATTAATTAGGGCTTGTATTTGTATGGCACGATCATACAAATAGCCTCGAAGATGTGAGGGTTTATGTCGTATCGGACAACTACCTCGGAAATCCTAAGACCGGTTAGGGCTTAATTTGCAATGCAAATGCCTAACAACAGGTTGAGGATTTATGTTGCACTAGGCAAACTACCTCAAAATCCTATGGTTTGGTTATTTAATTCTAAGAAAGTTTTGCTGAAGTAGACTCGGGTTTCTTCGATGACGATGGCCGTGCTGCCCACCATGCTCCGAGCTTCTTGTTGTTGCGGAGGTTTAGTTTTAGAAAATTGTAATCAAAAGAGAAGAGAGAAGTTTGGTTTTAGAAATCTTAGAGTCCAAGTGTTTTTTAGTGTTTTAGTTAAAATAAATCTTAAAGTTGATTATAACAACACTGGTTAAGATCCCACGATTCCATCCTTCCTGCATCGTTATTTTTATCGGATTCACTTAGTCCAGATGAATTTGCTAAACTTAACTAAATGAGTTCCACAATTTCATTTAGACCGTGGGAAATCCCGTTAGCAACAAGTAGGTTACATCATCCGAGGTATTCCTGATCATCCAACTAGACGTTTTAATTTAGTTGTAATTGTAGTTTTGTGTTCTGTTTGTGATTAAATTTTGAATTATTTTATATTTTGAAATGTTGTGGTGGTGAATTTTATCTTGTAATGACTTTTAATTTAGTTTTGGTTTCAGTTTTAGGGGCTATCCTAAAAGTGTGGGTTTTCATGCAACAGTTGTTTATCATGCAAGAAAAGTAAGTGTGATGCGATTAAATAAATTGCAATAAGGTAAATTGCAATAAAATAAAAGCGTACCTGGAGGGTCTTCCCGTCATCCCAAGCTGCACTTAAAACACAATTAGAATATTTAAGCATTTGAAGCAAGTTCCTATGTAAAGCTAAGGGAGGGGTTATGGTTTTCTACCAAGGTCCTATTCCTATAGCTAGTCATCTCCTATGACGTCTAGGTTCTTGTGTTTTGGTTTGAGGATGATTTTCTTCATCAAAGAACAATTAAGTTCAATTGTTCTTATAAACATCCCATCATATCGAGGAAGTGCTTAAGACGAGTCTTAAACATCTTTTCAATATTTCTAGGATTATTTTTAAGTCCAAGAGAATTTAATTATACAAATGAATTAATCGTCCGGGAATTCAAGTTTTATTGTTATCTTACTCTGAGAACTAGGACATTTGAATATCCTATGAGTGAAGTAACACTTCACTTAGCGTTCTGTATAGGAGTTATGACAACAAAAACTTTCGAGGGCAAATTGATGTTCAAATGGTTTATGATTTAATTTAATTTCAGTTAATGGGTTTAAGTTTGGAATAGTGTTCAAGTTGCTTTATATTTATTTTTAAATTCTTTATGTCTTAGGTGATGTTATTTTTAATTCAATTTAATTTAATTTGGTTTAGTTTTAATTTTAATTTAATTTATTTAATTTAATCTAATTTTAATTTTAACTTGATTTTATTTTTTATTTTAATTTAATTTAATTTAATTTAATTTAATTTAATATGATTTAATTTAATTTAATTTAATTTAATTTGATTTGATTTAATTTAATTTAATTTAATTTAATTTGATTTAATTTGATTTAATTTAATATGTTTTAATTTAATTTAATTTTATTTAATTTAATTTAATTTAATTTTAATTTTAATTTAATTTTATTTTTAATTTTAATTTAATATTTTATTTTTTATGTTTTAAAGATGATTTAATTTTAATTGTTAAAGTATTAATTTAATTGAAATTTTAAAAGGATTTAATTTAAATAATTTAACTTTAATTTAATTTAATGATTAAGTCTTTTAGCATTTTAAATCTTAAATTTGGATTATCATTTTAATTAGGAATTAAATATTATTGAGATGATTAATTTAGGGATTCTTAAAATAAAGAACAAATCTCTTGCTAATAATATCCCTATTTTAATAATTCCAATTTTTTTATTCTTCCAAGTTTAAACAATTATTTAATTAAGGCTTATTTTAATTACTTTCAAATTGTTTGGTAGGTTTCTACCCTTTAAATACCTAAGTTTCAAACATCCAAATTCAACTTAATATTAAATATTTTACCCACCCTTTTAATTAAACATAAAATTTTTAATTATAGGTTAAAATTTTAATTACCATTTTGCCCTTTAAACTTATTAATTTCATAACTCACTAAATTGAGCTTAAATGAATTTGAAATTTTTATGTGACTTCACTCATATGCCAATCAAGATATTAGAGGAGAAAATGTGATTTTTCTGTTTTTAAATTATTTATATAATTATTTTTGGTGGAAAATAAGAATTTTCAAGGAAAATTTAATAACATGACCAAGGGAAAGTTTCTGTCCTTAAGAAAATTATGAGACATTCTTAATGACCAGAGGACCAATTGGACCAATCTTGGTGATTTTTTGAATTATATTATTTTTATTATAATTATTTTGAATTTTGGAGTATTAATTAATTTAAAAATAAAATAGAGATTAAAAAATGAATTTATATTTTTCAAAAATCTCTCTGATATCAACGAAACTAGAGAACCAATTTTTATGATTTTATGATTTTTCTTTGATTTATTAGAATTATTTTAGTGGAATTGCTAGAAAATACATTTTTTTTAATTTTAAAATTACCTTAAGGCTTCAAAATTTAATATCTCATCATAGGGACCTGAGAAAAATATGGGGTTTGTTCCTAAGTGATTAAAATTCAAAATATAACATTTTGGTGAATTTTATTATTTTTGTGATTTTTATTATTTTTTAATTATTAAAAATATTAAAATAATGCAAAAAATTAACTTTTTTAGAAAATTGCAATTTTAATTTTCTTAAATTCCCCTAATATCAGAGATGCTCCAAAACTAATTTGGTAAATTTTTGAAAAGTATTTTAAAAGTTATGAATTTTTAAAGTTTAAATTGGCTAAATGGTTTAATCAACCCATTTGGTAGGGCTAACCAAGTCCAATTGACTTCAAGTTTTTATGGTGGGTTCCTCTGATCCTAAAGGTCAGTGGAGAATTGATTTCAAGTTAATTTGATGTATGATTAGCTCTAATTAATTAAGGATCTATTTTGGGTGTTTAAGCCAATTAGGGTTATTCCAAGTGGATTAATTCAAAACCTATTTTTTCTAGAGTCCTCTGGTCATAAAAAACATTCTCAAATTTTCCTAGAATTTATTTCACAACATGCTAATTATTGGAATTAAAATATTCAAAATAGTGACCTAGAATTGAAAAATCAATAACTCTCCATAGGGGTGGCCTCTGACTTTGAAAAATTCAGGGAATGTTCCCAAATTTAGAGGCTTCAAAAGCCCTATGGTCTCATACCATGGTGAATTGTATACATGCATGGAGAATTGAAAATGTGTAGAGAGTAAATAAATTATTAAAAATAAAATACTTGATGAAATTAAATGATTTCTTTTCCACATTATTCTCCTCTGTTCACTGAGCAAGTGGGTATTTTTATTTTATTTTTCTGATTTTTCTACACAAAGTTATGCATTTTTGAAGTTTAGGGAATTAAATAAATAGGAAAATATCCTAATTTCCTACTTATCCACGCGGTGCCAACTCAACCTAGGCATCTCCGAAGCGCCGCGTGTCGTCTTCTGATTCGGCGCTGCCATCCGACTCAGCGATCCAGGGCTCCGCGGGTCACGTACCAACGCGATGTCCGGCTCGATCCAGACCGTCCACTCGATACATGCTCGATCCGACGGCTCCTGGTCATCGTCTACGACTGGTGTGCACCCGTGACCGTAAACCTTCTAACCCTAATTTCTCACTCGATTCTCAACGGATTTTATTGTTCTTATGCTCTATGGATTCGTCTTGAGGAGACAAACACATCCATACGGTAAACATGTATTTAAATTGACAAACACATCCAGAGGGAGTTAGGGACTGGGATCAGCTGCTCTTGGCAAGGGAAGAACAACTGCAATGGCCACTGGGCATGGGGCAACTCAGCAAGGTGGAATTTAAATGCTTGGCTCCTTCCCATGTCTCGGCCATGGCGTTTTACAGTGACCAGTGCGGTGGCCGGTGAGGCATGTTTCACCTTTAGGTCCGGGTGGGTCGAGGCTGGAAGTTTGTGCGATCGATTGGCCATGGACATGTGTAAAGGGCTTGGATTAAAATGGTGTGGGGGAGAGGCCATTTTGTCTTGATTTGGGTCAACCCATCCTTTTGGGCTAGGTGCACCACCCAAGGCCTGGTTTTGGGCTGAAAAGAGTCACTTGGGTCAGCTAGGAGAAAATGGTGTGGTCTCCATCAAAATAGTTTAAGTTAATTTTGGGTTATGGTGTTGCATTAAAGAGGTTAAAATGGCTTAAGGAAGGCTTAAAAAAGGACTCCCTCCTCTTGCCATTAATGGCTTGGTGACAAGTCAAACCCCCATGGCTTCATGTGGCTTGTCCATGGCTTCGCATGTGGCTTCATTTGGCTCATCCTTGGCTTAGGAAAAGTGGATTCATTTATATGAAAAAGGAATTTGGAGATTTTGGCAATTTAGTGAAAAATTTAAATGGTGCTTGATTTAGGTTGATTTGATGATTGATTTGGGACTTAGGAATTGATTCCAATTAAAGGGATGATGAGAAGGAATTGTCATGTGGGCTTTGGGCTTTTGGATTTCACTTTGGATGGGCTTTCAAGATGGTTTAGAGAGTGAGCTTTTAGATTTCAAAACAAATTTTAGGATGAAAATTTTGCAAAGGATTGGATCCAATAAGTGTTGAATTTAATTTAGGAATGTTTCATGAATGATTTGGAATCAATTTGAAGTGGTTTGGGCTTGAATTGGGTTGGATTTGGACCTCTTTGGTAAATGGGCCAATGTAGGTCAAATTGGGCTAACTTGGGCCAATGTTGGGCTAGGGTTGAAATTGATGTAAAATAAATGCTAGGAAATGTTTATGGGAGTGTTTCAAAGAGGTTTTGGCTTTGGTTGGGTTTTGATTTTGGGGTTTGGGCTTATTTGGGTTAGGTTTGGGTTTAGGTCAAAATTTGGCCTTTTAGCTTTGGGTTGAATTTGAGTGGGGTTTGGGTCTAAATTTTGGGAAAATCATGTTAGTATTTTTCTTATGGGGATGTTAGGGAAGGTTTAGAAAAGATTTGGGGTTAATTAGAGTTAAATTGGTTTGGTTTGGGCTAGGTTTGGGTCATGGGTCCAAATTGGGCTTTAATGCCAAAAGTGAAATTGGATTCAAATGTCAATCAAACTGGACTTGGATTTGGTATAGATTGGTGTTGGGAATGTTAAATTGAAGTTTAGAATTGAATTGGACCAGAATTTGGGTCAATTGGATAGGTTTGGTTTGACATTGGGTTCACTTTGGGTTAAAATGGGTCAAATTGGGGGTTTTGACAAAAGTGTGGTATATTGACAAAATTGGCCCATGGTGTAGTTAAACAAAATGAAATTGGGAATATTTTGGATTTTCTGGAATTTTCTGGGAATTTTCTGAATTTTTGGATTTTTGGGTCAAGAGAGGCATTACGGGTATTTGGAGGGTATTGGGGGGTATTTTAGGAATTCTTGGTATTTTTGGCTATGAATGATCAATTTGAGTGGAGGTGAAATATTCAAGGTTAATTTTGGGGAATTTTGGGTGATTTGGATATTTTGAAAAATTTGGGTAATTTCAAGGGCATTTGGTAGGTTAGGCGGGTGTAGGGTCCCGGGGGTCAAAAATTGAAAATTTGCAAAATTGAAGATTGGGTAAATGTAAGTGGAATGAAATCATTTTGGTTGAGACATGAAGCCATATCAAGCCCACATGAGCCATGAAGGGACTCATTTGAGGCATTCACTATGTTGTTCCTAACCCTCTTAGCCAAGGGCTTAGGGGTTAAGGACCATCCATGTGAATCACCTTCATGAGTCAGGAGGTCAAGTTGGGTATAGGTGTGGTTTTAGGAGGTGTGTGAAAGTGTAGTGTATAAGTGTAGTATGTGTGTAAGTCAGCCCTCACCGGACCGAGCCACCTGTGGCAGTCCTAAGGCCAAAGAGTCCTATAGGAACCCATCCTTTAAACTTCCACATTTGATTTCAACCCTCTAGGTGATTAGGGGTTTACAATCAAGTTTGTGGAGTTTGCAGGGAGTTAAGAAGTGGTTTGAAATTCTAGGTGGTGGGCCCCAATTCTAATCCTCTAGGATAGTCAAAGGAAAAGCCTAAGGCTAGATCCTGAGTACTAAAAAGAAGAAGAGAAGACCACATCAAAAATGAGGTAAACAGTATGTTAAGCTTAACACCTCTTGGGAGGCATCCCAAGCTTATAAGTTTGTGTTTGTGTTTGCTTTTGTTGTTTTGTGGATTGTTTGTATTGGAGTGTTATGTTTATTATTGTGTAGAGATTACTTTGCTCTAATTAGGATTATGTGATTTGAAGGAGGAGAATCCATAGTCTTCTCATTGTGACTGGACTTTAGTATGTCTTTTGATGGTAGTAGGATTAACCTAGTCCTCAACACTTCAATTCTCAAACAAACATAAGGATTTATAAAAATCATGTTGAGTTTAAGCATTGAGAAGTTCATCTCAATTTTTTTACTTCCTATTTCTGAAACTGTTCTTCTATTATGATGGTTTGGTAAACCAGCTCTTACAGGGGCATCTGGATGATCGTTTCATTGAACTGACAAAGGTGTATACTGATACACCTAAAATATATAGTATTTTTATGCACATTTTTATGCCTATTTTTAATGATATTGCACTTTAATGGAATGTATTTTGTGTTTTTCTTGCAGGTATGATGAAAATGGATGGTCATGATGAAAGGAGCAAAATTGGATCAAATTTGGAGCAAAAAAATGAATAATCAAAATTTTGGCACAAGCGGCTAAGCGCCGCTGGGCTGGCACTTAGCCACCACAGTTAAAAATCGAAATTCAAATGAATTTGGCGCCAATTTTAAAGGGGATGGGAGGTAACTCTTGGTGGTAACTACAATAACTTCCTTTGGGCCGCAAGTTTGAATGAAGGGGTGTGTTCCTTGGTAGGTACATTAAATCTGGACACATTTCGAAGAGACACAAAGTCACCTTTTGGTTTACTATTTATAGAGAGTCTTGGGAAAGATTAGGAGACTCTTCCTTCACATTTTGAAGGATTCTTTCTTTCTTTCTTTTGTTCTTCCACTGCATTTTAAGAGTTTTTATTTTAGAGTAGGAGTAGAGAGTAGAAAGGAGAAAACGGTCGTAAAGAAGTCTTCTTCTTCCCACTTCTTTTCTTTCTTTTAGTTTAGTTTTTATTGAAGTCTGAAGTCTGTATTCTGAGTCATCGGAGTTGGAAGACTTGCTCTGAGGAGTAGTTTAGCGGAGAGTTAAGGTTTCAGACGAACTTCCTTAGTCTTGTGGAGAGGATTTTAAGATAAATGTTTACTTTTAATCTTTATATTAATACTTGCTTTCATTTATTAATTTTCATATTGTTTTTAATTTCAAATCAATGTGTTTTTTAATTTTCTCAATGCATTCTGAGTATTTTATTTTATCTTTTTTTTCTTCAATGGAGACGTAATTAATTTACAAAGAATTGTTGTGGAAAGTATAAGTGTTTAAAAGTTGGAAGAAGTTGTGAAGATTGATTCTAAAAACTTTGTTTACTTCTTAATTTAGCCAGTTAAGTTGTAGAATTTCTTGAGATTATGTAAGATCTAATGCAGTATTGTCTCATAAAAGTTAGTAAGAATCACATGCAATTATATGGGTGAGAATTTTAGTCCATATAATTGAATGTCTTATTAGAAGATATTTTTATGAATGGGAGTAAAATTTGAGGATTTTAGAGTGACAGGCTAAAACCCCTTAATTTGTTTTGAAGTTTTGAGTTTTGTTATGAGAAGTTAGCCTCCAGTTGGTGGGAATCGAGGGAACTCTAGAATGAGAGACTGGCATCTTCCCTGCCTAATCATGTTCAAAATAATAAAAATTTCAAAATAACCTATGTTCTTTATAGAACCAAGTAAGGGTAAAGAACATATTTGCTTCTATCTGTCACAACAAATTTAAATAATTCCACAACAATACTTTAAGAATTATTACTACTTCATAAAAGGAAAGAAAAAGATATTCTAGTTAATAGTGTTTTATATCCAGTTTTATTAGTTATTATAATTTTAATTTCTAGCTTAACATTTTATTAAGGAAATTTCTAAAGACAAATTAACTTTCAAAACTTTTCAAAACAAAGACATACTTTTTCAAAAACAATTAAAGGAAGTAAAAAGAAAATTTTCCGATTCCTTTAAAGATTTTCATATTTTCCCTGTGGGTTCGCTATCTCGGAGCTTAATAAAAAAGTCCTCTATTACTTGATAAACGATAAATATACTTGCGTTGTATCCCGTATTATAAAATCATAAGTTTCATATCTAAAATCATCAACGCATTTACTAGATGAAACTAAGTTTTTGGTGCCATTGCATTTATCGGGGATCGAGTTTTTGACGTCGTTGCCGAGGAAAATTAATTAAATTGCATTTTAAAGAGAAATAAGAAATTTTGAATTTTTACTTTTCTTTGTTTTTGTTAGTGTGTTGTGTTTTGTTTTGTTTTATTGTTGTATGCGTAGTTCAGGTTCTGAAGGACTTGTGCCTTACGATTCTGAATTAGAAAGAACTATCAGAAAAATCAAAAAAATTTAAAACACAGAAAAAGATAAAAATATTCAAGAAATGACAAATCATCAAAATCAAAATGTTGGCATCCATCAAGAATTAAGACCTTTAAGAGATTATATTAACCCTACAGTAGATGAACTTCGTTGTAGTATTCAAAAGCCTGCTATAGCTGCTAATTCTTTTGAGCTTAAACCTGCTATTATCCCAATGGTGTCTAATAATAAGTTTGGGGGAGCAACAACTGAAGATCCTAATTTTCATCGTGCTAATATTCTAGAGTTTTGTGCTACTTTTAAATATGATGGTGTTTCGGATGATGCTATTAGACTTAGACTTTTTCCTTTCTCACTAAGGGATAAAGCTAAAATGTGGTTACATTCGTTAGCACCTGGATCAATAAGAACTTGGGGTGAACTGTCACAAAATTCCTTGCTAAATATTTTCCTCCATCTAAGACTGCTAAGTTGAAAAATGATATAACATCTTTTTGTCAGTTTAAAGGGGAATCAATATATGAAGCATGAGAAAGATTTAGAGATCTTCTCAGGAAATGTCCACATCATGCGATACCAGATTAGTTAATAATTCAAATATTTTATAATGGATTAGTTGAATCTCTTATATCAATCATCGATGCTGCTGCTGGTGGATCATTAATGTCTAAACCATTTTCCGATGCTTATGCTTTAATTAAAGAAATGACTACTAATAATTTTCAATGGCCTTCTGAAAAGTTAAGTCCTAAAAAGGTAGCCAGTGTTTATGAAGATGATGCTTTTACAATGTTAGCAAATCAAGTTGCCGTTGTATCAAGGAAGATAGACCAATTTGGGATGAATTTTTCTCAGCCAAATGACATGATTGAAGAAAATTCATTAGGCCAAATGGTTGATAAACCAGAAACTGTGAATGCTATAATCAAACCTAACAACCCATATTCCAATTATTATAACCCAGGTTGGAAGAATCATCCAAATTTTAACTGGAATAAAAATAATCATGGTGGTGTTAATCAAAAATGGGGGAAAACCCAAGGCCCATTGGGGAATTGGAACAACCAAGGTAATAATAATAATAGATTAGCTTATCCTTCAGGTTATAATAATGCTTTACAAAATAAGGAGAAGAAGATGTCTTTGGAAGAAGTAGTATCACATATGGGAAATCAATTACAAATTCATGGAGCAACCATCAGAAATATTGAAAATCAATTGGAATAAATTGCAAATGCCTTAAGTAATAGATCCCAAGGAATGCTTCCAAGTAATACTGAAGTGAATCCAAGAGAAAAGAATAAAGAACAAGTGAAAGCAATTCAACTGAGAAGTGGAAAAGAATTGGAAGGTAGAGTTAAAAAAGAAACTGAAGTAGAGAAAGAATAAATTGAAAGACCTAAAGATGACACTCCAAAAGGTTTTGAGAGACCTATTTCTCCACCTAAGGTTGATTTAGATAAACCACCACCTCTATTTCCTCAGAGACTTCGTCAACAAAAGTTGGATAAGCAATTTTCAAAATTCTTGGAGATATTAAAGAAGCTTACCATCAATATTCCATTTCCTGAAGCCCTAGAACAAATGCCAAGCTATGCGAAATTTATGAAGGATATTCTTAATAAAAAGAGGAAGTTTGAAGAAAATGAGATTGTTGCACTTAGTGAGGAGTGCAGTGCGATAATTCAGAAAAAGCTTCCCGAAAAACTTAAAGATCCTGGTAGTTTCACAATTCCATGTGCAATCGGAGAAAGATTTTGTGGAAAGGCTTTATGTGATTTGGGTGTAAGCATTAACCTTATGCCTCTATCAATATTCAAAAGACTGGGACTAGGAGAAATAACCTCAACTACTATAACTCTGCAATTAGCAGATCGTTCGATCACATATCCTAAAGGAGTTATAGAAGATGTTTTGGTAAAAGTGGATTAATTTATTTTTCTTGTGGATTTCATTGTGTCAGATATGAAGGAAGATAAAGAGATACCCATAATATTGGGGAGACCTTTTCTAGCTCCAGGCAGAGCCCTGATAGATGTGCAAAAATGGGAATTAACGATGAGGGTTAATGATCAGACTGTTACATTTAATATTTCAAAATCGTTGAAATATCGTACTAGAGGTAAAGAAGATGAGTGTTATAGGATGAATGTTATTGAATATTTAAGTGAATGTCATTTCAAATCAACTTATGAAGAGAAAGTTGAAAGAGAAGAATTTGAATATAAACAAGAAGAGGAGTTATTTGATTTTGAAGATTTTCAAGAGGAAGATTTAAAGTTTGTTCGTGAAAGTTTTGAATTGATGGATATGACTGAAAAAGATAAATTTTATGGTCCATCAATTGAAAAACCTTCTGAACTTGATTTAAAAATGCTTCCTGATCATTTGAAGTATGTTTTTCTAGGTGAATCCTCAACCTTGCCTGTTATAATTTCCTCTCAATTAACTGAAAAAGAAGAAGAGGGTTTACTTAAATTTTAGAAGAAGCACAAGAAAGCCTTTGGATGGACAATTGCTGATATTAAAGGAATCAGTCCTTCAATTTGTTTGCACAGTATTCTTATGGAAGATATTTGCAAACCGCGGGCTGATTCTCAAAGGAGATTAAATCATATCATGCAAGACGTTGTTAAGAAAGAAATTTTAAAATGGTTGGATGCTGGAATTATCTACCCTATTTCAGATAGTGCATGGGTTAGTCATATTCACTGTGTTCCTAAGAAAGGAGGAGTAACTGTGACAGTTAATGAAAAGAATGAAATGATATCAACAAGACAAGTTACAGGGTGTGAAATATGCATTGATTATAGAAAGTTAAACCTTGCTACAAGGAAAGATCATTTTCCACTCCCTTTTCTAGATAAAATGTTGGATGGACTGGCTGGGCATAAATAATTTTGTTTTCTGGATGGATATACTGGTTACCACCAAATTCAAATTTCTCCTGAGGATCAAGAGAAAACTATGTTTACCAGTCCTTATGGTACCTTTGCTTTTAGAAGAATGCCCTTTGGTTTATGTAATGCCCCTGCTACATTTCAGAGATGTATGATGGCTATTTTTTGTGATTTAATTGAAAAAGGGATTGAAGTTATTATGAATGACTTTTTCAGTGTTTGGAATTTTGTTTGAATCTTGTTTAGAACATCTATCTAAAGTTCTAAAACACTGTGAAGAAACTAATTTGGTCCTTAATTTGGAAAAATGTCAATTTATAGTATCAGGAGGAATTGTTTTGGGACATCGGATTTCAGAAAAAGGTTTGGAGGTAGATCCTGCAAAAATTCATGTTATATCTAATTTTCCTTGTCCAACCAATGTAAGGGGAATTAGATGTTTTTAGAACATGCTGGATTCTATAGGCGTTACATCAAAGACTTTTCAAAGATTAAAAAACCTTTATGTCGTTTGCTGGAAAAGGATACAATTTTTAATTTTGATGATGATTACCTCAAAGCCTTTGAAACATTAAAAGAAAAATTAATGACTGCACATGTAATAATTTCACCAAATTGAGAAAAACCTTTTGAATTATTGTGTGATGCTAGTGATTATGCTATTGGTACTGTTTTGGGTCAAAAATATGATAAGATTTCAAAGTAATTTATTATGCTAGTAAAACTCTTAATGAAGCTCAAATTAATTATACCACTACTGAGAAAGAGTTATTAGCTATAGTATTTGCCTTTGATAAATTTCAATCATATTTAATTGGAACTAAATGTGTTGTGCATACGGATAATTCTGATATTAAATACTTAATGAAGAAAAATGATGCAAAACCAAGACTAATAAGATGGATTCTTCTTTTGCAAGAATTTGATTTTGAGATAGTAGATAGGAAGGGTTCTGATAATCAAATTGCTGATCATTTGTCCAGGCTAGAAATTGAAAAATCTCTCTGTGATATTGAAGAAATTAATGAACATTTTCCTGATGAGAAACTGTTCACTGTTTAAGAATGGCCTGTTCCGTGGTATGGTATGCAGACATAGTAAACTTTATTGTTAGTAATATTATACCCTATGGTTTGACATATCATGAAAAGAAGAAATTTCTGTCTGATGCTAAGACTTATTTTTGGGATGACCCATTTTTATATAAACAATGAAAGGATCTTATAATTCGAAGATGTGCACCTTTGGAAGAAACTTATGAAATTATTCAAAAATGTCATGATTCTGATTATGGGGAACATTTTGGAAGTGTTAAACTGCATATAAAATATTACAATCAGGATTTTATTGTCCTACAATATTTAACAATGTGAATGTTTATATTAAAAATTGTGATAGATGTCAGCGTGTAGGCAATATTTCTAGAAGAAATGAGATCCCCTCAATTATGTGTTGGAAGTTGAAATATTTGATGTTTGGGGACTAGATTTTATGGGACCATTTACACCATCTTTCGGAAATGTTTATATTTTGATAGCCGTAGACTATGTTTTGAAATGGATTGAAGTTATTGCTTTACCTCGATGTGATGCTCAAAGTGTTGCAAAGTTTTTAGAAAATAACATATGTTGCAAATTTGGAATACCAAGAGTAATCATAACTGATGGGGGAAGTCATTTTAGAAATGCGATTATTGGGAAGTTAGCAAAGAAATATCATATTAATCATCGCATTGCTACTGCTTATCATCCGCAGACAAGTGGTTTGGTTGAATTATCCAATCGTAAAATTAAAAGAATATTGGAAAAAACTGTTAATCCAAATAGAAAGGATTGGTCAATTAAATTGGATTATGCTTTGTGGGCCTATAGGACTGCTTACAGAACACATATAGGAATGTCCCTATATAGGCTAATTTTTGGAAAAGCTTGTCATTTACCTTTTGAACTTGAGCATAAAGCATATTGGGCTATTAAAGATTCAACTATAATTTGAAAGATGCTGCTGAAAAGAGATTATTGCAATTGAATGAGCTTAAAGAAATAAGGAATGAATCTTATTAAAATGCCAAGATTTATAAGGAAAAGATGAAGTTATGGCATGATCGAAAGATTTTTATCAAAAATCTTGTACCAGGACAAAAAGTTTTGTTGTATAATGCTAGATTGAGAATATTTTCTGGAAAACTTAACTCCAGGTGGATGGGTCCATTTATTGTGATAAAAGTTTATTCTTATGGAGCTGTAGATATTCAAGATCGTAAGACTGGAAAAATAATTAAAGTTAACGGACAAAGACTTAAACTATATTTTTTAGTCAATAAATCTAAATCTGATGAGAATTTGATGTTGGGCCACTCAGAATGAGTTCTGGGTATGTCAGGCTGAAGACGTTAAAACAAGCGCTTTGTGGGAGGCAACCCATATTTATCGGTGTGCTTTGCTTTATGTTTGTTTTATGTGTTTCGTTTTCTTTGTTTGGTTTGTTTTTATGTTTTTAGTGCTAGTAATTTGGAGTTTTTAAACTTATGTAGAGTTTATTTGACCTTAAATGATGATTAAGAGAAGTTGGAATGAAAATTTAGACACTTAGCGGACCTGTGATAAATTGTGCACTGGCGGCTGAGCGCCGACTAGTTGGCTCTTAAGTCCCACAATTATAAAAAACATGAAAAATGTGGATCTGGAAGCCTAGATCGTAGGGGAGAGGTTTTGGGAGTTATTTAGGAGTTTCTAAACATCTTGGGGAATATTCTAGCATTTCCCAAGTCTATAAAAAGGATCTAACTTAAGAAAAACACTTGCCCCAAGTCCTATTTTCATTTCTGAAGATCTAAGAAGAGAATTTTGAGTGCATCATGTCTTCCTAGGAGAACGAGATGAAGAAGAAGCAAGATTCTGTCAAAAGTAAGTTCATTAGTGATAGTGCTAAGGAGTTATTTAATGGATATCTCGCTGTTAGTATTCAAGGTATTGCAAAAATGATTGCAAAAATTGAAGCCCGAGTGACTTCAATTGAAGCAAAGATCAATGAAACTAACCTGCATTTGGATCACATGGGATGGCAACTCAAGATGCAATTCAATCATTCAAGGTACGTGGAATAAATAGATAAGGCGATGTTTGTAAAGAACAAATGGATTGAAGAAGATGATGTAAGAATGAACAATGATCGGCCGTTCTATCAAATTTATATTCTAGAAGGGTCAAATGAGAATAATGGTGGTCCAGGATACATTCCGCCTAATGGAGAATGGAATTAAGTGTGTTTTGTTTTTATTTGTTTAATGTTCTTATGTGTTATGTTAGTGTTCTTGTGTGTTATGTTTGGTGTGTATAGTGTTTTTAAATATTAACTATGCCTGAAGATGTGATAGTTACATCTTAGAGATGTATACTTATCAATCTGATATTAAAGTCTCTTGTATTTTGAGAATTTCAACCTTTATGTTTCGATAGAAATTCTAGTATTGTATTAAGTGTTATGTTTGTTTTTATATAAGTTTGTGTTTTTGTGAAATTTGTGTGGAATCATGGTTATTTAACTTTGATTTGGAGTATTGGAAGATTTGTGGGGAAAAATAATTATTTAGGAGTAATTAAGGGTAATTAACAAAGCGATTTAGTGCATATACCTTAATTATGAAAATTTGGGTACTGGCAGCTAAGCGCTAGAGTGCCGGCGCTTACGCGCCAGATTTCGCGGCTAAGAGCTGAAAGTTCGCACTTAGGCGCCAGTTCGTGAAAATTGTTCCCGAAAGTTAAAAACCTAAAAATTGACATTTTCAACCGCCCCATCGTCTTTAACCTTCATTTACCGTTAAAGAGGAGCCAAGGGTATCATTTTGTGGATCATTTAAGAGCCGATCTCAACAAAAATTGTTAGATTTGGATTCCTTGAGGTAACAACACTACTCCTAAGTAAAAAAAATTTTTTTTCACCATTATTTTAAGTACATTATGGAAAATCTTAATATCACTATTCATGGTGAAAATTTGAGGAAAAACTTGAGAAATTGCTTGGATATAGTGAAAATATATTTTGGAAGATATTTTAGCGAATTTAGTTTGATTTTGGAATTAATGGTGAATTTGTCGTGAATTTTTAGAGATGGCTCCAAAGTCAAAGCATGCACGAGAAAAGATGAAGTTTGATTCTGACAAATTTGTTAGTATAAAGGCTGAGGAACAATATGGCGATGCATTGCAGTCACATAAGTTAATTCCTGAGCATGTGTTTAGTAAGCCAGGAGAGGTGATTAAAGATATGATTGCTAGAAGAAACTGGGAGAATTACTGTTGCTTCTCCGCTGTTGCTGTTGTTTATGTGGTTAGAGAATTTTATGCAAATGTACCTGCTGCAGAAGAGAATCAAGTGATGGTTAGAAGGTAGGAGGTCAACTTTTCTTCTTGCAAAATCAATAATTTTTATGGACTACCTCCTGACATGTTCTGTTTTTATTCTAACTATCATCTTTTGGAAGGAGAATTAGATGAGATCATGGAATTTCTGACTGATGGAAGAGGATTATGGAAAATAACAAATGATAGAAGAGTGAACTTTCCTGCTTCCAAACTGAATGCCATTTCTAAGGCGTGGCATTATTTTATCTCATCTAAATTGTTACCTTTGAGTCATACTAGTGAAGTAACGAGAGAAAGAGTTGTGTTGAATCATTGTATTCAGCAAGGGAAGCTTATTGTCATTGGAAGTATAATTTATGATTATGTTTTGAACTGTGCTAGATCAACCACTACTGCAGGTATGAGATTTCCTTCCTTGATTCATTCACTATGTAAACGATCTGGAGTGAAGTTTGAAACCTGGGAAGAGGTACTTCAACCATTGAGACCAATTACTAGTGTAAACGTTGGTGTTTACACTGTACATTCAGAGTTTGGTTGGAGAGGAGGATTTGGTAAGGCTTTTACTGCTTCTGCTTCTGTTGCATTTACTTCTCGTGCTACTACTTCATGTGCTTAATCATCTACTGATTCACGGACTGGTTTATTAAGAGAAATTTTGTAAAAAGTGAGTCTTACTCGAGAGCATATGAAAGATATGGATGGTATGCTGGATAATGTGGAAAGATATATTATAAAACAAGATGAAAATGAGGAGAGTTATCAACAATATATGGATGGACTGATTAAAGGAGATCAGAGTGCGTAGATGCCCCCTCATCCATTCTACATACCTTATGTGCCATTGATCCCAGATAGATATAAGTGCAACGGCTCCAAAAACTTGGTACTGTTAGATAGTTTTTAGCGCCGTTAGATATAAGTGAGCTGATGATTTTAGATATGAAAATTATAATTTTATAATATAGGATACTATGCAAGTTTACGCATTGTTTATCAAGTAATATAGGACTTTCTGATTAAGCCCCGAGATATCGAACCCACAGGGAAAATGTGAAATCTTTAAAGGAATAAGAGAAATTATCTTTTTACTTTCTTTAATTTTTTTCGAAAAAGTATGTCTTGATTTTGAAAAGTTTTGAAAGTTGATATTTCTTTTGAAATTTTCTTAATAAAATGATAAACAAGAAATTTTAATTACAATAACTAATAACACTGGATGTAAAATACTATTAACAAGAATAACTTTTTCTTTCCTTTCTTGAAGTAGTAATAATTCTTAAAGTATTGTTGTGGAAGTATTCAATTTATTTTTGTGACAGATAGAAGCAAATGTGTTCTTTACCCTTACTTGGTTCTATAAAGAACATAGGTTAATTTGAAATTTATATTATTTTGAACATGGTTAGGCAGGGAAGATACCAGTATCTCACTCTAGAGTTCCCACGATTCCCATCACCTGGGGGCTAGCTTCTCATAACAAAACTCAAAACTGCAAATCAAATTAGGGGGTTTTAGCCTGTCACTCTAAAATCCTCTAATTTTAATCCCTTTTATAAAAATATCTTCTAATTTTACATTCACGTATATGGACTACAGTTCTCACCCATATAATTTCATGTGATTCTTACTAACTTTTATGAGACAATATCGCATTGGATCTTACATAATCTCAAGAAATTTTACAACTTAACAGGCCAAATTAAGAAGTAAACAAAGTTTTTAGAATCAATCTTCACAACTTCTTACAACTTTTCAACACTTATACTTCCACAACAATTCTCTTTAAATTAATTACTTCTCCGTTTAAGAAAGCAAATGATAGAGTAAACTACTCATAATGCATTGAGAAAATAGAAAAACATAATGATTTGAAATTAAAAACAACGATAAGAAAAATAATAAACGAAAACAAGTATTAATAAACTAAATAAAAGTAAACACTTATCTGAAAATCCTCTCCACAAGACTAAGGAAGTTCCTCTAAAACTTTGATTCTTTGCTAAAGTAATTCTCAGAGCAAGTCTCCCAACTCCGTTGACTCAAAATACAGACTTCAAACTTCAATAAAAACTAAACTAAAAGAAAGAAAAGAAGTGGGAAGAAGAATACTTCACTCCGACCCTTTTCTCCTTTCTACTCTCTACTCCTACTCTAAATAAAAAACTTTTAAAATGCAGTGGAAGAACAATGGAAGTACTCTACAAAATGTAGTGGAAGAGTCTCTTTAAAATGCCTCCCTAAATGTTTCCTAAGACTCTCTTTAAATAGTAAACCAAAAGGTGTCTTGGTGTCTCTTCAAAATGTTTCCAGATTCAATGTATCTACCAAGGAACGTGCCCCTTCATTCAAACTTGCAGCCCAAAGGAAGTTATGGACGTTACCAGCAAGAGTTGCCTCTCATCCCCTTTGAAATTGGTGTCAAATTCATTTGAATTTTGATTTTTAACTGTGACCATCCATTTTGGGTTTTTCTTTTTGCTTAGCCGCCAGTGCCAAATTTTTTGTTTTTGTTTTTTTTTTGCTCCAAATTTGATCCAATTTTGCTCCTTTCATCATGACCATCCATTTTCATCATACCTGTAAGAAAAACACAAAATACCTTCCATTAAAGTGCAATATCATTAAAAATAGGTATAAAAATGTGCATAAAAATACTATATATTTTAGGTGTATCAAAATCCCCCAAACTTAAAATGTTATTTGTCCTCAAGTGAAAGTTAATCTCATAGAACATTTTAGCATGCAAATTATGTAATGAGTTTCTTAGGAAGATAACAAAATTTTGTTCTAGAAATGGAATAGTCCAATTTAGAAAAAAATTCAGTAATTAAAACCAACTTAAAGTTTAGAAAGTTCTTAAGTAAAAGAAAATGATAAATATAAGTCTCTATCTATTTCAGAAATATTTGTAGATTTTTCAAAATATAGGATTCAAACATTTATTTTTCTAACTTAAAAATCTTTATTTGAAAAATAATTTTACTTACTATAGTACAACTTCAGGCTTTAGATTTTCTCTGAACTTATATCTTAAACTTTAGGTATGAAACCAATTTTTGATTAGGCCCTTAAATCCTCAAGCTTCTCCACCCTTTTCATATACTATATTTTTCACTTTTGTTTTTTATTTTTAAGGCAAGGATTACTATATCTGGATAGACCTTTAATGATTTTGAATTCCATCCTTCCATTTAAAATAAAGATCAGATATACATCTTTCACTTAAAAATCATAATAATAATATCTGAAAATTACTCTTCAATAAAAGAATTTTAAGCTTTGAAGAATAAAAGTCAAATCTTCTATTTATCCAAAAATACAAAACTTCTTACTAAAGATAGTTTAACTTTATTTAACACCTCTTCATTAAGAAAATTTTAACTTTAAGTTTTTCTTGATTACTATAAATTTTAACTAAATTCTTTTATTCATTTTTATATTCAAAATTTTGTTCCCCTAATATAACTTTATGTACATAATTGTTCTCAATCAAAAATAAGATTTATTTTTAAGTATTCTTGAGAATCAAATAAAATTTTAGGTTTTTGAAAATTACTATTACACACTACCACACAACAACATATAAATCAACAATAAAACAACAATAATACCTGAATATGCATAATAGATAAACAGTACAACTACAATCTACATACTATCAAGGTTCACATCACAACACAATCGTCAAACAAAATACTAGATAAAGTACACAGTGACACAACACATCAATACAATAATTAAAACAAACAACATACATCTACTGTTCATCCTCATCATCATAATCATCTTGCTCGTTCCAATCTCTGGATGGCACATAAGGTATATAGAATGGATGAGGTGGCCTCTCAGCACTCTGATCTCCTCTAATCAGTCTATCCAAATATTGCTGATAATTCTCCTCATATTCATCATGTTTTACAATATATCTCCCAACATTATCCAGCTTAACATCCATATCACTCACATGCTCTCGAGTAAGACTCACTTTTTTTTAAAATCTTTCTTAATAAACCAGTATGTGAATCAGTAGATGACAAAGCACGTGAATTAGTAGCACAAGAAGCAGAAGTAGCAAAAGCAGAACCAGTAGAAGCCCTACCAAATCCTCCTCTCCAGCCAAACTCTGAATTTACAGTGTAAGCACCAACATTTACACTAGTAATTGGTCTCAATGGCTGAAGTACCTCTTCCCAGGTTTCAAATTTCACTCCAGATCTTTCAAAGTGAATGAATTAAGGAAGGAAATCTCATACCTGCAGTCGTGGTTGATCTAGCACAGTTGAAAACATAATAAAAAACTATGCTTCTGATACCAATAGGCTTCCCATGTTGAATACAATGGTTCAACACCGCTCTTTCTCTCGTCACTTCACTGGTATGACTTGAAGGTAACAACTTGGATGAGATAAAATAATGTCACGCCTTAGAAATGGCATTCAATTTGGAAGTAGGAAAGTTTACACTTCTATCATTTGTAATTTTCCATAGTCCTCTTCCATCAGTCAGAAACTCCATAATCTCATCTAATTCTCCTTCCGAAGGATGATAGTTAGAATAAAAACAAAACATGTCAGGAGGTAGTCCATAAAAAGTATTGATTGCACCCGAAGAAATGTTTACTTCATGCCTCCTAACCATCACCTGATTTTCCTCTGTAGTAGGTAAATTTGCATAAAATTCTGTTGCCACAGAAACAACAACAACAGCGGAGAAGCAACAGTAATTCTGCCAGTTTCTTCTTGCAATCATATCTTCAATCACCTCTCCTAGCTTACTAAACACTCACTCAAGAATCAACTTACGTGATTGAAATGCATCGATGTATCATTCCTCAGCCCTCGAACTAACAAATTGGTCAGAATAAAACTTCGTCTTTTCTCTTGTATGCTTTGACTTTGGAGCCATCTCTAAAAATTCACAAAAAATTCACCATAAATTTCAAAATCAAACTAAACTTGCTAAATTATCTTCCAAAAGATATTTTCACTAAATCCAAGCAATTTCTCAAGTTTTTCCTCAAATATTCACCATAAATAGTGACTTTATGATCTTCCAAAATGTACTCAAAATACATGATGAAAATAAAAAATTTTTACTTAGGAGTAGTGCTCTTACCTCAAGGAATCCAAATCTAACAATTTTTGTTGAGATCGGCTCTTAAATGATCCACAATATGATATCCTAGGCTCCTCTTTCGCGGCAAAGCAAAGGTTGAAGACGATGGGGCGGTTGAAAATGACAATTTTCGGGTTTTTAACTTTTGGGAAGCAATTTTCGCGAACTAGCACCTAATTGCGAACTATAAGCGCTTAGCCGCGAAATCTGGAAAGTAAGCGCCGGCATTCTGGCGCTTAGCCGCCAGTACCCAAATTTTTATAATTAAGGTATATGCACTAAATCACTTAGTTAATTTCCCTTGATTACTCCAAAATAATTATTTTTCCGCACATGAATCTTCTAATACTCCAAATCAAAATTTAATAACCATTGATTCCACACAAATTTCACAATAACAAACTAATATTAAAATAAACGTAACATTCTATACAATACTAGAATTTTTATCCAAACATAAAGGATAAAATTCTTAAAATACAAGACATTATAATCTTAAACTGATAAGTGTACATCTCTAAGATGTACCCATCACATCATCAAGCATATATAAAAACATTAAACACACCAAACATGAACTCACAAGAGCACAAACATAACACATAAGACACTAAACAAATAGAAACAAAACACTTTTAATTCCACTCTCCATTAGGCAGAATATAACCAGGACCACTATTATTCTCATTTGACCCTTCAGGAATATAAATTTGATAGAAAGGGCGATCATTGTTCATTCTTATATTATCTTCTTCAATCCATTTTTACTTCACAAACATCGCCTTATCTATTTATTCCACATACCTTGAATGTTTGAATTACATCTTGAGTTGTCATCCCATGTGATCCAAATGTAAAGTAATATCATTGATCTTTGCTTATATTGAAGTCACTCGGGCTTCAATTTTTACAATCATCTCTGAAATACCTTGAATGCTAACAGCCAGATATCAATTAAATAACTCCTTAGCACTATCACTAATGAACTTACTTTTATCAGAATCTTGCTTCTTCTTCATCTCGTTCTCCCAGGAAGACATGGTGCTCAAAATTCTTTTCTTAGACTTCAAAAATGAAAATAAGATTTGGGGCAAGTGTTTTCCTTAAGTCAGGACCTTTTTATATACTTGGGAGATGCTAGAATATTCTCCAACACGTTTAGAATCTCCTAAATAACTCCCACAACTTCTCCCCCACGATTTAGGCTCTATATTCACATTTTTCACATTTTTTATATCTGTGGCGCCTAAGCGCCAACTAGTCGACGCTTAACCGCCAGTGCAGAATTTAGCACAGGTCTACTAAGTGTCAAAATTCTCATTCTGACTTTTCCAAATCATCAATTAAGGTCAGATAAACTCCACATATGTTTAAAAACTCCAAATTACTACCACTAAAAACATAAAAACAAACCAAACAAAGCAAACAAAACACACAAACAAACATAAAGCAAAGCAAACCGATAAATATGGGTTGCCTCCCACAAAGTGCTTTTTTTAACGTCTTCAGCCTAACATACCCAGAACTCATTCTGAGTGATCCAACATTAAATTCTCATCAGATTTAGATTTATTGACTGAAAAATATGGTTTAAGTCTATGTCCGTTAACTTTAAATATTTTTCCAGTCTTAGGATCTTGAATATCTACAGCTCCATAAGAATAAACTTTTATCACAATTAATGGACCCATCCACCTGGACTTAAGTTTTCCAGAAAATATTTTTAAACTAACATTATACAGCAAAACTTATTGTCCAGGTACAAGATTATTTGTAAGAATCTTCTGATTATGTCATAACTTCATCTTTTCCTTATAAATCTTAAAATTTTCATAAGATTCATTCCTTATTTTTTCAAGCTCATTCAATTGCAATAATCATTTTTTAGCAGCATCTTTCAAATTATAATTGAACTCTTTAATAGCCCAATAAGCCTTATGCTCAAGTTCAAAAGGTAAATGACAAGCTTTTCCAAAAATCTGCCTATATAGGGACATTCCTATAGATGTTCTGTAAGCAGTCCTATAGGCCTACAAAGCATAATCCAGTTTAATTGATCAAACCTTTCTATGTGGATTAACAGTTTTTCCAATATTCTTTTAATTTTACGATTGGATAATTCAACCAAACCACTTGCCTACGAATGATAAGCAGTAGCAATGCGATGATTATTATGATATTTCTTTGCCAACTTCCCAATAATCGCATTTCTAAAATGACTTCCTCCATCAGTTGTGATTACTCTTGGTATTCCAAATCTGTAAAATATATTGTTTTCTAAAAACTTTGCAACACTTTGAGCATCACATCGAGGTAAAGCAATAGCTTCAATCCATTTGGAAACATAGTTTAGTGCTATCAAAATATAAACATTTTCGAAAGATGGTGTAAATGGTCCCATAAAATCTAATCCCCAAACATCAAATATTTCAACTTCCAACATATAATTGAGAGGCATCTCATTTCTTCTAGAAATATTGCCTACATGCTGACATCTATCACAATTTTTAATATAAACATTCACATCCTTAAAAATTATAGACCAATAAAATCCTGATTGTAATATTTTATATGCAGTTTTATCACTTCCAAAATGTCCCCCATAATCAGAATCATGACATTTTTGAATAATTTCATAAGTTTCTTCCAAAGGTAAACATCTTCTAATTATAAGATCCTTTCCTTGTTTATATAAAATTGGATCATCCCAAAAATAAGTCTTAGCATTAGACAGAAATTTCTTCTTTTCATGATATGTCAAACCATAGGGTATAATATTACTAACAATAAAGTTTACTATGTCTGCATACCACGAAATACTCCATTCTTTAACAGTGAATAGTTTTTCATCAAAAAAATGTTCGTTAATTTCTTCAGTATCACAGAAAGATTTTTCTATTTCAAGCCTGGACAAATGATCAGCAATTTGATTATCAGAACCCTTCCTATCTACTATCTCAAAATCAAATTCTTGCAAAAGAAAAATCCATCTTATAAGTCTCGGTTTTGCATCATTTTTCATCATTAAGTATTTGATAGTAGAATGATCAGTATGCACAACACATTTAGTTCCAATTAAATATGATCAAAATTTACTAAAGGCAAATACTATGCTAATAACCCTTTCTCAGTAGTGGTATAATTAATTTGAGCTTCATTAAGAGTTTTACTAGCATAATAAATTACTTTGAAAATTTTATCATGTTTCTTACCCAAAACAGCACCAATAACATAATCACTAGCATCACACATTAATTCAAAAGGTTTTTCCCAATTTGGTGAAATTATTAAAAGTACAGTGATTAATTTTTCTTTTAATGTTTCAAAGACTTTACGACAATCATCATCAAAATAAAAAATTGCATCCTTTTCCAGTAAACGACATAAAGGATTTCTAATCTTTGAAAAATCTTTGATGTAACGCCTGTAGAATCCAACATGTCTTAAAAAACTTCTAATTCCCCTTACATTGGTTGGGCAAGGTAAATTAGATATAACTCGAATTTTTGCAGGATCTACCGCCGAACCTTTTTCTGAAATCTGATGTCCCAAAACAATTCCTCCTGTTACCATAAATAGACATTTTTCCTAATTAAGGACCAAATTAGTTTCTTCACAGTGTTGTAGAACTTTAGATAGATGTTCTAAACATGATTCAAATGAAATTCCAAACACTGAAAATTCATCCATAAAAAAATCAATCCCCTTTTCAATTAAATCACAAAAAATAGCCATCATACATCTCTGAAATGTAGCAGGTGATTACATAAATCAAAGGGCATTCTTCTAAAAGCAAACGTACCATAAGGATTGATAAACGTAGTTTTCTCTAGATCCTCAGGAGCAATTTGAATTTGGTGGTAACCAGTATATCCATCAAGAAAACAAATGTATTTATGCCCAGCCCGTCTATCCAACATTTGATCTAGAAAAGGGAGTGGAAAATGATTTTTCCTTGTTGTAAGGTTTAATTTTCTATAATCAATGCATATTCGGCACCTTGTAACTTGTCTTGTTGGTATCATTTCATTCTTTTCATTAACAGTCACAATTACTCCTCCTTTCTTAGGAACACAATGAATAAGACTAACCCATGCACTATCTGAAATAGGGTAGACAATTCCAGCATCCAACCATTTTAAAATTTCTTTCTTAACACCATCTTTCATGATAGGATTTAATCTCCTTTGGGGATCAGCCCGCGGTTTGCTATTATCTTCCATAAGAATTCTGTGCATACAAATTGAAGGACTGATTCCTTTAATATCAGCAATTGTCCATCCAAAGGCTTTCTTGTGCTTCTTCAGAATTTCAAGCAAACTCTCTTCTTCTTTTTCAGTTAATTGAGAGGAAATTATAACAGGCAAGGTTGAGGATTCACCAAGAAAAACATACTTCAAATGATTAGGAAGCATTTTTAACTCAAGTTCAGGAGGTCTTTCAATTGATGGACCATAAGATTTATCTTTTTCAGTCATATCCAACAATTCAAAACTTTCACGAACATACTTTAAATCTTCTTCTTGAAAATCTTCAGAATCAAATAACTCCTCTTCTTGCTTATATTCAAATTCTTTTCTTTCGACTTTCTCTTCATAAGATGATTTGAAATGACATTAACTTAAATATTGAATAACATCCATCCTAAAACACTCATCTTCTTTACCTCTTGCAGGATATTTCATCGATTTTGAAATAATAAATGTAACAGTCTGATCATTAACCCTCCTCGTTAATTCCCCTTTTTGCACATCTATCGTGGCTCTGCCTGTAGTTAGAAAAGGTCTCCCCAAAATTATGAGAATCTCTTTAACTTCCTCCATATCTAACACAATGAAATCCATAGGAAAAATAAATTGATCCACTTTTACCAAAACATCTTCTATAACTCCTTTAGGATATGTGATCGAACGATCTGCTAATTGTAGAGTTACAGTAGTCGGGGTTATTTCTCCTAGTCCCAGTCTTTTGAATATTGATAGAGGCATAAGGTTAATGCTTGCACACAAATCACATAAAGCTTTTCCACAGAATCTTTCTCCAATTGCACATGGAATATTGAAACTACCAGGATCTGTAAGTTTTTCAGGAAGCTTTTTTTGAATTATCGCACTGTACTCCTCACTAAGTGCAACAGTCTCATTTTCTTCAAACTTCCTCTTTTTATTAAGAATATCCTTCATAAATTTCGCATAACTTGGCATTTGTTCTAGGGCTTCAGCAAATGGAATATTAATGATAAGCTTCTTTAATATGTCCAAGAATTTTGAAAATTGCTTATCCAACTTTTGTTGACAAAGTCTCTGAGGAAATGGAGGTGGTGGTTTTTCTAAATCAACCTTAGGTGGAGAAATAGGTCTTTCAAAACCTTTTGGAGCGTCCTCTTTAGGTCTTTCAATCTCTTCTTTCTCTACTTCAGTTTCTTTTTGAACTCTACCTTCGAATTCTTTTCCACTTCTCAGTTGAATTGCTTTCACTTGTTCTTTATTCTTTTCTCTTGTATTCACTTTAGTATTACTTGAAAGCATTCCTTGGGATCTATTACTTACGGCATTTGTAATTTGTCCCAATTGATTTTAAATATTTCTGATGGTTGCTCCTTGATCTTGTAATTGATTTCCCATATGTGATACTACTTCTTCCATAGACAACTTCTTCTCCTTATTTTTTAAAGCATTGTTATAACCTGAAGGATAAGTTAATATATTATTATTATTATTACCTTGGTTGTTCCAATTCCCCAATGGGTTTACTTGGGTGTTCCCCCATTGTTGATTAACACCACCCTAATTATTGTTATTCCAGTTAAAATTTGGATGATTCTTCCAACTCGGGTTATAATAATTGGAATATGGGTTGTTAGGTTTGACTATAGCATTCACAGTCTCTGGTGAAGAATAAGAATCAACCATTTGGCCTAATGAATTTTCTTCAATCATGAGATTTGGCTGAGAAAAATTCATCCCAAATTGGTCTATCTTCCTTGATACACCAGCAACTTGATTTTCTAACATTGTAAAAGCATCATTTTCATAAAGACTGGCTACCTTTTTAGGATTTAACCTTTTAGAAGGCTATTGAAAATTATTAGTAGCCATTTCTTCAATTAAAGCATAAGCATCAGAAAATGGTTTAGACATTAATGATCCACAAGCAGCAGCATCGATGATTGATCTAAGAGATCCAACTAATCCATTATAAAAAGTTTGAATTATTAACCAATCTGGTATCGCATGATGTGGACATTTCCTGAGGAGATCTTTAAATCTTTCCCATGCTTCATATATTAATTCTCCTTCAAACTGACAAAAAGATGTTATATCATTTCTCAACTTAGCAGTCTTAGATGGTGGAAAATATTTAGTAAGGAATTTTTGTGACAGTTCACCCCAAGTTCTAATTGATCCAGGTGCTAACGAATGTAACCATATTTTAGCTTTATCCCTTAGTGAGAAAGGAAAAAGTCTGAGTCTAATAGCATCATACGAAACACCATCATCTTTAAAAGTAGCATACAACTCAGGAAAATTAGCAAGATGCAAATTAGGAACTTCAGTTGTTGCTCCCCTAAACTGATTATTTGACACCATTTGGATAATAGTAGGTTTAATCTCAAAAGAATTAGCAGCTACAACAGGGTTTTGAATACTAGCACGAAGTTCATCTACTATAGGGTTAACATAATCTCTTAAAGGTCTTAATTCTTGATGGATGCCAACATTTTGATTTTGACGATTTGCCATTTCTTGAATATTTTTTCTTTTTCTGTATTTTTAATTTTTTTTATTTTTCTAATAGTTCTTTCTAATTCAGAATCGTAAGGCACAAGTCCTTCAGAATCTGAACTACGCATACAACAATAAAACAAAACAAAATACAACACACTAAAAAAAAAGAAAAGTAAAAATTTATAATTTCTTAATTCTCTTTAAAATGTAATTTAAATTAATTTTCGCTGGCAACGGCACCAAAAACTTGATCCCCGGCAACGAAGCCAAAAACTTGATCCCCGACAGATATAAATACAACGGCGCCAAAAACTTTGTACCATCAGATATAAGGGCACTGATGATTTTAGATATGAAAATTATGATTTTATAATATGGGATACTACGCAACTATACATATCATTTATCAAGTAATATAGGACTTTCTGATTAAGCCCCGAGATATCGAACCCACAGGGAAAATATGAAATCTTTAAAGGAATCTGAGAAATTATCTTTTTATTTTCTTTAATTGTTTTCAAAAAAGTATGTCTTGATTTTGAAAATTTTTTAAGGTTTATATGTCTTTTGAAATTTTCTTAATAAAATGCTAAACAAGAAACTAAAACTACAATAACAAATAACACTAGATGTAAAATTCTATTAATTAGAATATCTTCTTCTTTCCTTTCATGAAGTAGTAATAATTCTTAAAGTATTGTTGTGGAAGTATTCAAATTTTTGTTATGACAGATAGAAGCAAATGTGTTCTTTACCCTTACTTGGTTTTATAAAGAACATATGTTAATTTGAAATTTATATTATTTTGAACATGGTTAGGCAGGGAAGATTCCAGTCTCTTACTCTAGAGTTCCCTCAATTCCCATCACCTGGGGGCTAACTTCTCATAACAAAACTCAAAACTTTAAACCAAATTAGGGGGTTTTAGCCTGCCACTCTAAAATCCTCTAATTTTACTCCCTTCTATAAAAATATCTTCTAATATTACATTTAATTATATGGACTACAGTTCTCAGCCATATAATTTCATTTGAGTCTTACAAACTTTTATGAGACAATACCGCATTGGATCTTACATAATCTCAAGAAATTTTACAACTTAATAGGCCAAATTAAGAAGTAAACAAAGTTTTTAGAATCAATCTTCACAACTTCTTCCAACTTTTAAACACTTATACTTTCCACAACAATTCTCTTTAAATTAATTACTTGTCCATTTAAGAAAGAAAAAGATAAAGTAAACTACTCAGAATGCATTGAGAAAATATAAAAACACATTGATTTGAAATTAAAAACAACGATAAGAAAAATAATAAATGAAAACAAGTATTAATAAACAAAATAAAAGTAAACACTTATCTGAAAATCCTCTCCACAAGACTAAGGAAGTTCCTCTGAAACTTTGACTCTTTGCTAAAGTAATTCTCAGAGCTAGTCTCCCAACTCTGTTAAATCAGAATACAAACTTCAGACTTCAATAAAAACTAAACTAAAAGAAGGAAAAGAAGTGGGAAGAAGAATACTTCACTCCGACCCTTTTCTCCTTTCTACTCTCTACTCTTACTCTAAATAAAAACTTTTAAAATGCAGTGGAAGAAAAATGGAAGTACTCTTCAAAATGCAGTGGAAGAGTCTCCTCAAATTGCCTCCCAAAATCTTTCCTAAGACTCTCTTTAAATAATAAACCAAAAGGTGCCTTAGTGTCTCTTCAAAATGTGTCCAGATTCGATGTATCTACCAAGAAACACACGCCTTCATTCAAACTTGCTGCCCAAAGGAAGTTATGGACATTACCACCAAGAGTTGCATCCCATCCCCTTTGAAATTAGCACCAAATTCATTTGAATTTTGATTTTTAACTGTGGCGGCTAAGCACCGGCCCAGCGGCTCTTACCCGCCAGTGCCAAATTTTTTATTTTTCATTTTTTTTGCTCCAAATTTGATCCAATTTTGCTCCTTTCATTATGACCATCCATTTTCATCATACCTGCAAGTAAAACACAAAATACCTTCCATTAAGGTGCCATATTATTAAAAATTATTATAAAAATGTGTATAAAAATACTATATATTTTAGGTGTATCAGCCATCTGGGATTGGAACGAGCAAGATGATGATGATGATGAGGATGATGAGTAGATTTGTGTTATTTTTTTGTTGTGGTGTTGTTAGTGATGTATGTTTGTTTTGTTAGTATTTTGTTTGATAATTATGTGTGATGTGAACCTTGATAGTATGCAGATTATAGTTGTACTATTTTTCTGTTATGCATATTCAGATGTATTGTTGTTGTTGTGTTGCTATTTTATATGTTACTTTGTAGTAGTGTATGAAATAGTAAATGTTTTTTTTTATGTGTATGTTATGTCAAAGTTTTTAATAGTGTGTACCTTAATTCAAAATCTGTTAGGAGATTATAAACTACTATTGGGAACTTCTACTTAGGAAACTAAATGTTTAAAATTTTTCAAATTCCAATATCATCTGTTATCTGTATTAGTGTTTTATTTTAGTTGGTGTGTATTTGCTTTGAAAACCTCCACTACTGTAGAAGTCTTTTTGAAATTTTTACTTTTCTATGTATAAAAAAAATATGTTTTGAAAAACTAAATTTGATTTCATTTTACTCCTGTTATTTAAATTGTTATACTTGCATATTAGGATAATAAAAATTCCATCAAGCATGATATGTCAGTTTTTATTTCTCACCCATATATCATTTTTTATGCTTAAATGTTTTATCTTAATTAAAAAATTAAAGTTTCGGGGGGGGGGATTTATTTTTAAAAACAAAGATTTTCAAAAACCTAAAATTTTATTTGATTCGCAAGAATACTTAAAAATAAATCATATTTTTGATTGAGAACAATTATGTACCTGAAGTTATATTAGGGGAACAAAATTTTGAATATAGAAATGAATAAAAGAATTTAGTTAAAATTTATAGTAATCATGAAAAACTTAGAGTTAAAATTTTCTTAGTGAAGAGGTGTTAAATAAAGTTAAACTATCTTTAGTAAGAAGTTTTATATTTTTGGATAAATAGAAGATTTGACTTTTATTCTTCGAAGCTTATATTTCTTTTATTGAAAAGTAATTTTCAGATACTGATATTATGATTTTTAAGTAAAAGATGTACATCTGACCTTAATTTTAAATGGATGGGTGGAATTCAAAATCATTAAAAGACTATCCAGATATAGTAATCCTTGCCTTATAAAAAAAAAGAGAGAAAAAGTAAAATTTTGTTATCTTTCAAAGAAACTCATTACATAATTTGCATGCTAAAATATTTTATGAGATTAACTGTCACTTGAGGACAAGTAATATTTTAAGTTTATGGGATTTTGATACACCTAAAATATATAGTATTTTTATGCACATTTTTATACCTATTTTTAATGATATTGCACTTTAATGGAAGGTATTTTGTGTTTTTCTTGCAGGTATGATGAAAATGAATGGTCATGATGAAAGGAGCAGAATTGGATCAAATTTGGAGCAAAAAAAAGGAAAATCAAAATTTTGGCATTGGTGGCTAAGTACCGCTGGGCCGGCGCTTAGCCGCCACAGTTAAAAATCGAAACTCAAATGAATTTGGCGCCAATTTCAAAGGGAATGGGATGCAACTCTTGCTGGTAACTACCATAACATTCTTTGGGCGACAAGTTTGAATGAAGGGGTGTGTTCCTTGGCAGATACATTGAATCTAGACACATTTTGAAAAGACACCAAGGAACCTTTTAGTTTACTATTTATAGAGAGTCTTAAAAAATATTAGAAGACTCTTCCTTTGCATTTTAAAGGATTCTTTCTTTGTTTCTTTTATTCTTCCACTGCATTTTAAGAGTTTTTATTTTAGAGTAGGAGTAGAGAGTAGAAATGAGAAAAGGGTCGGAGTGAAGTCTTCTTCTTCCCACTTCTTTTCTTTCTTTTAGTTTATTTTTTTTTTGAAGTCTGAAGTCTGTATTTTGAGTCATCGTAGTTGGGAGACTTACTCTGATGAGTAGTTTAGAGAAGAGTCAAAGTTTCAGAGGAACTTCCTTAGTCTTGTGGAGAGGATTTTTAGATAAGTGTTTACTTTTATTCTTTATATTAATACTTGCTTTCGTTTATTATTTTTCTTATTATTTTTAATTTCAAATCAATGTATTTTTGTATTTTCTCAATGCTTTCTGAGTAGTTTACTTTATCTTTTTCTTTCTTAAATGAAGAAGTAATTATTTTACAAAGAATTATTGTGGAAAGTATAAGTGTTTAAAAGTTGGAAGAAGTTGTGAAGATTGATTCTAAAAACTTTGTTTACTTCTTAATTTGGCCTGTTAAGTTGTAGAATTTCTTGAGATTATGTAAGATCCAATGTGTTATTGTCTCATAAAAGTTAATAAGAATCACATGCAATTATATGGGTGAGAATTGTAGTCCATATAATTGAATGTTATATTAGAAGATTTTTATGAAAGAGAGTAAAATTAGAGGATTTTAGAGTGGCAGGCTAAAACCCCCTAATTTGGTTTGAAGTTTTGAGTTTTGTTATGACAAGTTAGCCCCTAGGTGGTGGGAATCGAGGGAACTCTAGTGTGAGAGACTGGTATCTTCCCTGCCTAACCAAGTTCAAAATAATAAAAATTTCAAATCAACCTATGTTCTTTATAGCACCAAGTAAGGGTAAAGAACACATTTCCTTCTATCTGTCACAACAAATTTAAATACTTCCACAACAATACTTTAATAATTATTATTACTTCATAAAAGGAAAGAAAAAGATATTCTAGTTAATAGTGTTTTACATCTAGAGTTATTAATTATTATAATTTTAATTTCTTGCTTAACATTTTATTAAGGAAATTTCTAAAGACAAATCAACTTTCAAAACTTTTCAAAATCAAGACATACTTTTTCAAAAACAATTAAAGAAAGTAAAAAGATAATTTTTTTATTCCTTTAAAGATTTTCATATTTTCCCTGTGGGTTCGATATCTCGGGGCTTAATCAAAAAGTCCTATATTACTTGATAAACGATACGTATACTTGCGTAGTATCCCATATTATAAAATCATAAGTTTCATATCTAAAATCATCAGCTCATTTACTGAACAGAACCAAGTTTTTGGCGCCGATGCATTTATCGGTGATCACATACTTTATCGGTCATTATATTACTTAGAAGTTGACAACACAAAAGCCAGTAGCAAATGCACTTTCTGGACTTGAATATCCATAAAAAAATAAGTAAAAGTACCAAGCATTCAATAGAAGGGGATTCCGCTGGAGATATAGAAATAAGGAAGATATATGTGATGAGAAGGGGAATGAATAATCCTCCTTTAACTTTAGCATAAAATATTGTACATGTTATTAGTATGCATGCTTAAAGACTTAGGGAGGATCAAATATTGTAATTATGAGATCAAAACCAAATCTAGGTCAGCTGCAAAGGTGTGAGGGCCCCTGGTACATAAGTGCCAAAAGTGGATTTGGCGTCTAGGTGCCCACAAAATAGTGTGCCAAGGCACCACTATAGGCAGACCAATTCCTAGCCGCTGCTATTAGGTGCTTATGCTCCAATTTCAACTACTATAAAATTCCTTAAACTCGATCAGTTCAGGTCATTTTCATGAAAATTTCCTCCCTAAAACTTCTTTGGAGACTTAGTGCTGACACTTCGGGCTCCCCTTTGCCATCCATTTTTGCTTGAATCTTGAAGCTTTTACAAGTAGAAACCACTTCCATGAGTTAAAATCTACTCTTTGAGCTTTTTGTTTCAATTTTCTTTCATAGTTTTTAGAATTTTTTGTGGAGACATTAGAAAAAAAGGATTTTTAGGTAAATATATTGATTTAGCCCATAACTTGCATATTGTTTGCATTGACATCAATTCTTAGCCTTATTCCTTTACATTTTCATTGTTATTTATTAGTTATTGCTCCTAAACAAAAGGAGAAAAGTCCAAATCTTCATATGACAAAAATTTTTTGTTACCTCGAAATCTCAAGAGCATTACAATGAAATTTTAGTGTTGAAGAAGATGATAGTTGAGAGGGGATTCATTAGCCCTAGAGGAGCAATTAAATGTATGATTGTTTGGTGTAGCTAAGAGAGTTTTTGCTACAATACTTCTGTAGTGACGGTGATTTCTTTAGTTAGGGAATTCCATGCCAACCTCCTTGTTGCCTCTGACGATTTGATATTTTTGATAGAGAAGAAGGTCAGAAATTTCTCTTAATGAATTAATGCATTATTTTCATTGGGAGACCTTCCCAAGAGTTTATTCTACAGCTTTGTCCCTTCTAATTTTGAGATAGCGAGATTATCAGATTCTTGTTCGATGGGGGAGGGGTGTAAAAGGTAAGAAATTCCATATGGTAAATTTTCATCATCTAAATTAAATTCACCCTCCTAGTCTTGGCATCACTTCATTTTTCCCAAGCTACTACCATTTACTAATTAGAGTGAGGTTATAGGAGAGAGAAACTCTCTCAACTAATGCATCCAAATCATGAGATCTTTAGATATAGCAGCTTTGATCTATCATTCCAATATCAATGCTAAAAAGGGGGGAACCACTATAGGGTTAGGACATCCTTCCACTATTTTTGCCCTTTGTCAGAATTCTAGTGTTGGATTTGAGGGATGGGAGGAGCTGCTTCATCCTTTAAAGCCCATTTCCAAGGTAAATGTGAGTTTATATACTAGGCACACTACTTTTAGGCACGGAGCGAGTTCTTCTCAACCTTCTTCCTCTTCTCAGCCTTCCACATTTTATTCCCAACCTCATCCTTCTACTAGTATAGTTTTTATGTCAGAGAGATTGAAGACGCTGGAAGATGGGATTGATTTACCAAAAATATATAGTGTTTTTAAGAACATTTTTATACCTATTTTTTATGATATTACACATTAATGGAAGGTATTTTCATTTTTTTCTCGCAGGTATGATTAATATCAATGATTGTGCTGAAAGGACCAAAATAGGATCAAATTTTGAGCAAAAATTGAAAAGTGTGCAAATTTGTCCTCTAGCGCCTAAGCGCCAGATGGCTGGCACATAGGTGCCATAGTCATAGTAATGAATTTAAATTAATTTTGGCTCCATTTTAAAGGGATTTTTTTAGCACCTTTAGTTTAAACTTCATTAACTTCCCATTGGCGCTAAAATTCATTTAAAATTTGAATGAATGGATGCATCTCTTGGTAGATTCATTGAATCTGGACATAATTTGAAGAGACACCAAAGCACCTTTTGGAGAATTAATAAAATGAAGACTTAAGATCAGAAAAAGAGAAGAGTACTGAAAAGGAAATTTCGGCGAGAAGTTGGAGAAAAGCTTGAAGTGGTTCAAGGGAAAGAGGAAGAAAGAGAGCCTTCTTCTCATCATATTTTCTTTACTTTTCCACTTTACTTTATCATAGTTTATATTAGAATTTAGGAGAGTCAATCCTTAGAGTTGGGCCCCAACTTCTAAGGAGTTATCTATTGAAAAGCAAAAGTTTTCGAGGAACTTCAATAGTCTTGTGGAGAGGATTTTCAGATAAGTTTTTATCTTTGTTTTTACATTTGGTTTTAAAGTAAGACTAGTTGTGTTTTCACTATGTTTTCTTCTTTCAAATCAAATTGTGTGTTTGTTTTCTCCATGAGTTCTGAATAGTTTTCTTTATCTTTCTTCCTTTTAATTGATGAAGTAATTAAACTATGGAAGGAATTTGTATGAAGTATAGGTGTTTAATGTTGAAAGAAGTTGTGATGACTCCACTAACTTGCACTTCATTTACCTGTTGATTTGACCAATTGAGATGTTAAAATTTGTTGTAAGAACATGTAAAACCAATGCGGTATTGTCTGAATCAACAATTAGAGTGAATCCCATGAATTTCTATGGGTGAGAATTGTAGTCCATATATTTGAGTGCAAATAAATAAGGAGATATGTTTTTTAATGGGGGGTAAAATTAGAAGACTTTAGAGTGACAGGCTAAAGCCCCTTAATTTTGTTTGATTTTCTAAATGTTTTTATGAGATGTTAGCCTCTAGGTGGAGGGAATAGAGGGAACTCTAGAGTAAAAGTTGGTATCTTCCCTGCCTAACCCATCTACAAAATTTCAAAACATCCAATTAACCAATGTTCTTTATAGAACTAAGTAAGGGTAAAGAATATAATTGCTCTAATTAGGCTCAACACATTTAGATAATTCCACAATGAAATTTTATAATTATTACTTATTCATTAAAAGAGTAAAAATATATTTTATTCTCATTGCTTTCATATCATTTTTACAGTCTTGATAATTTTAATTGCCTGCTTTACTTTTTATAAAAAATACCAAAAATAATTTTCAATCTTTCTATCTTAAAACATACTTTACAAAATTAATTTAAAAAGTAAAAACTTATTTTTCTTATTTCTTTAAAATTTTAGATATTTTCTTATTTCTTTAAAATTGTAGACATTTTCGTGTTCGTTCGATATCTCGAGGCTTCATCAGAAAGTCCTATATTACTTAATAAACGATACGTATACTTGCATAGAATCTCATATTATAAAACAATTAAAATATATCTCTTATTTGCTTTGGAATCAATTTTTTGGCGCAATTACAAGGAGAAGAGATATTATCATTGAAACAAAATATAACGTGTAAAACGTAAGCATAAATATTCAAGGATAAAGTTTTTGGCGTCGTTGTCGGGGAAATTAATTAAAATTTCATATAAAAAATATTAAGAAAAATAAAATTTTTCTACTTTTTTTTTTACTTTTCTTTGCTTTTGTTAGTGTGTTTTATTTTATTTTATTTTATTATTGTGTATGCGTAGTTCAGGTTCTGAGGAACTTGTGCCTTACGATTTTGAATTTGAGAGAACTATCAGAAAAATATTAAAAATTAAAAATACTGAAATAATAAATTTATTCAAGAAATGATGAATCAAGAAAATCAACATGTTCGCATCCATCAAGAATTCAGACCTTTCAGAGAAAATGCTAACCCTACAGTGGGTAAACTTCATGGTAGTATTCAACACCCTGCTGTAGTTGCTAATTCATTTAAACTTAAACCTGCTATTATCCAAATGGTATCTAATAATCATTTTTGGGGTGCTCCAACTAAAGATCTTAATTTACATCTTGCCAATTTTCTAGAATTTTGTGCTACTTTTAAATACGATGGTCTTTCGAATGATGCTATTAGACTTAGACTTTTCCCTTTCTCACTATGGGATAAAGCTAAGATATGGTTAAATTCGTTAGCACCTGGATCTATCAGAACTTGGGGTGATTTAGAACAAAAATTTCTTGCTAAATATTTTCCATCATCAAAGACTGCGAAGCTTAAAAATGATATAACATCTTTTTTTCAGTTTGAAGGTGAATCTATATATGATGCATGTGAACGATTTAAAAATCTCCTAAGAGAGTGTCCACATCATTTGATACCAGATTGGTTAATAATTCAGACTTTTTACAATGGATTAGTTAGATCTCTTAGATCTATTATCGATGTCGTTGCTGGTGGTTCATTGATGTATAAACAGCTTGCTCATGCTTATGCTTTAATTGAAGAAATGGCTACTAATAATTTTCAATGTCCTTCTGAAAAGTTAAATCCTCATGATGCTTATGATTTAATTGAATAAATGGCTACTAATAATTTTCAATGTCCTTCTGAAAGGTTAAATCATCAAAAGGTAGCCAATATTCATGAAAATGATGCTTTTATGATGCTAGCAAATCAAGTTGTTGTAATTTCAAGGAAGATAGACCAATTTGGGATTAATTTTTCTCAGCTAACTTCTATGATTGAGGAAAATTCATTAGGTCAAATTGTTGATTCTCAAACATCATTAGAAATTTTGAATGCAATAAGCCTAATAACCCATATTCCAATTCGTATAACCCAGGTAGGAAAAATCATCCAAACTTTAACTAGAATACCAATAATCAGGGTGGTAGTAATCAACAATGGGGGAACAATCAAGTAAACCCATTGGGGAACTGGAACAACAAAGGGAATAATAATTATAGACCAACCTATCCTCCAGGTTTTATCAATACTTCACAATTTTAAAAGAATAAGTTGTCTATTAAAGAAGTTGAGTTGCAAATGGGAAATCAATTGCAAAGCCAAGGATCTACAATCAGAAATATTGAGAATCAATTGGGACAAATTGCCAATTCATTAAGTAATAGATCACAAGGAACGCTTCCAAGTAATACTGAAATAAATCTAAGTGACAAGAATAAAGAGCAAGCAAATGCAATTAAACTGAGAAGTGGAAGAGAGTTGGAAGGTAGAGTTCAAAAAGAGATTGAAGTAAGGAAAGTTGAGTTTGAAGAACCAAAAGAGGACGCTCTGAAAGGTTTGGAAAGTCCTATTTCTTCACCTAAGAATGATTTAGAAAAGCCACCACCTCCATTTCTTCAGAGACATCGACAACAACAGTTGGATAAGCAATTTTCAAAGTTCTTGGAGATATTTAAGAAGCTTACAATCAGCGCTCCATTTGTTGAAGCCTTAGAATAGATGCCAAGCTATGTAAAATTTATGAAGGATATTCTTGACAGAAAAATGATGTTTGAAGATAATGAAATTGTTGCACTTAATGAGAAGTGTAGTACAATAATTCAGAAAAAGCATCCTGAAAAGCTTAAAAATCCTGGTTGTTTCACAGTTCCATGTGCGGTCGGAGATAGATTTTATGGAAAAGCTTTTTTGTGATTTGGGTGCAAGCATGAACCTTATGCCATTATCAAAATTCAAAAGACTAGGATTAGAAGAAATAGGCCCTGCTACTGTAACTCTGCAATTAGCGGATTGTTGGATCACATATCATAAATGAGTTATAGAAGATGTTTTGTGAAAGTAGATCAATTTATCTTTCATGATGATTTTATTGTGCTGGATATGGAAAAAGATAAAGAGATACCCATAATTTTAGGGAGACCTTTCCTAGCCACAGGCAGAGCGAAGATAGATCTGCAAAAAAGGGGAATTAACAATGAGAGTCAATGACTAAACTGTTACATTCAATAATTCAAAATCAATGAAACATCCTGCAAGAGGTTAAGATGATGATTGCTACTGGATGGATGTTATCAGATAATTGAGAAATTTGAAAGTGAAGAATCGCATCATGAGCAAGAACAGGAATTACAAAATCTTGAAGATTTTCATTAGGTAGAGTGAAATTATGTTCATGAAAATTTAAATTGTTGGAGATGACTGAAAAGATGAATCTGTTGGTCCATCAATTGAAAAACCTCTTGAACATAATTTAAAGTTGCTACCTAACCATTTAAAGTATGCCTTTTTAGGTGATTCATCAACTTTACCAGTTATAATTTCCTCTCAATTAACTGAAAAAGAAAAAGAGAGTTTGCTTGATATTTTAAAGAAATACAAGAAAGCCTTTGGATAGAAAATAGCTGATATTAAAGGAATCAGTTCTTCAATTTGTATGCATAAAATCCTTATGGAAGATAACTGTAAACCTAGGGCTGGTCCACAAAGGAGATTAAATCCTATTATGAAAGAAGTTGTTAAGAAATAAATTTTAAAATGGTTGAATGCTGGAATTATCTACACTATTTCATATAGTGCATGGGATAGTCATATTCTCTGTGTTCCTAAGAAAGGAGGAGTTACTGTGCTTATTAATGAAAAGAATGAGATTATACCAACAAGACGAGTTACAGGGTGGAGAATATGCATTGATTATAGAAAATTAAACATTGCCACAAGGAAAGATCATTTTCCACTTCCCTTTCAAGATCAGATGTTGGATAGAGTGTCTGGGCATAAATATTTTTGTCTTTTGGATGGATATACTAGTTACCACCAAATACAAATTGTTTATGAGGATCAAGAGAAAACAAAGTTTACTAGTCCTTATGGTACATTTGCTTTTAGAAGAATGTCCTTTGGTTTATGTAATGCCCCTACTACATTTCAAATATGTATGTTGAAAATTTTCTGTGATTTAATTGAAAAAGGGATTGATGTTTTTTGGATGACTTTTCAGTGTTTGGAATTTCATTTGAATCATGTTTAGAACATCTGCTTAAAGTTCTAAAATGTTGTGAAGAAACTAATTTGGTCCTTAACTGAGAAAAATGCCAATTTATGGTAGTTGGAGGAATTGTTTTGGGATGTCGTATATCAGAAAATGGTATGGAGGTAGATCCTACACAAATTCAAGTGATCTCTAATTTACCTTGCCTAACAAATGTAAAGGGAATTAGAAGTGTTTTAGGAGATGTTGGATTCTACAGGCATTATAATAAAGACTTTTCAAAACTTTCAAAACCTTTATGTTGTTTAGTGGAAAAAGATGTGATTTTTTATTTTGATGATGAATGCCTAAAAGCTTTTGAAATATTAAAAGAAAAAATAATCACTGCACCTGTTATAGTTTCACCAAAATGGGAAAAACCTTTTGAATTAATGTGTGATAATAGTGAATACGCTATTGGAGCTATCTTAGGTCAGAAATATGATAACATTTTCAAAGTAATTTACTATGCTAGTAAAACTCTTAATTAAGCTTAAGTTAATTATACCACTAATTAGAAAGAGTTAATAGCTATAGTATTTGCCTTTGATAAACTCATATCATATTTAATTGGAAAAAAATGTGTAGTGCATACTGACCATTTTTGTATTAAATATTTAATGAAGAAGAAGGATGCATAACCGAGACTGATAAGATGGATTCTTCTATTGCAAGTATTTTATTTTGAGATAGTAGATAGGAATGGTGCTGATAATCAAATTGCTGATCATCTGTCCATGCTTGAAACTGAAAAATCTCTCTATGATGCTGAAAAAATCAATGAACATTTTCCTGATGAAAAATTATTCACTATTAATAAGTAGAGTGTTTTGTTGTATGCCGTCATTGTAAACTTTATTGTCAGTGATATTTTACTTTATGGTTTGACATACCAGGAGAGGAAGAAATTTTTATCTGAAGATAAGACTTACTTTTGGGATGACCCATTTTTATATAAATAAGGAAAGGATCTGATCATTTGAAGATGTGTGCCTTTAGAAGAAACATATGAAATTATTCAAAAATTTCATAATTTTTATTATGGAGGACATTTTGGAGTTGATAAAACTGCATATAAAATATTACAATCTGGATTTTATTGGCATACACTTTTTAAGGATGTTAATGCTTATATTAAAAATTGTGATCGATGTCAATGTGTAGGCAATATTTCTAGAGGAAATGAGATGCCCCTTAATAATATGTTGGAAGTTGAAATATTTGATATTTGGGGATTAGATTTCATAGGACCATTTATGCTATATTTCAGAAATATATACATTTTGATAGCAGTAGACTATGTATCCCAATAGCTAGAAGCTGCTGCTTTACCTCGATGTGACGCTCAAAGTGTTGCAAAGTTTTTAAGAATGAATATATTTTACAGATTTGGAATACCAAGAGTAATCATAACTGATGGATGAAGTCATTTTTGAAATGCGATTATGGAAAAGTTAGCAAAGAAATATCATATTGACCATAGCATTGTTATTGCTTATCATCCACAAACAAATGATTTGGTTGAATTATCCAATTATGAAATTAAAAGAAAATTGGAAAAGAATGTTAATCCAAACAGAAAGTATTGGTCAATCAAACTGGATTATGCTTTGTGGGCCTATAGGATTACCTACAAAACTTCGAGAGGAATGTCCCCATATCGGCTAAGAAAAGCTTGTCATTTACCAGGTCAACATGAGCATAAAGCATATTGGAATATTAATAAATTTAATTATAAATTGAAAGATTCTAGAGAAAAGAGATTATTGCAATTAAATGAGCTTGAAGAGATAAGGACTGAATCTTATGAAAATGCTAAGATTTATAAATAAAAGATGAAGTTGTGGCATGATCGGAAGATTCTTACTAAAAGTTTTGAGTTAGGGTAAAAAGTTTTGTTGTATAAAGCTAGATTGAGAATATTTGCTGGAAAACTTAAGTCCAGGTGGATGGGTCCATTTATTGTAATGAATGTTTATTCCTATGGAGCTGTGGATATTCAAGATCCTAAGACTGGAAAAATATTTAAAGTTAATGGCCATAGACTTAATCCTTAATTTTTGAGTGGATCAATCTACACTCGATGATAATATGATGTTGGTTCACTCAAAATAAGCTGTGGGAATGTCAGGCTTAAGACGTTAAACCAAGCGCTTTGTGGGAGGCAACCGATAGTTATCGGTATGCTTTGCTTTATGTTTGCTTTATGTGATTTGTTTTGTTTGTTTTTGAGATTATGTGGTAGTATTTTAGAGTTTTTTTATGTTATATAGGTTTTTATTTGACCTTATTTGATGACTTAGGGAAGTTAGAATGAAGATTTGGATGTTTAGCAGGAATGAGCACTGGCGGCTATGCGCCGCAGGTTGGCGCTTAGGCGCCGGAGTTACTAAAAACATGAAAAATGATGTTTTAGAATCCTAAATCGTGGGGAAGTATATTTGGGATTATTTGAGAGTTTTAACACGCCTAGGGTCGGTTTTAAGACTTCCCAAGTTTATAAAAAGACCCTGAATTAAAGAAATACTTGCCCCAGTACTTATTTTTATTCCTGAGTCTAAGGAAGAGTATTTTGAGTGCAAAAATGTCTTCTTAGGAGAGCGAGGTTAAGAATAAAGAGGAAGCCAACAAGAAGAAGTTCATCAGTGAGAGTGCGCAAGAATTATTGAACGGATTTCTGGACGTTAATATTCAAGGAATTGCAGAAAAGCTTGCAAAGATCAAAGTTAATGTAAATCAATTGAAGCAAGGGTAAATGAAACTAATGCACATTTAGCGTACATAAGATGACAACTCAAAATGCAATTTAATCATACAAGTCATGTGGAAGAAGCAGATAAGGTGATGTTTCTGAAAACCAAATTGTTAGAAGAAGAAGATGTGAGAGCTTTTTATCATCGCCCGTTCTATCATATTAATATTCCAGATGGTTCAAATGGAAATAATAGTGGTTCTGGATATATTCTGCCTACTGGAGATTGAAATTAAATTATGTATAGTCTTATGGTTTGTTATTTTATGTTTAGTGCTTTGTATTAGTGATTTATGTTTGTGTTTTGTTGCACTTTAATTTGATGTTTGTTAAATCTTCATGATGTAAATTTGTGTTTAATGATTTGAGTTATGAACTTATGTATTGGGTAATTTCATCTAAGGTGTTTGGATAGAAATTTTTAGTTTGTAATAAGTGTGGTTTGTTATTAATGAAATATAAGTTTGTGTTTGGGCGAAATTTGTTTGGAATTAATGGAAATTTTAGTGTAATTTTAGAGATTAGAAGACTTTAAGAGGGAGAAATGATTATTTGAAGTGATTAAGGGGGACTAACTAAGTGTTTTTGTGCAATTAAATTAATTGTCAAAATCTGAACACTTGTGTCTAAGAGCCAGACCATCGGCACTTAAGCGTCAGATCTCGCTGCTCCACGCATAGGCGCCGGTTTAAAAAAACCGGTCTTCCGCAGTTAAAAACCCAAAATTTCCCATTTTTAACCCCCCCCATCACCTTCAAACTCTTGATTTCGCAAAAAAGGAGCCTAGAGCATCACTAAGTTGGATCATCTAAGAGCCGATTTTAATGAAATTTTTTGGATTTGAATTCCTTAAGGTATGAGTACTTCTCCTAAGCAAATTTTTTGATTTTCACCATGTATTTTGAGTACATTATAGAAAAATCTTAAAAACACTATTCATGGTGAAATTTTGAGGAAAAGCATGAGAAATTATATGGATTTTGTGGAAATTACCTTTGGAAGTTAAGTTAGCAAGATTAGTTTGATTTTGGAATTTATGGTGAATTTTTTGTGAAGTTTTAGTGATGGCTCCAAAGTCGAAGCGCTCAAAAAAGAAGGCAAGATTTGATTCTGACAAGTTTGTTTGTTTTAGAGCAAAGGATCGATACGTTGACGCACTATCATCATGTAATTTCATTCCAAAATGAGTTTTTAGCAATCCAGGAGGAGATATTGAGAAGATGATTGCTAGAAAAAATTGGGAAAAGTATTATTGCTTCTCCGCTTTCACTGTTGTTTCTATGGTAAGAGAGTTTTACGCTAACTTGCTAGAAGCAGAGGAAAACATAGTGATTGTTCGAGGACAACAATTGAATTTTTCTTTTGTCGTAATTAATACTTTTTTCTGATTGCCTCTTGTCGGCATATTTTTAGGTTGAGTGTTGTATTTTAAAAAGGGGGTCGCCTAACAGAAATTGTCGAAGAACTTTAAATTTTAAATTTAGTTTAAATATATATAATTTAGAAAGTAGTATTTGATTTTGAAAATGATTTTTAAGTTTGAAAATTTTAAGATACGAAATCAAACCAATCTCACATCCCGAATAGTTTATATAAACGAGCACCGCATCACAAACCATGTATATATCCCGAAGAATAGACTACTGCTTGATGATAGGGCTCGATTAAATAAACTAGAAGATTTGTGACATCTGTTTGGTCTACGAACCAATTTTATAAGCCGACAGGTTCCCCTGCTTAATATAAAGGAATTAAGCAGGGTTTATATTACCTAGTTTCTTAAAGTTCCCTATAGAGGCAAGCCCCTATAGTTAATTACATTCTAAGTGACGGGAATCACTTAAGAAAACTCTCGATAATGATTAGTAGTTTTGCTCTCAGGAATTTCAAAGTTTAAGGTTTTCAAAGGATTTGTGTTTTAGAAATTTCAATAGGGAATGGATTAAATTTGGAACAATTTATTTTAAGAGTCCAAAGAAAGAGAAGTAAGAGAAGCTGAAGATCCAAGAAGAATCATGGCATCTTCTCAAACTATCCTATTATTTGGCTTCAATTTGGGAATTTTATTTTGATTTTGCAATCTTGTCAATTTTAATTGATTAGGATTTATATTTGTATGACATGATCATACAAATAGCATTGAAGATGTGAGGGTTTATGCTGTACTAAACGACTACCTCGGAATCCTAAGACCGGTTAGGGCTTAATTTACATAACATGATTATGCAAATGCCTAACAAAAGGGTTGAGGATTTATGTTTCACTAGGCAAACTACCTCGAAATCCTACGGTTTGGTTGTTTAAAACTAGGAAAGGTTTTGCTGAAGTATATTCAAGTTTTGCTGATGACGATGACCGTGCTGCCCACCATGCTCCAAGCTCCTTATTGTTGCAGAGGTTTAGTTTTAGAAGTCATAAATCGGCAGATGAGAGAAGTGTTTTGGTTTAGAGAAAATCTTAAAATCCAAGTGTTTTTAATATTTTAATTAAAACAAATCTTAAAGTTATTTAAATAGAACCGATTAAGATCCCACGGTTCTGTCATGCCGGCACCGTTATTTTCATCAAATTCACTTAGTTTGGATGAATTTGCTAAACTCAACTGAATGAGTTCCACACTTTCATTTATACCATGGGAAATCCCATTAGCAACACGTGGGTTACATCTTCTGAGGTATTCCCGATCATTCAATGAGACGTTTTGATTTAGTTGTGATTGTAGTTTTGTTGTTCTATTTGTGATTAAATTTTGAGTTGTTTTATATTTTGGAATGTTGTGGCTGTGAATTTTATCTTGCAATGACTTTTAATTTAGTTTCAGTTTCAGTTCAGGGACTACCCTAAAGGTTTTGGTTTTCATGCAACAGTTTTATTTAACTTGCAAGAAAAGTAAAGTACAGTGCATGTAAGTAAATTGTAATAAAATAAAAGCGTACTTGGAGGGTCTTCCCGTCATCCCAAGCTGCACTTAAAACACATGTTAAGGCATTTAAATATTTCAACAGATACCTAGGTAAAGCTAAGGAAAGGGTTTTAGTTGTCTACCAAATTCCTAATCCTATAACTAGTCATCTCCTATGACGTCTAGTTTCTTGGTTTGGTTTTAAAGATAATTTTCTTCATCAAAGAACAATTAGATTCAATTGTTCTTCTAAAACATCCCGTCATGTTGAGGAAGTGCTTAGGACGAGTCCTAAACATCTTTTCAATATTTCTGAGTTTGTTTTGAGTCTAAGTAAATTTAATTGCACAGGTGAATTAATCATTCAGGAGTTTAATTAAACTTTATCTCTTGTTCATTTAACTTAGGTATTTGATTACCTGGTGAATGAAGTGACATCTAACTTAATACTCTACTTAAGAGTTATAATAATTAAAGCCTTTAAGAGCAAGTTGGTTTATCGAGAATTTTAATCATTCTTAATTTAAGGTTTAAGTTAATGGTTTAAAGTGTTTTAATTTAATTATGAGGTTTTAATTAATAATTTTAAGTTTGAAATAGTGTTCAAATTATTTTAGATTTAATTCTTAATGATTTCATTTAGGTTTGTTGTTAAATGATTTTAATTTAATTTAATTCAATTTGATTTTAATTTAATTTGAATTTGATTTAATTTTACTTTAATTTTAATTTAATTTAATTTTAATTTAATTTAATTTTAATTTAATTTAATTTTAATTTAATTTAATTTTAATTTAACTTAATTTTAATTTAATTTAATTTTAATTTAATTTAAATTTAATTGAATTTTAGTTTTAATTTATTTTAATTTAATTTAATTTAATTTAATTTAATTTTAATTTCAGTTTAATTTTAATTTAAATTTTAGTTATTAATTTTAGTTTAACTTTAATTTTAATTTAATTTTAATTTAATTTAATTTAATTTTAGTTTTAATTTTAGTTTTAATTGTAGTTTTAATTGACAATTTTGATTATTATGTTAATTTTTAATTAAGAATTAAATATTGCAAAAGTGACTTATTTAGGGTTTTTTTAATTAAAGAATAAATATCTTTTTAATAATATCTCTATTTTAATAATCCAAATTTAAATATATTATTTCCAAAATTTAAATCATTTAATTAATTATAGTTTCATTTTTGATATTTTCAAAGTGTTTAATGGGTTTCTACCCCTTAATTTACCTACGTTTCAATCATCCAAGAGAAAGTTAAAATCAAATATTTTACCCCCCATTTTGATTAAACCTAAAGTTTTAATTAAGGGTTAAAATTTTTAATTACCTTTAAGCCCTTTTAAGCTTATTTATTTCATAACTCACTAAATTGAGCTCAAATGAATTTGAAATTTTTATGTCACCTCACTCACATGTCAATTAAGACATTAGAGGAGAAAATGTGATTTTTCTGAATTTAATTTATTTATATATAATTATTTTTACAAAGTTTTATTTAAGGGTTTTCAAAGAAAATTCAACAACAAGACCAAGGAAAGATTTCTATCCTTAAAAAAATTATGGGATGTTCTTAATGACCATAGGACCACTTGGACAAATTTTGGGGATTTTTTGAATTATATTTTATTTATTATAATTATTTTGATTTTTTGAGTATTAATTAATTATAAAATAAAATTAAAGTTAAAAAATGGATTTTATATATTTCTTAAATCTCTCTGACCTCAAGGAGTTCAGAGAAACAAATTTTATAATTTTCTGATTTTTCTTTGATTTATTAGAATTATTTTAGTGAAAAAGGTTAAAAACTCATTTTTTAATATTAAAAATTACATTAAGCCTTTAAAATTCAATATTTTATCCTAGGGACTTAGGAAAAATATGTGGTTTGTTCCTAAGTGATTAGGAATCAAAATGTGACATTTTTATGATTTTTAATATTTTTGTGATTTTTATTATTTTTTAATTATTAAAATATTAAAATATTGTGAAAAATCAACTTTTTAGAAAATTCCAATTTAATTTTCCTGAAATCCCCTGATATCAGAGAAGCTCCAAATTCTTTTTTGTGAATTTTTGAAAAGTATTTTTGGAGTTAAGAATTTTTAAAGTTCCATTTTGCTCATGAGGTTTAGTTAATCCATTTGGTGGGGTTAATCAAGTCCAATTGATTTCAAATTTTTATGTGAGGTCTCTCTAATACTAAAGATCAGTGGAGAATTGTTTTCAAGTTAATTTGGTGTATGGTTATCCCTAATAAAATCAAATTCAATTTTAGGGGTTTAGGCCAATTAAGGTTATTATGTATGAATTAACTCAAAATATATTTTTCATAGGGTCCTCTAGTCCTAAGGAACATCACAAAATTTTACTAGAATTTATTTTACAACATGCTAATTATTGGAATTAAAATACCTAAAACAGTGACATGAACTTGAAAATTCAATAACTTTTCACAGAGATGGCCTATGACATTGAAAAATTCAGGGAATGTTCCCAAGATCAGAGGCTTCAAAAGCCCTATGGTCTCATGCCATGGTGAATTGTCTATGCAAATGAAGAATCAAAATACTGAAAATAGTAAATAAATTATTAAAAATAAAACACTCATCCAATTAACTTGATTTCTTTTCCACATTATTCTCCTCTATTCACTGAGAAAGAGGGTATTTTTATTTTATTCTTGTGATTTTTCTATGCAAAGATATGAATTTTTGAAGTTCTGGTATTTAAATAATTCAAAACAATACCCTAATTTCCTCCTTATCCACGCTACGCCGCATCAACCTCGGCATCTCCGAAAGCCCACGCGTCGCGCTGTGATTCGGCGCCACCATTTGACTCAGCTCTCCAGGGGCCCGCGATTCACGTACCTTTGAGCTTTCCGGCGTGATCTCGACCTTCCGCTCGATACACGCGCGATCCAATGGCTTATGGTCATCGTCTACGATTGGTGTGCACACGTGACCGTCCACACTAAAACCCTAATATCTCACTCGATTCTTAATGGACTTTTGTGTTCTTATGCTCTATGGATTCATCTTGAAGAGACGAACACATCTATATAGTTTATAGGCTATGAAATTAACCTAAACAAAATGGAGAATCGCTGGAAGCTCGAGAGGAAGAGTGAGTTCATACCTTTGCTCAGAGAAGTGAAGCTTCGATCTGAGAGTTGTGTCAACTTCGATTGAGTCCAGGCAAGCTCCAAATGAAGTCCCTAGCTGTGGGGAATTGTCCAAGTATGAAAGTGACCAAGGCCGATCACAAAGCTTGGAGGCTTGAAGCAATGGCTGGCCTGGTGAGGGGGCTTTTGCTGGAGAACTTCTCCTCTTGGTCTGGTGAAGGTGTAGGACCAATCAATTTGGAGATTGGCTTACTGTGGTGAAGTGTCCTGTTTTTTGGGTTTATTTTCAACTCAGAAATTGAGCTCTGTTAATGAGGATTAGGGCAAACAAACACTGAGGATCAACTGCTCTGGGTTAGGAGAAGGTCCTGGAGCAATTTTGGCAGAGTTTCCTTAAGGTCTGGTTCATCACCTTGTTTGGCCGAGAGGTGAGTGGGTTTAAATAGAGGTGGCTGGAGGGCTTCCCAGGGGTAATTGGAGGTTTGGATCAACTGCTCAGGGCAAGGGAAGAACAACTACAATGGCCATTTAGGTTGGGACAAGTCAGCTAGTTCAAATTGAATTTTTGATTCAAATCAAGCCTCTCAGCCTGGTGGTTTCCTCCAGCTGTGGTGGCTGGCCGGCCAGGCATGGGTCACCCTCAGGGTAAGGGAGGTCAGTGCTTGAGTTTTGTGAGTTAAATTGACAAATGCCAAGTGTAAAGGAGTTGAATCAAAGTGGAAGGGGGAAGGGATCATTTTGGGCTTAGTTTGGTCAAAGGCATGGATTTGGGTTTGGTGCACCCACCAAGGCCTGATTTGGGCTGAAGGGAATCATATGGCTCAGCTGAATTGGAGTGGAGAAGTCTCCATCCATGGTGAGGTGGCTAAGCATGGTTTAGTGTGTATCATGGATGAGGTTAAAAAGGCTTAAGAAAGGGGCCCCTCCATTTGCCATAAATGACATGGTGAAGTGTCAAAACTCTCATGGCTTCATATGGCTTATAAATGGCTCACATTTGGCTTACATTTGGCTTGGAAAAGGTTGGCTTGTTTCATGAAAAAGGGTTTTAAGGATTTTTGGTATTTAAAGGTAATTTGGCATGTGGCTTGACTTGGAATGACTTGATTATTGATTTAGGACTTAGGGATGATTTCAATTAAATGTATGGTGAGAAGAATTTGTCATGTGGGCTTTAGAGCCAATTTTGGGCTTTTGGATTTGGTGAGAATGGGCTTTTAGAATGGTTTAAGAAAGTGGGCTTTTAGATTTTAAAATGGACTTTTGGATGAAGAATTTTTTGAAAGACGATGCTAAATAAATGTTGGGTTTAGTTTAGGGATGTTTTATGAATGGTTTGGAATCAATTTGGTGTGATTTGGAGTAGAATTGGGTTGAATTCGGGCTTTAGATGGGCCAAATTGGGCTAACTTGGGTTAAGTTTGGGATAAAGTTGGATTTGATGTAAAATTAATGTTGAGAAATGTTCATGGGAGTGTCACAAAGAGTTTTCAACTTTGGTTGGGCTTCGATTTTGGGATTTGGGCCCATTTGGGTTCATGGTGGGTTTAGGTCAATTTAAGGGATTTGGGTTTTGGATTAGGTTTGGGTGGAGTTTAGGTTCAAATTTTGGGCAAATCAAGATAGTTTTTTTTATGGGGATGTTAGGAAGGCTTTAGGAAAGATTTGGCGCCAATCGGAGTTGAATTGGGCTAGGTTTCGGTCATGGGTCAAAATTGGGCCTTAGGCTTCAAATTGAAATTGGGCCCAAATTTTAATCAAATTGGAGTTGGACTTGGTCTAAATTGATATTGAGGATATTTAATTGAAGTTTAGAATTGAATTGGACTAGAATGGAGGTCAATTGGGGTGGTTTGGTTTGACATTGGGTTCACTTGGGTTAAAAATGGGTCACATTGGGGGTTTTGGTAAAAGTGAGGTAAATTGGCTAAATTGGCCCATCATGTAGTTGAACAAAATGAAATTGGGAATATTTGGGATTTTCTGGAATTTTTTGGGAATTTTTGGAATTTTTGGATCTTTGGGGTAGAAGGGTATTTTGGTAGTTTTGGGGGGACTTAGGGGTATTTTTGGAAATTTTGATATTTTTGGCCAAAGATGGTCAATTTGAGTGGTGGGAAGTGTTTAGGATTGATTTTGAGGGATCTTCGATGATTTAGGTAATTTTGCAAATTTGGGTGATTTCAAGGGTATTTGGTAGGTTTGGTGGGTCCGGGGCCCCGGGGGTCAAGAATTGAAATTTTGAAAAAAAGGAAGATTGATCAAGTGTGAGTGAAATGAAATCATTTTGGTTGAGCCATGAAGCCATATTAAGCCCATATGAGCCATGAGAGGACTCATTTGAGGCATTCAATATGTTGTTCCTAACCCTCTTAGCCAGGGGCTTAGGGGTTAAGGACCATCCATATGAATTACCTACATGAGTCAATAAGTCAAGTTGGGTGAGAGTGTGGTTTTAGGACTTGGAATATGTGTGAGAGTGTAGTGTATGTGCAAGTCAACCCTCACCGAACCGAGCCGCCCAGGGTATTCCTAAGGCCAAGAAGTCCTATAGGGAACTAATCCTTTAAACCTCCACATTTGATTTCAACCCTCTAGGTGATTAGGGGTCTACAATCAAGCTTGTGGTGTTTGCAGGGAGTCAAGAGGTGTTTGAACTTTGTAAAGGGTGAGTTCCACTTCTAGTCCTCTAGGATTAGTCAAAGGAAAAGCCTAAGGCTAGATCATATGTACTAAAGAGAGGATAAAAATACCTCATCAAAAATGAGGTCAACAAGTGGACCCCATATAGGTGTGGTGTGCTAACCAAGCACACCCCGCGTATTGGCATTGACCAAAGAGATCAAAAAGACCAACACAAATGTCCAAGTGACAAACTTAGGACGAAGGAGAAGAATTTCCGCTGGGGAGTATCAGGAATATTTCCAAGACAGGAGATTCCAGAACTCTCGCTGGGGAATGGAAAAGGAGGTGAACTCCAAATCACAAGATATGGGGAAATTTGATTTAGATTTCAGTTTACTTTTAAATTTCAAGTTTTAATGTGTGAGTTTGGATTTCAATTTGAAGTTTAATTTAAAAATTGATTTAAGGAAATTTTGAATTTGAAATTTGGATTTGAAATGAGAATTGAAACCTAGATATCAACCTCGGGATTACGAAGAGAACTGGAATTTAGGTACCAGCCTCGGAGTGAGAATTGGAGTTTAAGTATCGACGCAAAAAGGGATGAGAATCAGAATTTAGTTACTGATCTCGAAATGAGAGTCAGAATTTAGGTACCGACCTCACAAAGGATGAGAATCAGAATTTAGGTACTGATCTCGAGAGTGTGAGATTTGAAATTTAAGTATCAAACCTGAAAGAGAATCGAAATTTATGTATCGATCTCGGATGAGAGTTGGAATTTAGGTACTGACCTCTAAGGAAAAGAACTGGAATTTAGGTACCAGTCTCGGAATTTAGAATTGAAATTTAGGTATCAATTCGAAAGAGAATCGAAATTTAGGTATCGATCTCGAATGAGAGTCGGAATTTAGGTACCAACCTCGAAGGAAGAGAACTGGAATTTAGGTACCGTCTCGGAAATTTAGAATTGAAATTTAGGTATCAATTCAAAAGAGAATCAAAATTTAGGTATTGATCTCGAATGAGAGTCGGAATTTAGGTACCGACCTCAAAGGAAGAGAATTGAAATTTAGGTACCAGTCTCGGAATTTAGAATTGAAATTTAGGTATCAATTCGAAAGAGAATCAAAATTTATGTATTGATCTCGAAAGATGGGAATCAGAATTTAGGTACTGATCCCAGAATGAGAACTGGAATTTAGGTACCAGTCTCGGAAATTTAGAATTAAAATTTAGGTATCAATTCGAAAGAGAATCGAAATTTAAGTATCAATCTCAAATGAGAGTCAAAATTTAGGTACCAACCTTGAAGGAAGAGAACTGGAATTTAGGTACCAGTCTTGGAAGAGAATCGAAATTTAAGTATCGATCTCTAAAAGAGAGTCGAAATTTAGGTACCGACCTCGAAATGAGAGCTGGAATTTAGGTACAAGTCTCGGCAATTTGAAAAAGGACTAGAAGTTTGGCTCTAGCCTCGAAGATTTATCTGCATGAAGAGGGACCCAGTCTCATGCTATCAGAACCAAATCAAACAAAGTTCGTGGCTCCATGTCAATAGAACTAGTCGATCCTCTAAGACACAGAAGAAAGAGAATTGAAAGGAGTCGGTAAGGGTACCAAGCTGAAATGACTTGACTTAACGACAAGTCGAAGAGAATATATTCAAATTTCAAAGGAGTTTCAAACAGATTTCGATTGAGAGAAGAACTGAAAGGTTTGAATCAGAGGATTCAGATCGTAATTCAATTTGAGATTTAGATTCATTTTGTTTGTCCTTTAATGATCCCATTTTTTTTTTAATTTTTGTTATTTATTTAGTGTTCATGTGAATTTGAAATTCATTTTAATATTCAGATTTTTAGGAAAAGTTCTCATTTATTTTCTTTTCCTTTCTATTCTTCGTTCAAAGTTCATTTAACTCTAATGGTGTTTCCCAGTCAATTTGCACAAAAAAGAGATGAAGGCAAAATATGATGTAGTCGTTTTCATTCCAACTTGCTGAAAGTACATCATACAACTTGATCTAGTTATGATGACATTTTCTTCAGAAATTTAATATCTCATACAATCCATGTAAATCCAAAATGGACTGCATAAAATTCTTATTGATCCATCCAAAAGCGTTTGTCAAAAAATCCATGTCTGAATGGTAAGAAACATGGGCAATAACATCACTTTCCAAGCAACCCTTGGCAGGAATGCCGCATGGATGTGCATTAGAGGTGTGCTATTTCCCATGTAACTCACAGCTCGTAGGGCCGGAGACTCTCCAATTCTGGATATGGTTGAAAGTGGTAAGGCATTTTTCTATCATCCATTCTTCTAAAAGTAACCGAGATCCGCTCCACAGACACTCTTGGAATGCAATGCTTCGCAATGTCTGCTCTGTTTCCTTTTAACACCAGGACGGAACCTACCGGTAGTGGTATCTCCACTGGCCCTCGGAACTCACCGGGGCCTATAATCCGGAGGTCAGATCTGAACATGATGTTGCACTAGCTGAGGAATGACACTGTGCAGAAGGGTCTAACAAAGTCATGATGGTCTATATGCGGAGGTATGCAGTCGCCTTCCTTGTAGATGTTGATAATGCAACTGTTGGGTATGCAATTTGTAGGCAGTACCCTCCATGTTATCATCCTTTTCACCATTCTCTTGGTGACTCTTGGCATTGGATCCAACTCACTGCGACGGAGTATCCCTGGTGGATTTCCTTTTCTGTCTGTGGCAAAATTGTAGCAACATCCGCATTGGATTGTAACTCTTCCCTTTCCCGACATCCATCTTCGGGGTTCTGAATATGTCTTTTCTCTTAGGCGGCCAGCTTGACCCATTTTCTGCAATTCGAGGATGCAATCTACAATTTGTTGTTGCTCATAATATGAGAAAACATCTGTATGTAGCTCGAGGCCTTCCAAGATGTTGACCCTCTTGTTTCCAATTCTTTCAAAGTATTCAAAGGTTTTCTTCTCGACTAGCTGCATTTTTTCTAGCTCGTATTCCGGGATTATCTGAATTCCTTGGTATCTAGTAACATACTGCGGAATGTATGGCTCAACCCCAGCACGTTCTTCTGTATGTCTCGACTCCTCGGGGATAATCTCCATAGAGACATCCTCCGGGGTTGCTTTTGCAACAAGACTCTTCGGATCCGGTACGTATGCTCGGCGTCGGGGTACTGACTCTATTTCTTCTTTTCTTGGTATTTCTTTTATTTGTTATGACCTTCTTGGAATTGACCTTCTTCTTTTTGGTTCCTCCCAAACCGGTCTCCTTGGAGCATTTGTTTATGTTGATCTTCTGCTAACTTGGTTAGCATTTTGTGAATGCGATGATTCTTATTTCTTCGCTGGGTAGCAGTGAGAGTAGCTCTCCTTACCCCTTGAATTTCTGTGGGTGCGGCGCTGATAAGCCTACCCTCTGCTGTGGCAACCACAGACTTAACTTTCTTATCTTCTCCAGTTGCATGCTCGACGTTTGATTTTCTTTTCTTGTTGCTAGATTGGTGGCTCGGGCCACCCATTTTCATCAATGTCTGGCTGTGAAGTTCTTCTCGGTCAACTGGGATCCAATCATTTTCTTCGTATTGTAAGCCGGCTGGTGTGAAGTTTGAGTCAATCTCTATCACTGCTCCATCCCTCACCCTCTTTTCAACAAGTACTAGACTCATGTCATTTCTAAAGTTTATAACCAACCACCCGTTCGACATTTCCTTGCGAAAAAACAAGGAATGGATTAAGGGCTGTACTAAGAACAAGAACAACAAGAAAAACACTTAAAAATTCTTATTCACTTCTTTCAAATTTAAAGGAAGAAGGAAGATATGAGGAAATATCAGGAATGAATGGATTTAAGAGGAAAGATTGACATTTTATTATTATTATTTTCCATGTTTTCTTTTTAACATTTTTGTTGATGAGAGATTTTTTTTTTTATCATCCATTCTATTTTGTTTTGGGTTCGAACACAGTCACAAAGTGATTACTTTACCCGTGTTTCTAGGGATAAGATTCTATTTCAGAGGCTACCCTTCAAAACATCAGGATGCATAATACTTCTTTAAATACTGTCCATTGATTGGAAGCATGGGTCGTTCTCCACGGCAATTCACCAGTTGGTAGGAACCTCCTGGGTAGACTGTCTCGACGACGAACAACCCTTTGTTGGTTCAAACTTACCACCTATCTTGCGATGTGCAAGAATAGGTCTTCTGAGAACTAAAACCAAGTCACCGACTTTGAATGTCCTGGGACGAACTAATTTATCATGGGCCTGGATCATCTTGGCTTGATACAGTTCCAAATTCTATTGCGCGGAAAGTCTTTATCCTTCCAAGCTTTCCAGCTCTTCAAGTAGTAGTCTGGAATTTTCTTCTGTAGTGATCTTTTCTGCGACTGCAATTCGGAGTGACGGAAGCTGAACTTCCAAGGGCAAGACGGCCTCGGACCTGTAAGCTAAAGCGTAAGGCGTAGACTGAGTAGGAGTCCTAAAAGTCATCCTGTAGGCCCATAAGGCTTCTAACAACTTCTCGTGCCAATTTCTCTTGTTGTCGTCCAAAGTTTTCTTTAAATTTTGAACGAGAGTTTTATTAAAAGCCTCGGCCAAGCCGTTTGCTCTTGGTAGTAGATTGTTGAGTATTGCCAATCGATCCCGTGTCTTCTGACAAAATTGTTAATATTTGTGGTTTTGAATGCAGATCCATTATCTTAAATGATTTTGTACGGTACCTCAAAACGGTAGATGACTTGGTTCTTGAAAAACTGTAGCACGTGGTGTGCCTTTACTTCTCTGAGTGGTATAGCTTCTGCCCATTTAGAAAAGTAGTCTGTAGCTGCTAGAATAAAGCGATGTCTTCTTGAAGAAGGCGGTTCTATCGGACCCACTATATCTGTGCCCCAACACTCGAATGGCCACAACGTGATTGTCAAATGTAGCACATTTGGAGGTTGGTGTAGAACCACTCCGTGCACTTGGCACTGGTGACAGCTTTTGGCAACTTTCATACAGTCAGTCATCATTGAGGGCCAGCAGTACCCTAGTCTTTTAATCTTCATTTTCATTTTCGGACCCGACTGATGAGCACCACAAAGTCCTGAATGTACTTCTATAACCATTTCACGAGCCTCAGACCCGTTCAGGCATCTTAGCCACATCTGATCAAAAGACCTTCTGTATAATGTATTGTTTATTAATGCGTAAGATAGAGTTCTTTTCTTAATTTGATGGGCTAATGACTTATCGTCCGGTAGGTTTCCTGTCTGTAAGTAGTCTATTAATGGCTGCCGCCAATCTTCTGTATTTTCTGTCACTGCTGCAATTGTTTCTTCTGCTTTTCTTTCTGATTTACGTATTATATCCATGTCGAGCTGTGATAGGACTCTCGTCCTTGAACTGACACTTCAACTGACTCATCCTGCAAGCAAGCAAATTCCTTCGCAAGGCGAGCTAACGCATCTGCGAGAGTATTTTATTTTCTGGGAATCTTGTAGATTGTTACATTTGGAATTTGTTCCAACAATTTCATGGCGTACTGAAAGTACTGCTCGAGTCTTGACTTTAAAATTATGTACTGTCCGACGACCTGTTGAATGATTAACTGAGAATCTCCGTTGATGTTGATGTCAGTTATCCTCATCTGAATGGTTAATTCCAATCTGGTTATAAGGGCTTCATATTCTGCCTCGTTGTTTGTACACGGTTCTGTTAAGTGGTAGGAGTATTTTAACATCTCCCGCTCTGGCGTTATAAAGATTTGTCCGACTCCTACCTTACCGGGCACTATCGTTTGTGATTTTTTGTTCTTCTGTACTGAGGACGCACCGTCGAAGTATAGTTCCCAACGTCGATCATCAGGGTCTTCTAGGCTCATTTTCTGCTCGTCAGGCAAATCATCGTCGAGAGGCGAATCTGCCGGTAAAGGGTGTGCTACAAGGAAGTCTGCTAGGACTTGTCCCTTTACGGCGCGAAGAGGAACGAAAGTTATGTCGAATTGCAATAGTATCATCGACCACCTAGCAAGTCTGCCAGAAAATGTCGGTCGGGTCATCAAGTATTGCAACGGATTAAATCTCGAAATAAGGTTGACCTTATGAGAAAGCATGTAATGCCTGAGCTTTTGAGCGGAGAAGATCAGGGCCAAACAATGCTTCTCAATAGGAGGATACTTTACTTCCGTCGGAATTAGACGACTGCATAAGTAGTAGAGAGCATTTTCTTTTCCCTCATCATTGATCTGGGCTAGCAGGGCTCCAAGGGAGTCGTCTAAAGCCGCGGTATAAAGTATCAATGGTCTACCTGAGACTGGGGCTGCTAAGACAGGAGGTCTCATTAAATATTGCTTAAAGTCCTTGAAAGCCCGTTGGCATTTCTCATCCCAAACGAATTTGGCGTCCTTTTTAACTAATGCCAAGAAGGGCTGACACCTACCTGACAAGTTCGAGATAAAGCGTCGAAGATATGCCAACTTCCCTTCAAAGGATCGTAGTTGTTTCAAAGTTTTAGGAGGAGGCATTTCTAAAATAGCTTTAATCTTTTCCGAATCGATTTTAATCCTGCGATGTCGGACAACAAATCCTAAGAATTTCTTGGAGGTGACGATGAAGGCGCATTTTAAGGGATTCATCTTAAGGTTAAATTGACTTTATCACTCAAAAATAATTCTCAAATCATACAGGTGATCTTCTTTTAGTTTTCTCTTGATGACCACATCATCCACGTAACACTCAACTTGGTTGTAAGTGAGATCATAAAAAATCTTCTTCATCGCTCTTTGGTATGTTGCTCCTGCATTCTTTAGTCCAAATGACATTACTGTGTAGCAATACACTCCGATCGGTGTTCTGAATGCCGTGAGCTTTTCGTCTTCTAGCGTCATCTTTATCTGGTTATATCCTGATGATCCATCCATGAATGAAAATATTTCATGTGTTGAAGCAATGTAGAACATCAGTTTTGGAGTTGGTAGAAGGAATTCGTCCTTCGGACACGCATTATTTAAATCTCTGAAATCCACGAAGATTCTGATCTGACCATTCTTCTTTCTAACTGGTACCACGTTGGCTAACCAAGTTGGGTATTGTCCTTCAAGGACAAATTTAGCGTCTATTAGCTTCTTAACTTCGGCTATTACTTGTTGCTCAATTTCTAGACGCATTCTTCTGGGAGTTTGTCTGACTAGAACGGAAGTTGGATCCACTCCTAGCCTGTGAACTGCGACTTCTGGAGCTAATCCTGGCATTTCTTCGTAACTCCAAGCAAAACAGTCCTTGAATTCCATTAATAGCTTGATTATGTCTTCAGAGTCTTCTTTATTGAATAAGGAGCTAACAAAGTTTGGCCTAGGCTCTTCGCTAGTACCTAAGTTAACTTCCATTAACTCGTCTATTGTAGATTTGATTTCTTCTTCGAATTTTGGTGGAGCGTCTCTGATTGGTAGATCTTCAAGATCTTCTGAAGCTTCCAAGCAGTCTTCATTAGGCTCGCAAGTGACAACCAAGCAAAATCCCGTATCGTCAACTGATCCTACTGTGCCGAATCCGAGACTATGTTTTGAATTGGGAGGCCGACCGACATTATTCCATAATTTTTCAAAGTGCTGTGATCGGCCTTTTGTCCATTGTCGAGGTAAGACACCACGTTAAATTAAATTTTGAACACAGGGAGAGTACCACTCAAAAGGTAATTCCATTAATTTGGAAGAAGTAACATCTTCAAATTGTACATCTTTTTCAGTATTGGAAGAAGAAGCACCACGGTAAAACTTGATCGGTTTAATATCGCCACCATGTACTTCTTGACCACCATACCCTCGATCTTATTAGAATGGATCGGGGTCAGGGTCATAGTATATACATAATGGTTAATCTTCTCGTACATTGATTTGTTTTCTTCATTCTTTTCATCTTCGAGAGAGATCTTGAACTGTGGTTTCTTTTGACTTATTGTAGCTGCTTCTTTCTTAATTTCTTCTTCTTCTTCGTAACTGATCTCCCAATCAAAATCGATGACCGGTTTCTTCTGTCCAACTATTCCAACATTTCTTCCACGTCCTCGTCCCTAGCCACTACCTCGGGTGCGAGTCATAGAGAAATCTTCACCATCTCGCCGTAAAGGAGTGGTGAGTAATTGTCTGACTAGAACTTCAGGTTCTTCATCGTCTCGAATTTCTTTTCCTTCGTTTGGTATGGTATTTCTGGAAAAGATTGTTTTCTTCGGGGGCACTTAGTAGGCCGCATCTTCATGAATTCCAATTTCGTGCACAGAGAACGGTTGCAAATCACCTTTGATGCACTGTTCTCCTCCTTCGTAATACTTTATGCACTGGTGTAGAGACGATGGTACCATCCAGTTTTCATGGATCCATGGCCGAATTAGTAGAACGTTGAACGATGTCTCAGAATCAATTATGTGGAATTTTGCGGTTGTCTTTGCTAAATCACCGGTCTTCATTAGTAATGTTATCGATCCAAGAGCTCTTTCTCCTTTTTGATTGAAGCCTCTTAACAACATCTTGTCCGCTTCAAGCTCGCGAGCATCAATTTCCAAATATGCTAGTGTGTTGACCTCATTTTTGATGAGGACTTTTTCTCGTCTCTTTAGTACTTAGGATCTAGCCTTAGGCTGTTCCTTTGACTGGTCTTAGAGGACTAGAAGTGGAACCCACCCTTTAGAAATTCAAACACCTCTTGACTCCTCGCAAACCCCACAAGCCCGATCTGTAGACCCCTAATCACCTAGAGGGTTGAAATCAAATGTGGAGGTTTAAAGGATGAGTTCCCCATAGGACTCCCTGGCCTTAGGAATACCCTGGATGGCCTGGTCTGGTGAGGGTTGACTTGAACATATACTACACTCTCACACACATTCCAAGTCACAAAACCACACTCTCACCCAACTTGACTTCCTGACTCATGTAAGAAATTCATATGGATGGTCCTTAACCCCTCATCTCCTGGCTAGGAGGGATAGGAACAACATAGTGAATGCCTCAAATGAGTCCTCTCAGGGCTCTTGTGGGCTTAATATGGCTTCATGGCTCAACCAAAGTGATTCTATTTTACTCAAATTTGATCAATCTTTATTTTTCTAAAATTTCAATTTTTGAACCCTAGGGCCCTACACCTACTAAACCTACCAAAAGCCCTTGAAACTACCCAAAATTTACAAAATCACCTAAATTACCCAAAATTCCTCAAAATCAATCCTAAACATTTCCCCCACTCAAATTGATCATCCATAGCCAAAAATACCAAAAATTCCAAAAGTACCCCCCAATACCCTCCAAATACCCAAAATGCCCTTCTTAGCTCAAAAATCCAAAAGTTCAGAAAATTCCCAAAAAAATCTCAACAAATCCCAAATATTCTCAATTTCATTTTTTTCTACTACACCATGGGCCAATTTTGCCAATTTATTCCACTTTTACCAAAACCCCCAATTTGGCCCATTTTAAACCCAAGTGAACCCAATGTCAAACCAAACCACCCCAATTGACCTCAATTTTGATCCAATTTAATTATAAATTTCAAATCAACATCCCCAATATCAATTTAGACCAAATCCAAGTTGAATTTGATTTGACATTTGGGCCCAATTTCAATTTGAAGTCTAAGGCCCAATTTTGGCCCATGACCTAAACCTAGCCCAAACCTAGCCCAACTCAACCCCAATTGGCCCCAAATATTTTCTAGAACCTTCCTAACATCCCCATAAACAAAACACTAACTTGATTTGCCCAAAATGTGAACCTAAACTCCACCCAAACCTAACCCAAAACTAAAATCTCTTAAATTGACCTAAGCCAAAACCTAACCCAAATGGACCCAAATCCCAAAATCAAAGCCCAACCAAAGTTGAAAACTCTTTGTGACACTCCCATGAACATTTCTCAATATTAATTTTACATCAAATCCAACTTTATCCCAACCTTAACCCGAGTTAGCCCAATTTAGCCCACCTTGGCCCCTTTACCAAAAGACCCCACATTAAACCTAATTCAATTCAAAATCACTTTAAACTTGTTCCAATCCATTCATGACACATGCCTAAACCAATTGCAACATTTATTTGGCATGATCCTTCACAAAATTTCCATCCACCAATTTATTTTCAAACCTAAAGGCCCACTTTCTTAAACCATTCTAAAAGCCCACTTCCACCAAACCCAAAAGCCCAAAAATTCATCCAAAGTCCAAATGACACTCTTCTTCATCATGCATTCAATTAAAATCATCCCTAAGTCCTAAACCAATGATCAAATAATTCTAAATGAAGCTTCATCCAAATTTCCACTAAAATATCCAAAATCCTTAAAATCCATTTTTATGAAATTGACCAAACTTTTTCCAAGCCAAATGTGAGCCATTGAGCCATGTACAAGCCACATGGAAGCCATGGAAGTCACTTTCCACCTCACCAAACTATTAATGGCAAGAAGAGGGGGGTCTTTCTTAAACCTTCGTTAAGCTTTTTTAACCTCATCCATGTTACACTCTAAACCATGCTTAGCCACCCCACCTTGGAGGTAGACTTCACCACCCCTTTCAAGCTGACCTAAATGATTCCCTCAGCTCAAAATCAGGCCTTGGGGTGGTGCAACAAGCCTATTTCCATTGATTGACCAAACCAAGCTCAAAATACACCCTCCCCCATTCCATTTTAATCAAACTTTTTACACATGTCAAACTCCAATTGACTTCACCAAATTCAACCCCTGACCCCACTGAGTCAGATGGTGACCCATGCCTGGCCGGCTAGCCACCACAGCCGCCGGAAAACACCATGGCCGAGAGCTCCATGTGAGCCAAAAAATTCAATTATCCCTTGCTGAGCTGTCCAAACCCTAATTGACACCAGAGCTCTTCTTCTCCTCCCCTGAGCAGCTGATCCCAGCGTCCAATTGTCCCTCGGAAGCCTTCCAGCCATGTCTATTTAAACCCACCACCCTCTCGGCCAAAAGAGGAGTTGAACCAGACCTTAAGGAAACTCTGCCAAAATTGCTCCAGGACCTTCTCCTAACCCAGAGCAGTTGATCCCCAATGTTCCTTTGCCCTAATCCCCATTAACAGAGCTCAATTTCTGAGTTGAAAATCCACCCAAAAATAGGACACTTCACCACAGTGAGCCAATCTCCAAATTGATTCGTCCTACACCTTCACCAGACCAAGAGGAGAAGTTCCCCAGCAAAAGCCCCCTCACCAGGCTAGCCATTGCTTCCAGTCTCCAAGCTTTGTGATCGGCCTTGGTCACTTTCATACCTAGACAATTCCCCAGAGCCAGAGACTTCATCTGGAGCTTGCCTGGACTCAATCGAAAATGACACAACTATCAGATCGAAGCTTCACTTCTCTGAGCAAAGGTATGAACTCACTCTTCCTCCTGAGCTTCCTGTGATTCTGCATTTTGTTTAGGTTAATTTCATAGCCCATAAACCATATGGATGTGTTCACCTCTTCAAGACGAATCCATAGAGCATAAGAACACGAAAATCCATTCAGAATCAAGTGAGATCTTAGGGTTTTAGTGTGTACGGTCACGGGTGCACACCAGTAATAGACGATGACCGAGAGTCGTTGGATCGTGCGTGTATCGAGCGGACGGTTCAGATTGCGCTGGACCAGGGAATGTTACGTGAACTGCTGGCCCCTGGAGCACTGAGTCAGATGGCAGCGTCGAATGGGAACGCGACGCGTGAGCTTTCAGAGCTGCCGATGTTGCGCTGGCACCGAGTCGGATAAGTAGATAAATAGGGTATTACTGAATTATTTAAATGCCTAGAACTTCAAAAATTCATATCTTTACATATAAAAATCACAAAAATAAAATAAAAATACTCTCTTGCTCAGTGAACAGAGGAGAATAATGTGGAAAAGAAATCAAGTTAATTGGATGAGTATTTTAGTTTTAATAATTTATTTACTATTTTCAATGTTTTGATTCTCCATTTGCATAGGCAATTCACCATGGCATGAGACCATAGGGCTTTTGAAGCCTCTGATCTTGGGAACATTCCCTGAATTTTTCAAGGTCAGAGGCCATCTCTGTGAAAAGTTATTGAATTTTCAATTTCATGTCACTATTGTAGGTATTTTAATTCCAATAATTAGCATATTGTAAAATAAATTCTAGAAAAATTTGGTGATGTTCCTTAGGACCAGAGGACCCTATGAAAAATATATTTTGAGTTAATTCATTCATAATAACCTTAATTGGCCTAAACCCCTAAAATTGAATTTGAATTAATTAGGCTTAACCACACATCAAATCGACTTGAAAACAATTCTCTACTGATCTTTAGGATCAGAGAGACCCACATAAAAATTTGAAATCTATTGGACTTGATTAACCTTACCAAATGGGTTGATTAAGTCTCACAAGCAAAATGGAACTTTAAAAATTCATAACTCTAAAAATACTTTTCGAAAATTTACAAAAATGATCTTGGAGCTTCTCTGATATCAGGGGAGTTCAAGAAAATTAAAATTGGAATTTTCTAAAAAAGTTGATTTTTCACAATATTTTAATATTTTAATAATTAAAAAAAATAATAAAAATCATAAAAATATCACATTTTGACTTCTAATCACTTTGGAACAATCCAAATATTTTTCCTAAGTTCCTAGGGTAAGATATTGAGTTTTAAAGGTTTAATGTAATTTTTAATATTAAAAAATGAATTTTCAACCCTCTTCATTAAAATAATTCTAATAAATCAAAGAAAAATTAGAAAATTATAAATCTTGTTTCTCTAGAATCCTTGAGGTTAGAGAAATTTAATAAAAATATAACATCTATTTTTCAACTTTAATTTTATTTTATAATTAATTAATACTCTAAAATTCAAAATAATTATAATAAATAAAATATAATTCAAAAAATCACCAACATTAGTCCAAGTGGTCCTCTTGTCATTAGGAACATCCCATAATTTTCTTATGGATAGAAACCTTTCCTTGATCATGTTATTGAATTTTCTTTGAAAACCTACTAAGAAATAATTATATAAATAAATTAAATTCAGAAAAATCACATTTTTCTCCTCTAATGTCTTAGTTGACATATGAGTGAGGTGACATAAAAATTTCAAATTCATTTGAGTTCAATTTAGTGAGTTATGAAATAAATAAGCTTAAAAGGGCATAAAGGTAATTAAGAATTTTAACCCTTAATTAAAACTTTAGGTTTAATCAAAATGGGGGGGGTAAAAAATTTGATCTTAATTTTCTCTTGGATGATTGAAACTTAGGGAAATTAAGGGGTAGAAACCCATTAAACATTTTGAAAATATCAAAAAAATGAAACTTTAATTAATTAAATGATTTAGATTTTTGGAAAGAATATATTTAAATTTGGATTATTAAAATATAGATATTATTAAGAGGACATTTATTCTTTAATTTAAAAATCCCTAAATAAGTCACTTTAACAATATTTAATTCTTAATTAAAAATTAAAATAATAATCCAAATTAACAATTAAAATTAAATTAAAATTAAATTTAAATTAAATTTAAAATAAATTAAAATTATATTTAAATTAAATTAAAATTAAATTAAAATTAAATTAAAAGTCATGGCAAGATAAAATTCACCGCCACAACATTCCAAAATATAAAACAACTCAAAATTTAATCACAAACAGAACAACAAAACTACAATTACATTTAAGTTAAAACGTCTCGTTGAATGATCGGGAATACCTCGAATGATGTAACCCACGTGTTGCTAACGGGATTTCCCAAGGTATAAATGAAAGTGTGGAACTCATTCAGTTGAGTTTAGCAAATTCATCTGAACTAAGTGAATTTGATGAAAATAACGGTGCCGGGATGAGGAACCGTGGGATCTTAATCGGTTTTGTTTAATCAACTTTAAGATTTATTTTAATTAAAATATTAAAAACACTTGGATTTTAATATTTTATCTAAACCAAAACACTTCTCTCATCTCCTGATTTATGACTTCTAAAACTAAACCTCTGCAACAACAAGGAGCTTGGAGCATAGTGGGCAGCACTGCCATCGTCATCAGCAAAACTCGAATCTACTTCAACAAAACTTTCCTTAGAATTAAATAACCAAGCCATAGGATTTCGAGGTAGTTTGCTTAGTGCAACATAAATCCTCAACCTCTTCGTTAGGTATTTGCATGATCATGTCATGTAAATTAAGCCCTAACCGGTCTTAGGACTCTGAGGTAGTCGTTTGGTACGACATAAGCCCTCACATCTTCAAGACTATTTGTATGATCATGTCATAAAAATATAAGTCCTAATTAATTAAAATTGACAGGACTGCAATTTTAAATAAATTCCCAAGTGAAGCCAAACAATAGGATAGTTTGGGAAGTTGCCAAGATTCTTCTTGGATCCTCAACTTCTCCTACTTCTCTTCCTTGGATTCATGAAAATAACTGTTCTAAATTTGATCCATTCCCTATTGAAATTTAAAAAATCCAATTGCTTGAAAACCTTAAACTTTGAAATTCTTGAGAGTAAAACCAATAATCATTATCGAGAGTTTTCTTAAATGATTCCCGTCATTTAAGATGTAATTAACTATAAGGGCTTGCCCTTATAGGGAACTTTAAGAGCCCAGGTAATATAAACCCTCGCTTAATTCCTTTATATTAAGCAGGGAACTTGTCGACTTATAAAATTGGTTCGCGGACCAAACGGATGTCACAAATCTTTTAGTTTATTTAATCGAGCCCCATCATCAAGCAGTGTGTCAATTCCTCAGGATAAATACACGGTTTGTGATGCGGTGCTTGTTTATATAAACTATTCGGGATGTGAGATCGGTTTGATTTCATATCTTAAAATTTTCAAATTTAAAAAATTATTTTTCAAAAATTCAAATACTACTTTCTAAATTATATATAATTAAACTAAATTGAAAATTTAAATTTCGCCGACAATTTCTGTAGGCGACCCCTTTTCAAAAATACAACACTCAACCTAAAAATAAGCCGTACAATTTCTGGCGACTCCGCTGGGGGCTAGTTCCTCTCTCCATTTTGATTAGATGGTTTTGCTTTTATAAATGGGTAGTGAGTCCATATCCCTAGTGGACCAAAACTACCATTCTTCCGTTGGAATACCCCGTTCATTTCTGCCTTGAACGAGTATAGCCAACTCCTCTCGGATTTAGGAGCCACTGTTTAGACACCCCTAAAAGGAGAGGTTCTGAGATCCTTTTACCTCTTTTCTGAGGTGGGGTGGACCCCCAATATGAGTTAGTTTAGGAGCAGTCCTTTGAGTCGAGAAGTCTTACATAAGACTTTCTCTTCCTTTCCAATTCTGAATCGGGCCCTTTACCTTTTCTATAACCCTTTTTTCCCTTTAATCATTTTGTTTCTAACAAATGAACCTCCTAATAAACAATCTATTTTAAAAATCACAAATACACTAAGATAAATGAAAATGTGTTCGGACTCTTTCTTTTTTGTCCTAAACTTTACGACGGAAAGAAGCATAATTCGGGACTGACATTCGGAATCTACCCTGTAGAAAATGACTGCCCCAAAGCTAATCTTCTCCTTCACCAATGGGATGGACTTCGCCATTTACAAGGATGAGCTGCCCGACAATAGGATCATCCGTTTCGGACAAGGATTTGGTAACACAGATATCAAGTTCGCTGATGTCACTCTCTTCACACTAATGGACAAAGTGTCAGGAACAGAAGAGCCAGTGATTGAGTTCAATCTAAAATTGACTCAAGAATTCCCTCCCTGCAAAGGATTCCAATAGAAAGGAGTACTACTATTCGTAGGAGGACTGTTGTCTCTACCCCCACATGTCTAGTCATCTCTGCACCTACCCGGACTTCTGCCAAACTGAAGGGGAAGAAAATCCAAGTCTGTGATGAGCCTGTCACCGTGAAGGGTACAGATTTTGCTACAATACCAGCTATTTTTGAGATTCGGTCCAGCTCAAGAGTTGCACCCCTAACTCGTACTCAAAGGAGAAATAGAAGCGTAAAGATCGCCAAGAAAGCCGTAGCCGTCGAAGTTGCTTTTCTAGAAGAAATTCCCGAGGAAAGAGAAGAACTGCCTGAGTATATACCTCTGTTAGAGGGGAGCAGGTTTCACCCTCTCTCTGCTGCATTAGATGAAGAGAACATCCGTAGGATCACCTCTGCATTACCCCAACCTGCGTACTACAACAATTACAAAAGGAAGAGGGATAAGGCTACGCCATTCGCCTGACTGTAAGCTATGATAGAAAGATTGGAAAAGAAAGAAAGATGCCCTGTGTTAGAAATCTTAAGAAGGATAGGATGGGTGCCAGTTAAATCCCGCCTCGGACCGCGAATAGAGCCTGTTGCTGCCACAGAGAAACCAAAGAAGAAGATAAAAGCCAGTCCACCCGTGGTTGTATCGGGTCTACAAATTAGGGAGGATACCACCTTCCAGCATATAGCCGACAAACCATCCGGTCCTAGGCTTCCGACTGCGAGAAGGATGGTATGGCGACCCACTACTGGCGAGCTAAGACCAAAACAATGTCCTGAGAAGAAAAGTCTCGTCAAGAGACTTGAATCAGAGGAAAGTGCTACTGCAATAAAGGATACTCCAGAGAAGGAAATTCAACAACAGTCGCAAGACGACTACGAGACCGTGCGGAAAAGGCCATTAGAGGATGCCATGGACAAGTTAAGGACCGACATCCGACGGTTAGCAAAAGAAAGAGAAGAAGAACTAGGAGATGAAGTTGACTCGTCAGAGTTCATGGATGAGGAGTATGCCGAGATCAACACGGTTGAGACACGAGCATCGTCAGCTTCGCAAGGTGCTCCGGCAGCTGTAGAAAGGGATGAACCCGAAGTGATGATAAGCACGGATTCGGGAGAGAGATGACACAATTTCCCAAATGGCAAAGAGGATGGAAGAGATGGTTGCCGCCTTAGCCACTCTCCGCAGTCGTGTACAACCTCGAAAGAGACACCCCCGTAAATTATCCATATCGCGGATGGAGGAAAAGAGATCACATCCGTCAACGGAGACGAACAACTAAAGAAAGATCCTGCACAAAGCATGATTCCAGAAAAGGACATTAAGAGCATGGTAGAACAGCAGGTGCGAGAGGCCCTAGCATAATCTAAGAGTGGAGCATTTATTCAAATGGGTAGACCTTACCCCGAAGAGTTCGATGCAGTCCAATAACCGAAAGGCTTCGTACCACCTCTGTTTAAGACTTTTGATGGAACAAGAAACCCCCGGCAACACATTGCACATTTTCGTGCTAGTTGCTGCAATGCCAGTGGGAGTGACGCTTTACTCTTCCGACAGTTCATCAGCAGTTTATCAGGGATTGCCTTCGACAGGTATGCAGAATTGCCGAACGGTTCAGTAAAGACCTTTTTAGAACTAGAGAATCTCTTCATTAAACGATTTGCCGGGGCTCAACACCTCATCACTATCGGTGATCTAGTGGTGGAGTAACAAAAGCAGAACGAGACTTTAGTGGATTACATACTTCGATGGAGAAACTTAAGCATGAAGTGTGAACCACAGCTTCAAGAACAACATGCAGTCGGTGTTCTACTTAAAAGTATCCATGGCCCGATAGCACTTCTCCTTAAAGGATTTACAATCAAGACTTTCGAGAAGTTGCTTAGCAAGGCCGGGAGCTTGCAAGAAGAGGCAAAGCAGTTAAGTTTCGTAGACAAGACTGATAAGCAGATGCCTGTGAAAACATTCAAAAATAAATCTGGAATCTTCGCGGCAGTAGATTATGGCAAGCAGTCGGTTCAGATACAATCAGAGCGGCCACAACCTAGTTATCAACCACCACAACGGACTTATCAGCAACCTCAGCAGGGCTATCAGCAACCTCAGCAACGCTATCAGTAACCTCATCTGAACTATCAGTCGCCTCAGCATTATGAATAACCGCCTCGTTCATCGCGTACCTTAAGAGAACTTCTAAATAAAGAATATCCATTCAAAACCGAAGCAGTAGCGAAGATGTTCCACAGCTTAATGAAGACACCGGATTATCAGTTGCCAGAGCCCAAAAAGCTGGAGGAAGTCAATAAGAAAGATCATCCGAACTATTGCCCTTACCACCAGATGCTCAGACATAAGATAGAGGATTGCATGACTTTCAAGAGTTGGCTTGATGACAATCACCGAAAAGGGAACATAACGATCCCAAAGGAATACATGAAGGAACCCCAGAAAGGAGGTTCCGTCAATGTTATTTCAACGGATCCCATTGTGCCGATAGACCCGTCCACGACAGATGATGGATAGAGTACCGTCTGGACAAAGTCTTCAAAGAAAATTTTGGATCACATCCAGACCGCTTCGGTATGCACTTCAACTCAGAGTTTGAAACCTGTCGAGCCGGCACTATCACTTGCAATTGAAGAACCGCCCCAGAAGGAGTAGAAGATCGTGGAAGAAAAGAAGACCGAGGCTCCGAAGGGTAGAATAGGGGTTGCTTATCCTAGGATGGTTGTTTCCGATTCGGGGGAGAAATCTCTCGAACTTCTGACTCTGTACGATTATCTGCTCGCTCCAGCAGGATCTTATAATGATAAGGGTTATTGCGTTGGCTACGTTTTGACTGTTTCTAACGATTAAGCAACTAGCGACAACCGGCTTAATCTGGATCTCGATTCCAATACAGATAACGATTCTCAAATCATACACAACCTCGACGACCACGACGAGGAAGATGTTCACAAAGGAGGCTACGAAAGCTCGACGAGCAACGAGTCCATTTATGAATTCCGAGGGGCTCCGATCACGATAGAGTTAGAACCATCAGACACCGAAGCAACTTCAGAGGAGCCAGTTGTTCGGATTCAAGAGGGGACACCGGTAAATCTAGAAGAGATTACTAAAGTTAATTTAAGAAGCAAAAAAGTTTTACCTCCGAGAATGGGTCCAAAGGATAAAGGAAAAGTGGACTACAACGTGCTAGCCCATCTTAGGAAATTACCAGCCAAACTAAGAATATACAACGCTCTGATCCTGTCAAAGGAGATGAGGGAGGCTCTGATCAAGGCTTTACTTGATCCAAAGATTTTTTTAGCCTAAATGGCCGGTAATTCCTTCGACGAGGTTTGGTCGTTAAGAGAACAGCGAGGTGTTACCTTCACGGACAATGATCTATTACTGGGAACAACAGATCACAACTGACCGTTATACATTTCGACTCACTATTGGAAAGTTTACACTCTCCAGCAGTGTTAGTCGATCCTGGGAGCATCAATCAACATAATGAATCTTCTGGACGCTAAGCATATTTGGAAATTGATGCTCGCGAGCTTGGCGTACAAGATGCTATTAAGAGGCTTCAATCAAAAAGGAGAAAGAGCTCTTGGATCGATAACATTACTAATGAAGACCGGTGATTTAGCAAAGACAACCGCAAGATTCCACATAATTGATTCTGAGACATCGTTCAATGCTCTACTGGGTCGGCCATGGATCCATGAAAACCGGATGGTACCGTCGTCTCTGCACCAGTGCATAAAGTATTATGAAGGAGGGGAACAGTGTATCAAATGTGACTTGCAACCATTCTTCGTACACGAGATTGGAATTCATGAAGATGCAGCCTACTACACGCCTTCGAAGAAAACAATCTTTTCCAGAAATACCATACTAAATGAAGCAAAAGAGAGTCGAGACGATGAAGAACCTGAAGTTCTAGTCCAACAGTTACTTACCACTCCCTTACGGCGAGATGGTGAAGATTTCTCCAGAACTCGCACCCGAGGTCGAGGCCGGGGACGAGGACGTGGAAGAAATGTTGGAACAGTTGGACAGAAGAAATGGGTCATCAATGTTGATTGGGAGAACAGTTTCAAAGAAGAAGAAGAAATTAAGAAAGAAGCAGCGACAATAAGTCAAAAGAAACCCCAGTTCAATATCTCTCTCGAAGATGAAAAGAATGAAGAATATAAATCAATGTACGAGAAGATTAACCATTATATACAAACTATGACCCTAACCCCGATCCATTCTAATAAGATCGAGGGTATGGTGGTCAAGGAAGTACATAGTGCCGATCAAGTTTTACCGTGGTGCTTCTTCTTCCAATAATGAAAAAGATGTACAATTTGAAGATGTTACTTCCTCCGAATTAATGGAATTACCTTTTGAGTGGTACTCTCCCTATGTTCAAAATTTAATTCAACATGGTGTCTTTCCTTGACAGTGGACAAAAGGCCGATCACAACACTTTGAAAAATTATGGAATAATGCCGGTCGTCCTCCCAACTCAAGACATGGTCTCGGATTCGGCACAGTAGGATCAGTCGATGATACGAGATTTTGCTTGGTTGTCACTTGCGAACCTAACAAAGAGTGCTTGGAAGCTTCAGAAGATCTTGAGGATCTACCAATCGGCGACGCTCCCCGAATTTGAGGAAGAAATCAAATCTACAATAGATGAGTTAATGGAAGTTAACTTAGGTACTAACGAAGAGCCTAGGCCTACCTTTGTTAGCTCCTTACTCAATAAAGAAGACTCCGAGGAAATAATCAAGCTACTAAAGGAATTCAAGGACTGTTTTGCTTGGAGTTACGATGAAATGACAGGATTAGCTCCAGAAGTCGCTGTTCACAAGTTAGGAGTAGATCCTACTTCCATTGCAGTCATACATGCTCCCAGAAGAATGCGTCTAGAAATTGAGCAACAAGTAATAGCTGAAGTTAAGAAGCTAATAGACGCTAAATTTATCCGTGAAGAACAATACCCTACTTGGTTAGCCAACATGGTACCAGTCAAAAAGAAGAATGGTCAAATCAGAATTTGCGTAGATTTCAGAGATTTAAATAAAGCATGTTCAAAGGATGAATTTTCACTACCAATCCCAGAACTGATGATTGACATTGCTTCAACACATGAAATCTTCTCATTTATGGATGGATCATCAGGTACAACCAGATAAAGATGGCACCAGAAGACGAAAAGCTCACAGCATTTAGAATGCCGATCGGAGTGTATTGCTACACAGTAATGCCATTCGAACTAAAGAAGGAAGGAGCAACATACCAAAGAGCGATGACGAAGATTTTTGATGATCTCATTCACAACCATGTCGAGTACTACGTAGATGATGTGGTCATCAAAAGCAAACTGAAAGAAGATCACCTGTATGATTTGAGAATTATTTTTGAGTGATAAAGACAATTTAACCTTAAGATGAATCCCTTAAAATGCGCTTTCGTCGTCACCTCCTAGAAATTCATAGGATTTGTTGTCCGACATCGCGGGATTAAAATCGATTTGGAAAAGATTAAAGCTATTTTAGAAATGCCTCCTCCTAAAACTTTGAAACGACTACGATCCTTTGAAGGGAAGTTGGCATATCATCGACGCTTTATCTCAAACTTGTTAGGTAGGTGTCAGCCCTTCTCGGCATTAGTTAAAAAGGACGCCAAATTCGTTTGGGATGAGAAATGCCGACGGGCTTTCAAGGACGTTAAGCAATATTTAATGACACCTCCTATCTTAGCAGTCCCAGTCTCAGGTAGACCATTGATACTTTATACCGTGGCTTTAGACGGCTCCCTTGGAGCCCTGCTAGCCCAGAACAATGATGAGGGAAAAGAAAATGCTCTCTACTACTTAAGCAGTCGTCTAATTCCGATGGAAGTAAAGTATCCTCCTATTGAGAAGCATTGTTTGGCCCTGATCTTCGCCGCTCAAAATCTCAGGCATTACATGCTTTCTCATAAGGTCAACCTTATTTCGAGGGTTAATCCGTTGCAATACTTGATGACCCGACCGACGCTCTCTCGCAGACTTGCCAGGTGGTCGATGATACTATTGCAATTTGACATAACTTTGGTTCCTCTTCACGCCGTAATGGGACAAGTCCTAGCAGACTTCCTTGCAGCACACCCTTTACCGGCAGATTCGCCTCTCAACGACAATTTTCCTGATGAGCAGATAATGAGCCTAGAAGACCCTGATTATCAACGTTGGGAATTGTACTTCGTTGGAGCGTCCTCAGCACAGAAGAACAAAGAATCGCAAACGATAGTGCCCGGTAAGGCAGGAATTAGACTAATCTTTATAATACCATAGCGGGGAATGTTAAAATACTCCTAACACTTAACAGAACCGTGTACAAACAACAAGGCAGAATATGAAGCCCTTATAACTGAATTAGAATTAACCATCCAGATGGGAATAACAGACATCAACATCTACGGAGATTCTCAGTTGATCATTCAACAGGTCGTAGGACAGTATAGAATTTTAAAACCAAAACATGAGCAGTACTTTCAGTATGCCATGAAATTATTGGAACAAATCCTAAATGTAACAATCTACAAGATTCCCAGAAAAGAAAATGCTCTCGCCGATGCGCTAGCCCGCCTTACAAAGGAATTTGCCTCGCTCGTAGGATGAGTCGACTGAAGTGTCGGCTCGAGGACGACGGGTCCTATCACGACTCGACATGGGTACAATACAAAAACCAACGAAAAAGCGAAGAAACAATCGCAACGAAGTGATGTAAAAATATAAAAGATTGGCGGCAGCCATTAATAGACTACTTGCAGACGAGAAACCTACCGGACGATAAGTCATTATCCCATCAAATCAAGAAAAGAACTCGTCTTACGCATTAATAAACAATACATTATACAGAAGGTCTCTTGATCAGATGTGGCTAAGATGCCTGAGCGGGTCCTAGGCTCATGAAATCATTAAAGAAGTACATTCAGGACTTTGTGGCGCTCATCACTCGGGTCCGAAAATGAAAATGAAGATTAAAAGACTAAGGTACTACTGGCCCTCAATGATGACCGACTGTATAAAAGTTGCCAAAAGCTGTCACCAGTGCCAAGTGCACAGAGTGGTTCTACACCAACCTCCAAATGTGCTACATCTGACAATCGTGTCATGGCCATTCGAGTTTTGGGGCACAGATATAGTGGGTCTGATAGAACCGCCTTCTTCAAGAGGACATCTCTTTATTCTAGCAGCTACAGACTACTTTTCTAAATGGGCAGAAGCTATACCACTCAAAGAAGTAAAGGCACACCATGTGCTACAGTTTTTCAAGAACCAAGTCGTCTACCGTTTTGGGGTACCGCGTAGAATCATTTCAGATAATGGAGCTGCATTCAAAAGTACAAAGATTAACAATTTTGTCAGAAGACACGGGATTGATTGGCGATACTCAACGATCTAATACCCAAGAGCAAACGGCTTGGCCGAGACTTTTAATAAAACTCTCGTTCAAATTTTAAAGAAAACTTTGGATGACAACAAGAGAATTTAGCACGCGAAGTTGTTAGAAGCCTTATGGGCCTATAGGACGACATTTAGGACTCCTACCCAGTCTACGCCTTACGCTTTAGTGTATGGGTCCGAGGCCGTCTTGCCCCTGGAAGTTCAGTGACCTGACCCGCAATTACGCAAGAATTAACTTCCAAAAGATGGCCAAAAACTTAACCCGATTTATAAATAGTGGCTAGTGTGCAAAATCTTAAATGATATAAAAATTAGAAAATATTTTACACACTAGGGGTACTACGCAAGTATACGTATCGTTTCAAGTAATATAGAGTTTTCTTTAAAAACCCTAGTATTGATCCCACGAGGAAGCGAAGTAAGAGGTCTTTAGTTAAATTCTAGTCTACTACTAATAGTCCTTAGTTTGGAATGTCGATTAAGATTGTGTTTTATCTAGCAACTACTCCTAAATGCAAGTGTTAAATGTAATAAGTAACTCTAACTAAATGCAAATAATAATTCTAAAGATAACCCTTTTGGAGGAATTGATTTGGAGAATTTCGAGATATTAAAAACTACTATTCTTATGTAATGAAATAGATAATGTATAGTGATTGAGATGCATTAAATATTGTATGTGCCAAATAGGAGCAATCATATTCTTTACCCTTTGGTCCGTGCATAAAGAACATCGACTAATCCTATGCTTCGGTTACCGAATCCGCGGATAGGCCGGGAGGATACCACCGCCACTTCGGAGCTCCCACATTCCCCTCGCCCGAGGGCTAACATCTACACTTCAAGACACAAACTATAGGACCGAATCGAGGATTTTATCCCGTCACTCTAAAATCTCCAATTCTACGCCCGATAATTATATTTCCCTATTTATTTGCGTTCAATTCCCATGAACTTCACCATCCATGGAATTTGAATGTGGTTCCACTTTGTCGAGAATTACACCGCCCTTTCGGGTCGATGCAATTACAACGAATTTTAACACTACAATGGGCCCTTATTGCAATGTAAATGAAGTGCAAGTAAAAACCATCACATTTATAATTAAATTCACTTCTACCAAGCATCACAAAATCCTAAACATGATTTCTACTCATTGCAAAAGAAAAGTAAAATAAAAACAATGGCATAATCTTCTTATTCCACTATTTTCAAAGAAGAAGAAAGAGTAAGAGAGATACGTCACAAAGCACGAAGAAAATATAAAGGAAACTTCATTTAAAAAAAGCAAATCCACTAAATAAATGTTTACAAAATTATAAAATAATGAAGAACAATACTTAGGTTTTTTCCCCTTGAAAGAAAGACGAAGATCTCTCCCATAAAGTCTCCTGGTAATCCATGTAATGCTAGCTAAATCCCTTACAAATTCTCTCAAAATCTCCTCTCCAATCTCTCCAAAAGGGTAGAAATCTACATTTCTACTCTTAATCTAAGAATCCTAAACATTCCTCTAAGTTTTTCTCTCCTTTCCTCTATTGTTTCTCTTATCTAATCTACCCATTTCAAACACAAATTTTCCATTTTTAAAGAGCATGGATGAATTCCGAAGAGTTTCCTTAAGCACCCCTTCGAAAAAGCGTCTAAATACGTCGAATATTGGCCCAAAACCGCCAAAAGTCGGTTCATGGTCGTCCGGGCCGCTGTCGGCGGGTTCGAGGCTGTTGTCGGCAGCCTTTTTGGGCACTTTTCGGTGGTCTCAGGAAAATCTCACCGTCGGTGAGATCGATCTCGCCGTCGGCAAGAAGGCTGCTGCGCGGCTCCATCGTTTCGCTCCGTTTAGCTCTGTTTCAACTCTGTTTCGTTTCATTTCAGTTGCGTTGCGTTCGTAACAGATAGCCCTACAAACTAAGCATAAAAATAACCTTTCTTTAAAGTGTAATCTCATTCAAAAATATGCAAGAAGTGTAAAAGAGATTAAGCATCGAAAGACTTATCGAAAGGTGTCGTGCGTAATTTCATTTCTTGCTCGTTTTTGCTCCAAATTGCACCGTTTTTGCTTCCTTTTGCTCCAATCACCATTTCTTGTACCTAAAACCAAAAAACATACAAAATACCTTCCTTTAATGTGTAATATCATCAAAAATAAGTAAACTGATATAGCAAAAAGCGTATAGATTTTAGGCGTGTCAAAATCCCCCAAACTTAACTGTTACTTGTCCTCAAGTAACACTTTTACTACAAAAAAATATAACTCAGGGCAATGTACTTTTCACCTGTAATACACTAAAATTTTTCATTCAAAGGAATATATTGGTTATATTTTTAGAAAGAAATTTAGTAACTCAGGTTAACGCTACAGGTATAAGAATATTTAACAATCAAGTCAAAGAGTTCTAGTCTTCTATTTATTTCAAGATAAACCATAATTTGTCATATTAAGAATGCCTTGAAAGATTATGTGAAAAAGAACTTCATGTAAACTTCATTAGAATGTAGGCCAATACTTTAAATATAAATTCAGAAATGAAATAAAGTTCTCCATTTAGGGTGACTCAAGTGAAGCCAATTTTTGATTAGGCATCTCCTCAAGCTTCTCCTCATAAATCTTTTTCTTTTCTTTTTTTTCTTTTCTTTCGGGATCATTTTCAATCCCCATTTTTTTTTCACTCTCTTTTCTTTTTCTATATTTTTAATGAGGATTACTATATCTGGAGAGCCTGTAATAATTTTGAACTTCACTCTCCTCTTTCAAAAGTTCAAACTTGAAACACATCCTTACTTTATAATTAGGTATGAGCTTTATTATTCATCATAAAGTCACAATCTCTTCTTAACACACAATACTTTAAGTCTCTAAACATTTCAAAAATACAGTTTTTTTTTACTTCAAATAGTTAACTATAATCAAATTCTTTCATACTAAATATCTTACCCATATAAAATTAACCATTATTACTAAAAACATTCATCCAATCCTTCCATAATATTCAACTGAAATAAAAAATTTTAGTTATCTCAAGTGAGGTTTAATTGCTAGAAGTTATGCTAATAATTTTTTGAAAATATAACAATTGAGAACAAATAAGAGTTAATATTTTTCTTTCCCCCAAACTTAAATTTTAAAATATCTTGCAACTAATTTAATAAAATGTAGCAGGAAGAAAAAGTAAGTGTTGAATATACTTACTGTTACAACATCCTATCAAATTCATATCATACATAATTAGGATAGAATGACTGTAGGAAAAAGTAAATTTAGCCTAAAACATGCTTGTAATAAAATTACACTAAAAGGAAGTATTTTCACATTAAAATTTAATTTTTCTTCCTACCCCAATACTTAATTTTTAACATATATAACATTCAGTATAGAAAATATAAGCAGGAAGAAAACAATTTAGAAATTCTATCTACCACAAATGTCTATTAAAATCATTTGCAAGTATTCATAGGATAGAATAATATGCAGTAGAAAGTAAATCTAAACTAATCATGCCAGAATGAAATTAACTAAACCAAAGTGTAACTAGCATAGCATGTATCAGTAAGGGAATATAAAAATGTTCTTCAAGACCTAAGTAAAGTTGTAATACAAACATAAACACAAACACACAATTCAAATACAAACACAAATGATAAATGAGGTCAATTCTTCCTTTAACTTATCCAATCTCACTATGTTACCTTCAATTTTTAACGGAATCACTATACTAGTAAATTAGGTACTTTAAAATGATTTTATAGATTATAATCCCAAAGATAAGATTACCCCTGATAAATTTGTTTCCGGACACCAATCTCAAGCATCACCTAATCTTTATAATTAAGCACCTCTAACAGTTATAAAGATAGTGTGAGATCATCCACATAGTATTCATCAAATAGGTTCATGACTCCTATCTAATGAAAATAAAGTTGCAGAAAGGAAGTAACAAATTAAGATGAAATTATCATTGTTTGAAATTCATGATTTCTCTTGTAAAACTTAAGTCTCAGGTGAGACCCAAGTCACAAATGGACTCGTTAATCCAATTACTACAAGAGATTAATTTTAGCCATAATAAGAAGTTAAGGAATCACCTCCCTCATAACACAGACAAAGATCAGATCCAACCACTAACAATCCAAAAAATACCAATCAACAATCAAACTTATCAATCTATAATGACACATAAAGATAAAGTCAATCCACTCTAAAGTAAACACCATACAACACTAACAAATGACTCTCAATTACACTAAATCAAAGCAGACTGATAACTATGGGTTGCCTCCCATAAAGCGCTTGGTTTAACATCATTAGCCCGACAAATGATTCCACCTGGATCAAAATTCCATTTAAGTAATCCTTGATCAATTGCCCAATCTTTTTCAGATCCAAGAATTCCTATAAAATCCTCAAATTTTAATTTTTCATTCAGCTCTTCCTTTTCAGATGGATTTATATTATTTTTCCTCATATTTCTTTCTAGATCCAATATTCTTCTATTAATTTTCTTAATCTGCATATTAATATCATCCTTGAAATTGATAAGAAATGAATCTTTATAAAATACTTCAATATCTCCCAAATTTTGGATCAGATTCTCTTTAAATAATTCGCATTCAAGATCAAATTCTTCTATGTCACTCTTATGATTCAAGTTATCTTCCAATTCTTCCCCTTTATAATTATTAAATGATTGAGGATCTATCTTAGTTGAGGAAATAGGTTTTTCTAATTCTATAGGAATTTCTTCCAGTGGTCTTACAATATCCTTATCCTCTTTTCTCAACTCAAAGTTCTTTTGAAATTTATCATCAAATTCTCTTCCAAGTCCTAGTTCAATAATTTTATCTTGTTCATCATTTAATTCAGGTTTTTCTCGTGATTGAGTCATATCTAAAGATATAAAGACTGGTTGTGTAGATGAATTCCCTAAGTAGATAGGCTTTAAATTTGTATAGGGTTCATCCATCTTAAGTTCATGAGATTTTTCAACAAATGGAATTAAAAGTTTACTATTTTTGGTAGCACCCATCATTTCACACCTCTCCTGAACATACATACAGTCTTCTTTAAGTAATGTTTTCGAATCATCATGAAAATCTATTTCAATCTCATCTTTTAACTTACTCTCAAAACTTTCTTGGAAATGGTCTTTAATTAGATAATCAATTTCATCCATCCAAAAACAATCATCATCTTTTCTTTCAGCTGGATATTTCATAGTCTTTAATACATCAAAAGTTACTTCCTGGTCATTAATATTTATAGTCAACTCTCCTTTTTGCACATCTATCATAGCTTGTCCAGTAACAAGGAAAGGTCTCCCTAAAATAATTGGAATTTCTTTATCTTCCTCCATATCTAATACAATAAAGTCCAAAGGAAAGATAAATTTATCTACTTTAACAAGCACATCTTCTATAACTCCTTTTGGATAAATGATAGATCGATCAGCTAACAAAAGGGTTATAGTAGTGGGAGAAATATCAACTAAACCTAACCTTCTAAATATAGATAGAGACATCACATTAATGCTCGCTCCTAAATCATATAAAGCTTTTCCCCATAATTTTTCTCCAATTGCACAAGGAATTGTAAAGCTACAAGGATCTTTAAGTTTCTGAGGAAAATTTTTCTGAAGTATGGCACTGCACTCCTCGCTTAGTGCAATTGTCTCATAATCCCCGAATTTCCTTTTCTTGTTTAATATATCCTTCATAAACTTTGCGTAACTTGGCATCTGTTTGAAACCTTTAGTGAAAGGAATATTTATTGTTAACTTCTTAAGTACTTTCATGAACTTTGAAAATTTTTTATCCAACTCATGCTGTCTAAGTCTTTGAGGAAATGGAGGTGGTGGTTTTTCCAAACTGATTTTAGTTGGAGATATTAATTTTTCCAGATCCTTAGAAACATGTTCTTCAGGTCTTTTAGTTTCCTTTGTTTCTCTCACAACATCTTTCTCTTTTCTAACCACATCCTCTATATCTCTTCCAATTTTTAATTGGACAGCTTCTATTTGTTCATTAGTGTTCTCTTTAGGGTTGATCTCATTGTTGTTAGGAAGTGTTCCTTGGGGTCTATTGCTAAGTGAATTAGCAATTTGTCCCAGTTGATTCTCTATGTTTCTAATCACAACATTTTGACTTTGCAACTGGTTTCCCATTTGCAATACCACTTCTTCCATAGACATTTTCTTATCCTCAAATTGTTGATCATTGTTAGAGTCCGGTGGATATGAAAGTCTATAGTTTATGTTCCCGTAATTATTCCAACTTCCATTAGGATTTGCATGATTATTTTCCAATTTTTGGTTTCCACCATTAGTAGTATGATTCCAGTTAAAATTAGGATGGTTCTCCCAATCTGGGTTGTAAAAGTTAGAGTACGGGTTGTATATGGTATTTAAAGTCTCATATGATAATTTAAAATCAATTATATGCCCTAATGAACTTTCCTCACTTACAGGAGTAAATTAAGGTTGGTTCATTCCAAATTGGTCCAACCTCCTTGATATTGCAGCAATCTGAGATGCAAGAATTGAAATCGTATCCGTATCATGAATACTAGCTACATTTTTATGATTTACCCTTGTAGAGGTCCATTGAAATTCATTTGTAGCCATTTCTTCAATTAATGCATACGCTTCATCAAATGATTTTGACATTAATGATCCACCAGCGGCAGCATCAATTATAGACCTAAGGGATCCTCCTAACCCATTATAAAAAGTTTGAATGATTAACCAATCGGGCAAAGCATAGTGTGGACACTTTCTTAGGAGTTCCTTAAATCTTTCCCAGGATTCGTATATTGATTCCCCTTCATACTGACAAAATGAGATAATATCGTTTCTAAGTTTAGTAGTCTTTAAAGCTGGAAAATACTTAGCTAAGAATTTCTGTGTTAACTCCTCCTAATTTTTAATAGAACCAGGTGCTAATGAGTATAACCATATTTTAGCCTTATCCCTTAGTGAGAAAGGAAAAAGCCTTAGTCTAACAGCATCGTCTGACATGCCATTATAACGAAATGTAGCACAAAGTTCTAGAAAATTTGATAAGTGTAAATAAGGATCTTCTAATGGAGTTCCCCCAAATTGATTGTTCTGTACCAGTTGGATAATCTCAGGATTTATTTCAAATGAGTCAGCATCTATGATAGGGTTTTGTATACTAGAGTGAATTTCATTTGTCGTAGGATTTATGTAATCCCTCAATGATTTATGATGATTTTCTAAGTTATTATCTTGAAAGTTTTCCATTTCCATTTCTAGTTTTTCGAGTCCTTTCTGTATTTTTAATTTTTTATTTTTTTCAAGCTCATGATCATAAGACACAAGTCCTACAGATCCATTGTTTTGCATACGTAACACAACAAACAATACATTAAAAATTAAACAAATAATAGATGAAATATATTCAACACAACAAAATATTTTCATGAACATCATATTTTTCACAAAAAAACAAAAATAATTTTATGACACTAAAGTTTTCCAAGTCTAAGCCTAATTACTTCAACTATAATTCTCCTAAAGTTCTTACGGAAGCTTCCCCGGAAATGGCGCAAAAAACTTGGCCCGACCCGCAATTACGCAGTAAATTAACTTCCAAAAGATGGCCAAAAACTTGACCCGATTTACAAATAGTGGCTAGTGTGCGAAATCTTAAATGATATAAAAATTAGAAAATATTTTACACACTAGGGGTACTATGCAAGTATACGTATCGTTTCAAGTAATATAGAGTTTTCTTTAAAAACCCCAGTATCGATCCCAAGAGGAAGTGAAGTAAGAGGTCTTTAGTTAAATTCTAGTCTACTACTAATAGTCCTTAGTTTGGAATGTCGATTAAAATTGTGTTTTATCTAGGAACTACTCCTAAATGCAAGTGTTAAATGTAATAATAACTATAACTAAATGCAAATAATAATTCTAAAGATAAATCTTTTTGGATGAATTGGTTTGGAGAATTTTGAGATATTAAAAACTACTATTCTTATGTAATGAAATAGATAATTTATAGGATTGAGATGTATTAAATATTGAATGTGCCAAATAGGAGCAATCATATTCTTTACCCTTTGGTCCAGGCATAAAGAACATTGACTAATCCTATGCTTGGTTACCGAATCTGCGGCTAGGTCGGGAGGATACTACTCGCCACTTCGAAGCTCCCAAGTCCCCTCGCCCGAGGGCTAACATCTACTCTTCAAGCACTCAAATGATAGACCGAATCGAGGATTTTAGCCTCGTCACTCTAAAATCTCCAATTCTACGCCCGATAATTATATTTCCCTATTTATTTGCATTCAATTCCCATGAACTTCACCATCCATGGAATTTGAATGTGGTTCCACTTTGTTAAGAATTACACTGCCCTTCGGGTCGATGCAATTACAACGAATTTTAACACTACAATGGGCCCTTATTGCAATGTAAATGAAGTGCAAGTAAAAACCATCACATTTATAATTAAATTCACATCTACCATGCATCACAAAATCCTAAACATGATTTCTACTCATTGCAAAAGAAAAGTAAAATGAAAACAATGGCATAATCTTCTTATGCCACTATTTTAAAAGAAGAAGAAAGAGTAAGAGAGATACGTCACAAAGCACGAAGAAAACATAAAGGAAACTTCATTTAACAAAAGCAAATCCACTAAATAAATGTTTACAAAATTATAAGATAATGAAGAACAATACTTAGCATTTTTTCCCTTGAAAGAAAGACGAAGATCTCTAATATAAAGTCTCCAGGTAATCCATGCAATGCTAGCAAAACCCCTTACAAATTCTCTCAAAATCTCCTCTCCAATCTCTCCAAAAGGGTAGAAATCTACATTTCTACTCTTAATCTAAGAATCCTAAACATTCCTCTAAGTTTTTCTCTCCTTTCCTCTATTGTTTCTCTTCTTTAATCTACCCATTTCTAACACAAATTTGCCATTTTTAAAAAGCATGGACCAATTCCGAAGAGTTTCCTTAAGCACCCCTTCAAAAAAGCGTCCAAATACGTCGAATATTGGCCCAAAACTGCCAAAAGTTGGTTCATGGTCGTCCAGGCCGCTGTCGGCGGATTCGAGGCCGCTGTCGGCGGCCTTTTTGGGCACTTTTCGGTGGTCTCGGAAAATCTCTCCGTCGGCGAGCAGGCTGCTGCGCAGCTCCACCGTTTCTCTCTGTTTGGCTCCGTTTCAACTCTGTTTCGCCCCATTTCAGTTGCATTGCGTTCGTAACAGATAGCCCTACAAAATAAACATAAAAATAACCTTTCTTTAAAGTGTAATCTCATTCAAAAATATGCAAGAAGTGTAAAAGAGATTAAGCATCTAAAGACTTATCGAAAGGTGTCAGGGCAGAATTTCATTTCTTGCTCGTTTTTGCTCCAAATTGCACCGTTTTTGCTTCCTTTTGCTCCAATCACCATTTCTTATACCTAAAACCAAAAATCATACAAAATACCTTTTTAAAAGTGTAATATCATCAAAAATAAGTAAAATGATATAGCAAAAAGCGTATATATTTTAGGCGTGTCATTCAGCTTTCGTCACTCTGAATTGCAGTTGTAGAAAAGAACACTACAGAAGAAAATGCCAGACTACGACTAGAAGAGCTGGAAAGCTTGGAAGGGAAAATACTTTTCGCACAACAGAATTTGGAATTGTATCAAGCCAAGATGATCCAAGCCCATGATAAACTGGTCCGCCCAAGAACATTCAAAGTCGGTGACTTAGTTCTTGTTCTCAGAAGACCTATTCTTGCACATCGCAAGATAGGTGGTAAATTTGAACCAACATGGGAAGGGCCATTCGTGGTCAAGACAGTCTACTCAGGAGGTTCCTACCAGCTTGTGAATTACCGTGGAGAACGACCCATGCTTCCAATCAATGGATGGTATTTAAAGAAGTATTACGCAACCTGATGTTTCGAAGGGTGGCCTCTGAAATAGAATCTTATCCCTAGAAACACGGATGAAGTAATCACTTTGTGACTGGCTCCGAACCCAAAACAAAATAAAATGGATGATAAAAAAAATCTCATCAACGAAAATGTTAAAAAGAAAACATGGGAAATCATAATAATAAAATGTCATTTTTTCCTCTTAAATCCATTCATTCCTGATATTTCCTCATCTCTTCCTTCTTCCTTTAAATTTAAAAGAAGTGAATAAGAATTTTTAAGTGTTTGTCTTATTGTTCTTGTTCTTAGTATGACCCCTGATCCTTTCCTTATTTTTTCGCAGGGAAATGTCGAACGGGCGGTTGGTTCTAAACTTTAGAAATGGCGTGAGTCTAGCACTTGATGAAAAGAGGGTGAGGGATGGAGCAGTGATAGAGATTGACTCAGACTTCACACCAGCCAGCTTACAATATGAAGAAAATGATTGGATCCCAGTTGATCGAGAAGAACTTCACAGCTAGACAGTGATGAAAATGGGTGGCCCGAGCCACCAATCAAGCAACAACAAAAGAAAATCAAACGCCGCTCATGCAACCGGAGAAGATAAGAAAGTTAAGTCTGTATTTTTCACAGCAGAGGGTAGGCTTGTCAGCGCCGTTCCCGCAGAAATTCAAGGGGTAAGGAAAGCTACTCTCAATGCTACCCAGCGAAGAAATAAGAATCATCGCATTAGCAAAATGTTGACCAAGTTAGCAGAAGATCAACATGAACAAATAGCAGATACTGTTAATACAAATGCTCCAAGGAGACCGGTTCGTCAGGAACCAGAAAGAAGAAAGTCAACTCCAAGAAGGTCGGAACAAATGAAAGAAATAACAAGAAAAGGAGAAATAGAGTCGGTACCTCGACGCCGAGCATATGTACCGGATTCGAAGAGTCTTGCTGCGAAAGCAACCACGGAGGATGTCCCTATGGAGACTATCCCCGAGGAGCCGAGACATGCAGAAGAACGTGCTGGGGTTGAGCCATACATCCCGCAGTATGTTACTAGACACCGAGGACTTCAGATAACCCCGGAATACGAGCTGGAGAAAATGCAATTAGTTGAGAAGAAAACCTTTGAATACTTTGAAAGAATTTGAAATAAGAGGGTCAACATCTTAGAAGGCCTTGAGCTACATACAGATGTTTGGTTAGATTATGAGCAACAACAAATTGTGGACTGCATCCTTGAATTACAGAAAATGGGTCGAGCTGGCCGCCTGAGAGAAAAGACATATTCAGAACCCCAAAGATGGATGCCAGGATAGGGAAGAGTTACAATCCAATGCGGATGTTGCTACAATTTTGCCACAGACAGAAAGGAAATCCACCAGGGATACTCCGTCGCGGTGAGGTGGATCCAATGCCAAGAGTCATCAAGAGAATGGTGAAAAGGATGATAACATGGAGGGTACTGCCTGCAGATTGCATACCCAACAGCTGCATTATCAACATCTACAAGGAAGGCGACTGCATACCGCCACATATAGACCATCATGACTTTGTTAGACCCTTCTGCACAGTGTCATTCCTCAGCCAGTGCAACATCATGTTCGGATCTGACCTCTGGATTGCAGGCCCTGGTGTTAAAAGGAAACGGAACAGACGTTGTGAAGCGTTGCATTCCAGGAGTGCCTGTGGAGCGGATCTCAGTTACTTTTAGAAGAATGGACGATAGACAGATGCCTTACCACTTTCAGCCAGATCCAAAATTGGAGAGTCTCCGGCCCTATGAGCTGTGAGTTACATGGGGAATAGCACACCTCCAATGCACATCCGTGCGGCATTCATGCCAAGGGTGGCTTGGAAGGTGATGTTATTACCCATGTTACTTACTATTCAGACATGGATTTTTTGACAGACGCTTTTGAATGGATCAACAAGAAGTTTACACAGTCTGTTTTGGATTTACTTGGATTGTATGAGACATTAAATTTCTGAGGAAAATGTCATCATGACTAGATCAAGTTGTATGATGTACTTTCAGCAAATTGGAATGAAAATGACAACGTCATATTTTGCCTTCACCACTTTTTGTGCAAATTGACTGGGAAATGCCATTAGACTTAAATGAACTTTGAATAAAGAACAGAAAAGAAAAGAAAAAAAATGAGAATTTTTCTTAAAAAAATCTGAATATTAAAATGAACTTCAAAATTCACATGAACATTAAATAAATAACAAAATAAAAAATGGGATAGTTAAAGGACAAACAAAACGAATCTAAATCTCAAATTGAATTTCGATCTGAATCAACTGATTCGAACCTTTCAATTCTTCTCCCAATTGAAATCTGTTTGAAACTCTTTTGAAGTTTGAATATTTTCCTCGACTTATTGCTAAGTCAAGTCTTTTCAGCTTGGTACACTTACCAACTCCTTTCAATTCTTTTTCTTCTGTCTTAGAGGATCGACTAGTTCTATTCACACGGAGCCACAAACTTTGATCGATTTGGTTCTGATGGCATGAGATTGGGTCCCTCCTCATACAGATAAATCCTCGAGGCTAGAGCCTAACTTCTAGTCCTCCTTCAAACTTTTGAGAATGGTACCTAAATTCCAGTTCTCTTCCTTTGAGGTCGGTACCTAAATTCTGACTCTCATTCGAGATCGATTCTTAAATTTCGATTCTCTTTCGAATTGATACCTAAATTTCATTTCTAAACTTTCGAGACTGGTACCTCAATTCCAGTTCTCCTCCTTCATGGTCGGTACCTAAATTCTGACTCTCACTCGAGATCGATACTTAAATTTCGATTCTCTTTCGAATTGATACCTAAATTTCAATTCTAAATTCTTAGACTGGTACCTAAATTCCAGTTCTCATTTTGAGGTCAGTACCTAAATTCCAACTATCATTTGAGATCGATACCTAAATTTTGATTCTCTTTCGAATTGATACCTAAATTTTAATTCTAAATTCCGAGACTGGTACCTAAATTCCAGTTCTCTTCTTTCGAGGTAGGTACCTAAATTCTGACTCTCATTCGAGATCGATACCTAAATTTCGATTCTCTTTCGAATTGATACCTAAATTTCAATTCTAAATTCCAAGACTGGTACCTAAATTCCAGTTCTCTTCCTTCGAGGTCGGTACCTAAATTTCGACTCTCATTCGAGATCGATACCTAAATTTTGATTCTCTTTCGAATTGATACCTAAATTTCAATTCTAAATTCCAAGAATGGTACCTAAATTCCAGTTCTCTTCCTTCGAGGTCGATACCTAAATTCCGACTCTCATTCGAGATCGATACCTAAATTTCTATTATTTTTCGAATTGATACCTAAATTTTAATTCTATGTTCCGAGACTGGTACCTAAATTCCAGTTCTCTTCCTTTGTGTGGTCAGTACGTAAATTCTGACTCTCATTTCGAGATCAGTACTTAAATTCTGATTCTCATTCTTTTTTCTTTTCAATTGATACTTAAACTCCAATTCTCACTCCGAGGCTGGTACCTAAATTCCAGTTCTCTTCACAGTCCCGAGGTTGAAATCCAAGTTTCAATTCTCATTTCAAATCCAAATTTCAAATTCAAAATTTCCTTAAATCAATTTTAAATTAAACTTCAATTGAAATCCAAACTCACACATTAAAACTTGAAATTTAAATGTAAAATGAAATCTAAATTGAATTCCCCAGATCTTGTGATTTGGAGTTCACCTCCTTTTCTTTTCCCCAGCAAGAGTTCATGGATCTCCAGTCTTGGAAATATACCTGATACTCCCCAGCGAAAATTCTTCTACTTCGTCCTAAGTTTGTCACTTGTACATCTGTGTTGGTTTTGTTGATCTCTTCGGTCAACGCCAATAGGCACGGTGTGCTTGGTTAGCACACCACAACTATTGGGGGTTCATTTGTTGACCTCATTTTTGATGAGGTCTTTTTCTCCTCTCTTTATTACTTAAGATCTAGCCTTAGGCCTTTCCTTTGACTGATATTAGAGGACTAGAAGTGGAATCCACCCTTTAGAAATTCAAACACCTCTTGACTCTCTGCAAACCCCACAAGCCTGATTGTACACCCCTAATCACCTAGAGGGTTGAAATCAAATGTGGAGGTTTAAAGGATGAGTTCCTCATAGGACTTCTTGGCCTTAGGAATACCCTGGATGGCCTGGTCTGGTGAGGGTTGACTTGCACATACACTACACTCTCACACACATTCCAAGTCCCAAAACCACACTCTCACCCAACTTGACTTCCTGACTCTTGAAGGAAATTCATAAGGATAGTCCTTAACCCCTAAGCCCCTGGCTAAGAGGGTTAGGAACAACATAGTGAATGCCTCAAATGAGTCCTCTCATGGCTCTTGTGGGCTTAATATGACTTCATAGCTCAACCAATGTGATTCCATTTTACTCAAATTTGATCAATCTTCATTTTTCCAAAATTTCAATTTTTGACCCCGGGCCCTACACCTACTAAACCTACCAAAAGCCCTTGAAACTACCCAAAATTTACAAAACCACTTAAATTACCCAAAATTCCTCAAAATCAATCCTAAACATTTCCCGCCACTCAAATTGATCATCCATAGCCAAAAATACCAAAAATTTCAAAAGTACCGCCCCAATACCCTTCAAATACCCAAAATGCCCTTCTTAGCCCAAAAATCCAAAAATTCAAAAAATTTCCAAACAATTCCTAAAAATTCCAAATATTCCTAATTTCATTTTATTCAACTACACCATGGGCCAATTTTTCCAATTTACTCCACTTTTACCACAACCCCCAATTTGGCTCATTTTAAACCCAAGTGAACCCAATGTCAAACCAAACCACCCCAATTGACCTCAATTTTGGTCCAATTTAATTCTAAATTTCAAATCAACATCCCCAATCTCAATTTAGACCAAATCCAAGTCCAATTTGATTTGACATTTGGGCCCAATTTCAATTTGAAACCTAAGGCCCAATTTTGGCCCATGACCTAAACCTAGCCCAGACCTAGCCCAACTCAACCCCAATTGACCCCAAATCTTTTCTAGAACCTTCCTAATGTCCCCATAAACAAAAAACTAACTTGATTTGCCAAAAATTTGAACCTAAACTCCACCCAAACCTAACCAAAAACTAAAATCCCTTAAATTGACCTAAGCCCAAACCTAACCCAAATGGACCCAAATCCCAAAATCAAAGCTCAACCAAAGTTGAAAACTCTTTGTGACACTCCCATGAACATTTCTCAACATTAATTTTACATCAAATCCAACTTTAGCCCAACCTTGACCCAAGTAAGCCCAAGTTGGCCCACTATGGCCCCTTTACCAAAAGACCCCACATTAAACCTAATTCAATTCAAAATCACTTTAAACTTGTTCCAAACCATTCATGACACATGCCTAAACCAATTGCAACATTTATTTTGCATGATCCTTCACAAAATTTCAATCTACCAATTTATTTTCAAACCTAAAGGCCCACTTTCTTAAACCATTCTAAAAGCCAACTTCCACCAAACCCAAAAGCCCAAAAATTCATCCAAAGTCCATATGACACTCTTCTTCATCATGCATTAAATTAAAATCATCCCTAAGTCCTAAACCAATGATCAAATAATTCTAAATGAAGCTTCATCCAAATTTCCACCAAAATATCCAAAATCCTTAAAATCTATTTTTATGAAATTGACCAAACTTTTTCCAAGCCAAATGTGAGCCATTGAGCCATGTACAAGCCACATGGAAGCCATGGAAGCCACATTCCACCACACCAAACCATTAATGGAAAGAAGAGGGGGTCTTTCTTAAACCTTCGTTAAGCTTTTTTAACCTCATCCATGTTACACTCTAAACCATGCTAAGCTAACCCACCTTAGATGGAGACTTCACCAGCCCTTTCAAGCTGACCTAAATGATTCCCTCAGCTCAAAATCAGGCCTTAGGGAGGTGCACCAAGCCTATTTCCATGGATTGACCAAACCAAGCTCAAAATACACCCTCCCCCATTCCATTTTAATCAAAACTTTTACACATGTCAAACTCCAATTGACTTCAACAAATTCAACCCCTGACCCCACTAAGTCAGATGGTGACCCATGCCTGGCCGGCCAACCCCCACAGCCTCCAGAAACCACCATGGACGAGAGCTCCATGTGAGCAAAAAAATTCAATTCTCCCTTGCTGAGTTGTCCCAACCCTAATGGACACCAGAGCTCTTCTTCTCCTCCCCTGAGCAGCTGATCCCAGCCTCCAATTGCCCTTGGGAAGCCCTCCAGCCATGTATATTTAAACACACTACCCTCTCGGCCAAAAGATGAGTTGAACCAGACCTTAAGGAAACTCTGCCAAAATTGCTCCAGGACCTTCTCCTAACCCAGAGCTATTTGACTATTTTTTTACCTTTTGTATGTTTTGGATTTATGCTTACTGTACTATGCTATATATGATGGGGTCTAATTAGTTATGGGAGATGTAGAGCTATCTATATGAGGATCAGGAGGCCATGACATTTTTCTATTAAGGCCAGCCATTGCTTCCAGCCTCCAAGCTTTGTGATCGGCCTTGGTCACTTTCATACCTAGACAATTCCCCTAAGCCATAGACTTCATCTGGAGCTTGCCTGGAATCAATCGAAGGTGACACAACTCTCAGATCGAAGCTTCACTTCTCTGAGCATAGGTATGAACTCACTCTTCCTCCCAAGCTTCCAGCGATTCTCCATTTTGTTTAGGTTAATTTCATAGCCCATAAACCATATGGATGTGTTTGTCTCTTCAAGATGAATCCGTAGAGCATAAGAACACGAAAATCCATTGAGAATCGAGGGAGATATTAGGGTTTTAGTGTGGACGGTCACGAGTGCACACCAGTCATAGACGATGACAGGGAGCTGTTGGATCGCGCATGTATCGAGCGGACGGTTCAGATTGCCCCGGACCAGGGAATGTTACGTGAATCACAGGCTGATGGAGTGCTGAGTCAGATGGCAGCATCGAATGGGAACGCGCCGCGTGGGCTTTCGGTGCTGCCGATGTTGCGCTGGCGCCAAGCTGGATAAGTAGATAAATAGGGTATTTTTGAATTATTTAAATTCCGAGAACTTCAAAAATTCATATCTTCACATAGAAAAATCACAAAAATAAAATAAAAATACCCTCTTGCTCAGTGAACAGAGGAGAATAATGTGGAAAAGAAATCAAGTTAATTAGAGGAGTATTTTATTTTTAATAATTTGTTTAATATGTTTAATGTTTTGATTCTCCATTTGCATAGACAATTAACCATGGCATGAGACCATAGGGCTTTTGAAGCCTCTGATCTTGGGAACATTCCTTGAATTTTTCAAGGTCACAGACCATCTCTGTGAAAAGTTATTAAATTTTCAATTTCATGTCACTGTTTTAGGTATTTTATTTCCAATAATTAGCATGTTGTAAAATAAATTCTATGAAAATTTGTTGATGTTCCTTTGGACCAAAGGACCCTATGAAAAATATATTTTGAGTTAATTCATTCATAATAACCTTAGTTGGCCTAAACCCCTAAAATTGAATTTGAATTAATTAGGGTTAGCCACACATCAAATTGACTTAAAAACAATTTTCTACTGATCTTTAGAATCAGAGAGACCTCACATAAAAAATTGAAATCAATTGGGCTTGATTAACCCTACCAAATGGGTTGATTAAGCCTCATAAGCAAAATGGAACTTCAAAAATTCATAACTCCAAAAATACTTTTCAAAAATTCACAAAAGTGATTTTGGAGCTTCTTTGATATCAAGGGAGTTCAGGAAAATTAAAATTGGAATTTTCTAAAAAAGTTGATTTTTCACAATATTTTAATAATTAAAAAAATAATAAAAATCATAAAAATATTAAAAATCATAAAAATGTCACATTTTGACGCCTAATCACTTAGGAACAAGCCAAATATTTTTCCTAAGTCACTAGGGTAAGATATTGAATTTTAAAGGTTTAATGTAATTTTTAATATTAAAAAATGAATTTGCAACCCTCTTCACTAAAATAATTCTAATAAATTAAAGAAAAATCAAAAAATTATAAATCTTATTTATCTGGACTCCTTGAGGTTATAGAAATTTAAGAAAAACATAAAATCTATTTTTCAATTTTAATTTTATTTTATAATTAATTAATACTATAAAACTTAAAATAATTATAATAAAAAAATATAATTTAAAAAATCACAAAAATTAGTCCAAGTGGTCATCTGGTAATTAGGAACATCCCATAATTTTCTTAAGGATAGAAACCTTTCTTTGGTCATGTTATTAAATTTTCTTTGAAAACTCCTATTTTCTACTAAAAAATAATTATATAAATAAATTAAATTCAGAAAAATAACATTTTCTCCTCTAATGTCTTAATTGACATGTGAGTGGGGTGACATAAAAATTTCAAATTCATTTGAGCTCAATTTAATGAGTTATGAAATAAATAAGCTTAAAAGGGCATAAAGGTAATTAAGAATTTTAACCCTTAATTAAAACTTTAGGTTTAATCAAAATGGGGTGGGGGGCAAAATATTTTATCTTAATTTTCTCTTGGATGAGTGAAACTTTGGGAAATTAAGGGGAAGAAACCCATTAAACACTTTGAAAATATAAAAAAAATGGAACTTTAATTAATTAAATGATTTAGATTTTTGGAAAGAATATATTTAAATTTGGATTATTAAAATAGGGATGTTATTAAGAGGACATTTCTTCTTTAATTTAAAAATCCCTAAATAAGTCACTTTAACAATATTTAATTCTTAATTAAAAATTAAAATAATAATCAAAATTAAAAATTAAAATTAAATTAAAATTAAATTAAATAAAAATTAAATTAAAATCAAATTAAAATTAAATTAAAAATTAAAATTAAATTAAAATTAAATAAAAAATTAAATTAAAATTAAAATTAAAATTAAAATTAAAATTAAAACTAAAATTAAAATTAAATTAAAAATTAAAGTTAAATTAAAATTAAAATTAAAATTAATTTAAAATTAAATTAAAATTTAATTTAATTTAAAATCAAATTGAATTAAATTAAATTAAAAATCATTTAACAAAAAACATAAATGAAATCATTAAGAATTAAATCTAAAATAATTTGCGCACTATTCCAAACTTAATATTATTAATTAAAACCTCTTAATTAAATTAAAACACTTTAAACCATTAACTCAAACTTTTTATTAGTTATGATTAAAATTCTCGATAAACCAACTTGCCCTTAAAGGCTTTAATTATTATAACTCTTAAATAGAGTATTAAGTGAGATGTCACTTCATTCATCTAAGTTCACTGAGCAAGAAACAAAGTTTAATTAAACTCCTGGATGATTAATTCACCTGTACAATTAAATTTACTTGGACTCAAAACAAATCCCAGAAATATTGAAAAGATGTTTAGGACCCATCCTAAGCACTTTCTCAATATGACGGGTTGTTTTAGAAGAACAATTGAATCTAATTATTCTTTGATGAAGTAAATCATCATTAAAACCAAACCAAGAACTTAGACGTCCTAGGAGATGACTAGTTATAGGATTAGGAATTTGGTAGACAACCAAAACCCTTTCCTTAGCTTTACCTAGGTATCTGTTGAAACATTTAAAGGCCTTAACATGTGTTTTGAGTGCAGCTTGGGATGACGGGAAGACTTTCCAAGTACGCTTTTATTTTATTGCAATTTACTTTATTGCAAATTTACTTTTATGCATTGTACATTACTTTTCTTGCATGTTAAACAAGATTGTTGCATGAAAACCAAAACCTTTAGGATAGTCCCTGAACTAAAACTAAAACTAAATTAAAAGTCATGGCAAGATAAAATTCACCGCCACAACATTCCAAAATATAAAACAACTCAAAATTTAATCACAAATAAAACAACAAAACAACAATTACAACTAAATTAAAACGTCTCGTTGAATGATCGGGAATACCTCAGATGATGTAACCCACGTGTTGCTAACGGGATTTCCCAAGGTCTAAATGAAAGTGTGGAACTCATTCAGTTAAGTTTAGCAAATTCATCTGGACTAAGTGAATTCGATGAAAATAACGGTGCCGGATGACGGAACCGTGGGATCTTAATCGGTTCCGTTTAATCAACTTTAAGATTTGTTTTAATTAAAATATTAAAAACACTTGGATTTTAAGATTTTCTCTAAACCAAAACACTTCTCTCATCTCCTCATTTATGACTTCTAAAACTAAACCTCTGCAACAACAAGGAGCTTGGAGCATAGTGGGCAGCACGGCCATCGTCATCAGCAAAACTCGAATCTACTTCAGCAAAACTTTCCTTAGAATTAAATAACCAAGCCATAGGATTTCAAGGTAGTTTGCTTAGTGCAACATAAATCCTCAACCTCTTCGTTAGGCATTTGCATGATCATATAATGTAAATTAAGCCCTAACCGGTCTTAGGACTCTGAGGTAGTCGTTTGGTACGACATAAGCCCTCACATCTTCAAGGCAATTTGTATGATCGTGTCATACAAAAATAAGTCCTAATTAATTAAAATTGGTAGGACTGCAATATTAAATAAATTCCCAAATTGAAGCCAAACAATAGGATAGTTTGGGAGGTTGCCAAGATTCTTCTTGGATCCTCAACTTCTCCTACTTCTCTTCCTTTGGATTCATGAAAATAACTGTTCTAAATTTTATCCATTCCCCATTGAAATTTCCAAAATCCAATTGTTTGAAAACCTTAAACTTTGAAATTCTTGAGAGCAAAACCAATCATTATCGAGAGTTTTCTTAAATGATTCCCATCATTTAAGATGTAATTAACTATAGGGGCTTGCCCTTATAGAGAACTTTAAGAACCCAGGTAATATAAACCCTGCTTAATTCCTTTATATTAAGCAGGGGAACTTGTCAGCTTATAAAATTGGTTCGCAGACCAAACGGATGTCACAAATCTTTTAGTTTATTTAATCGAGCCCCATCATCAAACAACGTGTCTATTCCTCGGGATAAATACACGGTTTGTGATGCGGTGCTCGTTTATATAAACTATTCGGGATGTGAGATAAGTTTGATTTCATATCTTAAAATTTTCAAATTTAAAAAATTATTTTTCAAAAAATCAAATACTACTTTCTAAATTATATATATAATTAAACTAAATTTAAAATTTAAATTTCGCCGACAATTTTTGTAGGCGACCCCTTTTCAAAAATGCAACCCTCAACCTAAAAATAAGCCGTACATAGTGTCCGAAGATTCATTATGTTGATTGATGCTTCCAGATCAACGAACACTCTGGAGAGTGTAAACTTTCTAATAGTGACTGAAATGTATAACGGTCAGTTGTGATCAGCTGTTCCCAGTAATAGATCATTATCAGTGAAGGTAACACCTCGCTGTTCTTTTAACGAGAAAACCTCGTCGAAGGAATTACCGACCATTTGAGTTAAACAAATCTCTCGATAAAGAAAAGCCTTGATCAGAGCCTCCCTCATCTCCTTTGACAGGATCAGAGCATCGTATATACTTAGTTTGGCTGGTAATTTCCTAAGATGGGCTAGCACGTTGTAGTCTACTTTATTACCATGTTCCTCGGTCTCTTCCCGAATGGGCAGTTCTTCTGCTGGGGTTGGCACTTCCTGAGCAACCACCTACTTTCCTTTATCCTTTGGACCCATTCTCGGGGGTAGAACTTTTCAACTTCTTAAATTTACTTCAGTTATTTCTTCTGAATTTGGTGTTGAATCTGCCATGTATCCTCTTGAATTGGAACAACTGGCTCTTCTTAAGTTGCTTCGGTGTCTGATGGTTCTAATTCTATCGTGATCGGAACCCCTTAGAATTCACAAATGGACTCATTGCTTGTCGAGCTTTCGTAGCCTCCTTTGTGAACATCTTCTTCATCATGGTCGTCGAGGTTGTGTATGATTTAAGAATCGTTATTTGTATTGGAATCGAGATCCGGATTAAGCCGATTGTCGCTAGTTACTTAATCATTAGAAACAGTCAAAACGTAGCCAACGCCATAACTCTTATCATTATAAGATCCCGCCGGAGCGAGCAGATAATCATACAAAGTCAGGAGTTCGAGGGATTTCTCCCCCGAATCGGAAATAAACATCCTAGGATAAGCAGCCCCTAGTCTACCCTTCGGAGCCTCGGTCTTCTTTTCTTCCACGATCTTCTCCTTCTTCTAGGGCGGTTCTTCAATCATTGAGTTGAAGCACGTACCGAAGCGGTTTGGATGTGATCCAAAATTTTCTTTGATGACTTCGTCCAGAGGGTACTCCATCCATCATCAGTTGCGTACGGGTTTATCGGAACAATGGGACCCGTTGAAATAACATTGACGGAACCTCCTTTCTGGGGTTCTTTCATGTATTCCTTTAGGATCGTTATGTTCCCTTTCCAGAGATTGTCATCAAGCCAACTCTTGAAGGTGATGCAATCCTCTATCTTATGTCCGAGCATCTGGTGGTAAGGGCAATAGTTCAGATGATCTTTCTTATTGACTTCCTCCAGCTTTTTGGGCTCTGGCAGCTGAAAATCCGGTGTCTTCATTAAGCTACGAAACATCTTCGCTACTACTTTGGTTTTGAATGGATATTCTTTATTTAGAAGTTCTCTTAAGGTACGCGATGAATGCGGCTGTTTTTCATAATGTTGAGGTGACTGATAGCTCGGACGAGGTTGCTGATAGCCTTGCTGAGGTAGTTGATAGATCTGTTGAGGTTGCTGATAAGTCCGTTGTGGTGGTTGATAACTAGGCTGTGGCCGCTCTGACTGTATCTGAACCGGCTGCTTGCCCTTATCTACTGCCACGACGATTCCGGATTTCTTTTCGAATGTTTTCACGGGTTTCTGCTTATTGATCTTGTCCACAAAACTTAACTGCTTTGCCTCTTCTTGCAAGCTTGCAGCCTTGCTAAGAAACTTCTCGAAAGTCTTGATTGTAAATCCTTGAAGGAGAAGTGCTATCGGGCCATGGATACTTTTAAGTAGGATGCCGACTGCATGTTGTTCTTGAAGCTGTAGTTCACACTTCCTGCTTAAGTTTCTCCATCGAACTATGTAATCCGCTAAAGTCTCGTTCGGCTTTTGTTTCTCCACTACTAGATCACCGATGGTGATGTGGTGCTGAGCCCCGACAAAATGTTTAACGAAGAGATTCTCTAGTTCTGAAAAGGTCTTTACTGAACTGTTCGACAATTTTGCATACCAGTCAAAGGCAATCCCTGATAAACTGCTGACGAACTGTCGGAAGAGTAAAGTGTCGCTCCCACCAGCATTGCAGCAACTAGCATGAAAATGTGCAACATGTTGCCGGGGGTTTCCTGTTCCATCAAAAGCATTAAATAGAGGTGGTACGAAGCATTTCGGGCATTGGACTGCATCGAACTCTTCGGGGTAAGGTTTACCCGTTTGAATAGATGCTCCACTCTTAGATTTTGCTAGGGCCTCTCGCACCTGCTGTTCTACCATGCTCTTAATGTCCTTTTCTGGAATCATGCTTTGTGCAGGATCTTTCTTTGGTTGTTTGTGTCCGTTGACGGATGTGATCTCTTTTCCTTCATCTGCAATATGGATAATTTCTGGGGGTGTTTCTTTCTGAGGTTGTAACTGACTCTGGAGAGTGGCTAAGGCAGCATCCATCTCTTCCATCCTCTTTGCCAATTGGGAAATTATGTCATCTCTTTCCCGAATCTATGCTCTCATCACTTCCAGTTCATCTCTTTCCGGAGCTGCCGGAGCACCTTGCGAAGCTGACGATGCTCGTGGCTCAACCATGTTGATCTTGACATACTCCTCATCCATGAACTCTGATGAGTCAACTTCATCTCCTAATTCTGCTTCTCTTTCTTTTGCTAACCGTCAGATGTTGGTCCTTAACTTGTCCATGGCATCCTCTAATGGCCTTTTTCGCACGGTCTCACAGTCATCTTGCGACGGTTGTTGAACTTCCTTCCTGGGAGTCCCCTTTATTGCAGTAACACTTTCTTCTGATTCAAGTCTCCTGACGAGACTTTTCTTCTTAGGACATTGTTTTAGTCTTAACTCGCCAGTAGTAGGTCGCCATACCATCCTTCTTGCAGCCGGAAGCCTAGGACCGAATGATTTGTCGGCTATATGCTTGAAGGTGGTATCCTCCCTAATTTGTAGACCCGATACAACAATGGGTGAACTGGCTTTTATTTTCTTCTTTGGTTTCTCTATGGCAGCAACAGGCTCTATTAGCGGTCCGAGGCGGGATTTAACTGGCACCCGTCCTATCCTTCTTAAGATTTCTGACACAAGGCATCTTTCTTTCTTTGCCAATTTTTCTATCACAGCTTGCAGCCAAGTCAATGGTGTGGTCTTATCCCTTTTCCTTATGTAATTACTGTAGTATGCAGGTCGGGGTAATGCAGCGGCGATCCTACGAACATTCTTTTAATCTAATGCGGCAGAGAGAGGGTGAAATCTGCTCCCTTCCAATAGAGGTATATACTCAGGTAGTTCTTCTCTTTCCTCAGGAATTTCTTCTAGAAAAGCAACTTCAGCAGCTTTGGCTTTCTCAATTCTGGCAATCTTTCTACTTCTATTTCTCAATTCTGGTTAGGGGTACAACTCTTGAACTGGACCCAATATCAAAAACAGCTGGTATTGTGGCAAAATCTGTACCCTCCACGGTGACAGGCTCATCACCGACTTGGATTTCCTTCCCCATCAGTTTGGCAGAAGTCGGGGTAGATGCAGAGATGACTAGACCGGTGGAAGTAGAGATAACAGTCCTCCTACGAACAGTAGTATTCCTTTCTGCTGGAATCCTTTGCAGGGGAGGGAATTCTTGAGTCGATTTCATATTGAACTCAATCACGGGCACTTCAATTTCTAACACTTTGTCCATTAGTGTTAAGAGTGTGACGTCAGCAAACTTGATATCTGTGTTGCCGAATCCTTGACTGAAACGGATGATCCCATTGTCGGGCAGCTCGTCCTTGTAAAGGCAAAGTCCATTCCATTGGTGAAGGAGAAGATTAGCTTTGGGGCAGTCATTTTCTGCAAGGCAGATTTCGAATGTCAGTCCCGAATTATGCTTCTTTTCGTCGTAAAGTTTAGGACGAAAAGAAAGAGTCCGAACACATTTTCGTTTATATTAGTGTATTTGTGATTTTTAAAAGAGATTGTTTATTAGGAGGTTCGTTTATTTGAAACAAAACGATTAAAGGAAAAGGGTTGTAGAAAAGGTAAAGGGCCCGATTCAGAATTGGAAAGGAAGAGAAAGTCTTATGCAAGACTTCACGACTCGAAGGACCGCTCCTAAACTAACACCTATTGGGGGTCCACCCCACCTCAGAAAAGTTGTAAAAGGATCTCGAAACCTCTCCGTTTAGGGGTGTCTAAACAATGGCTCCTAAATTCGAGAGGAGTTGGCTATACTCGTTCAAGACAGAAATGAATGGGGTATTCTAACGGAAGAATGGTAGTTTTGGTCCACTAGGGATATGGACTCACTACCGATTTATGGAAACAAAACCATCTAATCAAAAATGGAGAGAGGAACTATTCCCCACTGTTGACCTCATTTTTGATGAGGTCTTCTCTTCTTCTTTTAGTACTTAGGATCTAGCCTTAGGCTTTTCCTTTGACTATCTTAGAGGACTAGAATTGGGATCCACCATCTAGAATTTCAAACCACTTCTTAACTCCCCGCAAACTCCACAAACTTGATCGTAGACCCCTAATCACCTAGAGGGTTGAAATCAAATGTGGAAGTTTAAAGGATGAGTTCCTATAGGACTCTTTGGCCTTAGGACTACCCCGGTGGCCTGGTCCAGTGAAGGGGCCGACTTACACACACACTACACTTATACACTACACTTTCACACACCTCCTAAAACCACACCCATACCTAACTTGACCTCCCGACTCATGTAGGTGATTCACATGGATGGTCCTTAACCCCTAAGCCCTTGACTAAGAGGGTTAGGAACAACATAGTGAATGCCTCAAATGAGTCCCTTCATGGCTCATGTGGGCTTGATGTGGCTTCATGGCTCAACCAAAGTGATTTTATTCCACTTACATTTACCCAATCTTCAATTTTCCAAATTTTTAATTTTTGACCCCCGGGACCCTACACCCGCTTAGCGTACCCAAAACCCTTGAAACTTCCCAAATTTCTAAAAAATTTCCAAATCACCCAAAATTCCCCAAAATCAATCCCAAGAATTTCCACATCACTTAAATTGATCATCCATACCCAAAAATACCAAAAATTCCAAGAAAACCTCCCAATACCCTCCAAATACCCAAAATACCCCTCTTGACCCAAAAATCCAAAAATTCAGAAAATTCCCAGAAAATTCCAAAAAATCCCAAATATTCTCAATTTCATTTTGTTCAACTACACCATGGGCCAATTTTGTTAATTTACCCTACTTTTGTCAAAACCCCCAATTTGACCCATTTTAACCCTAAGTGAACCCAATGTCAAACCAAACCTACCCAATTGACCCAAATTCTGGTCCAATTCAATTCTAAACTTCAATTCAACATTCCCAACACCAATCTAGACCAAATCAAAGTCCAATTTGATTGACATTTGGAGCCAATTTCACTTTTGGCCTTAAAGCCCGATTTGGACCCATGACCCAAACCTAACCCAAACTCACCCAATTCAACTCCAATTAACCCCAAATCTTTTCTAAATCCTCCTTAGCACCCCCACAAGCAAAACACTAACATGATTTGCCCAAAATTTGGACCCAAACCCCACTCAAATTCAACCCAAAGCTAAAAGGCCCAATTTCGACCTAAACCCAAACCTAACCCAAATGAGCCCAAACCCCAAAATCAAAGCCCAACCAAAGCCAAAACCTCTTTGAAACACTCCCATAAACATTTCTCAACATTAATTTTACATCAATTTCAACCCTAGCCCAACATTGGCCCAACTTGGCCCACTTGGACCTATATTGCCCATTCACCAAAAGAACCCAAATTCAACCCAATTCAAACCCAAATCACCCCCAAGTTGCTTCAAGTCACTCATGACACATCCATGAGCTAAACCCAACAATTATTTGGCCCAACCTCTTTACAAAATTCCCATCCATAAATTCTTTTTTAAACTTAAAGGCCCATTCCTTAAAACATTTTAAAAGCCCATCTTTTACCACATCCAAAGGCCCAAAATTGGTCCCAAAGCCCATATGACATTTCCCCTCATCATACTTTCAATTAAAATCATCCCTAAGTCCTAAATCAATGATCAAATAATTCTAAATGAGGCTTCATCCAAATTTCCACCAAATTATCCAAAATCCTTAAAATCCATTTTTATGAAATTGACCAAACTTTTTCCAAGCCAAAGGTGAGCCATGAAGCCATGCATGAGCCACATGAGAGCCATGAGAGCCTTGGACACTCCACCATGCCATATTGGGTAAGAAGAGGGAGGGCTTTCCTTAATCCCTAAAGCTCATTAGCCTTAATCATGTTTCACCTAAACTTAAATTTTATCCAAATATATTTGGATGGAGACTTCTCCATGCCAAACCAGCTGATCCCTTTGATCCCCCACAAGCATCCAAAGCCACCTTGAAGGGTGCACCAAGCCCAAATGGGTGGATTGACCAATTTAGACTCAAAAATAGCCATGCCCCATTCTACTTTGAATCAAAGCCTTTACACATGGCAATTGCCAATTGCTTGCACCAAGTACCAGCCCTGACCCACCTGACCTTGAGGGTGACCCATGCCTGGCCGGCCGGCCACTGTGCCGCCGGAAAACACCATGGTCGAGAGCTCACATGTGAGCCAACTTTGGAATTCTCCCTTGCTGAGCCGCCCCATCCCCAGTGGCCATTGGAGCTGTTCTTCTCTTGACAAGAGCAGCTGATCCCAAGCCCTAACTCTCCCTGGGAGGCCCTCCACCCTCTCCTATTTAAACACCACCCCTCTCGGCCATGGGAGGTGCTGAAACAAACCTTAAGGAAACTCTGCCAAAATTGTTCCGTACTACTCCCCATACATAGAGCATTTGATCCCCACCGAAATCCCCCTGCCATTTCCTCTCTGCGAGCTCAATTTCGCAGTTGAAATCCAAGCCCAAAACCAGGACACTTCTCCACAGAGGAGCCAATCCCCAAATTGATTGGTCCTACACCTTCACCGGACCAAGAGAAGGTGTCCACCAAAGAAAGCCCCATCTCCAGAGCCACCCGCTTGCTCCAGACCTCCAAGCTTTGTGATCGGTTGTGGTCGAAATCCTACCTGGGCAATTCACTGCACCGGAGACTTCATCCGGAGCTTGCCGGGATCCAATCGAAGGTGAAACAACCCTCGCATCGAAGCCACACTTCTCCGAGCAAAGGTATGGCCTCACTCTTCTTCCCGAGCTTCGAACTTTCTCCATTTTTATTGCGTAAATTTCATCCCACATAAACCATATGGATGTGTTCGTCTTCTCGAGACGAATCCATGGAGCATAAGAACGTTAAATTTGGTCAAGTATCGAGTGAGATCTTAGGCCTAGAAGATGGACGGTTCTCGGGCTAGGAGGCTTGGGGACGATGAACGGATGCCGTTCATTCAATACACGCGCGGACGGACGGCTCAGATGGCGTCGGACCAGGAGATGGTACGTGAACCGCGGGGCCCGGGCTGCTGACTCAAGCGCGGCGTCGAATGAGAGCGTGCCGCGTGGCCGTTCGGAGATGCCGAGGATGACGCGGCACCGACTCGGATAAATAGAAAATTAGGGATTTTTCCTATTTATTTAATTCCCTAAACTTTAAAAATTCATAACTTTGTGTAGGAAAATCATAAAAATAAAATAAAAATACCCTCTTGCTCAGTGAACAGAGGAGAATAATGTGGAAAAGAAATCATTTAATTTCATTAAGTATTTTATTTTTAATAATTTATTAACCCCCGCATTGTTTTAATTCTCCATGCATATAGGAAATTCACCATGGCATGAGACCATAGGGCTTTTGAAGCCTCCGAACTTGGGAACATTCCCTGAATTTTCCAAAGTCGTAGGCCATCCCTATGAAAAGTTATTGATTTTTCAAATTCATGTTACTGTTTTTAGTATTTTAATTTCAATAATTAGCATGTGCTGAAATGAATTCTAGGAAAATTTGGTGATGTCTCTTATGACCAGAGGACCCTAGGAAAAATAGCTTTTGAATTAATTCACTTGGAATAACCCTAATTGGCTTAAACACCCAAAATAGATCCCTAATTAATTAGAGCTAACCATACATCAAATTGACTTTAAATCAATTCTCCACTGATCTTTAGGATCAGAGGAACCCACCATAAAAATATGAAGTCAATTGGACTTGGTTAGCCCTACTAATTGGGTTGATTAAGCCATTTAGTCATTTTAAACTTTAAAAATTCATAACTTTCAAAATACATTTTAAAAATTCACCAAATTGGTTTTGGAGCCTCTCTGATATCAGGGGAATTTAAGAAAATTAAAATTTCAATTTTCTAAAAAAGTTGATTTTTAATATTATTTTAATATTTTAATAATTAAAAAAATAATAAAAATCATAAAAATAATAAAATTCACCAAAATGTCACATTTTGAATTTTAATCACTTAAGAACAAACCCCATATTTTTTCTTAGGTCTATTTAATGAGATATTAAATTTTAAAGCTCTAGGGTAATTTTAAAATTAAAAAAATGTATTTTCTAGTATTTTCACTAAAATAATTATAATAAATCATAGAAAAATCAGAAAATTACAAAAATTAATTCTCTGATTTCCTTGATATCAGAGAGATTTTTGAAAAATATAAAATTTATTTTTCAACCTTTATTTTATTTTTAAATTAATTAACACTCCAAAATTTAAAATAATTATAATAAAAATAATATAATTCAAAAAATCACCAAAATTGGTCCAAGTGGTCCTCTAGTCATTAGGAATGTCCCCTAATTTTCTTAAGGACATAAACTTTCCCTTGGTCATGTTATTAAATTTTCCTTGGAAATCTCTATTTTCCACTAAAAATAATTATATAAAAAAATTAAATACAAAAAAGTCACATTTTCTCCTCTCATGTCTTTATTGGCATATGAGTGAAGTCACATAAAAATTTCAAGTTCATTTGAGCTCAATTTAGTGAGTTATGAAATTGTTAAGCTTGAAGGGCAAAGTGGTAATTAAAATTTTAACCCTTAATTAAAACTTTAGGTTTAATAAAATTAACAAGTAAAATATTTGATCTTAATCTGATTTGGATGATTGAAATTTAAATAATTAAAGGGAAGAAACCCATTAAACAATTTAAAATAATTGAAATAAACTTTAATTAAATAATTGATTAAGTTTGGGAAGAATAATAAAATTGGAATTATTAAAATGGGGATATTGTTAGGAAGAGATTTATTCTTTAATTTAAAGATCCCTAAATTAATCATCTAAATAAAATTTAATTCCTAATTAAAAATGATAACTCAAATTTAAATTTTAAATATTAAAGGATTAAATTGAAAAGTTAAATTATTAAACTCTTTTTAAATTCTTCAATTAAATTAAAATTAAAAATCAAATGAATTAAATTAAATTAAAATTAAATAAAATTAAATTAAATTAAATCAAATTAAATTAAATTAAAGATTAATTAAATTAAATTAAATTAAAGATTAAATTAAATTAAATTAAATAAACAAATTAAATTAAATTAAATGAATAAATTAAATTAAATTAAATAAAATAAATAAAATAAAATTTAAATTAAATTAAGTCAAAACAAATTAAATTAAATTAAATTAAATTAAATTAAATTAAATAAAATTAAATCAAATTAATTTAAATTAAAGGAAATTAAATCAAATCAAATTAAATTAATTTAACATCAAATCAAACTAAATTGAATTAAATTGAATTAAATTAAATTAAAATTAAATTAAATTAAATTAAATTTAAAATTAAATTGAATTAAATAACATCACCTAAGACATAAAGAAATTAAATATAAAACAACTTGAATATTATTCCAAAGTTAAACCCTTTAACTAAAGTTAAACTAAATCATAAATCATTTGAACACCAATTTGCCCTCGAGAGCCTTGGTTATCATAACTCCTAAACAGAATGTTAAATGAAATGCTACTTCACTTATAGGATATTCAAACATCCTAGTTCACTGAGTAAGATAATAACAAAACTTAACTAAACCTCGGACGATTAATTCATTTGTGTAATTGAATTCATTTGGACTTAAAACAATCCTAGAAATATTGAAAAGATGTTTAAGATTTGCCTTAAGCACTTCCTCGATATGATAGGATGTTCATAAGAACAATTGAACTTAATTGTTCTTTGATAAAGAAAATCGTATTCAAACAAAAACACAAGGAACCTAGACGTCATAGGAAATGACTAGCTATAGGATTAGGAATTTGGTAGAAAACCATGACCCTTCCCTTAGCTTTACCTAGTAACTTGCTTAAATATTCTAATTGTGTCTTAAGTGCAGCTTGGGATGACGGGAAGACCCTCCAGGTACGCTTTTATTTTATTGCAATTTACTTTCTTGCAATTTACATTATTGCAATTTATTTAACCGCATTGCACTTACTTTTCTTGCATGATAAACAATTGTTGCATGAAAACCCACACCTTTAGGATAGTCCCTAAAACTGAAACCAAAACTAAGTTAAAAGTTATTGCAAGATAAAATTTACCACCACAACATTTTAAAATATAAAACAACTCAAAATTTAATCACAAACAGAACACAAAACTAAAATTACAACTAAATTAAAATGTCATGTTGGATGATCGGGAATACCTCGGATGATGTAACCTACGTGTTGCTAACGGGATTTCCCACGGTCTAAATGAAAGTGTGGAACTCATTCAGTTGAGTTTAGCAAATTCATCTGGACTAAGTGAATCCGATAAAAATAATGATGCTGGAAGGATGGAACCGTGGGATCTTAACCGGTGTCGTTATAATCAACTTTAAGATTTGTTTTAATTAAAACACAAAAGAGACACTTGGAAATTAATACTCCTCTAAACCAAAACACTTTTCTCATCTCCTGATTTATGACTTCTAAAACTAAACCTCTGCAACAACAAGGAGCTCGGAGCATGGTGGGCAGCACGGCCATCGTCATCAGCAAAACCTGAGTCTACTTCAGCAAAACTTTCCTAGAATTAAATAAAAAAGCCATAGGACTTCAAGCTAGTTTGCCTAGTGAAACATAAATCCTCAACTTTTTGTTAGGCATTTGCACTGCAAACTAAGCCCTAACCGGTCTTAGGATTCCGAGGTAGTCGTCTGATACGACGTAAACCCTCATATCTTCGAGGCCATTTGTATGATTCTATCATATAAATATAAGCCCTAATTAATTAAAATTGATAAAATCAAAATATTAAATAACATTAGGACTTTCCTAAATTCAAGCCAAAGAATAGGATAGTCGGGAAATTACCGAAGTTCACTTCGAATCCGTAATTTCTCCTACCTTTCTTCATTTGAATTCTCAAAATAAAATGTTCTAAACTTGATCCATTCCCTATTGAAATTCCAAAATTCAATCCTTTGAAAAATTAAACTTTGAAATTCTTGAGAGCAGAATTATTGATTATTATCGAGAGTTTTCTTAGGTGATTCCCGTCACTTAAGATGTAATTAACTATAGGGGCTTGCCCTTATAGGGAATTTTAAAGAACCCAGGTAATATAAACCCCGTTTAATACTTTCATATTAAGCAGGGGAATTTGTCGGCTTATAAAATTGGTTCGCAGACCAAACGGATGTCACAAATCTTTTAGTTTGTTTAATCGAGCCCCACCGTCAAGCAGTGTGTCTTTCCTTAGGGATAGATACACGGTTTGTGATGCGGTGCTCGTTTATGTAAATTATTTAGGATGTGAGATCGGTTTGATTTCATATCTTAAAATCTTCAAATTTAAAATTATTTTCAAAAAAAAATCAAATACTACTTTTCAAATTATTTATTTAAATTAAATTAAAAATTCGCCGACAACTTCTGTTAGGCGACCCCTTTTCAAAATACCACACAACCTAAAAATAGTGCCGACAACTTCTGGCGACTCCGCTGGGGACAATTCCTCTCTCCATTTTAATCAGATAATTCTGCTTTCAAAATCGGTAGTGTATCCATGTCCTTAATGGGTCAAACTACCCTTCTTTCCGTTGGGATGCTATGTTCATTTCTACCTTGAACAAGTATAACCAACATTCTCTCGGATTTAGGAACCACTGTTTAGACACCCCTAAACAGAGAGGTTCCGAGATCCTTTTACCTCATTTCGAGGTGGGGTGGACCCCAATAGGTGTTAGTTTAGAGTGATCCTTCGAGTCGAGAAGTCTTGCATAAGACTTTCTTTTCCTTTCCAACTCGAATCGGATTCATTACCTTCTCTACACCTTTCGAACATTCCGTTCTAAATAAACAAACCCTTTAATAAATGATTCTTTTAAAAAATGATTCCTTCTTATAAATACATGAACAAGAATGTGTTCGGACTCTTTTCAATTCCTTTCTTTTCGTCCTAATGAGAAGAAGCATAACTTGGGACTGACAACCGTAATCTACCCTGCAGAAATGGAAGCCCCAAAGCTGATTTTCTCCTTCACCAATGGACTGGACTTCGCTGTTTATAAGGATGAGCTGCCCGACAATGGGATCATCCGGTTTGGACAAGGATTCAAGAACACATATGTTAAGATTACCGACGTTTCCCTTTTCGCGCTGACGAACAAAGTATCTGAAACTGAGAAGTCGTTGCTCGAGTTCAACCTTAGGTCAACTAGAGGGTTTCCTCCCCTGCAAAAGATCCCGACTGAGAGGAGTACTGCTGTCCGCAGGAGGACTGTTCTTGCTACCCCCACTGGTCTAGTTGTTTCTGCACCTACCCCGGCTTCTGCCAAATTAAAGGGGAAGGAAATCCAGAATTATGGTGAACCTGTTACCGTGGAGGGTACAGACTTTCCTGTGAGACCTTCTGTTTTTGAAATCGGGTCCAGCTCAAGAATTCCATCACTAACACGGACCCAGAGAAGGAACGAAGCGGTGAAGATCGCCGGAAGCGCCGCAGCTACCGAAGTCGCTTTCCGGAAGAAATCCCAAAAATCCCCGAGTACACACCACTACCCGAATACATACCATTGCCTGAAGATACACCCTTTTTGGAAGGAAGCAGATTCCATCCCCTTTCCGCCGCACCTGACGAGGAAAATGTCCGCAGGATTGTTTCTACATTACCTCGACCAGCATACTACGATGACAATAGAAGGAAAAGGGCTAGGATCACGCCATTTACCCGACTACAGACTGTAGTCGAGAAACTAGCAAAGAAAGAGAAATGCCCCGTATCAGAGATTCTAAGAAGGATAGGGCGGGTGCCAGTCAAATCCCGTCTTGGGCCCCGAGTAGAACCTGCCATCGTTACAGAAAAGCCAAGTAAAAGGATGAAGGCTAGTCCGCCTGTCGTCATTTCAGGATTACAGATTAGGGAGGATACCACCTTCCAGCATTTGGCCGACGGACCATCCGGTCCTAGACCTTCGCCGCTAGAAGGATGGTATGGCGTCCCACTACTGGACAGTTAAGATTGAAACAACAGCCTGAAAAGGAAAGTCTCGTCAGGAGACTTGAATCTGAAGAAAGCGCCACTGCGGTAAAGAGGACTAGTGAGAAGGGGACCCGGTAGCTATCGCACGACAACCGCGAGGACGTACAGAAAGGCCCGCTAGAAGATGTCATGGAAAAGTTGAGGACTGATATCCGACGATTAGCAAAAGAAAGAGAGGAGAAATTTGGAGACGAGATTGATTCATCGGAATTCATGGATGATGATTATGCAGAAATCAACATGGTCGAAACACGAGCTTCGTCAGCTTCACAAGGTGCTCCTGCAGCCGTAGAAAGAGAGGAGCCAGAAGTGATGAGAAGACAGCTTCAAGAAAGAGACGATACGATCGCCCAAATGGTGAAGAGGATGGAAGAGATGGCTATAGCTCTAGCCACTCTCCAAAGTCAAGTGCAAACCCAAAGAGAGACGCCCCCAGAGGTCATTCACATTGTAGACGGAGGAAAGGAGATTACATCCGTCAACGGGGACGATCAGCTGAAGAAAGATACGACACAAAGCATGATTCCAGAAAAGGATATCAAAAGCTTGGTGGAACAGCAGGTGCGAGAAGCCTTAGCACAATCGAAGAGCGGGACATCCATTCGGACGGGTAGACCTTACCCGGAAGAATTCGACGCCGTCCAATACCCAAAAGGCTTCGTACCACCTCTGTTCAAGACATTTGATGGAACCGGGAACCCCCGACAACATGTTGCACACTTTCGTGCCGCTTGTTGCAATGCTCGCGGGAGCGATGCATTACTCTTCCTACGGCTTGTCGCCGACTCGTCGTGGATCGCCTTTGATTGGTACGCAGAATTACAGAATGGTTCGGTAAAGACATTCTTAGAACTAGAAAACCTTTTCATCAAGCGATTCGCCGGAGCTCAGCACCACATCACTATAGGTGATTTAGTGGTAGAGAAGCAGAAGCCGAACGAAACTTTCGTGGATTACATACTTCGATGGAGGAACTTAAGCATGAAGTGTGAACCACAATTACAAAAACAACATGCAGTCGGCATCTTACTTAAAAGCATTCACGGCCCGATAGAACTTCTCCTCAAAGGATTCACTATTAAGACTTTCGAGAAGTTGTTAAGCAAGGTCGGGCGCTTGTAAGAGGAGGCAAAGCAATTAAGTTTCGCCGATAAGACAGACAAGCAAAAGCCTGTGAAGACTTTTGAAAAGAAATTCGGGATCGTTGCAGCAGTCGACAAAGGCAAGCAACCGATACAAATATCGTCCGAACGACCACAGTAACCTCAACAAAATTACCAGCAACCCCGACCCAGCTATCAGTCATCGCCACAGTATGAATAACCGCCTCGTCCGCAACGTACATTAAGGGAGCTTCTGAGTAGGGAATATCCATTCAAGAATGAAGCAGTGCCGAAAATGTTCCGTAGTCTGATGAAGACTCCGGATTTCCAGCTGCCGGAGCCTAAGAGACCAGAGGAAGTCAACAAGAAAAGTGATCCCAACTTTTGCCCTTATCACCAAATGCTTGGACACAAGATAGAAGATTGCATTACCTTCAAAAGTTGGCTCAATGACAACCTTCGGAAAGGAAATATAACAATCCCGAAGGAGTACATGAAGGAACCCCATAAAGGAGGTTCCGTCAATGTTATCTCAATCGATCCCATCATTCCGATAGATCCCTATACGACCGACGATGGATGGACTACCGCTTGGACAAGGTCTTCGAAAAGATTTTAGACGAGCATCCAAACCGCTTCGGTGCAAGCTTCTATTCAGAGTTCGAAACCTGCCAAGTCAGCACTATCACTTGCGATAGAAGAACCACCTCAACAGGAGACGATTGAAGAGAAGAAGAAAATAGACGAAGAAGAGAAGACCGAGGTTCCTAAGGCTAGACTAGGGGCTGCTTATCCTAGGATAGTTGTTTCTGATTCGGGGGAGAAATCCCTCGAACCTCCGACTCTGTATGATTATCTGCTCACTTCGGTGGGATCATATAATGATAAGGGTGATAGAGTTGGCTACATTTTGACTGTTTCTAACGATTACGTAACTAGCGACAATCCGGACATCGATTTCGATACCAACGACAATTCTCAAATCATACACAATCTCGACGATCAAAATGACAAAGAAGACATCCATCAAGGACGCTACGAGAGTTCAACAAGCAACGAATCTATCTGCGAGTTTCGAGGAGCTCCAGTCACAATAGAGTTAGAGCCTTCAGACTCTGAAGCTAATCAAGAAGAACCTGTCATTCCGATTCAAGAAGAAACACCGGCAAGCTCAACACTAGATTCAGAAGAAATTACAGAAGTAAACTTAAGAAGTGGAAGAGTTCTACCTCCGAGAATGGGTCCAAAGGACAAAGGAAAGCAGGTGGTTGTTCAGGAAGAACCAACCCCGACAGAAGAAATACCCATTCGAGAAGAAATCGAGACACATGGAAATAAAGTGGACTACAACGTGCTAGCCCATCTTAGGAAACTACGGGCCAAACTGAGCATCTACGACGCTCTCATCTTATCAAAGGAGATGAGAGAAGCTCTGATCAAGGCCTTACTTGATCCGAAAATTTGCTTAGCTCAAATGGCCGGAGATTCCTTAGATGAGGTTTGCTCGTTAAAGGAACAACGAGGTGTTACCTTCACGGACAATGACCTTCTACTTGGGACAGCAGACCACAACCGACTGTTGTGCATTTCAGTTACAATCGGGAACTTTACACTCTCCAGAGTATTGTTGGATCCAGGAGCATCAATCAATATAATGAGTCTTCGAACACTAGCATATTTGGAAATTAATGCTCGTGAGCTCGAAGCCGACAAAATGTTATTAAGAGGATTCAACCAGAAAGGAGAAAGAGCCCTCGGCTCAATAACGCTACTAATGAAGACCGGTGACTTAGCAAAGACAACCGCAAAATTTCACATAATTGATTCAGAAACGTCGTTCAACGCTCTGCTGGGCCGACCATGGATACATGAAAACAGGATGGTACCATCATCTCTACATCAGTGCATTAAATACTACGATGGAGGGGAACAGTGCATCAAAGGTGACTTACAACCATTCTCCGTACATGAGATTGGAATCCATGAAGACGCAGCTTATTATGCACCACCGAAGAAAACAATCTTCTCCAGAGATACCGTAACAAATGAAGCAAAGAAAGTTCGGGACAACGAAGAACCTGAAGTTCTAGTCCAACAGTCACTCTCCACTCCCTTCCGGCGAGATGGTGAAGGTTTCTCCACAACTCGCATCCGAGGTCGAGGCCGGGGACGAGGCCGTGGTAGAGACGTTAGGACAGTTGGACAGAGGAAACCAGCCATCAATGTTGATTACGAAGATAGTTCTGAAGAAGAAAAAGAAATCAAGCAAGAAGCAGCAACGATAAGTCGGAAGAAGCCGCAATTCAAGATCACCATCGAAGATGAAAAGAATGAAGAATACAAATTAATGTAGGAGAAGATTAACCACTACGTACATACTATGACCCTAACCCCGATCCATTCTAACAAGATCGAGGGTATGGTGGTCAAAGAGGTACGTAGCGACGGTGCAAAGCCAATCAAATTCTACCGTGGTGCTTCTTCCTCCAAAGCCGAAAATAATGTACAATTTGAAGATGTCACTTCATCGAATTAATGGAATTACCTTTTGAGTGGTACTCTCCCTGTGTTCAAAATTTAATTCAACGTGGTTTCTTACCTCGACAATGGACAAAAGGTCAATCACAACATTTTGAAAAATTATGGAATAATTCCGGTCATCCACCCAATTCAAAGTATGGACTCGGATTTGGCACAGTAGGATCAGTTGACGATACTGGATTTTTCTTGGTTGTCACTTGCGAATCTAATGAAAACTGCATGGAAACTACAGACGAACTAGAAGATTTACAAATTGGAGACGCTCCACCAGAATTCGAAGAAGAGATTAAATCTACAATAGATAAACTAACGGAAGTGAACTTAGGTACTAGAGAAGAGCCTAGACCTACCTTTGTTAGCTCCTTACTCAATAAAGAAGACTCCGAAGAAATAATCAAGTTATTAATGGAATTTAAAGACTGTTTTGCTTGGAACTACGATGAAATGCCAGGATTAGCTCCTGAGGTTGCGGTCCATAAGCTAGGAGTGGATCCTACTTCTGTCCCAGTCAGACAAGGTCCCAGAAGAATGCGTCTAGAAATTGAACAAGTCATAGCCGAAGTTAAAAAGCTAATAGACGCCAAATTTGTCCGTGAAGAACAATACCCGACCTGGTTTGCCAATGTGGTGCCGATCGAAAGAAGAATGGTCGGATCAGAATTTGTGTGGACTTCGGAGATTTAAACAAGGCATGTCCAAAAGATGAATTCCCTCTACCGATCACAGAACTAATGATCGACATTGCTTCGACACATGAGATATTTTCATTCATGGATGGATCTTCAGGATACAACCAGATAAAAATGGCTCCAGAAGATGAAAAGCTTACAGCATTCGTAACGCCGATCGGAGTATTTTGCTACACAGTGATGCCATTTGGACTGAAGAACGCAGGAGCAACATACCAGAGAGCGATGATAAGAATTTTTGATGATCTCATCCACAATCAAGTCGAATTCTACGTAGATGATGTGGTCATCAAAAGCAAAGTAAAGGAAAACCACCTATATGATTTGAGAATTGTTTTCGAACGATTAAGACAATTTAACCTTAAGATGAATCCCTTAAAATGCGCCTTCGGCGTCACCTCCAGAAATTCTTAGGATTTGTTGTCCGACATCGTGGAATTGAAATCGACCGGAAAAGATTAAAGCTATCTTAGAAATGCCGCCTCCCAAAACCTTAAAACAACTACGATCTTTTCAAGGGAAGTTGGCATATCTTCGACGCTTTATCTCAAACTTGTCGAGTAGGTGTCGGCCTTTCTCGGCATTAGTTAAAAAGGAAGCCAAATTTATTTGGGAAGAGAAATGCAAGAAGGCCTTCGAGGACATTAAACAATATTTAATGACACCTCCTGTCTTAGCAGCCCCAGTCTCAGGTAGACCACTGATACTTTATACCGCGGCTTTAGACGACTCTCTCGGAGCCTCGTTAGCCTGTGTCAATGATGAGGGTAAAGAAAATGCTCTTTACTACTTAAGCCGTCGTTTACTTCGATGGAAATAAGGTATCCCGCAATTGAAAAGCATTGTTTTGCCCCGATCTTCGCCGCTCAAAAGCTCAGGCACTACATGCTTTCTCATAAGGTCAACCTGATCTCGAAATTTAATCCATTGCAATACTTGATGACTCGTCCAACACTTTCCGACAGACTTGCCAGATGGTCAATGATATTATTGCAATTTGATATAACTTTCGTGCCTCTTCGTGCCGTAAAGGGACAAGTCTTAGCAAACTTTCTCGCAGTACACCCTTTGCCGGCAGAATCTCCCCTCAATGAAGATTTGCCAGATGAACAAATAATGAGCCTAGAAGACCCTGATGATAGACGTTGGGAATTATATTTCGACGGAGCATCTTCAGCACACAAAGACGAAGATTCACAAGTGATAGTGCCCGGTAAGGCAGGAATCGGGCTAATCTTTATAACACCAGAACGGGGGATGTTAAGATACTCCTACCACTTGACAGAACCATGTACAAACAACGAAGCAAAATACGAAGCCCTCATAACGGGACTGGAATTAACTATTCAAATGGGGATAACAGACATCAACATCTACGGGGATTCACAATTAATCATTCAACAGATCGCCGGACAGTACAGAATTTTAAAGCCAAGACTCGAGCAATACTTCCAGTATGCCATACAGTTGTTGGAACAAATTTCAAATGTGACGATCTACAAAATTCCCAGAAAATAAAATGCTTTAGCAGATGCTTTAGCCCGTCTCGCAAAAGAATTTGCCTATTTGCAAGATGAATCAGTGGAAGTGTCAGTTCACGGACGTCAGGTCCTATCACAGCTCGACATAGACACAATACACAAATCAGAAAAAGAAAAAGAATCGCGTTGCAAAGGTGATGAGAAAACACAGAAGATTGGCGACAGCCATTAGTAGACTACCTGCAAACAGGAAAGCTACCAGACGATAGGTCGTTGGCCCATCAGATCAAGAAAAGAACTTTGTCTTACGCATTAATAAACAACACATTGTACAGAAGGTCTTTTGATCAAATGTGGCTAAGGTGCCTAAGCGGGTCCGAGGCCCGTGAAATTGTTATAGAGGTGCATTCAGGACTCGTGGCACTCACCGATCGGGTCCGAAGATGAAAATGAAAATTAAAAGACTAGGATATTATTGGCCCTCGATGATGACCCACCGCATGAAAATCGCCAAGAGCCGTCACCAATGCCAAGTGCACGGAGTGGTTCTACACCAACCTCCAAATGTGCTACACCCGACAATTGCGTCGTGGCCATTTGAATGTTGGGGCACGGATATAGTGGGTCCGATAGAACCACCATCTTCGAAAGGACATCGCTTCATTCTTGCGGCTACGGATTACTTTTCCAAGTGGGCAGAGGCGAGTTCCACTTAGAGAAGTGAAAGCACACCACGTGCTACAGTTTTTCAAGAACCAAGTTGTCTACCGTTTCGGAGTGCCGCGCAGGATCATCTCGGATAATGGGTCAGCATTCAGAAGCACGCAAATCAATAATTTTGTCAGGAGACACGGAATCGACTGGCGATATTCCACAATTTACTACCCAAGAGAAAACGACCTCGCTGAGGCTTTTAATAAAACTCTCGTTCAAATTTTAAAGAAAACTTTGGACGATAATAAGAGAAATTGGCACGAGAAGTTGTTAGAAGCCTTATGGGCCTACCGGACAACCTTCGAACTCCTACTCAAGCTACACCTTACGCTCCGGTGTATGGGTCCGAGGCGGTGTTACCTTTAGAGGTTCGAGCTTCCTTCACTCGGAATTGCAGTTGCAAACAAGATCAAGACATAAGAGAACGCCAAATTACGACTAGAAGAATTAGAAAGCCTGGAAGGGAAAAGACTTGCAGCGCAACAGAATTTAGAACTATACTAAGCTAAGATGGTTCAAGCCCATGACAAACTGGTCCGCCCAAGAACCTTCAAAGTTGGTGACTTAGTTCTCGTTCTCAAGAGACCTATTCTTGCACACCGCAAGATAGGAGGAAAATTTGAACCCACTTGGGAAGGGCCGTTTGTGGTTGAAGCGAGTATACTCGGGAGGTTCCTACCGACTAGTGAATTGCTGAGGAGAACGACATATGCTTCCGATCAACGGACGATACTTGAAAAAGTATTACGCTACCTGATGTTTCGAAGGAATGAATTCTTCATCCCTAAGAAACACGGGCGAAGTAATTACTTATGATTGAGTCCGAACCCAAAAAATAATAAAATGTGCTAAAATAAATAAAATCATGATAATAAAGTTTTCCTTGTTTTCTTTTCCAAATCAAAATCTCTTCCCTGATCTTATCCTACTTCATTTCTGTTAAATTTGAAAATACAAAAAATATAATATAAAAAAAATGTGTCTTTAATAAACATTTTCTTAATGTTCTTGTTCTTAGTACAGCCCCTGATCCTTTTCCTTGTCTTTTCGCAGGGAAATGTCGAACGGGCGGCTGGTCCTGAACTTTAGAAATGGCGTAAGCCTTGCACTCGATGAAAAGAGGGTGAAAGATGGAGCGATAATCGAGATTGACTCGGATTTCGCACCGACGAGCTCTACGATACGAGGAAAGTGACTGGGTCCCAATTGACCGAGAAGAACTGCCTGGGCAGACAGTGATGAAAGTGGGTGGCTTGTCAGCGCCGCACCCACAGAGATTCAAGAAGTTCGAAGAGCTACTCTCACAGTAACGCAACAAAGAAATAAGAATCGCCGTATCCGTAAGATGTTAACAAAACTAGCTGCGGACCAGCACGACGAGACAGTTGCTACTGCCAGTACGTACACTTCAAGGACACCGGTTCACCAGGAACCTGAAGAAAGGAGGCCAGCTCCTAGGATAACAGAAAAGACCAGGGAAATCTCACGAAGATCAGAAGAAAGAAGGCTACCACGCCACCAGATAAAACCACCAGTAATGCATAACCTTGTTGCAGAAGCAACCCCGGAGGTTGTCCCGACGGACATCATCCCCGAGGAGCCGAGGTATGCAGGAGAACGTGAAGGGATTGAACCGTATATCCCACAATATGTCACCAGGCCTCACCATCTGCAGATTATTCCGGAATACGAGCTGGAGAGAATGCGAATGTTGAAAAGAAGACCTTTGAATACTTCGAGAGAATTAGAGGCAGAAGGATCAATATACTAGAGGGCCTCGAGCTACATACAGACGTATTCTCAGAGTATGAACAACAGCAAATCGTGGATTGCATCCGAGATTTGAAAAGAATGGGCCGAGCAGGCCGCCTAAGGGAAAACACATATTCAGAACCTCGGAGATGGATGCCAGGGAAGGGAAGAATTACAATACAATGTGGATGCTGTTACAACTTTACGGAGGACAGGAAGGGAAACCCACCGGGAATACTCCGTTATGGTCAAGTGGATCTGATGCCATTAGTCATCAAGAGAATGGTAAAGAGATTGATAACATGGAGAGTACTGCGACGGATTGCATACCCAATAGCTGCATTATTAACATCTACAAGCGGGGTGACTGCATAACCCCACACATAGATCACCACGACTTTGTCGGACCTTTCGCACGTACTCTTTCCCGAACAAATGTAACATCATGTTCGGATCCGACCTCCGGATAAGCAGGCCCGAGTGAGTTTCGAGGGCCGGTGAAGATACCATTACCGGTAGGTTCCGTCATGATGCCGAAGGGCAACGGAGCGGATATCGCTAAGCATTGCATACCGTGAGTAACAGTGAAGCGGATCTCGGTTACTTTCGGAAGAATGGACGACGAGAAGACACCTTACCATTTCCAGCCGAGACTCGGAGCTAGAGAGCCTCCGGCCTTACGAGTTGTGAGTTACATGGAAAATATCACACCTCCAATGTACATCCATACGGCATCCTTGCCAAGGATGGCTTGGAAGGTGATGTTATTGACCATGTACCCCACTATTCAGACATGGATTTTTGACAGATGCTTATTTGGATGGATCGACGAAGATCATACATAGTCCGTTTTGAGTCTACATGGATTGTATGAGATATATTCCAGATCAAGTTGTATGACGTATCTTCGACATGATTGGAATGAAAGTGACCATGTCACATTTTTGGCCTTCACCTCTTTTGTGCAAATTGATCGGGAAACGACATTAAAGTTAAATGAACTTCGAACAAAGAACGAGAGAAGAAATAAAAAAAGGAATAAAAGAAAACTTTCCTTAAAAATCTAAAAAATGTTGAACACCAAATAAACAACAAAAACGGGATAGTTAAAGGACAAACAAAACAAATTTAAAGCTCAAACTAAATTCCAGTTTAAACCCATCTTCTCAAACCCTCCAATCCTTCTTCAAATCAAGATCTATTCTAGACCTCCCTTGAAACCCCTCTCGGGATGATTTCAGAATCACGAAGAATTTTCAATTTGATCCGGATAGCATGGGTTTGTACCCTTCGCCAAGTAATCAGACTTTGATTGATTCCCATGGGATATGAAACACTTTCATACCTCATTTCGATCTCCTGCTAAATCCAAATCTCCACAGTAAATTTCAATTCAAAATTTCCGAGACTGGTACCTAAATTCCAGTTCTCACTCCGAGATCGATACCTAAATTTCGATTCTCATCCGAATTGATACCTAAATTTCAATTCAAAATTTCCGAGACTGGTACCTAAATTCTAGTTCTCATTCCGAGATCGATACCTAAATTTCGATTCTCATCCGAATTGATACCTAAATTTCAATTCAAAATTTTCGAGATCGGTACCTAAATTCCAGTTCTCACTCCGAGATCGATACCTAAATTTCGATTCTCATCCGAATTGATACCTAAATTTCAATTCAAAATTTATGAGACTGGTACCTAAATTCCAGTTCTCATTCCGAGATCGATACCTAAATTTCGATTCTCATCCGAATCGATACCTAAATTTCAATTCAAAATTTCGAGATCGGTACCTAAGTTCCAGTTCTCATTCTGAGATCGATACCTAAATTTCAATTCTTATCCGAATTGATACCTAAATTTCGATTCAAAATTTCCGAGAATGGTACCTAAATTCCAGTTCTCATTCCGAGATCGATACCTAAATTTCGATTCTCATCCGAATTGATACCTAAATTTCGATTCAAAATTTCCGAGATCGGTACCTAAATTCCGGTTCTCACTCCGAGATCGATACCTAAATTTCGATTCTCATCCGAATTGATACCTAAATTTCAATTCAAAATTTCCGAGACCGGTACCTAAATTCCAGTTCTCATTCCGAGATCGATACCTAAATTTCGATTCTCATCGAATTGATACCTAAATTTCAATTCAAAATTTCCGAGAGTCCGGTACCTAAATTCCACTCCTCTTCCTTCGAGGTCGGTACTTAAATTCTGACTCTCATTCGAGATCGATACCTAAATTTTGATTCTCTTTTGAATTGGTACCTAGATTTGAATTCTAAACTTTCGAGACTGGTACCTAAATTCCAACTCTCATTTCGAGACTAGTACCTAAATTCCAGTGCTCATTCCGAGATCGATACTTAAATTTAGATTCTCTCCCGAGATTGATACTTAAATTTCAATTCTCATCCCTTTCGAGATCAGTACCTAAATTCTGATTCTCATCCTTTTCAATCGACACTTAAACTCCGATTCCCACTCCGGGGCTGGTACCTAAATTCCAGTTTTCTTTGCAATCCCGAGATTGGAACCTAGGTTTCAATTCTCGTTTCAAATCTAAATTTTCTCAAATTAATTTTAAATCAAACTTCAATCTAAAATAAAAAATCAAAATCTAAAATTACACATCCGAACTTAAATTGAAACAAACTGAAATCTAAATCGAAATTCCCCCAGATCATGTGATTTGGAATTCACCTCCTTTTCCTTTCCCCAGCGAGAGTTCAGGGATCTCCAGTTTCAGAGATATACTTGACACTCCCCAGCGGAAACTTTTCTACTTCATCCTAAATTTGTCACTTGGACATCTGTGTTGGTTTTGCTGATCTCTTCGGTCAACACCAATATGCGCGGTGTGCTCCGTCAGCTCACCACACCTATTGGGGGTCCATTTGTTGACCTCATTTTTGATGAGGCCTTCTCTTCTTCTTTTAGTACTTAGGATCTAGCCTTAGGCTTTTCCTTTGACTATCTTAGAGGACTAGAATTGGGATCCACCATCTAGAATTTCAAACCACTTCATAACTCCCTGCAAACTCCACAAACTTGACTGTAGACCCCTAATCACCTAGAGGGTTGAAATCAAATGTGGAAGTTTAAAGGATGAGTTCCTATAGGATTCTTTGGCCTTAGGACCGCCACAGGTGGCCTGGTCCGGTGAAGGGGCTGACTTACACACACACTACACTTATACACTACACTTTCACACACCTCCTAAAACCACACCCATACCTAACTTGACCTCCTGACTCATGTAGGTGATTCACATGGATGGTCCTTAACCCCTAAGCCATTGGCTAAGAGGGTTAGGAACAACATAGTGAATGCCTCAAATGAGTCCCTTCATGGCTCATGTGGGCTTGATGTGGCTTCATGGCTCAACCAAAATGATTTTATTCCACTTACATTTACCCAATCTTCAATTTTCCAAATTTTTAATTTTTAACCCCCGGGACCCTACACCCGCTTAGCCTACCCAAAACCCTTGAAACTACCCAAATTTCTCAAAAATTTCCAAATCACCCAAAATTCCCCAAAATCAATCCCAAACATTTCCACATCACTCAAATTGATCATCCATACCCAAAAATACCAAAAATTCCAAGAAAACCTCCCAATACCCTCCAAATACCCAAAATACCCCTCTTGACCCAAAAATCCAAAAATTCAAAAAATTCCCAGAAAATTCCAAAAAATCCCAAATATTCTCAATTTCATTTTGTTCAACTACACCATGGGCCAATTTTGTCAATTTACCCTACTTTTGTCAAAACCCCCAATTTGACCCATTTTAACCCTAAGTGAACCCAATGTCAAACCAAACCTACCCAATTGACCCAAATTCTGGTCCAATTCAATTCTAAACTTCAACTCAACATTCCCAACACCAATCTAGACCAAATTCAAGTCCAATTTGATTGACATTTGGAGCCAATTTTACTTTTGGCCTTAAAGCCCAATTTGGACCCATGACCCAAACCTAACCCAAACTCACCCAATTCAACTCCAATTAACCCCAAATCTTTTCTAAATCCTCCTTAGCACCCCCACAAGCAAAACACTAACATGATTTGCCCAAAATTTGGACCCAAACCCCACTCAAATTCAACCCAAAGCTAAAAGGCCCAATTTTGACCTAAACCCAAACCTAACCCAAATGAGCCCAAACCCCAAAATCAAAGCCCAACCAAAGCCAAAACCTCTTTGAAACACTCCCATAAACATTTCTCAACATTAATTTTACATCAATTTCAACCCTAGCCCAACATTGGCCCAACTTGGCCCACTTGGACCTATATTGGCCCATTCACCAAAAGAGCCCAAATTCAACCCAATTCAAACCCAAATCACCCCCAATTTGCTTCAAGTCACTCATGACACTTCCATGAGCTAAACCCAACAATTATTTGGCCTAACCTCTTTACAAAATTCCCATCCATAAATTCATTTTTAAACTTAAAGGCCCATTCCTTAAAACATTTTAAAAGCCCATCTTTTACCACATCCAAAGGCCCAAAATTGGTCCCAAAGCCCATATGACATTTCCCGTCATCATACTTTCAATTAAAATCATCCCTAAGTCCTAAAACATTGATCAAATAATTCTAAATGAAGCTTCATCCAAATTTCCACCAAATTATCCAAAATCCTTAAAATCCATTTTTATGAAATTGACCAAACTTTTTCCAAGACAAAGGTGAGCCATGAAGCCATGCATGAGCCACATGTGAGCCATGAGAGCCTTGGACACTCCACCATGCCATATTGGGTAAGAAGAGGGAGGGCTTTCCTTAATCCCTAAAGCTCATTAGCCTTAAACATGTTTCACCTAAACTTAAATTTAATCCAAATATATTTGGATGGAGACTTTTCCATGCCAAACCAGCTGATCCCTTTGATCCCCCACAACATCCAAAGCCACCTTGCAGGGTGCACCAAGCCCAAATGGGTGGATTGACCCATTTAGACTCAAAACTAGCCATGCCCCATTCTACTTTGAATCAAAGCCTTTACACATGGCAATTGCCAATTGCTTGCACCAAGTCCCAGCCCTGACCCACCTGACCTTGAGGGTGACCCATGCCTGGCCGGCCGGCCACCAGGCCGCCGGAAAACACCATGGCCGAGAGCTCACATGTGAGCCAACTTTGGAATTCTCCCTTGCTGAGCTGCCCCATCCCCAGTGGCCATTGTAGCTGTTCTTCTCTTGCCAAGAGCAGCTGATCTCAAGCCCTAACTCTCCCTGGGAGGCCCTCCACCCTCTCCTATTTAAACACCACCCCTCTCGGCCATGGGAGGTGCTGAAACAAACCTTAAGGAAACTCTACCAAAATTGTTCCAGACTACTCCCCATACATAGAGCATTTGATCCCCACCGAAATCCCCCTGCCATTTCCTCTCGTGAGCTCAATTTCGCAGTTGAAATACAAGCCCAAAACCAGGACACTTCTCCACAGTGAGCCAATCCCCAAATTGATTGGTCCTACACCTTCACCAGACCAAGAGAAGGTGTCCACCAGCAAAAGCCCCATCTCCAGGCCACCCAGTTGCTCCAGCCTCCAAGCTTTGTGATCGGTTGTGGTCGAAATCCTACCTAGGCAATTCACCAGACCAGGAGACTTCATCTGGAGCTTGCTGGGATCCAATCGAAGGTGAAACAACCCTCAAATCGAAGCCACACTTCTCTGAGCAATGGTATGGCCTCACTCTTCTTCCCGAGCTTCTGAACTTTCTCCATTTTTATTGCGTAAATTTCATCCCACATAAACCATATGGATGTGTTCGTCTTCTCCAGATGAATCCATAGAGCATAAGAACGTTAAATTTGGTCAAGTATCGAGTGAGATCTTAGGCCTAGAAGATGGACGGTTCTCGGGCTAGGAGGCTTGGGGACGATGAACGGATGCCGTTCATTCAATACACGCGCGGACGGACGGCTCAGATGGCATCGGACCAGGAGATGGTATGTGAACCGCAGGGCCCTGGTTGCTGACTCAAGCGGCGGCATCGAATGAGAGCGCACCGCGTGGCCGTTCGGAGATTCCGAGGATGACGCGGCGCCGACTCGGATAAATAGAAAATTAGGGATTTTTCCTATTTATTTAATTCCCTAAACTTTAAAAATTCATAACTTTGTGTAGGAAAATCATAAAAATAAAATAAAAATACCCTCTTGCTCAGTGAACAGAGGAGAATAATGTGGAAAAGAAATCATTTAATTTCATCAAGTATTTTATTTTTAATAATTTATTTACCCCCTGCATTGTTTTAATTCTCCATGCATATAGGAAATTCACCATGGCATGAGACCATAGGGCTTTTGAAGCCTCTGAACTTGGGAACATTCCCTGAATTTTCCAAAGTCAGAGGCCATCCCTATGAAAAGTTATTGATTTTTCAAATTCATGTTACTGTTTTGAGTATTTTAATTCCAATAATTAGCATGTTGTGAAATAAATTCTAGGAAAATTTTGTGATGTCTCTTATGACCAGAGGACCTTAGGAAAAATAGCTTTTGAATTAATTCACTTTGAATAACCCTAATTGGCTTAAACACCCAAAATAGATCCCTAATTAATTAGAGCTAACCATACATCAAATTGACTTTAAATCAATTATCCACTGACCTTTAGGATCAGAGGAACACACCATAAAAATTTGAAGTCAATTGGACTTGGTTAGCCCTACTAATTGGGTTGATTAAGCCATTTTGTCATTTTAAACTTTAAAAATTCATAACTTTCAAAATACTTCTTAAAAATTCACCAAATTGGTTTTGGAGCCTCTCTGATATCAGAGAAATTTAAGAAAATTAAAATTTCAATTTTCTAAAAAAGTTGATTTTTAATATTATTTTAATATTTTAATAATTAAAAAAATAATAAAAATCATAAAAATAATAAAATTCACCAAAATGTCACATTTTGAATTTTAATCACTTAGGAACAAACCCCATATTTTTTCTTAGGTCTATTTAATGAGATATTAAATTTTAAAGCCCTAGGGTAATTTTAAAATTAAAAAATGTATTTTCTAGCATTTTCACTAAAATAATTATAATAAATCATAGAAAAATCAGAAAATTACAAAAATTGATTCTCTGATTTCCTTGATATCAGAGAGATTTTTGAAAAATATAAAATTCATTTTTCAACCTTTATTTTATTTTTAAATTAATTAACACTCCAAAACTTAAAATAATTATAATAAAAATAATATAATTCAAAAAATCACCGAAATTGGTCCAAGTGGTCCTCTGGTCATTAGGAATGTCACCTAATTTTCTTAAGGACAGAAACTTTCCCTTGGTCATGTTATTAAATTTTCCTTGGAAATCTCTATTTTCCACTAAAAATAATTATATAAAAAAATTAAATACAGAAAAGTCACATTTTCTCCTCTCATGTCTTTATTGGCATATGAGTGAAGTCACATAAAAATTTTAAGTTCATTTGAGCTCAATTTAGTGAGTTATGAAATTGTTAAGCTTGAAGGGCAAAGTGGTAATTAAAATTTTAACCCTTAATTAAAACTTTAGGTTTAATAAAATTAACAAGTAAAATATTTGATCTTAATCTGATTTGGATGATTGAAATTTAAATAATTAAAGGGTAGAAACCCATTAAGCAATTTAAAATAATTGAAATAAACTTTAATTAAATAATTGATTAAGTTTGGGAAGAATAATAAAATTGGAATTATTAAAATGGGGATATTGTTAGGAAGAGATTTATTCTTTAATTTAAAGATCCCTAAATTAATCATCTCAATAATATTTAATTCCTAATTAAAATGATAACTCAAATTTAAATTTCAAATATTAAAGGATTAAATTGAAAAGTTAAATTATTAAACTCTTTTTAAATTCTTCAATTAAATTAAAATTAAAAATCAAATGAATTAAATTAAATTAAAATTAAATAAAATTAAATTAAATTAAATCAAATTAAATTAAATTAAAGATAAATTAAATTAAATTAAATTAAATTAAATAAACAAATTAAATTAAATTAAATGAATAAATTAAATTAAATTAAATTAAATAAATAAAATCAAATTTAAATTAAATTAAGTCAAAACAAATTAAATTAAATTAAATTAAATTAAATTAAATTAAATTAAATTAAAATTAAATCAAATTAAATTAAATTAATGGAAATTAAATCAAATCAAATTAAATTAATTTAACATCAAATCAAACTAAATTGAATTAAATTGAATTAAATTAAAATAAAATAAAATAAAATTAAATTAAATTTAAAATTAAATTGAATTAAATAACATCACCTAAGACATAAAGAAATTAAATATAAAACAACTTGAATACTATTCCAAAGTTAAACCCTTTAACTAAAGTTAAACTAAATCATAAATCATTTGAACACCAATTTGCCCTCGAGAGCCTTGGTTATCATAATTCCTAAAAAGAACGTTAAATGAAATGCTACTTCACTTATAGGATATTCAAACATCCTAGTTCACTGAGTAAGATAATAACAAAACTTAACTAAACCTCGGAAGATTAATTCATTTGTGTAATTGAATTCATTTGGACTTAAAACAATCCTAAAAATATTGAAAAGATGTTTAAGATTTGCCTTAAGCACTTCCTCGATATGATAGGATGTTCATAAGAACAATTGAACTTAATTGTTCTTTGATAAAGAAAATCGTCTTCAAACAAAAACACAAGGAACCTAGACGTCATAGAAAATGACTAGCTATAGGATTAGGAATTTGGTAGAAAACCATGATCATTCCCTTAGCTTTACCTAGGAACTTGCTTAAATATTCTAATTGTGTCTTAAGTGCAGCTTGGGATGACGGGAAGACCCTCCAGATACGCTTTTATTTTATTGCAATTTACTTTCTTGCAATTTACATTATTGCAATTTATTTAACCGCATTGCACTTACTTTTCTTGCATGATAAACAATTGTTGCATGAAAACCCACACCTTTAGGATAGTCCCTAAAGCTGAAACCAAAACTAAGTTAAAAGTTATTGCAAGATAAAATTCACCGCCACAACATTTCAAAATATAAAACAACTCAAAATTTAATCACAAACAGAACACAAAACTACAATTACAACTAAATTAAAATGTCATGTTGGATGATCGGGAATACCTCGGATGATGTAACCTACGTGTTGCTAACGAGATTTCCCACGGTCTAAAGCACTCATTCAGTTGAGTTTAGCAAATTCATCTGGACTAAGTGAATCCGATAAAAATAATGATGCCGGAAGGATGGAACCGTGGGATCTTAACCGGTGTCGTTATAATCAACTTTAAGATTTGTTTTAATTAAAACACAAAAGAGACACTTGGAAATTAAGACTCCTCTAAACCAAAACACTTTTCTCATCTCCGATTTATGACTTCTAAAACTAAACCTCTGCAACAACAAGGAGCTCGGAGCATGGTGGGCGACGGCCATCGTCATCGGCAAAACCCGAGTCTACTTCAGCAAAACTTTCCTAGAATTGAATAACAAAGCCATAGGACTTCGAGGTAGTTTGCACAGTGCAACATAAATCCTCAACTTTTTGTTAGGCATTTGCATTGCAAATTAAGCCTCTAACCGGTCTTAGGATTCCGAGGTAGTCGTCTGATACGACGTAAACCCTCATATCTTCGAGGCTATTTGTATGATTCTATCATATAAATATAAGCCCTAATTAATTAAAATTGATAAAATCAAAATATTAAATAACATTAGGACTTTCCTAAATTCAAGCCAAATAATAGGATAGTCAGGAAATTACCGAAGTTCACTTCGAATCCGTAATTTCTCCTACCTTTCTTCCTTTGAATTCTCAAAACGAAATGTTCTAAACTTGATCCATTCCCTATTAAAATTCCAAAATTCAATCCTTTGAAAACTTAAACTTTGAAATTCTTGAGAGCAGAATTATTGATTATTATCGAGAGTTTTCTTAGGTGATTCTCGTCACTTAAGATGTAATTAACTATAGGGGCTTGCCCTTATAGGGAATTTTAAAGAACCCGAGTAATATAAACCCTGTTTAATACTTTCATATTAAGCGGGGAATTTGTCGGCTTATAAAATTGGTTCGCGGACCAAACGGATGTCACAAATCTTTTAGTTTGTTTAATCGAGCCCCACCAGTCGAGTAGTGTGTCTATCCTTAGGGATAGATACACGGTTTGTGGTGCGGTGCTCGTTTATGTAAACTATTTGGGATGTGAGATCGGTTTGATTTCATATCTTAAAATCTTCAAATTTAAAATTATTTTCAAAAAAATCAAATACTACTTTTCAAATTATTTATTTAAATTAAATTAAAAATTCGCCGAACAACTTACGTAAGGCGACCCCTTTTCAAAATACCACACAACCTAAAAATAGTGTCGATACCAGCGGAGTCGCCAGAAATTGTCGGCATATTTTTAGGTTGAGTGTTGTATTTTAAAAAGGGGGTCGCCTAACAGAAATTGTCGGTGAAATTTAAATTTTAAATTTAATATAAATATATATAATTTAGAAAGTAGTATTTGATTTTGAAAATGATTTTTAAGTTTGAAAATTTTAAGATACGAAATCAAACCGATCTCACATCCCGAATAGTTTATATAAACGAGCACCGCATCACAAACCGTGTATCTATCCCAAAGAATAGACACACTGCTTGATGATTGGGCTCGATTAAATAAACTAGAAGATTTGTGACATCCGTTTGGTCTGCGAACCAATTTTATAAGCCGATAAGTTCCCCGCTTAATATAAAGGAATTAAGCAGGGTTTATATTACCTGGGTTCTTAAAGTTCCCTATAGAGGCAAGCCCCTATAGTTAATTACATCCTAAGTGACGAGAATCACTTAAGAAAACTCTCGATAATGATTAGTGGTTTTGCTCTCAAGAATTTTGAAGTTTAAGGTTTTCAAAGGATTTGAGTTTTGGAAATTTCAATAGGGAATGGATCAAATTTGGAACAATTTATTTTAAGAGTCCAAAGAAAGAGAAGTAGGAGAAGCTGAGGATCCAAGAAGAATCTTAGCAACTTCTCAAACTATCCTATTGTTTGGCTTCAATTTGGGAATTTTATTTTGATGTTGCAATCTTGTCAATTTTAATTGATTAGGATTTATATTTGTATGACATGATCATACAAATAGCATTGAAGATGTCAGGGTTTATGCCGTACTAAACGACTACCTCGGAATCCTAAGACCGGTTATGGCTTAATTTACATAACATGATTATGCAAATGCCTAACAAAAGGGTTGAGGATTTATGTTGCACTAGGCAAACTACCTCAAAATCCTACGGTTTGGTTGTTTAAAACTAGGAAAGGTTTTGCTAAAGTAGATTCAAGTTTTGCTGATGACGATGTCCGTGCTGCCCACCATGCTCCAAGCTCCTTGTTGTTGCAGAGGTTTAGTTTTAGAAGTCATAAATCGGGAGATGAGAGAAGTGTTTTGGTTTAGAGAAAATCTTAAAATCTCAGTGTTTTTAATATTTTAATTAAAACAAATCTTAAAGTTGTTTAAATAGAACTGAATAAGATCCAACGGTTCCGTCATCCCGGCACCGTTATTTTCATCGAATTCACTTAGTCCGGATGAATTTGCTAAACTTAACTGAATGAGTTCCACACTTTCATTTAGACCATGGGAAATCCTGTTAGCAACACGTGGGTTACAACATCCGAGGTATTCCCGATCATTAAATGAGATGTTTTAATTTAGTTGAAATTGTAGTTTTGTTCTTCTGTTTGTGATTAAATTTTGAGTTGTTTTATATTTTGAATGTTGTGGCGGTGAATTTTATCTTGCAATGACTTTTAATTTAGTTTCAGTTTCAGTTCAGGGACTACCCTAAAGGTTTTGGTTTTCATGCAACAGTTTTATTTAACATGCAAGAAAAGTAATGTACAGTGCATGTAAGTAAATTCCAATAAAGTAAATTGCAATAAAATAAAAGCGTACTTGGAGGGTCTTCCCGTCATCCCAAGCTGCACTTAAAACACATGTTAAGGCATTTAAATATTTTAACAGATACCTAGGTAAAGCTAATGGAAAGGGTTTTGGTTGTCTACCAAATTCCTAATCCTATAACTAGTCATCTCCTACGACGTCTAGTTTCTTGGTTTGGTTTTAAAGATGATTTTATTCATCAAAAAACAATTAGATTCAATTGTTGTTCTAAAACATCCCGTCATATTGAGGAAGTGCTTAGGACTAGTCCTAAACATCTTTTCAATATTTCTGGGATTGTTTTGAGTCCAAGTAAATTTAATTGCACAGGTGTATTAATCATCCAGGAGTTTAGTTAACTTTGTCTCTTATTCAGTGAACTTAGGTATTTGATTACCTGGTGAATGAAGTGGCATCTCACTTAATACTCTACTTAAGAGTTATAATAATTAAAGCCTTTAAGGGCAAGTTGGTTTATCGAGAATTTTAATCATTCTTAATTTAAGGTTTAAGTTAATGGTTTAAAGTGTTTTAATTTAATTATGAGGTTTTAATTAATAATTTTAAGTTTGAAATAGTGTTCAAATTATTTTAGATTTAATTCTTAATGATTTCATTTAGGTTTGTTGTTAAATGATTTTAATTTAATTTAATTCAATTTGATTTTAATTTAATTTGAATTTGATTTAAATTTAATTTAATTTTAATATAATTTTAATTTAATTTTAATTTAATTTAATTTAATTTTAATTTAATTTAATTTTAATTTAATTTTAATTTAATTTTAATTTAAATTTAATTTAATTTTAATTTAAATTAATTTTAATTTAACTTAATTTTAATTTTATTTAATTTTAGTTTAATTTAATTTAATTTTAGTTTTAATTTAATTTAATTTTAATTTCAGTTTAATTTTAATTTTAATTTTAGTTGTTAATTTTAGTTTAACTTTAATTTTAATTTAATTTTAATTTAATTTAATTTAATTTTAGTTTTAATTTTAGTTTTAATTGTAATTTTAATTGACAATTTGGATTATTATTTTAATTTTTAATTAAGAATTAAATATTGCTAAAGTGACTTATTTAGGGATTTTTAAATTAAAGAATAAATATCCTTTTAATAATATCCCTATTTTAATAATCCAGATTTAAATATATTCTTTCAAAAATTTAAATCATTTAATTAATTAAAGTTTCATTTTTGATATTTTCAATGTGTTTAATGGGTTTCTACCCCTTAATTTCCCTAAGTTTCAATCATCCAAGAGAAAGTTAAAATTAAATATTTTACCGCCTTTTTGATTAAACCTAAAGGTTTAATTAAGGGTTTAAAATTTTTAATTACCTTTATGCCCTTTTAAGCTTATTTATTTCATAACTCACTAAATTGAGCTCAAATGAATTTGAAATTTTTATGTCACCTCACTCACATGTCAATTAAGATATTAGAGGAGAAAATGTGATTTTTCTGAATTTAATTTATTTATATAATTATTTTTTGTAGAAAATAAGGGTTTTCAAAGAAAATTCAACAACATGACCAAGGAAAGGTTTATGTCCTTAAGAAAATTATGAGATGTTCCTAATGACTAGAGGACCACTTGGACCAATTTTGGTGAATTTTTGAATTATATTTTCTTTATTATAATTATTTTGAGTTTTAGAGTATTAATTAATTATAAAATAAAAGTAAAGTTCAAAAATGGATTTTATATTTTTTTCTTAAATCTCTCTAACCTCAAGGAGTTCAGAGAAATAAATTTTATAATTTTCTGATTTTTGTTTGATTTATTAGAATTATTTTACTGAAAAAGGTTAAAAATTCATTTTTTAATATTAAAAATTACATTAAGCCTTTAAAATTCAATATTTTATCCTAGGGACTTAGGAAAAATATGTGGTTTGTTCCTAAGTGATTAGGAATCAAAATGTGACATTTTTATGATTTTTATATTTTTGTGATTTTTATTATTTTTTAATTATTAAAATATTAAAATATTATGAAAAATTAACTTTTTTAGAAAATTCTAATTTTAATTTTCCTGAACTCCCTTGATATCAGAGAAGCTAAAAAATCATTTTTGTGAATTTTTTAAAAGTATTTTTGAAGTTATGAATTTTTAAAGTTCCATTTTGCTTATGAGGCTTAATTAATCCATTTGGTGGGCTTAATCAAGTCCAATTGATTTCAAAATTTTATGTGAGGTCTCTCTGATCTTAAAGATCAGTGGAGAATTGTTTTCAAGTTAATTTGGTGTATGGTTATCCCTAATTAAATCAAATTCAATTTTAGGGTTTTAGGCCAATTAACTCAAAATATATTTTTCATAGGGTCCTCTGGTCCTAAGGAACATCACCAAATTTTCCTAGAATTTATTTTACAACATGCTAATTGTTGGAATTAAAATACCCAAAACAGTGACATGAACTTGAAAATTCAATAACTTTTCACAGAGATGGCCTCTGACCTTGAAAAATTCAGCGAATGTTCCCAAGATCAGAGGCTTCAAAAGCCCTATGGTCTCATGCCATGGTGAATTGTCTATGCAAATGAAGAATCAAAATAATAAAAAGAGTAAATAAATTATTAAAAATAAAATACTCATCCAATTAACTTGATTTCTTTTCCACATTATTCTCCGCTGTTCACTGAGTAAGAGGGTATTTTTATTTTATTTTTTGTGATTTTTCTATGCAAAGATATGAATTTTTGAAGTTCTGGTATTTAAATAATTCAAAAAATACTCTAATTTCCTACTTATCCACGCGGCGCCGCGTCAACCTCGGCAGCTCCAAAAGCCCACGCGTCGCGCTGTGATTTGGCACCGCCATCTGACTCAGCTCTCCAGGGGTCCGCGGTTCACGTACCATTGCGCTGTCCAGCATGATATCGACCGTCCGCTCGATACACGCGCGATCCAATGACTCCTGGTCATCGTCTACGACTGGTGTATACCCGTGACCGTCCACACTAAAACCCTAAGATCTCACTCGATTCTCAATGGATTTTCATGTTCTTAAGCTCTATGGATTCGTCTTGAAGAGATAAACACATCCATATGGTTTATAGGCTATGAAATTAACCTAAACAAAATGCAGAATCGCTGGAAGCTCGGGAGGAAGAGTGAGTTCATACCTTTGCTCAGAGAAGTGAAGCTTCGATCTAAGAGTTGTGTCATCTTCGATTGAGTCCAGGTAAGCTCCAGATGAAGTCTCTGGCTCTGGGGAATTGTCCAAGTATGAAAGTGACCAAGGCCCATCACAAAGCTTGGAGGCTCGAAGCAATGGCTGGCCTTGTGAGGGGACTTTTGTTGGGGAACTTCTCCTCTTGGTCTGGTGAAGGTGTAGGACCAATCAATTTGGAGATTGGCTCACTGTGGTGAAGTGTCCTATTTTTTGAGTGGATTTTCAACTCAGAAATTGAGCTCTGTTAATGGGGATTAGGGCAAAGGAACACCGGGGATCAAGCTGCTCTCGGGTTAGGAGAAGGTCCTGAAGCAATTTTGGCAAAGTTTCCTTAAGGTCTGGTTCATCACCTTGTTTGGCCGAGAGGTGAGTGGGTTTAAATAGAGGTGGCTGGAGGGCTTCCCAGGGGTAATTGGAGGTTTGGATCAACTGCTCAGGGCAAGGGAAGAACATCTACAATGGCCATTTAGGTTGGGACAAGTCAGCTAGTTCAAATTGAATTTTTGATTCAAATCAAGCCTCTCGGCCTGGTGGTTTCCGCCCGCTCTAGTGGCTGGTCGGCCAGGCATGGGTCAACCTCAGGGTCAGGGAGGTCAGTGCTTGAGTTTCGTAAGTCCTGATTTAGGCTGAAGGGAATCATATGGCTCAGCTGAATTGGAGTGGAGAAGTCTCCATCCATGGTGAGGTGGCTAGGCATGGTTTAGTGTGTATCATGGATGAGGTTAAAAAGGCTTAAGGAAGTCTTAAGAAAGGGGCCCCTCCATTTACCATAAATGACATGGTGAGGTGTCAAAACTCTCATGGCTTCATATGGCTTGTAAATGGCCCACATTTGGCTTACATTTGGCTTGGAAAAGGTTGGCTTGTTTCATGAAAAAGAGTTATAAGGATTTTTGGTATTTAGGGGTAATTTGGCATGTGTCTTGATTTGGAATGACTTGATTATTGATTTAGGACTTAGGGATGATTTCAATTAAAGGTATGGTGAGAAGAATTTGTCATGTGGGCTTTAGAGCCAATTTTGGGCTTTTGGATTTGGTGAGAATGGGCTTTTAGAATGGTTTAAGAAAGTGGGCTTTTAGATTTTAAAATGGAATTTTGGATGAAGAATTTTGTGAAAGACCATGCCAAATAAATGTTGGGTTTAGTTTAGGGATGTTTTATGAATGGTTTGGAATCAATTTGGTGTGATTTGGAGTAGAATTGGGTTGAATTTGGGCTTTTTTGGTAAAGGGGCCAAGGTATGCCAAATTTGGCTAACTTGGGTTAAGGTTGGGCTAAAGTTGGATTTGATGTAAAATTAATGTTGAGAAATGTTCATGGGAGTGTCACAAAGAGTTTTCAACTTTGGTTGGGCTTTGATTTTGGAATTTGGGCCCATTTGGGTTCATCGTGGGTTTAGGTCAATTTAAGGGATTTTGGTTTTAGGTTAGGTTTGGGTGGAGTTTAGGCTCAAATTTTGGTCAAATAAAGTTAGTGTTTTGTTTATGGGGATGTTAGGAAGGCTTTAGAAAAGATTTGGGGCCAATTGGAGTTGAATTGGGCTAGGTTTGGGTTAGGTTTAGGTCATGGTCCAAAATTGGGCCTTAGGCTTCAAATTGAAATTGGGCCCAAATTTCAATCAAATTGGAGTTATAATTGGTCTAAATTGATATTGGGGATATTTAATTGAAGTTTAGAATTGAATTGGACCATAATTGAGGTCAATTGGGGTGGTTTGGTTTGACATTGGGTTCAATTGGGTTAAAAATGGGTCAAATTGGGGGTTTGGTAAAAGTGAGGTAAATTGGCAAAATTGGCCCATGGTGTAGTTGAACAAAATGAAATTGGGAATACTTGGGTTTTTTTGGAATTTTCTGGGAATTTTTGGAATTTTTGGATCTTTGGGGTAGAAGGGTATTTTGGTAGTTTTGGGGGAACTTAGGTGTATTTTTTGGAAATTTTGGTATTTTTGGCCAAAGATGGTCAATTTGAGTGGTGGGAAGTGTTTAGGATTGATTTTGAGGGATCTTGGCTAATTTAGGTAATTTTGCAAATTTGGGTGATTTCAAGGGTATTTGGTAGGTTTGGCGGGTCCGGGGCCCCGGGGGTCAAAAATTGAAATTTTGAAAAAAAGGATGATTGATCAAGTGTGAGTGAAATTGAATCATTTTGGTTGAGACATGAAGCCATATTAATCCTATATGAGCCATGAGAGGACTCATTTGAGGAATTCAATATGTTGTTCCTAACCCTCTTAGCCAGGGGCTTAGGGGTTAAGGACCATCCATATGAATTACCTACATGAGTCAGGAAGTCAAGTTGGGTGAGAGTGTGGTTTTAGGACTTGGAATGTGTGTGAGAGTGTAGTGTATGTGCAAGTCAACCCTCACCAGACCAGGCTACCCAGGGTATTCCTAAGGACAAGAAGTCTTAGAGGGAACTCATCCTTTAAACCTCCACATTTGATTTCAACCCTCTAGGTTATTAGGGGTCTACAATTTAGCTTGTGGGGTTTGCAGGGAGTCAAGAGGTGTTTGAACTTTCTAAAGGGTGGGTTCCACTTCTAGTCCTCTAAGATTAGTCAAAGGAAAGCCTAAGGCTAGATCCTAAGTACTAAAGAGAGGAGAAAAAGACCTCATCAAAAATGAGGTCAACACCTCCTTAGATGTTTTGTTTTTATGCCAATTATCATCCTTCTGTGGGAGAGATATATGAGATAATGTCTTTTATTATTGATGCAAGAGGTTTGTGGAAGATAACAATGCAAGAAGAGTACATTTACAAGCCTTTAATTTGAATGCCACTTCAAAGACATGACATTACTATATCTCATCTAAGTTGTTGCCTTCAAGTCATGTCAGTGAAGTTACGAGAGAGAGAGATGTTCTAAACCGTTTTATTCAGTAGAGAAAGCCTATTGACAAGGAGTTATCTTTTTTATTATGTGTTGAACTGTTCCATAACTGCTACTACTGTAGGTATGGGATTTCCTTCTCTGATTCACTCGATTTATGAGCAGTCTGGTGTTAAGTTTGAATCATGGGAAGAGGTTCTTCAGCCACTTAGACATATCACCAGTGTAAATGTGAACACTTACACTGTGCATTAAGAGTTTCCTGGAGAACATGATCTCTTAGAGCATACAGTGCTTCTACTTCTTCTGCTTCTACTTCGTGTGCTTTTACTTAACATGCATCATCCTTTAGAGATTCACATATTGGATTATTAAGGAAGATTTTAAAGAAGGTGAGTCTTACCCAAAAGCATGTTAGATATATGGATGCAAAGGTGGAAAATATTGAGAGGTATATACAGAAACATGATGAATATGAGCAGAATTATCAGCAATACATGGATAGATTGATTAGAGGCGATCACAGTGTTAAGATGCCTCCTTAACCTTATTTTATACCTTATGTGTCATCTAGAGATTGGAATGAGAGAGATGATGATGATCATGAGGATGATGAGTAGGATTTGTTTTTATGTGTTGTTGAGTTTGTGATGTTTGTATTTGTGTTGTATGATGTCTAGAGTTTTATTTGTTGTTGTATTTTGTTGTGAACTCTGATATTGTGTAGACTGTAGTTGAACTATTTCTGTTATGCACATTCAGATGTTTCTGTATTGAATTGATGTTTTATGTTACCGTTTTTGATATATTTATGGTAGTAAATGTTTTAATGTGTATCTAGTGTTTGAGTTTTTAATAGTGTATAATTTAATTCCAAAATTGTTAGGAAAATTGAGAACACTATTAGAAACCACTATTTAAATTGCATATTTAAACTTTTCAAAATCCATTACCATATATTATCTAGTATTGTTGTGATTTTAGTTATGTTAAGTTGGTGTGTATTTGCTTTGAAAACCTCCACTACTGTAGAAGTTTTTTGAAATTTTTATTAAAAACTGAAAAACTGAATTTGATTTCTTTTTACTCCTATTTTTGAACTGTTATACTTGCATATTTAGGATATGAAAATTCCTGCTAGCATGTTATTCTAGTTTTTAATTCTTACCCATGTATCATTTTTTATGCTTAAATGTTTAATCCTAACTAAAAATTTAAAGTTTGGGGGGGATTTAAAATAAATTTTCAAAAACTAAAAATTTTATTTTTTCTCAAGAATACTTAAAATAAATTTGATTTTTGATTGAAAACAATTATGTATATGAGGTTATATCAGGGAAGCAAAATTTTAAATATAGGAATGAGTAAGAGAATTTATTTAAATCTTAAAATAATAATAAAAAATTTAAAGTTAAAATTTTCTTAGTAAAGAAATGATAAATATAGTTAAACTATCTTTAGTAACAAATATTGTATTTTTGTAAAAATAGAAGATTTGACTAATATTTTACAAAGCTTAAATTTCTTTAATTGAGAAATAATTTACAACGCTATTATTATGATTTTAAGTGAAAGATATATATCAAACCTTTGTTTTAAATGGAAGGGTGTAATTCAAAATCATTAAAGGCCTATCCAGATACAGTAATCATTGCCTTATAAATAAAAGGAAAAAATAAAAAAAGAAGGAAAGAGAAAAAAGTGAGAAATAGTATGTGAAAAGGAAGGAGAAGCTTAAGGATTTAATGGCCTAATCAAAAATTGGTTCCACACCTAAAGTTTAAAATGTATGTTTTGAGAAAATCTAAAGCTTAAGATTATAATAAAGTAAGTAAAATTATTTTTAAATAAAAATTTTTAAGTGAGAAAAATAAGATTTTTAATCCTATATTTTAAAGAATCTAAAAGTACTTCTGAATTAGGTAGAAACTTATATTTTTCATTATCCTTTACTTAAGTACTTTCTAAACTTTAAGTTGGTCTTATTTACTAAAATTTTTTCTAAATTGGATTATTTCATTTCTAGAACAAAATTTTAAAACCTTCCTAAAGAAACTCATTTACATAATTTGCATGTTAAAATTTTCTATGTGATTGACCCGACCAAAAGTAACGCAGTAATATATGCTTCCAAAAGATGGCCAAAGCTTGACCCAATTTATAATAAGCGGCTAGTGTATAAATCAAAATATTGTAAATTTTAGAAATTACTTTAAACAATAGGGGTACTACGCAAGTATACATATAGTTTCAAGTAATATAGGGTTTTCTACTATAACCTAAGTATTGATCCCACGGGGAAGAATTATAGAAATAAATTTTCTAAATATTATATTTTAAAAAAATCTTTTTATCCTTTAAATTAACTATAAATTACTATTAATTTACTAGATGCAATTAAAGAAAACAATACTAAGAGAATGATTTATGAAAACTATATAAAATAACAACTTTCTTTCCTTCAATTAATCAAAGAATTTTAAGATAATTTAATATTCGTTGGAGAATATGATTTATGGTATTATGCCAAATAGAAGCATTCCTATTCTTTACCCTTTGATTCGGGTGCAAAGAACATTGGCTAACTTATAGATCAAGTCCGGATGTATTGTTAGTAGAAATGGGTTAATCTAGACTCTCACTTCTAGATGTCCAAGGGTGGCTATGGTCGGCCCTACTAGTGACCCATTCCTGATCTATAAATCAAATTATAAGAATTTAGCCTGTCACTCTAAAAACTTATCAATTCTATGCCCTTTAAATCTTATCTTCCTATTTATTTGCACTTCACCTTGAATAGCCCGCACATGGCCTTCGACTACCCAAGGATTCATGTGACATTTACAAGTTAAGAGTTCTTCTCCTTCAAGGTTTCAAAACTCTTCAATAGGTTTTAACAATTTAAATGGACATTTTAAAAAAAAAAGTAAGATCAGGTATAAATGTCATCACAATGTTTTTGAAAATATTTTGAATTTTAATTCTCCATCGAATCTTTATATTATCTTATCTATCTCTTCATGATTGAAGGAAGAAAGTAAACTAACTACTCAGAACACATTGAAAATAAACTGCAAAACATAATAAATAAACTTTCAATCAAATATAAAAATACTTATCTCAAATATTCCTTCTACAGATCTTCTGACTCCCGACTCCACAGAGTAACGAATTCCAGATGCTACAACTTGAAAGTAAACTCACTAAACTAAACAAAAGTGGCCCTAAATTTCTCTCTCTAATTCTCTAGACTCTCTCTCTCTCTAATGAGATTTCTCTCTCTAAGGAGACTATAGAAGGTGGGACGAATGAGGGGCGATTTTCTTTGAAGGAGTGGACTCCTATTTATAGGCTCTAAGGGTTGCCTTGAGGCACCTCTTCAAAACATGTCCAAATTTAATGAATCTTCTAGAAGGTCGGTCTGGCGCCTAGGCGCCGGACACCGCGTCTACTTCGCACCTCTTCACTTTGGCTCGCACCTCTTCGAGTATAAAACCGTTTTGGAGCGTCCAAATGCAATGTATCACATGTCCTATTATTGAGGAACAACTGCCAATCTTCTAGAATGTCCAATAACTGCTCACTCCGTCAAAATAACCATCCAAAAGTCGTCAAAAACTTGATAGTTTCTGTATCGAATCTGGCGCGTAGGAGCCAGGCCATATTTTTTCCTTCTTTTTGTATTTTGCTCCATTTTTGCTCCTTTTTGCTCCTTTTCCTTTTCTAGACCTTTGTACATCACCTACATCCAAAAACACAAAAATACCTTTCATTAAAGCATAATATTCTTAGAAATTGATAAAAATCAAGGCATAAAAATATGTATTTTTCTTCATGGATCAAAATCCCCCAAACTTAAATGTTACTTGTCCTCAAGTATCTCTTTTTACTATATAAAATATAACCTTTGGAATAAAAGATAAATATTTATGATTCCTTATAATTTTTGATTTTATAAAATCTTTATTAAATTATTAACCTAATTTCACTAACTAGGTTTAATTTTAAGAATTTAAATAATATTCAACTACTAAATCATAAGATTTCAAACTTTTCATTTATTTTGAAAATAATAGAAGCTTATTATATTAAGATCTCATAGATTATTTACAAGAAAAAGATTTTCTTGAAAAATCATTTTTAAATGAATATTAATGTATAAAAATTAAGTAAGATATGTAACTAGTTTTCTTCCTATAAGATAATTCAAGTGAAGCCAATTTTTGATTAGGCATTTCCTCAAGCTTCTCCTCTCTTTCTTTCTTTTTTTTTTCTTTTATAGAGAGGATTACTATATCTAGATAGCCTGTTAATGGTTTTGAACTTCACTATCCTTAACTTATATTTTTAAAACTTATACATTTTCACTCAATTATTATAACATAAATAAAAATTCAAAAAGATTTCCAATCTTTTCTTTTTCAAGTGATAATTTCTGATTACTTAATAATTCTAAATTTTATCATTTATATCATGAATAGAAAAATTCTTTAATCTTATTCTTCTTTAAGTTTAAATAATTATATTCTTAAAATCAATCAAAGTTAGTAAAACTTTAGTTAATTTCACTAAATTGTTTATAATTTCAAAAATAAAAGTGGTCTCAAATAAATTCTTAATTCCTTAAGTTATGTTAAAAAGTTTTTATTTTTAAGAAAATATTAGCTCTTTAAGGACAAATAAAATTTAAATTTGAATGTATTTCCCTTCCCCGAAACTTAAGTTTTGGTACACTATGAAAATTTTGAAAGTACGAGAGAAAGAAAATCATAAGAATTTTTATAAGTATGTAAAAACAATCTTAAAAAGAAAAATTAACTTTCTAAACATGCTTTTATGAATAATTAAGATAAAATTGAAGCATGTATAAAAAAGTAAGCAGGCTAATTTTTTATTATACTAAATTTGAAACAAAATTAAAGCAGAGCAAAATTACTAAATACTAAACAGTAGACTAAAACAAACATGTAAATGAACTCTAAAATTAGTCTCAACACAATATACTAAAAATGTTTTAACCACAGAATCCATCCACACAAGTACATAAACTAAACAACACACATCAAACATAAAACTAACAAACAATCCAAACAAACTAACAACAGAGTAGCACTACATAAAGATCTCTCTACTACTAATCACTAGCTGTCGCCTCATCGTCATCATCATCACCAAAGGACAACTCAACGTCCTTACGATCAACAAATGGTGTAAAGCTAGGAAAAGTAGGGAAACTCACATCATGTTCACCCTTCAAAAATCTGACTAGGGCTTCATCATACTCTGCATCGTAACTACTCTTCCTCTGTGTATAGTCAGAAAGATGATCCAGTTTCTTGTCAATAGTATCTATCCTGCAGTGAGTCTGAAACAACTCCTGCTCTTGCTCTAAAAACTGATCATGCATGGACTCCCATAAACTAGATGGTGGCTCAGCTGAAGTAGAGGGGCGAGAAGTAGAAGGTCTACCTGGAGTATATGTAGAAGTAGAAGGAGCGGTCAATCTCTTACCTCGATGACGATGATAGATACTAACACTCTCCTGCCCAATTGGCTTGGTATTCTTTAACTTCTCAGAAATATCAGCACTGACTCCATCATTAACACATAACGAATAAATCAAAGAAGGAAATCCCAATCGAACAGAAGTGCTCGATCTCACAATAGAATCCACAGATTCATAGATAATACTGCCAACGTCTATAGGTTTCCACTCTTGAATGCAGTAATTCAAGATCGCTCCATCTTTCGTTACTTCACTCAGATGATTGGAAGGTAACCATCTCACAGAAATGAAATAGTGCCATGCTTTTGAAAAACCATTCAGCTTGGAAGATTTGAAATTTACCCTTTTGTCGTTCCTAATCTTCCAAGATCCAGTACTGTCAGCCAAATAGGCAATAATGATATCCAAATCACCCTCAGACGGTGATAATCCAGAATAATAGCATTCAATAGTTGGTGGTAGGCTATGGATTATGTTGATTCTTTCTGGAGTAAATCCTACTTCGATTCCTCTAAAAAAGACTGCAGAATCTTCAGCATCCAAAAAAATTGCATAAAATTCTCGAACAACCGGGATAACAACAATAGCAGTGAAGTAACAAAATCGTTGCCAGTTGTGCGCAATGATAGTGTTTTCGATCATCTCCCCAGGATGATAAAAACTTCATTCCGAGATGAACTTTCTCGACGACGCAAGTTCGTGGAAGCAAAAATGCGCAGCCGCAGTTGGAAATATGCTGCTATCAAAATTTACTCGTCCCTTCCCGCACTTAGATTTTGGAGCCATCTAAACGTGAAAGAAAACAAGAACAAATTTAGGAATCAAAGATTTAAACTCTTTTTAAGTTTATAAAACTTGAAATAAGTTTAAGAATCCAATGAAATCACTAAAAAAGAAAGTTTTTTTTCAAAATTTCGGTTCATAGCAAAAACTAGGAAACTCTATGGTGAAAATCAAAAATAAATGGTTTAAAGTGTAGATCTGACCTTGAGACGATGAAATCGAGTGGTTTTGCGCTCAAATACTTAATGTATTGACCTCAAAATGGATCCAAAGGGTGTATTTTCACGAAAATGGGGAAGAAGATGAAGCTTAGGCGTCAAAAATGGCTTTTGGGGGTTTAAATGGTAATTTTTGGGTAGCAGGCCGAACCGGCGCTTAGGCGCAAAATTCTGGCGCCTAGGCTCTAGACTTGCCTTTCACAAAAAATTATTTTTAAATTTAATTTTTCACCAAAATTCATAAATTCAACTTCCAATTACTCATAGTAGATTAGGGCTTCAGTTTCTAACTTCTAAAACATTTTCCAAAAATTTTAAAAATTAAATATTAAATCCACCAATCAAACACTAAGTTTACATCAAACTCACTAAATTCCATTCATAATCTTCAATGTTGACTCAATACATTCCAGATAAATATTATACTTGATTCAAGCTCCTAATACACACTCAAACACAACAATTTCTAAGCAAAAACAACACACATCGAACATGAAAGCAAATACAAAAACAATCACAATTGATTCTCTAAATCTATACAACGACTCAACAAACCATATAATAACTAACCCATTACCAGAATATTCAATCTTCACAAGGAAAATTGTAAATTCTACTTGGAAAGAACACTAACGCTCTCGGGAAATCCGTAGTCGTCTTTTCATCAATCAACTTGTTCTTCACATACATTTCAACTTGAGCATCTTGATAAGCCGCAAAATGATCAAATTGAAGTTTCATCTGTCATTTTAGATGTTCAATCTGATGAAACATCTCATGAAAGAGATCTCAAATGCTTTTAAAATCCACTTCAAACTTATCCAAACGACTAGAGATTTTTTCTAAACTTACAGCGATGAAATCATTGAAGCAGGGTTGAGGATCCTTAGAAACCTTGTCTCTAACTTCTTCTCCGTGATTTCTTCCTTCCATTTCTTCAAAATTCTCTCAAATCTCTCAAGAATGAAGTGCAAGGGACATAATTCTGATTGCTTTGATGGTTTGGGAAGAGAATAGGTTGATTTATAAGGGAAAATCGTGTGAAAAACTGAAAATTTCTGTTTTTGCACGTCCCAGTAAACGTGGCGCTTAGGCGCCGAATCTGGTGCCTAGGTGCCGGACCTATTGATACATAGCTAATTTTGGCGCTTAGGTGCCGAATTTTGGCGCCTAGGCGCCGAAACTATGTTCAATTCTGTTTCACCTAAACGTCAAATTTCAAAATTTCATTCTCCAAGATAGGTGTACTATACTGGTAAGAGTAATTTAGACTCAACAACTCACATCGTAAGTAATCATAATGAAGGTTAACTTGATCTCCTTTTTACTCATATTCAAAATAGAGTGATCCAATTTTTAAATTTACATACTTTAAAATAATTTTCAGCCTAAGTCAATAAAGACTTATAAGCATCAAATTTTTCTAAAGTAATATAAAATTAATCAAGATCGAGTCATAACCTTACATTTAAACACAAAAACACTCAAAACAAAAGAAAAATATGGGTTGCCTCCCACAAATCGCTTGGTTTAATATGGTCAGCCCGACTTAAGTAAATCTTTAATCAGGTTGACTCAATTTATAAGCCTCTTTAAAAATCTTTTTAATGTGTCCCAAATAAGGCTTCAATCTTAATCGATTTACTTTAAAAATTTTTCATGTTTTAGGATGTTTAATATCCACAGCTCCATAATGGTATACTTTCTCAACTATATAGGGTCCAATCCATTTAGATCTTAATTTTCTTGGAAAAAGTTTTAAATGAGAATTAAAAAATAATACTTCTTGTCCAGGTTCAAAAACTTTTCCTGAAATTTTCTTGTCATGTAACATCTTCATTTTCTCTTTATAAATCCTCGCATTCTCATATGCTTCATTTCTTATTTCTTCCATCTCATTTAATTGCAACAATCTCTTTTCTCCTGCTTTATTCAATTTAAAATTAAACTCCTTTATCACCCAATAAGCTTTATGCTCAAGTTCTACAGCTAAGTGAAAATGTTTACCATAAATTAACCGGTAAGGTGACATTCCGATAGGTTTCTTATAAGATGTTCTATAAGCCCATAATGCAGAATCAAGTCTATCAACCCAATCAGTTCTTTTAGGATTAACAGTTTTCTTAAGAATTCTTTTAATTTCTCTGTTTGATACTTCAGCCATTCCACTTGTTTGTGGGTGATAAGCAGTTGCTATTCTATGCTTGATTCCAAATTTTTGTAGTAATGATTGAATTCTTATATTACTAAAATGACTTCCACCATCTGTGATAATTACCTTAGGCATTCCAAATCTTGAAAATATCATTTTCTTTAAAAATTTAGAAACACTTTTGGAATCACAGTTCGGTAAAGCAACAGCTTCAATCCACTTTGAAACATAATCAACTGCTAATAAAATATAAATGTTTCCAAATGATGGAACAAATGGTCCCATAAAGTCTAAACCCCATATATCAAAAATTTCAACTTTCAATATATAGTTTAAAGGCATTTCATTCTTCCTAGATATATTTCCCATTCTTTGACATCGATCACATGTTTTCACATAATATCTCACATCATTAAATAAGGTAGGCCAATAAAATCCAAAATTTAAAATTTTAAATGCAGTTTTATCTATGCCAAAGTGTCCTCCAAAATCAGAATCATGACATTTTTGAATAATAGAAAAAATTTCTTCATAAGGTACACATCTTTGAATCATAGAATCTTTTCCAATTTTAAATAAATGAGGTTCTTCCCAGATATAAGATTTAGCATCATATTTAAATTTCTTAATAAATTTGTTATCCAAGTCATAAGACAAAATATTGCTAACTAAATAATTAACAATATCAACATACTAAGGTGTTTTATATTCTTGAATAGCATATAAAGATTCAATAGAAAATTTCTCATTTATATTTTCTTCCGAAACAATATCATTTTTAATTCTAGACAAATGTTCAGCAATTTGGTTCTCAGTTCCTTTTCTATCTACTATTTGAAAATCAAATTCTTGTAGAAGTAAAACTCATCTTATCAGTCTAGGTTTAGAATCCTTCTTAGATAATAGATATTTAATAGCAGAATGATTTGTATGAACTATGCATTTAGTACCAAAAAGATAAGGTCAAAATTTATCAAAGGCATATACTATAGCTAGAAGCTCTTTCTCAGTGGTAGTGTAATTTCTTTGTGTTTTACTGAGAGTTTTACTAGCATAATAAACAACTTTGAAAATTTTCTCATATTTTTGTCCTAAAACAGCTCCAATTACAAAATCACTTGTGTCACACATTAATTCAAAAGATTTCTCCCAATTAGGTGCAATAATGATAGGTGTAGATATTAATTTTTATTTAAGAATATTAAAAGAATTAATACATTCTTTATTAAATTCAAATTTAGCATCTTTTTCTAATAAATGACAAAGAGGTTTAGCAATTTTAGAAAAATCCTTTATGTATCTTCTGTAAAATCCAGCATGACTTAAAACTTCTCACATCAGTAACAGTAGTAGGTGGTTGCAATTTAGCAATAATTTTTACTTTTGCTTGATCAACTTCCATCCTTTTTTGTGATACTTTGTGACCAAGTACAATGCCTTCTGTGACCATGAATTGACATTTTTTCCAGTTAAGAACTAAATTTGTTTCTTCACATCTTTTCAGAACTTTGTAAATGCTTTCCAAACAAGATTCAAAAGAAGTTCCAAAGACTGAAAAATCGTCCATGAATATTTCAATTCCTTTGTCAATCAAATCATAAAATATTGACATCATACATCTTTTAAAAGTTGCAGGTGCATTACATAAACCAAAAGGAATTCTTCTAAAAGCAAATGTTCCATAAGGACTTGTAAATGTTGTCTTTTCTTGGTCCTTAGGAGCAATAAGTAATTGATGATAACCAAAATGTCCATCCAGGAAACAAAAATATGAGTGTTCAGCTAGTTTATCAATCATTTGATCCAAGAAAGGTAAAGGAAAATGATCCTTTCTAGTGGCTTTATTTAATTTCCTATAGTCAATACAGATTCGCCATCCAGTAACTTGTCTTGTAGGGATAAGTTCATTTTTATCATTAACAATGACAGTTACTCCTCCTTTTTTCGGAACACAATGCATAGGACTTACCCATTGACTATCCAAAATAGGATAAATAATACCAGCATCTAACCATTTAATAATTTCTTTTTTAACAACCTCTTTCATGATAGGATTTAATCGTCTTTGTGATTCTATAGTTGGTTTAAAATTTTCTTCCATTAAAATTCTATGCATGCAAATGGAAGGGATTATTCCTCTTATATCAGCAATAGTCCAACCAAAAGCTTTCTTATAATTCTTTAACACACCTATTAGTTTTTCTTCTTGATCTGTACTAAGTTCAGAAGAAATAATAACAGGTAAAGTTAATGAATTTCCAAGAAACGTATACTTTAAATGGGAAGGTAACATTTTTAATTCCAGTTCAGGGGCATTTTCAATTGATGATAAAAGTATATCATTTTGAGTTATGTCTAAAGTTTCCCAATTATCTTTTATAAAATAAGTCTCCTCTTCTTCCACAACTTCATCTTCATCAGTTAAAAATTCAAATTTTTCTTCAGAAATGACTTTACATTTTTCTTGATAATGTTTTTCAATTAAATAATCAATTATATCCATTCGATAACATTTATCTCTATCAGGGTACTTCATTGATTTAAGAACATTGAATTTGATTTCTTGATCATTAACTCTCATGGTTAGTTCTCCTTTTTGCACATCAATCATAGCTCGTCCGGTAGCTAGAAAAGGTCTCCCTAAAATAATAGGTATCTCTTTATCTTCTTCCATATCAAGTACTATGAAATCTAAAGGGAAGATAAATTTATCTACTTTAACAAGTACATCCTCTATAACTCCTTTAGGATAAGTGATAGATCTATCAGCCTAGCGAAGGGTTACGGTGGTGGGAGTAATATCTCCTAAACCTAATCTTCGAAAGATAGAAAATGGCATGAGATTAATACTTGCTCCTAAATCACATAAAGCTTTTCCACAAAATTTTTCTCCGATAGCACGGGGTATAGTGAAACTTCCAGGGATCTTTAAGCTTTTCAAGTAATTTCTTTTGAATTATTGCACTGCATTCTTCACTTAGTGCAACAGTTTCAAAAGCTTCAAATTTCTGTTTCTTGCTTAAAATATCCTTCATAAATTTTGCATAAGTTGGCATTTGTTCCAAAGCTTCAGCAAAAGGTATATTAATAGTAAGTTTCTTAAAAATTTTAAAGAACATAGAAAATTGATGATCAAGTTTCTGCTGTTTAAGTCTTTGAGGAAAAGGTGGTAGTATTTCAACTTCCACATTAACAGGTATTACAGTCTGCTCTTGACTAGGAGAGAGAGTTTCTTTAGGTTTTTCAATCTCTTCAACCTCAATCTCTTTTTCAATTTCATTCTGCAATCTTTCTTTTAATTCCTTTCCACTTATAAGTTGCACAGCTTTAGCTTGTTCATGTTCTTTTCCAGTTTCCTTTGGATTAATTTCAACATTACTAGGAAGTGATCCTACATGTCTATTATTAATTAAAGTAGCAATTTGCCCCATTTGATTTTCAATATTAAGAATAGCAGTATTTTGATTTTGTAATTGATTATTTATTTGTAATATTAATTCCTCTATTGATAACTTTTTCGGTTTATTATTAAATCCAGGAGGTTTAAAATTTGGATTAACTTGATTATTCCAATTTCCAGTGGGATGAGATTGATTATTACCCCATTGTTGTTGTGAATTATTCCAGTTAGAATTAGGATGATTTTTCCACTAAAGATTATAATAATTTGAATAAGGATTATTTTTACTTGCAATAGCTTGTAAAGTTTCAATAGTTTGAGAATTTTCAATATTAGCATAATTATTTTGCAAAATTTTGATTGCAAAACTATCTAATTTCTTAGACATTACTGCTACTTGTGAAGCTAAAATAGAAAAGGCTTCGTTATTGTAAATACTTGCCATCTTCTTAGGATTAATCCTTTCGGAAGGCCATTGAAAATTGTTATTAGCCATTTCTTCAATTAAAGTGTAAGCTTCTTCAAATGATTTAGACATTAAAGAACCTCCAGCAGCAGCATAAATAATTGATTTTAAAGATCCAATTAATCCATTATAAAATTTTTGAATAATTAACTAATCAGGTAAAGCATGATGAGGACATTTTCTTAATAGTTCTTTAAATCTTTCCCAAGTTTCATATATTGTCTCCCAGTCAAATTTACTAAACGAAGTAATATCCTTTCTTAAGTTAGCAGTTTTAGAAGGAGGAAAATATTTAGCAAGGAATTTTTGTGCCATTTTAACCCATGTTTTAATAGAACCAGTCGCTAATGAGTTTAACCACATCTTTGCTTTATCTCTTAAAGAAAAAGGAAAGAGTCTAAGTCTAATAGCATCATCAGAAACATTGTTATATTTAAAGGTAGCACAAAGTTCTAAAAAACTAACAAGATGTAAATTTGGATTCTCATTTGGTGTTCCACCAAATTGATTATTTTGCACCATTTGAGTAATAGACGGTTTAAGTTCAAAAGAATTAGCATCTACAGTTGGTATTTGAATACAACTATGAAGTTCATCAACTGTAGGGTTAGCATAATCACTTAATGGTTTATAAACATTTTGATCATTAAGTTCAATTAGGTTTTGTAAAGTAGCCATTTCTTGAAATTTTTGAATTTGCTTTCCCTTTTTAATTTTTCTAATTGTTCTTTCTAATTGAGAATCTAAAAGTATTAATCCTTCAGAACCAAATCTTCGCATAAAACAAGGAATAAAATACAAAAAATTTTTTATTTTATATTTTTAATAATTTTTTTCATAATTATTTTTATATTTTTAGAAATATAATATATATTTTTTTACAGAAATTCATAACAATTTTATTTCTATCCCCGACAACGGCGTCAAAAACTTCACCCGACCGCAAGTAACGCAGTAATATATGCTTCCAAAAGATGGCTAAAGCTTGACCCAATTTAAATTAACCGACAGTGTATAAATCAAAATATTGTAAATTTTAGAAATTACTTTACACACTAGGGGTACTACGCAAGTATACGTATCATTTCAAGTAATATAGGGTTTTCTATTATAACCTAAGTATCGATCCTACGGGGAAGAATTATAGAAATAAATTTTCTAAATATTATATTTTAAAAATTTCTTTTTATCCTTTAAATTAACTATAAATTACTATTAATTTACTAGATGCAATTAAAGAAAACAATACTAAGAGATTGATTTATGAAAACTATATAAAATAACAACTTTCTTTCCTTCAATTAATCAAAGATTTTTAAGATAATTTAATATTCGTTGGAGAATCTGATTTATGGTATTATGCCAAATAGAAGCATTCCTATTCTTTACCCTTTGATCCAGGCGCAAAGAACATTGACTAACTTACAGATCAAGTCCGGATGTTTTGTTAGTAGTAATGGGTTAATCTAGACTCTCACTTCTAGATGTCCAAGGGTGGCTATGGTGGGCCCTACTAGTGACCCATTCCTGATCTATAAATCAAATTATTAGAATTTAGCCTGTCACTCTAAAACTTATCAATTCTACGCCCTTTAAATCTTATTTTCCTATTTATTTGCACTTCACCTTGATTAGCCCGCACATGGCCTTCGACTACCCAAGGATTCATGTGACGTTTACAAGTTAAGATTTCTTCTCCTTCAAGGTTTCAAAACTCTTCAACTGGTTTTAACAATTTAAATGGCCATTTTAAAAAGTAAAGTAAGATCAGGTATTAATGTCATCACAATGTTTTTGAAAATATTTTCAATTTTAATTCTCCATCGAATCTTTATATTATCTTATCTATCTCTTCATGATCGAAGGAAGAAAGTAAACTAACTATTCAGAACACATTAAAAATAAACTGTAAAACATAATAAATAAACTTTGAATCGAATATAAAAATACTTATCTCAAATATTCCTTCTACGGATCTTCGACTCCCGACTCCACGGTCGCAATGAACTCTAGATGCTACAACTTAAAAGTAAACTCACTAAACTAAACAAAAGTGGCCTTAAATTTCTCTCTCTAATTCTCTAGACTCTCTCTCTCTAATGAGATTTCTCTCTCTAAGGAGACTAGAGGAGGTGGGACGAATGAGGGGCAATTTTCTCTGAGGGAGTGGACTCCTATTTATAGGCTCCAAGGGTTGCCTTGAGGCACCTCTTCAAAACATGTCCAAATTCAATGAATCTTCTAGAAGGTTGGTCTGGCTCTTAGGCGCCAGAATCGGGCGCCTAGGCGCCGGACACTGCGTCCAGTTCTTCGCACCTCTTCGCTTTGGCTCTCACCTCTTCGAGTTTAAAACCGTTTTGGAGCTTCCAAGTGCAATGTATCACATGTCCTATTATCAAGGAACAACTGCCAATCTTCTAGAATGTCCAATAACTGCTCACTCCGTCAAAATAACCGTCCAAAAGTCGTCAAAAACTTGACAAATTCTGTATCGAGTCTTGCGCTTAGGAGCCAGTTTCTGACGCCTAGGCGCCATGCCATATTTTTTTCTTCTTTTTGTATTTTGGTCCATTTTTTCTCCCTTTTGCTCCTTCTCCTTTTCTAGAAAATTTTACATCACCTACTTCCAAAAACACAAAAATACCTTTCATTTAAGCATAATATCCTTAGGAATTGATAAAAATCAAGGCATAAAAATATGCATTTTTCTTCATGGATCAGTGATTAAGATTCACTTGAGGACAAGTAACATTTTAAGTGTTGGAGATTTTGATATATCTAAACTAAAATAGTATTTTAAGCACATTTTTATACTTATTTTTAATGATATTGCACTTTAATGAACGGTATTTTCTTATTTTTCTTGCAAGTATGATTAAAATGACAGATTGTGATGAAAGGATCAAAAGAGGATCAAATTCGGAGAAAAATTTGAAAAGTGTGCAAATTTAGCCTCAGGAGCATAAGTGCCACAGTTAAAGTGACGAATTAAAATTAAGTTTGGCACAAATTTGAAGGGGTTTTTGAAGCACTGATGCACTAAAAATATATTCTCTTTTAGCTATATGTTTTTACCTATTTTTGGTTATATTGCACCATAAAGGAAGATATTTTTCATGATTTGTTGCAGGTAAGATGATTATAGGTGATTGGAGGGAAAAGATGCAAAATGGAACGAATTTGGAGAAAAATGGAGCCATTTGGAGGAAAACAGTTTTGGCGCCGCCGGTGCCTTATTTCAGAGAGTTTAAATTTATTGGCACGATAGGGAGCCACCGGCGCCACTATCGGGCGCCGCCGGCGCCCTATGTCGGTTCACTTTGAATTGAAAAGTTTTGGCGGATTCTTGAAGAGGTGCTTGAAGAAACTCTTGGGAAATTCGTTCCTAACATTAAATTAAGTGTCCAAGACAAAAATAAGGAGGAAGAGAAGAGAATTGTTGTAGAGAGAGTTAGGTTTGTGATCTTAAGAGAGATTTTTCTCTAAGGAGGGAGGAAGAGGGAGTAAAGTGAGAGATTCCTTCTTCATCTTTGTTCCAAAAGGAGAAATCAAGTGTTACAAGGAAGAAAAAAGGAATCAAGGGGACTTTGAAGAATTTGCTGGGGGAAGAGAAAGAGATAAGTTGTATTTACTTTTATGGTTTGTATGACTCTTCTTTTATATATAAAATCCATGTATTTTTATATCTTCTTTATGAATTGTGAGTAGTTTCCCTTGCCTTTCTTCTTGCATGAAGTTGTGATGATGTGATGATATGGAATTGATGTGCCCTTAAAGTATTATAAAGTTGTGAAGTTTCTTTCATTTAGAACTTAATTTACTTTTAAATCCGGCCAATTGAATTGTTAAAACATGATGAGGAAAATTAATTCCAAAAGAATTGAATATTCTACAACAAGAATGATGAATCATTTAATGTCCGTGAATGAAATGCGTAGTTCATGGGGATTAAGTGCAAATAAATAGGGAAATGAGTTTTGATGGACTTCAAATTGGAGGTTTCATGGTGTCAGAATAGGATCCCCAATTCGGTCTTAAGATTGGTAATTAAAGCCTATGGTTAGCCTTCGGGTGAAGGGTGAGTGGAAGCTCCGTAGTGAGAGTCGGTATCCTCCCAGCCTAGCCTTAGACATAGTGACTAAACTTAAGATATGGCAATGTTCTTTACATGCTTTGAAGAGGGGGTACTCTTTTAAGGGTAAAGAAGGAAATATGCTCCTATTTGGCACAATACAGATAATTAACATTCTTCATTATCCACACATCATGATCTTTATATAGGAAGAAAGACACTTTTTCATATAGAAGTATCTTATAAATCACATAAGTTAGTGTGTGTGTTAGTTAAGAGTTTAGTACGTAGAATTAATTGTAGTAATTTTGTTATTGAACTTTGCATTAACTAGTTGTAGTACACTTAAGCAATTGGTACATTTGGTATTGGATTTTAGTGCTATATTATCTTATTTAAAGAACGTTCACCTCCCTGTGGGATCGATAACCAGGACTCCATTAGAGCCTGTCGGCATATTTTTAGATTGTGTTGTATTTTGAAAAGGGGTCGCCTACAGAAATTGTCGGCAAATTTTTAATTTAATTTAAATAAATAATTTGAAAAGTAGTATTTGATTTTAAAAATAATTTTTAAATTTGAAGATTTTAAGATATGAAATCAAACCGATCTCACATCCCAAATAGTTTATATAAACGAGCAACTGTACCACAAGCCGTGTATCTATCCCGAAGAATAGGCACACTTTGCTTGACGATGGGGCTCGATTAAATAAACTAGAAGATTTGTGACATCCGTTTGGTCCGCGAACCAATTTTATAAGCCGACAAGTTCCCTGCTTAATATGAAAGCATTAAACGGGGTTTATATTACACGGGTTCTTTAAATTCCCTATAAGGGCAAGCCCCTATAGTTAATTACATCTTAAGTGACGGGAATCACCTAAGAAAACTCTCGATAATAATCGGTAGTTCGCTCTCAAAAATTTGAAAGTTTAAGTTTTCGAGGATTGAATTTTGGAATTTCAATAGGGAATGGATCAAATTTGGAACATTTTGTTTTGGGAATTCAAAGGAAGAAAGGTAGGAGAAATTACAGATTCGAAGCGAACTTCGGTAATTTCCCGACTATCCTATTGTTTGGCTTGAATTTAGGAAAGCCCTAATGTTTATTTAATGTTTTTGATTTTGCTAATTTTAATTAATTAGGACTTATATTTGTATGATAAAATCATACAAATAGCCTCGAAGATGTGAGGGTTTATGTCGTACGAACGACTACCTCAGAGTCCTAAGACCGGTTAGGGCTTAATTTACATGACATGATCATGCAAATGCCTAACAAAGAGTTGAGGATTTATGTTGCACTACGCAAACTACCTCAAAATCCTATGGTTAGTTATTTAATTCTAAGAAAGTTTTGTTGAAGTAGACTCGGGTTTTGCTTGATGACGATGGCCGTCTTTGCCCACCATGTTCCGAGCTCCTTGTTGTTGCGAGAGGTTTAGTTATAGAAGTCATGAATCGGGAGATGAGAGAAGTGTTTTGGTTTAGATAGATTTCTTAATTTCCAAGTGTTTTTTATGTTTTAATTAAAACAAATCTTAAAGTTGATTATAACAACACCGGTTAAGATCCCGCGGTTCCATCCTTCAGGCATCGTTATTTTTATCGGATTCACTTAGTCCAGATGAATTCGCTAAACTCAACTGAATGAGTTCCACACTTTCATTTAGACCGTGGGAAATCCCGTTAGCAACACGTAGGTTACATCATCCGAGGTATTCCCGATCATCCAACAAGACGTTTTAATTTAGTTGTAATTACGGTTTTGTGTTACGTTTGTGATTAAATTTTGAGTTGTTTTATATTTTGAAATGTTGTGGCGGTGAATTTTATCTTGCAATGACTTTTAATTTAGTTTTGGTTTCGGTTTTAGGGACTATCCTAAAGGTGTGGGTTTTCATGCAAGCTGTTGTTTATCATGCAGAAAAGTAAGTGCGATGCGATTAAATAAATTGCGATAAGGTAAATTACAATAAAATAAAAGCGTACACAGGAGGGTCTTCCCGTCATCCCAAGCTGCACTTAAACACAATTTAGAATATTTAAGCAAATTCCTAAGTAAAGCTAAGAGAAGGGTTATGGTTTTCTACCAAATTCCTAATCCTATAGCTAGTCATTTCCTATGACTTCTAGGTTCTTGTGTTTTTGTTTGAGGACGATTTTCTTCATCAAAGAACAATTAAGTTTAGTTGTTCTTATAAACATCCCGTCATATTGAGGAAGTGCTTAAGAAAAATCTTAAACATCTTTTCAATATTGCTAGAATTGTTTTAAGTCCAAATGAATTTAATCATACAAATGAATTAATCGTCCGGGAATGCAAGTTTTGTTATCTTGCTCAGTGAACTAGGACATTTGAATATCCTATAGGTGAAGTAACATTTCATTTAACGTTCTGTTTAGGAGTTATGATAACTGTCGGCATATTTTCGGGTTGTGTGTTTTATTTTGAAAAGGGGGTCGCCTAACAGAAGTTGTCGGCGAATTTAAATTTTAAACTTAATTTAAATATATATATATAATTTAGAAAGTAGTATTTGATTTTGAAAATAATTTTAAATTTGAAAATTTTAAGATATGAAATTTAACCGATCTCACATCCCAAATAGTTTATATAAACGAGCACCGCACCACAAACCTTGTATCTATCCCTAAGGATAGACACACTGCTTGATGGTGCGGCTCGATTAAATAAACTAGAAGATTTGTGACATCCGTTTGGTCCGCGAACCAATTTTATAAGCCGACAAATTCCACAGCTTAATATGAAAACATTAAACGGGGTTTATATTACTCAGGTTCTTTAAAATTCCCTATAAGGGCAAGCCCACATAGTTAATTACATCTTAAGTGACGGGAATCACCTAAGAAAACTCTCGATAATAATCGATAATTCTGCTCTCAAGAATTTCAAAGTTTAAGTTTTCAAAGGATTGAATTTTGGAATTCCAATAGGGAATGGATCAAATTTGGAACATTTTATTTTGGGAATCCAAAGGAAGAAAAGTAGGAGAAATCACAGATTCGAAGCGAACATCGGTAATTTCCCGACTATCCTATTGTTTGGCTTGAGTTTAGGAAAGTCCTAATATTTATTTAAATTTTTTGATCTTGCCAATTTTAATTAATTAGGGCTTATATTTATATGACAGAATCATACAAATAACCTCGAAGATGTGAGGGTTTATGTCGTATCGGACGACTACCTCGGAATCCTAAAATCGGTTAGGGCCTAATTTACATGACCTGATCATGCAAATGCCTAACAAAGATTGAGGGTTTATGTTGCACTAGGCAAACTACCTCGAAGTCCTATGGCTTGGTTATTTTAATTCTAAGAAAGTTTTCTTGAAGTAGACTCGGGTTTCTGCGATGACGATGGTCGTGCTTGCCCACCATGCTCCGAGCTCCTTGTTGTTGCGGAGGTTTAGTTTTAGAAATCATAAATCAGGGGATGAAAAAAGTGTTTTGGTTTAGAGAAAGTCTTAATTTCCAAGTGTTTTTGTGTTTTAATTAAAACAAGTCTTAAAGTTGATTATAACGACACCGGTTAAGATCCCGCGGTTCCATCCTTCCGGCATCATTATTTTTATCGGATTCACTTAGTCCGGATGAATTTGCTAAACTCAGTTGAATGAGTTCCACACTTTCATTTAGACCGTGGGAAATCCCGTTAGCAACACGTAGGTTACATCATCCGAAGTATTCCCGATCATCCAACAGGACGTTTTAATTTAATTGTAATTGTAGTTTTGTGTTCTGTTTGTGATTAAATTTTGAGTTGTTTTATATTTTGAAATGTTGTGGCGGTGAATTTTATCTTGCAATGACTTTTAACTTAGTTTTGGTTTCAGTTTTAGGGGTTATCCTAAAGGTGTGGGTTTTCATGCAACAGTTGTTTATCATGCAAGAAAAGTAGTGCAACACAGTTAAATAAATTGCAATAATGAAAATTGCAAGAAAATAAATTGCAATAAAATAAAAGCGTACCTGGAGGGTCTTCCCGTCATCCCAAGCTGCACTTAAAACACAATTAGAATATTTAAGCAAGTTCCTATGTAAAGCTAAGGTAAGGGTTATGGTTTTCTACCAAGTTCCTAATCCTATAGCTAGTCATTTCCTATGACGTCTAGGTCTTTGTGTTTTGGTTTGAGGATGATTTTCTTCATCAAAGAACAATTAAATTCAATTGTTCTTATAAACATCCTATCATATTGAGAAAGTGTTTAAGAATAATCTTAAACATGTTTTCAATATTTCTAGGATTGTTTTAAGTCCAAATGAATTTAATTATATAAATGAATTAGTCATCCAGGGATTCATGTTTTGTTAACTTGCTCAGTGAACTAGGACATTTGAATATCCTATAAATGAAGTAACATTTCATTTAATATTCTGTTTAGGAGTTATGATAACTAAAGCTTTTGAAGGTAAATTGGTGTTCAAATGGTTTACGATTTAGTTTAATTTCAATTAATGGGTTTAAATTTGGAATAGTGTTCAAGTTATTTTAGATTTATTTTGAATTCTTTATGTCTTTGGTGATGTTATATTTAATTCAACTTAATTTAATTTAATTTAATTTAATTGAGTTTTAATTTATTTAATTCAATTTAATTCAATTTAGTTTGATTTGATGTTACATTAAATTAATTTGATTTGATTTAATTTTAATTTCATTTGATTTAATTTAATTTAATTTAATTTAATTTAATTTAATTTAATTTAATTTTAATTAATTTAATTTAATTTAATTTTTAATTTGGTTTAACTTAATTTAATTTGATTTTATTTATTTAATTTAATTTAATTTAATTCATTTAATTTAATTTAATTTGTTTATTTAATTTAATTTAATTTAATCTTTAATTTAATTCAACTTTTAATTTTAATTTAATTTAATTTAATTTAATTTAATTTAAGTTATTTAATTTAATTTAATTTGTAATTTTATTTTTAATTTTAATTGAAATTTTTGAAAGAGTTTAATAATTTAATTTTAGTTTAATGATTAAGTCTTTTAATATTTTGAATTTGAGTTATCATTTTAATTAAGAATTGAATATTAATGAGATGATTAATTTAGGGAATTTTAAATTAAAGAATAAATCTCTTCCTAATAATATCCCTATTTTAATAATTCCAATTTTATTATTCTTCCAAATTTAATCAATTATTTAATTAAGGTTTAATTATTTTAAATTACTTAATGGGTTTCTACCCTTTAATTATTTAAATTTCAATCATCCAAATCAGATTAGGATCAAATATTTTACTTGTTAATTTTTTTATTCAACCTAAAGTTTTAATTAAGGATTAAAAATTTTAATTACCACTTTACCCTTTAAGCTTAATAATTTCATAACTCACTAAATTGAACTCAAATGAACTTGAAATTTTTATGTGACTTCACTCATATGTCAATAAAGACATGAGAGGAGAAAATGTGATTTTTCTGTATTTAATTTATTTATATAATTATTTTTGGTAGAAAATAGAGATTTCCGAGGAAAATTTAATAACATGACCAAGGGAAAGTTTCTGTCCTTAAGAAAATTAGGGGACATTTCTAATGACGAAAGGACCACTTGGACCAATTTTGGTGATTTTTTGAATTATATTATTTTTATTATAATTATTTTAAGTTTTGGAATATTAATTAATTTAAAAATAAAATAAATGTTGAAACATAAATTTTGCATTTTTCAAAAATCTCTCTAATATCAAGGAAATCCGAGAATCAAATTTTACAATTTTTTGATTTTTCTATGATTTATTATTATTATTTTAGTTAAAATGCTAGAAAATACATTTTTTAAATTTTAAAATTACCCTAGAGCTTTAAAATTTAATATCTCACTAAATAGACCTAAGAAAAATATGGGGTTTGTTCCTAAGTGATTAAAATTCAAAATGTGACATTTTGGTTAATTTTATTATTTTTGTGATTTTTATTATTTTTTAATTATTAAAATATTAAAATAATATTAAAAATCAACTTTTTTAGAAAATTGAAATTTTAATTTTCTTAAATTCACCTAATATCAGAGAGGCTCCAAAACCAATTTGGTGAATTTTTGAAAGGTATTTTAAAAGTTATGAATTTTTAAAGTTTAAAATGACTAAGTGGCTTAATCGACCCGATTAGTGGAGCTAACCGAAGTCGATTGACCTCGAATTTTTATGGTGGGTTCCTCTGATCCTAAAGGTCAGTGGAGAATTGATTTCAAGTCAATTTAATGTATGGTTAGCTCTAATTCAATTAGGGTTGTTTTAAATGAACTAACTCAAAACCTATTTTTCTTAGGGTTCTCTGGTCATAAGGAACATCATCAAATTTTCCTAGAATTTATTTCACAACATGCTATTTATTGGAATTAAAATACTCAAAACGAGTAACATGAACTTGAAAAATCAATAACTCTTCATAGGGATGGCCTCGACTTTGGAAAATTCAGGGAATGTTCCCAAATTCGGAGGCTTCAAAGCACTATGGTCTCATACCATGGTGAATTGTATACATGCATGGAGAATTAAAAGTATGCAGAGAATAAATAAATTATAAAAAATAAAATACTTGATGAAATTAAATGATTTCTTTTCCACATTATTCTCCTCTGTTCACCGAGCAAGAGGATATTTTTATTTTATTTTTCCGATTTTTCTACACAAAGTTATGAATTTTTAAAGTTTAGGGAATTAAATAAATAGAAAATACCCCTAATTTTCTATTTATCCATGCGGCGCCAACTCATCCTCGGCATCTCCGAACGCACACGCGTCGCGCTCCCATTCGACGCCGCCATCTGACTCAGCGCTCCGGGCCCCGCGGTTCTTGTATCGTCTCCTGGTCCGACGCCATCTGAGCCGTCCATCCGCGCGTGTATTGAATGGACGGCATCCGTTCATCGTCCCTGAGCGTCCTTACCCGAGAGCCGTCCACACTAAATCCCTAAGATCTCACTCGATACTCAATGGATTTTCATGTTCTTATGCTCTATGGATTTGTCTTGAAGAGACGAACACATCTATACGGTTATCATGCATTGAAATTAAAGCATTTGAAATGGGGAATCTCCAGAAGCTCGGGATGAAGAATTAGCTCATACCTTTGCTCAGAGAAGTGTGGCTTCGAACTGAGGTTTGTTGCACCTTCAATTGGATCCCAGCAAGCTCCAGATGAAGTCTCATGGTCTGGTGAATTGTCTAGATGTGATTTCGACCAAGCCCGATCACAAAGCTTGGAGGCTGGAGCAGCTCGGGTGGCTCGGAGATGGGGCTTTTGTTGGTGGACACCTTCCCTTGGTGCAGTGAAGGTGTAGGACCAATCAATTTGAGGATTGGTCCACTGTGGAGAAGTGTCCTGGTTTTGGGTGGAATTTCGACTCCGAAATTGAGCTCGCGAGAGAAGAAATGGCGGGGGGATCTCATTGGGGATCAAGTGCTGCTGTGTATGGGGAGGAGTACGGAACAATTTTGGCGAGTTTCCTTAAGGTTTGTTTCAGCACCTCTCATGGCCGAGAGGGGTGGTGTTTAAATAGGAGAGGGTGGAGGGCCTCCCGGGGAGAGTTAGGGCTTGGGATCGAGCTGCTCTTGGCAGAGAAGAACGACTCCGATGGCCGCTGGGGATGGGGCGGCTCGGCGGTGAGAATTCCAAGTTGGGCTCACATGTGAGCTCTCGGCCATGGTGTTTTCCGGCGGCTCGGTGGCCGGCCGGCCGAGGCATGGGTCACCCTCGAGGTCGGGTGGGTCGGGGCTGGGACTTGGTGCGAGCAATTGGCAATTGCCATGTGTAAAGAGCTTAGATTGAAATGGAATGGGGGGGAAGACCATTTTGGGTTCAAATGAGTCAACCCATGGTTTTGGGCTAGGTTCACCACCCAAGGCCTGGTCTTGGGCTGAAAAAATCACTTGGGTCAGCCAAGAGAGAATGGTGTGGTCTTCATCCATGATGAGGTGGCTAAGCATGGTTTAGTGTGTGACATGCTTAAGGTAAAAAAGGGTTTAAGGAGGATTAGGAAAGGGGCCCCTCCTTTTGCCATTAATGGCTTGATCACATGTCGAAGCCTTCCATGGCTTCATGTGGCTTGTCCATGGCTTGCATGGCTCACCTTTGGCTTGGGAAAAGGTTTGGTCGATTTCATGAAAATGGATTTTAGGAATTTTTGGTAATTTGATGGAAATTTGTATGAAACTTGATTTGGAATAATTTGATGGTGAATTTAGGACTTAGGTAATGGCTTTAATTAAGTGGATGGCAAATGGAGATGTCATGTGGGCTTTAGGGTAGATTTTGGGCTTTTGAATTTGAAGGAAGTGTGCTCTTAGGAAAGTTTAAGGGAAATGGGCTCTTTGATTTTAGGATGGGCATTTGGGTAAAGATTTTGTGAAGAACTTTGTCAAATAAATGTCATAATTGGTTTAGGGATGTTCTATGAAGGGCTTGGAGTCAATTTGGTGTGATTTGGAGTTGAATTGGGTGAGTTTGGGTTAGGTTTGGGTCATGGGTCAAAATTGGGCTTTAAGGCCAAAAGTGAAATTGGATCCAAATGTCAATCAAATTGGACTTGGATTTGGTCTAGATTGGTATTGGGGATGTTGCAGTGAAGTTTAGAATTGAATTGGACCAAAATTGGGGTCAATTGGGTAGGTTTGGTTTAACATTGGGTTCACTTTGGGTTAAAATGGGCCAAATTGGGGGTTTTGACAAAAGTAGGGTAAATTGACAAAATTGGCCCATGGTGTAGTTGGACAAAATGAAATTGGGAATATTTGGGATTTTCTGGAATTTTCTGGGAATTGTCTAAATTTTTGGATTTTTGGGTCAAGAGGGGTATTTTGGGTATTTGGAGGGTATTGGGAGGTTTTCTTGGAATTTTTGATATTTCTGGGTATGGATGATCAATTTAAGTGATGTGGAAATATTTGGGAATGATTTTGGAGAATTTTGGGTAATTTGGAAATTTTTGAGAAATTTGGGTAATTTGAGGGTTTTGGGTAAATTTAGCGGGTGTAGGGTCACGGGGTCGAAAATTGAAAATTTGGGAAATTGAAAATTGGGTGGATGTAAGTGGAAAGAAGTCATTTTGGTTGAGCCATGAAGTCATATCAAGCCCACATGAGCCATGAAGGGACTCATTTGAGGCATTCATTATGTTGTTCTAACCCTCTTGGCCGAGGGCTTAGAGGTTGAGGACCATCCATGTGAATCACCTACATGAGTCGGGAGGTCGAGTTAGGTATGGGTGTGGTTTTAGGAGGTGTGTGAAAGTGTAGTGTATAAATGTAGTGTGTGTGTAAGTCGGCTCTTCACCGAGACCGGGCCACCCGAGGTAGTCCTGAGGCCGAAAAGTCCATGGGAACTCATCCTTTAAACTTCCGCATTTGATTTCAACCCTCTAGGTGATTAGGGGTCTACGATCGAGTTTGTGGAGTTTGCGGGGAGTTAAGAAGTGGTTTGAATTTCTAAAAGGTGGGTCCCGATTCTAGTCCTCTAAGATAGTCGAAGGAAAAGCTGAAGGCTAGATCTTAAGTACTTAAAGAGAAGAAGAGAAGACCTCATCGAAAATGAGGTCGACAAATGGACCCCCGATATGTGTGGTGGTGACGGAGCACACCGCGCGTGTGGCGTTGACCGAAGCAATCAACAAAAACAACACGGATGTCCAAGTGACGAACTTGGGACGAAGTAGAAGAGTTTCCGCTGGGGAGTGTCGAGTATATCTGCGAAGCTGGAGATTCACGAACTCTCGGTGGGGAAAGGAAAAGGAGGTAAATTCCAAATCACATGATCTGGGGGAATTTCGATTTAGATTTTATTTTGTTTCAATTTAAGTTTTTATGTGTGAGTTTAGATTTCAATTTGGAATTTCAATTTAGATTGAAGTTTGTCAAGATTAATTTGAGGGGATTTGATTGGAATTTTGAGGTTTTAGGTGTAACATCTTCAACCTCGAAAGAAAATTGAATTGATTGGATTGAATCATTACAATGAGGAGAGATCTCGGAGCAATGCGGTATTGGATGTAAAATCCTTAACCTCGAGAGTTTGATTTTTGATGTATTTCATTGCGATAGGGAAAGAATCCTAAAGCGATGCGATTTCGAATGTAAAATCCTCGACTCCAAAAATTTGATTTTGATGTATTTCGGTGCGATAGGGAAAGAATCCTAAAGCGGTGCGGTCTTGGATGTAAAATCCTCGACCCAAAAGTTTGAATTTGATGTATTTCGGTGCGTAGGGAAAGAATCCTAAAGCGAGTGCGGTCTTGGATGTAAAATCCTCGACCCAAAAGTTTGAATTTGATGTATTTCGGTGCCGTAGGGAAAGAATCCTAAAGCGATGCGGTCTTGGATGTAAAATCCTCGACCCAAAAGTTTGAATTTGATGTATTTTAGTGCCGTAGGGAAAGAATCCTAAAGCGATGCGATCTTGGATGTAAAATCTTCGACCCAAAAGTTTGAATTTGATGTATTTCGGTGCCGTAGGGAAAGAATCCTAAAGCGGTGCGGTCTTGGATGTAAAATCCTCGACCCAAAAGTTTGAATTTGATGTATTTCGGTGCCGTAGGGAAAGAATCCTAAAGCGGTGCGGTCTTGGATGTAAAATCCTCGACCCAAAAGTTTGAATTTGATGTATTTCGGTGCGATAAGGAAAGAATCCTAAAGCGGTGCGGTCTTGGATGTAAAATCCTCGACCCAAAAGTTTGATTTGATGTATTTCGGTGCGATAGGGAAAGAATCCTAAAGCGAGTGCGAGTCTTAGATGTAAAATCCTCGACCCAAAAGTTTGAATTTGATGTATTTCGGTGCGATAGGGAAAGAATCCTAAAGCGGTGCGATCTTGGATGTAAAATCCTCGACCCGAAAGTTTGAATTTGATGTACTTCGGTGCCGTAGGGAAAGAATCCTAAAGCGAGTGCGGTCTTGGATGTAAAATCCTCGACCAAAAGTTTGAATTTGATATTGATCGGTAATTGATTTTGCAAAGATTTGTAGTGTTGATTTGAAGAGTGTGGAATTTTGGTTTTTCGAGAATTCCATGAAAGTTGTAAAAGGTTTAGATAGAAGGAAATATGTTAGGAGGGAGTATGTAGATGTTACATATCCCATCCAAAAGAGTTGATCAAAAGTTGATGGTTTAGATTGGATACAATTCCTCGCCATCAGATTCGATCCGTGTCGATGGAATCGACCGCTTTTATCCCAGACAAAGGGGAGGAGTAGAACGGATTGGATTTCAGATTTGGGAGATTGAATTTGAATTTTCGATTGAGATTTGATTTGAGATTTGGAAGATCGAATTTGAGATTTGATAGAGATTTGAAATCTGGAAAGATTGAATTTGAAATTTGATTGAGAATTTGATTTGAAATTTGGAAGGTTGAATTTGAAACTTGATTGAAAATTTTGATTTAAGATTTAATTTGAAATTTATGTTGATTTTGTTTATCTATTAATGATTCAAATTTTATTTTATCGTTTATTTAATGTTCATGTGAATTTGGTGTTCGTCATTTTAGATTTTTTTAGAAAGTTTTCTTTTATTCTTCTTTTTATTTCTTTTACGTTCTTTGTTCGAAGTTCATTTAACTTTAATGGCGTTTCCCAATCAATTTGCACAAAAGAGGTGAAGGCGAAAACGTGACATGGTCACTTTCATTCCAATCATGTAGAAGATACATCATACATTTTGATACGGAATATATTTCATACAATCCATGTAAACTCGAAACGGATTGTGTATGATCTTTGTCGATCCATCGAAAGAAGCATCTGTCAAAAATCCATGTACGAATAGTGGGGTACATGGTTAATAACATCACCTTCGAAGCCATCCTTAGCGAGGATGCGTGTGGATGTACGTTGGAGGTGTGATATTTCCCATGTGACTCACGACTCGTAAGGCGGAGGCTTTCCAGCTCTGGGTGCGGTTGGAAATGGTAAGGTGTCTTCACTGTCGTCCATTCTCACGAAAGTAATTGAGATCCTCTTCATTGGTACTCCTGGTATGCGATGCTTAGCGATATACTGCTCCGTTGCCTTTCGGTATCATGACGGAACCTACCGGTAAAGGTATCTTCAGCGGCCCTCGGAACTCACCGGGCCTGCTATCCGGAGGTCGGATCCGAACATGATGTTACACTCGTTCGGGAAAGAGACCGTGCGAAGGGTCGACAAAGTCGTGGTGATCTATATGTGGGGGTATGCGGTCACCTTGTTTGTAGATGTTGATAATGCGGTTATTGGGTATGCGATCTGTCGGCATTACCTCGCATGTTATCAATCTCTTTACCATTCTCTTGATGACTAATGGCATCGGATCTACTTGCCCATGACGGAGTATTCCGGTGGGTTTCCCTTCTGTCTTCGACAAAGTTGTAGTAGCATCCGCATTGTATTGTGATTCTTCCCTTCCACGGCATCCAACTCCGGGGTTACGAGTAGGTATTTTCCCTTAGGCGGCCTGCTCGGCCCATTCTTTTCAAATCCCGGATACAATACACGATTTCTTTGTTGTTCATACTACGAGAATACGTCGGTATGTAGCTCGAGGCCCTCTAGTATATTGATTCTTCTACCTTTAATTCTCTCGAAGTATTCGAAGGTTTTCTTTTCAACATTCTGCATTCTCTCCGGCTCGTATTCGGAATGATTTGCGGATGGCGAGGCCTTGTGACATATTGTGGGATATACGGTTCAATCCCTTCACGTTCTCCTACATACCTCGGCTCCTCGAGGATGATGCTCGTCGGGACATCCCCGGGGTTGCTTCTGCAACAAGGTCATGCATCGCTTGGTGGTTCTATTCGGTGGCGTGGTAGCCTTCTTTCTTCGAGTCTTTGTAAGATTTCCACTGATTCTTTCGTTATCCTAAGAGCTGGCCTCCTTTCTTCGGAGTTCTGGTGAACCGGTGTCCTTGAAGTGTATGTGCTGGCATTAGCAGCTTGTCTCGTCATGTTGGTCCGCGGCTAGTTTTGTTAACATCTTACGGATACGTCGATTCTTATTTCTTCGTTGCGTTCTTGTGAGAGTAGCTCTCCGCACTTCTTGAATCTCTGTGGGCGCGGCGGCAAGCTCGCCCTCTGCTGTAGCGACTACGGATTTCATTTTCTTGTCTTCTTCGGTATTTGCCTTTCTCTTCTTCTTCTTGGATTGGTGGCTTGGGCCACCCATTTTCATCACTTGTCTGCACGGGCGGTTCTTCTCGGTCAGCGGGACCCGGTCACTTTCCTCGTACTTGTAGGCTGCGCTGGTGCGAAATCCGAGTCAATCTCGATTATCGCTCCATCTTTCACCCTCTTTTCATCGAGTGCGAAGGCTTACGCCATTCATAAAGTTCAGGACCGACCGCCCGTTCGACATTTCCCTGCGAAAAGACAAGGAAAAGGATCAGGGGCTGTACTAAGAACAAGAACATTAAGAAAATGTTTATTAAAGACATTTTTTATTATTACTTCTTGTATTTTTAAATTTAACAGGAATGAAGTAGGATAAGATCAGGGAAGAGATTTAGATTTGGAAAAGAAAACAAGGAAAACTTTATTATCATGATTTTATTTATTTTAGCACATTTTATTATTTTTGGGTTCGGACCCAATCATCGGTAATTACTTCGCCGTGTTTCTTAGGGATGAAGAATTCATTCCTTCGAAACATCGGGTAGCGTAATACTTTTTCAAGTATCGTCCGTTGATCGGAAGCATATGTCATTCTCCACGACGATTCACTAGCTGGTAGGAACCTCACGAGTATACTTGCTCGACCACGAACGGTCCTTCCCGAGTGGGTTCGAATTTTCCTCTTATCTTGCGGTGTGCGAGAATAGGTCTCTTGAGAACGAGAACTAAGTCACCAACTTTGAAGGTTCTTGGGCGGACCGGTTTGTCATGGGCTTGAACCATCTTAGCTTGGTATAGTTCTAAATTCTGTTGCTTTGCAAGTCTTTTCCCTTCCGAAGCTTTCTAATTCTTTGAGTTGTAATTTGGCGTTTTCTTCGTCGTGATCTTGTTTGAAGCTGCAATTCGAGTGAAGGAAGGCTGAACCTCTAAAGGTAACATTGCCTCGGACCCATACACCGGAGCGTAAGGTGTAGCTTGAGTAGGAGTTACGAAGGTTGTCCGGTAGGCCCATAAGGCATCTAACGACTTCTCGTGCCAATTTCTCTTATTATCGTCCAAAGTTTTCTTTAAGATTTGAACGAGAGTTTTATTAAAAGCCTCGGCGAGGCCGTTTGCTCTTGGGTAGTAAATTGTTGAGTATCGCCGGTCGATTCCGTGTCTCCGACAAAATTGTTGATTTGTGTGCTTCGAATGCGACCCATTATACGAAATGATCTTGCGCGGCACCCGAAACGGTAGACAACTTGGTTCTTGAAAAGCTGTAGCACGTGGTGTGCTTTCACTTCTCTAAGTGGAGCTGCCTCGCCCACTTGGAAAAGTAATCCGTAGCCGCAAGAATGAAGCGATGTCCCTTTGAAGATGGTGGTTCTATCGGACCCACTATATCTGTGCCCCAACATTCAAATGGCCACGACGCAATTGTCGGGTGTAGCACATTTGGAGGTTGGTGTAGAACCACTTCGTGCACTTGGCATTGGTGACAGCTCTTGGCGATTTTCATGCAGTCGGTCATCATCGAGGGCGAGTAATACCCTAGTCTTTTAATTTTCATCTTCATCTTCGGACCCGACTGGTGAGCGCCACAGAGTCTTGAATGTATCTCCTTAACAATTTCACGGGCCTCGGACCCGCTTAGGCACCTTAGCCACATTTGATCAAAAGACCTTCTGTACAGTGTGTTGTTTATTAATGCGTAGGACGAGTTCTTTTCTTGATCGATGGGCTAGCAACCTATCGTCCGGTAGCTTTCTGTTTGCGGAGTAGTACAGTAATGGTCGTCGCCGATCTTTTGTGTTTTTACATCCTTCTTCATAGTTGATTCTTTTTCTTTTTCGATTTGTGTATTGTGTCATGTCGAGTCGTGATAGGACTCGACGTCCGTGAGCTGACACTTCATCGATTCATCTTGCAAACGAGCAAATTCTTTTGCGAGACGGGCTAAAGCATCTGCTTAAAGCATTTTCTTTTCAGGAATTTTGTAGATCGTTACATTTGGAATGCGTTCCAACAAGCTGTATGGCATCTTGGAAGTATTGCTCGAGTCTTGGCTTTAAAATTACATCTTGTCCGCGATACGTTGAATGATTAGCTGTGAATCCCCATAGATGTTGATGTATGTTATCCCCATTTGAATAGTTAATTCCGGTCCCGTTATGAGAGCTTCGTATTACGCTTTGTTGTTTGTACACGGTTACGTCGAGTGGTAGGAGTATCTTAACATCCCCGCTCCGGTGTTATAAAGATTAGCCCGATTCCTGCCTTACGGGCACTATCACTTGCGATTCTTCGTCTTTGTGTGCTTGAAGATGCTCCGTCGAAATATAATTCCCAACGTTGATCATCGAGGTCTTCTAGATTCATTATTTGTTCATGCGGCAAATCGTCGTTGAGAGGAGATTCGGCCGGCAAAGGGTGTCTTTGCGAGGAAGTCTGCTAAGACTTGTCCCTTTACGGCACGAAGAGGCACGAAAGTTATATCGAATTGCAATAATATCATTGACCATCCGGCAAGTCTGCCGGAAAGTGTTGGACGAGTCATCGAGTATTGCAATGGATTAAATTTCGAGATCGAGTTAACCTTATGAGAAAGCATGTAGTGCTCGAGCTTTTGAGCGGCGAAGATCGAGGCCAAACAATTCTTTTCAATTGCGGGATACCTTACTTCCGTCGGAAGTAAACGACGGCTTAAGTAGTAAAGAGCATTTTCTTTACCCTCATCATTGACTTGGGCTAACGGGGCTCGAGAGAGTCGTCTAAAGCCGGAGTGTAAAGTATCGACGGTCTACACGAGGCCGGGGCTGCTAAGACAGGAGGTGTCATTAAATATTGTTTAATGTCCTCGAAGGCTTTACGGCATTTCTCTTCCCGAATAAATTTGGCATCCTTTTTAACTAGTGCGAGAATGAGTCGACACCTACCGACAAGTTTGAGATAAAGCGTCGAAGATATGCCGGCTTCCCTTGAAAAGATCGTAGTTATTTTAAGGTTTTGGGAGGCGGCATTTCTAAGATAGCTTTAATCTTTTCCGGGTCGATTTCAATTCCACGATGTCGGACAACGAATCCTAAGAATTTCCGGAGGTGACGCCGAAGGCGCATTTTAAGGGATTCATCTTAAGGTTAAATTGTCTTAATCGTTCGAAAACAATTCTCGAATCATACGAGTGGTTGTCCTTTACTTTGCTTTTGATGACCACATCGTCCACGTAGCATTCGACTTGATTGTGGATGAGATCATCAAAAATTCTTGTCATTGCTCTCTGGTAGGTTGCTCCTGCGTTCTTCGATCCGAATGGCATCAACTGTGTAGCAAAATACTCCGATCGGTGTTACGAATGTTCGTAAGCTTTTCATCTTCCGGAGCCATTTTTATCTGGTTGTATCACGAAGATCCATCCATGAACGAGAATATTTCATGTGTTGAAGCAATGTCGATCATTAATTACGGGATCGGTAGAGGGAATTCATCTTTTGGACATGCCTTGTTTAAATCTACGAAGTCCACACGGATTACGATGCGACCATTCTTCTTTACGTCGGCACCACATTGGCTGACCAAGTCGGGTATTGTTCTTCATGGACAAATTTAGCGTCTATTAGCTTTTTAACTTCGGCTATGACTTGTTGTTCGATTTCTAGACGCATTCTTACGGGACCTTGTACGGTCGGGACAGAAGTAGGATCCACTCCTAGCTTATGGACTGCAACCTCTGGAGCTAATCCTGGCATCTCGTCATAGTTCCAAGCAAAACAGTCTTTAAATTCCATTAATAACTTGATTATTTCTTCGGAGTCTTCTTTGTTGAGTAAGGAGCTAACAAAGGTAGGTCTAGGCTCTTTGCTAGTACCTAAGTTAACTTCCGTTAACTCATCTATTGTAGATTTAATCTCTTCTTCGAATTCTGGTGGAGCATCTCCAATTTGTAAATCTTTGAGTTCGTCTGTAGTTTCCATGCAGTTTTCATTAGATTCGCAAGTGACAACCAAGCAAAATTCAGTATCGTCAACTGATCCTACTGTGTCGAATCCGATTCCATACTTTGAATTGGGTGGACGACCGGAGTTATTCCATAATTTTTCAAAATGTTGAGACTGACCTTTTGTCCATTTTCGAGGCAAGAAACCACGTTGAATTAAATTTTGAACACAGGGAGAGTACCACTCAAAAGGTAATTCCATTAATTCTGATGAAGTGACATCTTCGAATTGTACATTATTTTCAGTTTTGGAGAAAGAAGCACCACGGTAGAATTTGATTGGTTTTGTACCGTCGCTACGTACCTCTTTGACCACCATACACTCGATCTTGCTAGGCTGGATCGGGGTTAGGGTCATAGTATGTACGTAGTGGTTAATCTTCTTGTACATTGATTTGTATTCTTCATTCTTCTCATCTTCGAGAGAGATCTTGAATTGCGGCTTCTTCTGACTTATTGTTGCTGCTTCTTATTTGATTTCTTTTTCTTCTTCAGAACTGTCTTCCCAGTCAACATCGATGGCTGGTTTCCTCGTCCAACTTGTCCTAACGTCTCTACCACGGCCTCGTCCCGGCCTCGACCTCGGATGCGAGTTGTGGAGAAACCTTCGCCATCTCGCCGGAAGGGAGTGGTGAGTGATTGTTGGACTAGAACTTCAGGTTCTTTGTTGTCCCGAACTTTCTTTGCTTCATTTGTTACGGTATCTCTGGAGAAGATTGTTTTCTTTGGCGGTGCATAATAAGCTGCATCTTCATGGATTCCAATCTCATGTACGGAGAATGGTTGCAAGTCACCTTTGATGCATTGTTCCCCTCCATCGTAGTATTTGATGCCTTTGGTGTAGAGATGATGGTACCATCCTGTTTTCATGTATCCATGGTCGGCCCGAGTGAACGTTGAACGATGTTTCGAATCGATTATGTGGAATTTTGCGGTTGTCTTTGCTAAGTCACCGGTCTTCATTAGTAGCGTTATTGACCCGAGGGCTCTTTCTCCTTTACGGTTGAATCCTCTTAATAACATTTTGTACGCTTCGAGCTCGCGAGCATCAATTTCCAAGTATGCTTAGTGTTCGAAGACTCATTATATTGATCGATGCTCCTGGATCCACCAATACTCTGGAGAGCGTAAACTTCCCCATTGTAACTGAAATGTACAACGGTCGGTTGTGATCTGTTGTCCCAAGTAGTAGGTCATTGTCCGTGAAGGTAACACCTCGCTGTTCCTTTAACGAACAAACCTCATCTAAGGAATCTCCAGCCATTTGAGCTAAGAAAATTTCTGGATCCAGTAAGGCCTTGATCAGAGCTTCTCTCATCTCCTTTGATAAGATGAGAGCGTCATAAATGCTCAGTTTGGCCGGTAGTTTCCTAAGATGGGCTAGTACGTTGTAGTCCACTTTATTTTCATGCGTCTCGGTTTCTTCTCGAACGGGTATTTCTTCTGCTGGGGTTGGTTCTTCTTGAACAACTACCTGCTTTCCTTCGTCTTTCGGACCCATTCTTGGAGGTAGAACTTTTCCACTTCTCAAGTTGACTTCTGTAATTTCCTCCGAATCTAGTATTGAGCTTGCCGGTGTCTCTTCTTGAATCGGAATGACAGGCTCTTCTATATTAGCTTCAGAGTCTGAAGGCTCTAACTCTATTGTGACTGGAGCTCCTCGAAACTCGCAGATAGATTCGTTACTTTTTGAACTCTCGTAGCCTCCTTGATGGATATCTTCTTCGTTATTTTGATCGTCGAGATTGTGTATGATTTGAGAATTGTCGTTGGTATCGAAGTCGATGTCCGGATTGTCGCTAGTTACGTAATCGTTAGAAACAGTCAAAACGTAGCCAACGCCATCACCCTTATCATTATATGATCCCACCAAAGTGAGCGAGATAATCATACAAAATCGGAGGTTCGAGGGATTTCTCCCCGAATCGGAAACAACTATCCTAGGATAAGCGGCCCTCAGTCCAGCCTTAGGAGTCTCGGTCCTCTCTTCTTCGTCGATTTTCTTCTTTTCTTTAATCGTCTCTCGTTGAGGTGGTTCTTCTATCGCAAGTGATAGTACCGGCTTAACGGGTCTCGAACTACGAATTGAAGCTCGCACGAGGCGGTTCGGATGTTGTCTAAAATCTTCTTAGAAGACCTCGTCCGGGCGGTAGTCCATCCATCGTCGGTTGCATAGGGATCTATCGGAATGACGGGATCGATTGAGATAACATTGACGGAACCTCCTTTACGGGGTTCCTTCATGTACTCCTTCGGGATTGTTATATTCCCTTTCCGAAGGTTGTCGTTGAGCCGACTTTTAAAGGTAATGCAATCTTCATCTTGTGCCCGAGCATCCGGTGGTAGGGGCAAAAGTTGGGATCACCTTTCTTGTTGACTTCCTCCGGTCTTTTAGGCTATGGCGGTGGAAATACTGGAGTCTTCATCGGACTACGGAACATTTTCGATCTTGCTTCATTCTTGAACGGATATTCTCTCGCTCGAAGTTCCCTTAATGTACGTTGCGGACGAGATGGTTGTTCATGCTGCGGACACGATCGATAGTTGGACCGGGGTTCTTGGTAATTCTGTTGTGGTTCTTTGCGGCCGTTACGAGTGGTATTTGCATCGGTTGCTTGCCTTTGTCAACTGCTGCAACGATCTCGGATTTCTTTTCGAAGGTCTTCACCGGCTTCCGCTTGTCCGTCTTGTCGGCGAAACTTAATTGCTTCGCCTCTTCTTGCTAGCTTCCGGCCTTGCTTAACAACTTCTCGAAAGTCTTAATAGTGAATCCTTTGAGGAGAAGTGCTATCGGGCCGTGAATGCTTTTAAGTAAGATGCCGATCGCATGTTGTTCTTGCGGTTGTGGTTCACACTTCATGCTTAAGTTCCTCCATCGAAGTATGTAATCCACCAAAGTTTCATTCGGCCTTTGTTTCTCTACCACTAAATCACCTATAGTGATGTGGTGCTTGAGCTCCGGTGAATCGCTTGATGAAGAGGTTCTCTAGTTCCGAGAACGTCTTCACCGAACCATTTAGTAGTTCCGCATACCGGTCGAAGGCGATTCACGACGGACTCGCTAACGAACTGTCGGAAGAGTAATGCATCGCTCCCGCCGGCATTACAACAACTGACACGAAAGTGTGCAACATGTTGTCGGGGTTCCCGGTTCCGTCGAAGGTCTTGAACAGAGGTGGTACGAAGCCTTTCGGGTATTGGACAGCGTCGAATTCTTCTGGGTAAGGTCTACCCGTCCGAATGGATGTCCCGCTCTTCGATTGTGCTAAGGCTTCTCGCACTTTGCTGTTCCACCAAGTTCTTGATATCCTTTTCGGGGATCATACTTTGTGTGGTATCCTTTTTCAGTTGATCATCCCCGTTGACGGATGTAATCTCCTTTCCTCCGTCTACAATGTGAATGACCTCTGGGGGTGTCTCTCTTTGTGGTTGTATTTGACTCTGGAGAGTGGCCAGAGCTACGGTCATCTCTTCCATCCTTTTCGCCATTTGAGCGATCGTGTCGTCTTTTTCCTGAAGCTGTCTTCTCATCGGTTCGGCTCCTCTCTTCTGCTTGGTGCGGGAGCACCTTGCGAAGCCGATGAAGCTCGTGTCTCGACCATGTTGATTTCGCATATTCGTCGTCCATGAATTCCGATGAATCAATCTCATCTCCGAACTTTTCTTCTCTTTCTTTTGCCAACCGTCGGATATCGGTTCTCAACTTTTCCATGGCATCTTCTAGCGGGGCTTTCTATGTGTCATTGCGGTTGTCGTGCGATAGCTGCCGGGTCCCTTTTTCACGAGTCCCCTTTATCGCAGTAGCACTTTCTTCAGATTGCAGCCTCCTGGCGAGACTTTCTTTCTCGGGCTGCTGTTTCGATCTTAAGCGCCGGTAGTGGGACGCCATACCATCCTTCTAGCGACGGAAGGTCTAGGACCGGATGGTGCGTCGGCCAAATGCTTGGAAGGTGGTATCCTCCCTAATCCGTAATCACGAGACTACGACGGGCGGACTAGCCTTCATTCTTTTACTTGGCTTTTCCGTCATGATGGCGGGTTCTACTCGGGGCCCAAGACGGGATTTGATCGGCACCCGCCACTATTCTCCGTAGAATCTCCGATACGGGGCGTTTTCCTTCTTTGCTAACTTTTCTACCAAAGTTTGCGGTCGAGCAAACGACGTAGTTCTAGTTCTTTTCTTGCGGCTATCGTTGTAATATGCGGGCTGAGGTAATGTGGCGAGCAATCTTGCGAACATTCTCCTCATCCTGCGTGGCGGAGAGGGGATGGAACCCGCTTCCTCCCAAGAGTGGTATGTATTCGAGCAGCGGTGTATATTCCGGCGGCGGTGTATATTACGGCGGTTCCGGGATTTCCTCCGGGAAAGCAATTTCAGCGGCTGCGGCTTCTCTAGCGATCCTTCTACTTCGTTTCTTCTTTGGGTCCTTGTCGGTGGTGGAATCCTTGAAGCTGGACCCGATTTCGAAAACGGAAGGTCTTACGAGAAGATCTGTACCCTCCACGGTAACAGGTTTACCATAGTTCTAGATTTCTTTCCCCTTTGATTTGGCAGAAGTCGGGGTAGGTGCAGAAACAACTAGACCAGTGGGGGTAGTAAGAACAATCCTCCTGCGGACGACAGTACTCCTCCTAGTCGGGATCCTTTGCAGGGGAGGAAACTCTTGGGTCGACCTAAGGTTGAACTCAAGCAGCGGCTCCTCAGCTTCAGATACCTTGTTCGCCAGTGCAAAGAGGGAAACGTCGGTGATCTTGACATTCGTGTTTTCAAATCCTTGTCCAAATCGGATGATCCCATTGTCGGGCGGCTCATCCTTATAAACGGCGAAGTCCGATCCATTGGTGAAGGAGAAAATCGGTTTCGGGGCTTCCATTTACGCAGGGTAGATTACGGTTGTCGATCCCAAGTTATGCTTCTTTTATTTAGGATGAAAAGAAAGGAATTGAAAAGAGTCCGAACACATTCTTGTTCATGTATTTATAAGAAGGAATCATTCGTTAAAAGAATCACTTATTAGAGGGTTTGTTTATTTAGAACGGAATGTTCAAAGGTGTAGAGAAGGTGATGAACCCGATTCAGAGTTGGAAAGGAAACGAAAGTCTTATGCAAGACTTCTCGACTCGAAGGATTACTCCTAAACTAACACCTATTGGGGGTCCAGCCCACCTCAGAAATGAGGTAAAAGGATCTCGGAACCTCTCTGTTTAGGGGTGTCTAAACGATGGCTCCTAAATCCGAGAGAATGTTGGCTATACTTGTTCGAGGTAGAAATGAACATAGTATTCCAACGGAAAGAAGGAGTAGTTTGATCCACTAGGAACATGGATACACTACCGATTTTTGAAAGCAGAATTATTTGATTATAATGGAGAGAGGAAAATTCCCCAGCGGAGTCGCCAGAAATCTGTCGGCATATTTTCGGGTTGTGTGTTTTATTTTGAAAAGGGGGTCGCCTAACAGAAGTTGTCGGCGAATTTAAATTTTAAACTTAATTTAAATATATATATAATTTAGAAAGTAGTATTTGATTTTGAAAATAATTTTAAATTTGAAAATTTTAAGATATGAAATCAAACCGATCTCACATCCCAAATAGTTTATATAAACGAGCACCGCACCATGAGCCGTGTATCTATCCCTAAGGATAGACACACCGTCGATGGTGCGGCTCGATTAAATAAACTAGAAGATTTGTGACATCCGTTTGGTCCGCGAACCAATTTTATAAGCCGACAAATTCCCTGCTTAATATGAAAACATTAAACGGGGTTTATATTACACAGGTTCTTTAAAATTCCCTATAAGGGAAAGCCCCTATAGTTAATTACATCTTAAGTGACGGGAATCACCTAAGAAAACTCTCGATAATAATCAATAATTCGCTCTCAAGAATTTCGAAGTTTAAGTTTTCAAAGGATTGAATTTTGGAATTCCGATAGGGAATGGATCAAATTTGGAACATTTTGTTTTGGGAATCCAAAGGAAGAAAAGTAGGAGAAATCACGGATTCGAAGCGAACTTCGGTAATTTCCTGACTATCCTATTGTTTGGCTTGAGTTTAGGAAAGTCCTAATATTTATTTAAATGTTTTGATCTTGCCAATTTTAATTAATTAGGGCTTATATTTATATGACAGAATCATACAAATAGCCTTGAAGATGTGAGGGTTTATGTCGTATCGGACGACTACCTCGGAATCCTAAAACCGGTTAGGGCTTAATTTACATGACCCGATCATGCAAATGCCTAACAAAGATTGAGGGTTTATGTTGCACTAGGCAAACTACCTCGAAGTCCTATGGCTTGGTTATTTTAATTCTAAGAAAGTTTTGCTGAAGTAGACTCAGGTTTTGCTGATGACGATGGCCGTGCTGCCCACCATGCTCCGAGCTCCTTGTTGTTGCGGAGGTTTAGTTTTAGAAATCATAAATCAAGGGATGAGAAAAGTGTTTTGGTTTAAAGAAAGTCTTAATTTCCAAGTGTTTTTGTGTTTTAATTAAAACAAGTCTTAAAGTTGATTATAACGACACCGGTTAAGATCCCACGGTTCCATCCTTCCGGCATCATTATTTTTATCGGATTCACTTAGTCCGGATGAATTTGCTAAACTCAATCGAATGAGTTCCACACTTTCATTTAGACCGTGGGAAATCCCGTTAGCAACACGTAGGTTACATCATCCGAGGTATTCCCGATCATCCAACGGGACATTTGTAATTGTAGTTTTGTGTTCCGTTTGTGATTAAATTTTGAGTTGTTTTATATTTTGAAATGTTGTGGCGGTGAATTTTATCTTGCAATGACTTTTAACTTAGTTTTGGTTTCAGTTTTAGGGGCTATCCTAAAGGTGTGGGTTTTCATGCAACAGTTGTTTATCATGCAAGAAAAGTAGAGCAACACAATTAAATAAATTGTAATAATGAAAATTGCAAGAAAATAAATTGCAATAAAATAAAAGCGTACCTGGAGGGTCTTCCCGTCATCCCAAGCTGCACTTAAAACACAATTAGAATATTTAAGCAAGTTCCTAGGTAAAGCTAAGGTAAGGGTTATGATTTTCTACCAAGTTCCTAATCCTATAGCTAGTCATTTCCTATGACGTCTAGGTCTTTGTGTTTTGGTTTGAGGACGATTTTCTTCATCGAAGAACAATTAAATTCGATTGTTCTTATAAACATCCTATCATATTGAGAAAGTGTTTAAGAAGAATCTTAAACATCTTTTCAATATTTCTAGGATTGTTTTAAGTCCAAATGAATTTAATTATATAAATGAATTAATCGTCTAGGGATTCAAGTTTTGTTAACTTGCTCAGTGAACTAGGACATTTGAATATCCTATAAATGAAGTAACATTTCATTTAATATTCTGTTTAGGAGTTATGATAACTAAAGCTTTTGAAGGTAAATTGGTGTTCAAATGGTTTATGATTTAGTTTAATTTCAATTAATGGGTTTAAATTTGGAATAGTGTTCAAGTTATTTTAGATTTATTTTGAATTCTTTATGTCTTTGGTGATGTTATATTTAATTCAACTTAATTTAATTTAATTTAATTTAATTGAGTTTTAATTTATTTAATTCAATTTAATTCAATTTAGTTTGATTTGATGTTACATTAAATTAATTTGATTTGATTTAATTTTAATTTAATTTGATTTAATTTAATTTAATTTAATTTAATTTAATTTTAATTCATTTAATTTAATTTAATTTTTAATTTGGTTTAACTTAATTTAATTTGATTTTACTTATTTAATTTAATTTAATTTAATTCATTTAATTTAATTTAATTTGTTTATTTAATTTAATTTAATTTAATCTTTAATTTAATTCAACTTTTAATTTTAATTTAATTTAATTTAATTTAATCCAATTTAATTTATTTAATTTAATTTTTAATTTAATTTTATTTTTAATTTTAATTGAAATTTTTGAAATAGTTTAATAATTTAATTTTAGTTTAATGATTAAGTCTTTTAATATTTTGAATTTGAGTTATCATTTTAATTAAGAATTGAATATTAATGAGATGATTAATTTAGGGAATTTTAAATTAAAGAATAAATCTCTTCCTAATAATATCCCTTATTTTAATAATTCCAATTTTATTATTCTTCCAAATTTAATCAATTATTTAATTAAGGTTTAATTATTTTAAATTGCTTAATGGGTTTCTACCCTTTAATTATTTAAATTTCAATCATCCAAATCAGATTAGGATCAAATATTTTACTTGTTAATTTTTTTATTAAAACTAAAGTTTTAATTAAGGATTAAAAATTTTAATTACCACTTTACCCTTTAAGCTTAATAATTTCATAACTCACTAAATTGAACTCAAATGAACTTGAAATTTTTATGTGACTTCACTCATATGTCAATAAAGACATGAGAGGAGAAAATGTGATTTTTACTGTATTTAATTTATTTATATAATTATTTTTGGTAAAAAATAGAGATTTCCAAGGAAAATTTAATAACATGATCAAGGGAAAGTTTCTGTCCTTAAGAAAATTAGGGGACATTTCTAATGACCAAAGGACCATTTGGACCAATTTTGGTGATTTTTTGAATTATATTATTTTTATTATAATTATTTTAAGTTTTGGAATATTAATTAATTTAAAAATAAAATAAATGTTGAAAAATGAATTTTATATTTTTCAAAAATCTCTCTGATATCAAGGAAATCAAAAAATCAAATTTTATAATTTTCTGATTTTTATATGATTTATTATAATTATTTTAGTGAAAATGCTAGAAAATACATTTTTTAAATTTTAAAATTACCCTAGAGCTTTAAAATTTAATATCTCACTAAATAGACCTAAGAAAAATATGGGGTTTGTTCCTAAGTGATTAAAATTCAAAATGTGACATTTTGGTGAATTTTATTATTTTTGTGATTTTTATTATTTTTTAATTATTAAAATATTAAAATAATATTAAAAATCAACTTTTTAGAAAATTGAAATTTTAATTTTCTTAAATTCCCCTAATATCAGAGAGGCTCCAAAACCAATTTGGTGAATTTTTGAAAGGTATTTTAAAAGTTATGAATTTTTAAAGTTTAAAATGACTAAGTGGTTTAATCAACCCAATTAGTGGGGCTAACCAAGTCCAATTGACCTCAAATTTTTATGGTGGGTTCCTCTGATCCTAAAGGTCAGTGGAGAATTGATTTCAAGTCAATTTAATGTATGGTTAGCTCTAATTAATTAGAGACCTATTTTGAGTGTTTAAGCCAATTAGGGTTGTTTTAAATGAACTAACTCAAAACCTATTTTTCCTAGGGTTCTCTAATCATAAGGAACATCATCAAATTTTCCTAGAATTTATTTCACAACATACTATTTATTGGAATTAAAATACTCAAAACGAGTAACATGAACTTGAAAAATCAATAACTCTTCATAGGGATGGCCTCGACTTTGGAAAATTCAGGGAATGTTCCCGAATTCAGAGGCTTCAAAGCCCTATGGTCTCATGCCATGGTGAATTGTATACATGCATGGAGAATTAAAAGTATGCAGAGAATAAATAAATTATAAAAAATAAAATACTTGATGAAATTAAATGATTTCTTTTCTACATTATTCTCCTCTCGTTCACTCGAGCGAGAGGATATTTTTATTTTATTTTTCCGATTTTTCTACACAAAGTTATGAATTTTTAAAGTTTAGGGAATTAAATAAATAGAAAATACCCCTAATTTTCTATTTATCCACGCGGCGCCAACTCATCCTCGGCATCTCCGAACGCACACGCGTCGCGCTCCCTTTCGAAGCCTCCATCTGACTCAGCGCTCCGGGCCCCGCGGTTCTTGTACCGTCTCCTGGTCCGACGCCATCTGAGCCGTCCGTCCGTGCGTTTATTGAATGGACGGCATCCGTTCATCGTCCCCGAGCGTCCTCACCCGAGAGGGGTGGTGTTTAAATAGGAGAGGGTGGAGGGCCTCCCAGGGAGAGTTAGGGCTTGAGATCAGCTGCTCTTGGCAAGAGAAGAACAGCTCCAATGGCCACGCGGGGATGGGGCGGCTCGGCGAGTGAGAATTCCAAGTTGGGCTCACATGTGAGCTCTCGGCCATGGTGTTTTCCGGCGGCCTGGTGGCCGGCCGGCCGAGCATGGGTCACCCTCGAGGTCGGGTGGGTCGGGGCTGGGACTTGGTGCAAGCAATTGGCAATTGCCATGTGTAAAGAGCTTGGATAGAAATGGAATGGGGGAAGACCATTTTGGGTTCAAATGAGTCAACCCATGGTTTTGGGCTAGGTTCACCACCCAAGGCCTGGTCTTGGGCTGAAAAAGATCACTTGGGTCGGCCAAGAGAGAATGGTGTGGTCTCCATCCATGATGAGGTGGCTAAGCATGGTTTAGTGTGTGACATGCTTAAGGTAAAAAAGGGTTTAAGGAGGATTAGGAAAGGGGCCCCTCCTTTTGCCATTAATGGCTTGATCACATGTCAAGCCTTCCATGGCTTCATGTGGCTTGTCCATGGCTTGCATGGCTCACCTTTGGCTTGGGAAAAGGTTTGGTCAATTTCATGAAAATGAATTTTAGGAATTTTTGGTAATTTGATGGAAATTTGTATGAAACTTGATTTGGAATAATTTGATGGTGAATTTAGGACTTAGGTAATGGCTTTAATTAAGTGGATGGCAAATGGAGATGTCATGTGGGCCTTAGGGTAGATTTTGGGCTTTTGAATTTGAAGGAAGTGGGCTCTTAGGAAAGTTTAAGGGAAATGGGCTCTTTGATTTTAGGATGGGCATTTGGGTAAAGATTTTGTGAAGAACTTTGTCAAATAAATGTCATAATTGGTTTAGGGATATTCTATGAAGGGCTTGGAGTCAATTTGGTGTGATTTGGAGTTGAATTGGGTGAGTTTGGGTTAGGTTTGGGTCATGGGTCAAAATTGGGCTTTAAGGCCAAAAGTGAAATTGGATCCAAATGTCAATCAAATTGGACTTGGATTTGGTTTAGATTGGTATTGCAGATGTTGCATTGAAGTTTAGAATTGAATTGGACCAAAATTGGGGTCAATTGGGTAGGTTTGGTTTAACATTGGGTTCACTTTGGGTTAAAATGGGCCAAATTGGGGGTTTTGACAAAAGTAGGGTAAATTGACAAAATTGGCCCATGGTGTAGTTGGACAAAATGAAATTGGGAATATTTGGGATTTTTTGTAATTTTCTGGGAATTTTCTGAATTTTTGGATTTTTGGGTCAAGAGGGGTATTTTGGGTATTTGGAGGGTATTGGGAGGTTTTCTTGGAATTTTTGATATTTTTGGGTATGGATGATCAATTTAAGTGATGTGGAAATGTTTGGGATTGATTTTGGAGAATTTTGGGTAATTTGGAAATTTTTGAGAAATTTGGGTAATTTCGAGGGTTTTGGGTAAGGTAGCGGGTGTAGGGTCCGGGGGTCAAAAATTGAAAATTTGGGAAATTGAAGATTGGGTGGATGTAAGTGGAAAGAAGTCATTTTGGTTGAGCCATGAAGTCATATCAAGCCCACATGAGCCATGAAGGGACTCATTTGAGGCATTCATCTATGTTGTTCCTAACCCTCTTGGCGAGGGCTTAGGGGTTAAGGACCATCCATGTGAATCACCTACATGAGTCAGGAGGTCAAGTTAGGTATGGGTGTGGTTTTAGGAGGTGTGTGAAAGTGTAGTGTATAAATGTAGTGTGTGTGTAAGTCAGCTCTTCACCAGACCAGGCCACCCAAGGTAGTCCTAAGGCCAAAAGTCCTATAGGAACTCATCCTTTAAACTTCCACATTCGATTTCAACCCTCTAGGTGATTAGGGGTCTACGGTCAAGTTTGTGGAGTTTGCGGGGAGTTAAGAAGTGGTTTGAATTTCTAAAAGGTGGGTCCCAATTCTAGTCCTCTAAGATAGTCAAAGGAAAAGCCTAAGGCTAGATCCTAAGTACTAAAGAGAAGAAGAGAAGACCTCATCAAAAATGAGGTCAACAATAACCAAAGCTTTCGAGGGCAAATTGGTGTCCAAATGGTTTGTGATTTAATTTAATCTCAGTTAACGGGCTTAAATTTGGAATAGTGTTCAAGTTGCTCTATTTTGAATTTCTTTATGTCTTGGGTGATGTTATTTTTTAATTTAATTTAACTTTAATTTAATTTAATTTAGTTTAGTTTTAATTTTAATTTAATTTATTTAATTTAAATTAATTTTAATTTTAACTTGATTTTATTTTTTTATTTTAATTTAATTTAATTTAATTTAATTTAATTTAATATGATTTAATCTAATTTAATTTAATTTTATTTTATTTAGTTTTATTTTTTTAATTTAATTTTATTTAATTAATTTAATTAAATTTTAATTAAATTTAATTCAACTTAATTTAATTTGTTCAATTTAATTTAATTTAATTTAATTGATTTAATTTAATTTAAATTAATTTAATTTGTTTGATTTAATTTAATTTAATCTTTAATTTAATTTTATTTTTAATTTTAATTTAATTGAAAATTTAAAAAGAGTTTAATAATTTGACTTTAATTTGATTTTAATGATTAAGTCCTTTAACATTTTAAAACTTAAATTTGAATTATCATTTTAATTGGGGATTGAATATTATTGAGATGATTAATTTAGGGATTCTTAAATTAAAGAACAAATCTCTTACTAATAATATCCCTATTTTAATAATTCCAATTTTATTATTCTTCCAAATTTAATCAATTATCTAATTAAGGTTTATTTTAATTATTTATAAATTCTTTAATTGGTTTCTACCCTTTAATTATTTAAATTTCAATCATCCAAATCAAATTAAGATCAAATATTTTACTTTTTCATTTTATTAAGCCTAAAGTTTTAATTAATGGTTAAAATTTTAATTACCATTTTTCCCTTCAAGCTTACTAATTCCATAACTCACTAAATTGAGCTCAAATGAATTCAAAATTTTTATATGACTTCACTCATATGTCAATAAAGACATGAGAGGAGAAAATGTGATTTTTCTGTATTTAATTTATTTGTGTAATTATTTTTAGTGGAAAATAGAGATTTCCAAGGAAAATTTAATAATATGACCAAGGGAAAGTTTCTATCCTTAAGAAAATTATGTTACATTCCTAATGACCAGAGGACCACTTGGGCCAATTTTGGTGATTTTTTGAATTATATTTTTTTTATTATAATTATTTTGAATTTTGGAGTATTAATTAATTTAAAAATAAAATAAAGGTTGAAAAATAAATTTTATATTTTTCAAAAATCTCTCTAATATCAAGGAAATTAGAGAATCAATTTTTACAATTTTCTGATTTTTCTTTGATTTATTAGAATTATTTTAGTGGAAATGCTAGAAATATATATATATATATATATTTAATTTTAAAATTACCTTAAGGCTTTAAAATTTAATATCTCATTAAATAGACCTAAGAAAAATATGGGGTTTGTTCCTAAGTGATTAAAATTCAAAATGTGACATTTTGGTGAATTTTATTATTTTTATGATTTTTATTATTTTTTAATTACTAAAATATTAAAATAATACAAAAAATCAACTTTTTTAGAAAATTGAAATTTTAATTTTCTTAAATTCCCCGATATCGAGAGGCTCCAAAACTAATTTGGTGAATTTTTGAAAAGCATTTTGAAAGTTATGAATTTTTAAAGTTCAAATTGACTAAATGGCTTAATCAACCCATTTAGTAGGGCTAACCAAGTCCAATTGACTTCAAATTTTTATTGTGGGTTGCTCTGATCCTAAAGGTCAGTGGAGAATTGATTTCAAGTCAATTTGATGTATGATTAGCTCTAATTAATTAAGGAGCTATTTTGGGTGTTTAAGCCAATTAGGGTTATTTTAAATGAATTAATTCAAAACCTATTTTTCCTAGGGTCCTCTGGCCATAAGAAACAACACCAAATTTTCCTAGAATTTATTTCACAACATGCTAATTATTGGATTTAAAATACTCAAAACAGCAACATGAATTTGAAAAATCAATAGCTCCTCATAGGGATGGCCTCTGACCTTGGAAAATTCAGGGAATATTCCCAAGTTCAGAGGCTTCAAAAGCCCTATGGTCTCATGCCATGGTGAATTTCCTATATGCATGGAGAATTAAAACAATGCAGAGGGTAAATAAATCATTAAAAATAAAATACTTGATGAAATTAAATGATTTCTTTTCCACATTATGCTCCTCTGTTCACTGAGCAAGAGGGTATTTTTATTTTATTTTTTTGATTTTTCTACACAAAGTTATAGATTTTTGAAATTTAGGGAATTAAATAAATAAGAAAATACCCTAATTTTCTTTTTATCCACGCGGCGCCGCGTCAACCTCGGCAGCTCCGAAACGCCGCGTGGCACTCTCTGATTCGACGCCGCCATCCGACTCAGCGCTCCAGGGGCCCGCTGTATCGTTCCGTCTCCTCATCCGGCGCGATCCTGACCGTCCGTCCGCGCGTGTATTAAATGAACGGCATCCGTTCATCGTCCCCAAGCCTCCTAGCCCAAGAACCGTCCACACTAAATCCCTAATATCTCACTTAATACTTAACGAATTTTGGTGTTCTTGTGCTCTATGGATTCGTCTTGAAGAGACGAACACATCTATACGGTGATCATGCATTGAAATTAAATCATTTGAAATGGAGAATCTCCAGAAGCTCGGGATGAAGAATTAGCTCATACCTTTGCTCAGAGAAGTGTGGCTTCAATCTGAGGGTTGTGTCACCTTCGATTGGATCCCAGCAAGCACCAGATGAAGTCTCCTGGTCTGGTGAATTGCCTAGCTATGAAAGTGACCACAACCGATCACAAAGCTTGGAGGCCGGAACAACCGGGTGGCTCGGAGATGGGGCTTTCAGTGAGAAACTTCTCCTCTTGGTCCAGTGAAGGTGTAGGACCAGTCAATCTGAAGATTGGCTCACTGTGGCAAAGTGTCCTGGTTTTGGGTGAAATTTCATTTGAGAAATTGGGTTCTGTTGGTAGGGATTAGGGCAAATTGACACTGGGGATCAACTGCTCTAAGTATGGAGTAGGGTTTGGAACAATTTTGGCAGAGTTTCGGCAAGGTTTGTGCAACTCTCCTCCATGGCCGTGAGGTGGTCGGGTTTAAATAGAGGTGGCTGGAGAGCCTCACAGGGATGGCCAAGGGTTGGGATCAGCTGCTCTGGGCATGGGAAGAACAGCCATGGTGGCCATTGGGCATGGGGCAGCTCAGCAAGGTGGAATTCTAAAGTTTGGCTCCTCCCAAGGTCTCGGCCATGGTGTTTTCCGGCGACCTGGTGGCTGGCCGGCCAGGCACTGGTCACCATCTTGTTCGAGTGGGTCGTGGCTGGGGTTTAGTGTAGGCAATTGAGAAATGTCATGTGTAAAAGGCTTGGATTAGAATGGTATGAGAGAAGGCTCATTTTGGCTCAAATTGGTCAACCCATCCATTTGGGCTAGGTGCACCACCCAAGGCTTAGTTTAGGCTGAAGAGAAAGTGATTTGGCTCAGCATAATCAGTAGGGTCAAGTCACCATCCAAGCACAATTAGGCATAAGCATGGTTAAGGGGAATCATGGGAGTGGTTAATCACCTTTAGGAATTAAGGAAAGAGTCTCCTCCTTTTGCCCAAAATGGCATGGTGACATGTAAAGAGGCTCTCATGGCTTCCATGTGGCTCATGCATGGCTTCATGGCTCATCTTTGGCTTGGGAAAAGTTAAGTCAATTTCATGGAAATGGATTTAAGAAAATTTTGGTATTTTGATGGGAATTTGTATGGGGCTTAATTTGGAATGGATTCATGATGAGTGTTGAAACTTAGGGATTGATTTAATTGAAAATATGGTGTAGAGCAATTGTCATATGGGTTTTGGATTGATTTTGGCCCTTTGGATTTTGGTGGAGATGGGCTTTAGGAAGGTTTCATGTAAGTGGGCTTTTAAGTTTAAGGATGAATTCATGGATGGGAATTTTGTAGAAGTTTGGGCCAAATAATTGTTGGGTTTGGTTTAGGGATATTTCATGAGTGATTTGAAATGAGTTTCGAATGATTTGGGTTTGAATTGGGTTGGATTTGGGCTTCTTTGGTGAATGGGCCAATATAGGTCAAATTGGGCTAACTTGGACCAATGTTGGGCTAGGGTTGAAATTGATGTAAAATAAATGTTGGGAAATTTTTATGGGAGTGTTTCAAAGAGGTTTTGGCTTTGGTTGGGTTTTGATTTTGAGGTTTGGGCTTATTTGGGTTAGGTTTGGGTCCAAGTCAAAATTGGGTTTTTTAGCTTTGGGTTGAATTTGAGTGGGGTTTGGGTCTAAATTTTGGGCAAATCATGTTAGTGTTTTGTTTGTGGGAATGTTAAGGAAGGTTTAGAAAAGATTTGGGGTTAATTGGAGTTGAGCTGGGTTAGTTTGGGTTAGGTTTGGGTCATAGGTCCAAATTGGGCTTTAAGGCCAAAAGTGAAATTGGATCCAAATCTAAATCAAATTGGACTTTGATTTGGTCTATATTGGTGTTGGGAATGTTGAATTGAAGTTTAGAATTGAATTGCACCATAATTTGGGTCAATTGGGTAGGTTTGGTTTGACATTGGGTTCACTTTGGGTTAAAATGGGTCAAATTGGGGGTTTTGACAAAAGTAGGGTAAATTGAGAAAATTGGCCCATGGTGTAGTTGAACAAAATGAAATTGGGAATATTTGGGATTTTCTAGAATTTTCTGGGAATTTTCTGAATTTTTGGATTTTTGGGTCAAGAGGGGTATTTTGGGTATTTGGAGGGTATTGGGAGGTATTTTTGGAATTTTTGGCTATGGATGATCAATTTGAGTGGAGAGAAATGTTTAGGAATGATTTTGGGGAATTTTGGGTGATTTGGAAATTTTTGAAAAATTTGGGTAATTTCAAGGGTTTTGGGTAGGCTAGGCGGGTGTAGGGTCCCGGGGGTCAAAAATTGAAAATTTGGGAAATTGAAGATTGGGTGAATGTAAGTGGAATAAAATCATTTTGGTTGAGCCTTGAAGCCATATCAAGCCCACATGAGCCATGAAGGGACTCATTTGAGGCATCCACTATGTTGTTCCTAACCCTCTACGCGAGGGCTTAGGGGTTAAGGACCATCCATGTGAGTCACCTTTTCGAGTCAGGAGGTCAAGTTAGGTATGGGTGTGTTTTTAAGATGTGTGTGAAAGTGTAGTGTATAAATGTAGTGTATGTGTAAGTCAGCCCCTTCACCAAACCAGGCCACCCAGGGTAGTCCTAAGGCCAAAGAGCCCTATAGGAACTCATCCTTTAAACTTCCACATTTGATTTCAACCCTCTAGGTGATTAGGGGTCTATAGTGAAGTTTGTGGAGTTTGCAGGGAGTTAAGAAGTGGTTTGAATTTCTAAGTGGTGGGTCCCAATTCTAATCCTCTAAGGTAGTCAAAGGAAAAGCCTAAGGCTAGATCCTAAGTACTAAAGAGAAGAAGAGAAGACCTCATCAAAAATGAGGTCAACAAATGGACCCTCAATAGGTGTAGTGTGCTAACCAAGCACACCGCGCGTATTGGCGTTGACCGAAAAGATCAACAAAACAAACACAGATGTCCAAGTGACAAACTTAGGACAAAGTAGAAGAATTTCCGCTGGGGAGTGTCAAGTATATCTCTGAGACTGGAGATTCCTGAACTCTCGCTGAGGAAGGGAAAAGGAGGTGAATCCCAAATCACATGATCTGGGAGAATTTCAATTTAGATTTTATTTTGTTTCAGTTTAAGTTTTGAAGTGTGAGCTTAGATTTTAGTTTGAGTTTCAATTTAGATTGAAGTTTTGTTAAGATTAATTTGAAGGGATTTGAACTTAAAATGAAAATTGGAATTTTGTGGTTTTAGATGTAACATCTTCAACCTCAAAAGAAAATTGAATTGATCGGATTGAATCATTGCAACGAGGAGAGATCTCAGAGCAATGCGGTATTGGATGTAAAATCCTTAACCTCAAGAGTTTGATTTTGATGTATTTCATTGCGATAGGGAAAGAATCCTAAAGCAACGCAGTCTCGGATGTAAAATCCTCAACCCCAAGAAATTTAAATTTAATGTATTTCATTGCAATAGGGAAAGAATCCTAAAGCAATGCAGTCTCGGATGTAAAATTCTCGACCCCAAAAGTTCGATTTTGATGTATTTCATTGCGATAAGGAAAGAATCCTAAAGCGATGCGATCTCGGATGTAAAATCCTCAACCGCAAAAGTTTGATTTTGATGTATTTCATTGCGATAGGGAAAGAATCCTAAAGCAATGCAGTCTCGGATGTAAAATCCTCAACCCCAAAAGTTTGATTTTGATGTATTTCATTGCGATAGGAAAAGGATCCTAAAGCAATGCAGTCTCGGATGTAAAATCCTCGACCCTGAAGCTTGAATTCGATGTATTTCATTGCGATAGGAAAGAATCCTAAAGCAATGCAGTCTCGGATGTAAAATCCTCGACCCCAAGAATTTGAATTTGATGTATTTCATTGCGATAGGGAAGGAATCCTAAAGCAATGCAGTCTCAGATGTAAAATCCTCAACCCCAAGAATTTGATTTTGATGTATTTCATTGAGATAGGGAAGGAATCCTAAAGCAATGCAGTTTCGGATGTAAATCCTCAACCCCAAGAATTTGATTTTGATGTATTTCATTGCGATAGGGAAGGAATCCTAAAGCAATGCAGTCTCAGATGTAAAATCCTCAACCCCAAGAATTTGATTTTGAATAGTCATTGACTTTGCAAAGATTTGTAGTGTTGATTTGAAAAGTGTGGAATTTTTGTGTTTCAAGAATTTCATGAAAGTTGTAAAAGGCTTTCATGGAAGGAAATAGATTAGGCGGGAATATGTAGATGTTACATATCCCGTTCAAAAGAGTCGGTTGAAAGCTGCTGGTTTGGGTTGGATATAATTCCTTGCCACTAGATTCGAATCGAAAACCTCGTGGCTCCATGTAATGGAATTGACCGCTTCCATCCCAGACAAAAGGAGAGAGTAGAACAGATTGGATTTCAGATTTGGAAGGTTGAGTTTGAATTTGATTGAGATTGGATTTGAAATTTGGAAAGATTGAATTTGAAATTGATTGAGATTTGATTTGAAATTTGGAAAGATTGAATTTGAGATTTGATTGAGATTTGATTTGACATTTGGAAAGATTAAATTTGAAATCGATTGAGATTTGATTTGAAATTTGGAAAGATTAAATTTGAGATTTGATTGAGATTTGATTTGAAATTTCGAAAGATTGAATTTGAAATTGGAGTGAAAATTTGTGCTCATTTTGTTTGTCCTTTAACGATTCAAATTTATTTTATCGTTTATTTAATGTTCATGTGAATTTGGTGTTCATCATTTTTAGATGTTTAAGGAAAGTTTTCTTTTATTCTTTTTATTTTATTTCTTTTCTGTTCTTTATTCGAAATTTATTTAACTTTAATGGCATTTCTCAGTCAATTTGCACAAAAGAGGTGAAGGCCAAAAATGTGACATGGTCACTTTCATTCCAATCATGTTGAAGATACATCATACAACTCGATCTGGAATACATCTCATACAATCCATGTAGACTCAAAATGGACTATGTATGATCTTTGTCGATCCATCCAAAAAGGTATCTGTCAGAAATCCATGTTTGAATAGTGAGATACATGGTCAATAACATCACCTTCCAAGCCATCCTTGGCAAGGATGCCGTATGGATGTACGTTGGAGGTGTGATATTTTCCATGTAACTCACAGCTCATAAGGCCAGAGGTTCTCTAGCTCCGGGTCTAGCTGGAAGTGGTAAGGTGTCTTCATGTCGTCCATCCTTCTGAAAGTAACTGAGGTCCGCTTCACTGGTACTCCTGGTATGCAATGTTTAGCGACATCTGCTCCATTGCCCTTCAGTATCATGACGGAACCTACCGGTAATGGTATCTTTACCGGCCCTCGGAACTCACCCGGGCCTGCTATCCGGAGGTCAGATCCGAACATGATATTATACTCGTTCAGAAACGAAACCGTGCAGAAAGGTCTGACAAAGTCGTGGTGATCTATGTGCAGGGGCATGCAGTCACCTTCTTGTAAATGTTAATAATGCAACTGTTGGGTATGCAATCTGCCAGCAGTACCCTCCATTTTATCATTCTCTTTACCATCCTTTTGATGACTAATGGCATTGGATCCACCTGGCCATGATGGAGTATTCCCGGTGGGTTTCCCTTCCTGTCTTCTGCGAAGATGTAGCAGCATCCACATTGTATTGTAATTCTTCCTTTCCCTGGCATCCATCTCCGGGGTTCTGAGTAAGTGTTTTCTCTTAGGCGGCCCGCTCGGCCCATTCTTTTTAAATCCCGGATGCGAGTCCACGATTTGTTGTTGTTCGTATTCCGAGAACACGTCCGTATGTAGCTTGAGGCCTTCTAGTATATTGATCCTCCCTGCCTCTGATTCTCTCGAAGTATTCAAAAGTTTTCTTTTCGACATTCTGCATTCTTTCCAGCTCGTATTCTGGAATAATCTGCAAATGGCGGGGCCTCTGGAGCTAATCCTGGCATCTGATCGTAGCTCCAAGCAAAACAATCTTTAAATTCCATTAATAACTTGATTATTTCTTCGGAGTCTTCTTTATTGAGTAAGGAGCTAACAAAGGTAGGTCTAGGCTCTTCGCTAGTACCTAAGTTAACTTCCGTTAACTCATCTATTGTAGATTTGATCTCTTCTTCGAATTCTGGTGGAGCGTCTCCAATTTGTGAATCTTCAAATTCTTCTGTAGTTTCCATGCAGTTTTCATTAGACTCACAAGTGACAACCAAGCAAAATTCAGTATCGCCAACTGATCCTACTGTGTCGAATCCCAGACCATGCTTTGAATTGGGTGGACGACCGGAGTTATTCCATAATTCTTCAAAATGTTGTGATTGACCTTTTGTCCATTGTCGAGGCAAGAAACCACACTGAATTAAATTTTGAACACAGGGAGAGTACCACTCAAAAGGTAATTCCATTAATTCTTATGAAGTGACATCTTCAAATTGTACATTATTTTCTGTTTTGGAGGAAGGAGCACCACGGTAGAATTTGATTGGCTTTGCACCGCCGCTACGTACCTCTTTGACCACCATACCCTCGATCTTATTAGAATGGATCGGGGTCAGGGTCATAGTATGTAGATAGTGGTTAATCTTCTCGTACATCGATTTATATTCTTCATTCTTTTCATCTTCGAGCGGGATCCTGAATTGCGGCTTCTTCCGACTTATTGTCGCAGCTTCTTGTTTGATCTCTTTTTCTTCTTCATAACTGTCTTCCCAATCAACATTGATGGCTGGTTTCCTCTGTCCAACTGTCCTAACGTCTCTGCCACGACCTCGTCCCCGGCCTCGACCTCGGATGCGAGTTGTGGATAAACCTTCACCATCTCGTCGTAAGGGAGTGGTGAGTGACTGTTGGACTAGAACTTCAGGTTCTTCATTGTCCCGAAATTTCTTTGCTTCATTCGTTATGGTGTCTCTGGAGAAGATTGTTTTCTTCGGAGGTGCATAATAAGCTGCATCTTCATTGATTCCAATTTCATGTACGGAGAATGGTTGTAAGTCACCTTTGATGCACTGTTCCCCTCCATCGTAGTATTTGATGCAACGATGTAGAGATGATGGTACCATCCTCGTTTTCATGTATCCATGGTCGGCCCGATAGAGCGTTGAACGATGTTTCGAATCGATTATGTGAAATTTTGCGGTTGTCTTTGCTAAGTTATCGGTCTTCATTAGTAGTGTTATTGATTCGAGGGCTCTTTCTCCTTTCTGGTTGAATCCTCTTAATAACATTTTGTCGGCTTCGAGCTCGCGAGCATCAATTTCCAAATATGCTAGTGTTCGAAGACTCATTATATTGATTGATGCTCCTGGATTCACCAATACTCTGGAGAGTGTAAACTTCCCAATTGTAACTGAAATGTACAACGGTCGGCTGTGGTCTGCTGTCCCAATTAATAGGTCATTGTCCGTGAAGGTAACACCTCGCTGTTCCTTTAACGAGCAAACCTCATCTAAGGAACCTCCGGCCATTTGAGCTAAGCAAATTTCCGGATCAAGTAAGGCCTTGATCAGAGCTTCTCTCATCTCCTTTGATAAGATGAGAGCGTCGTAGTTACTCAGTTTGGCCAGTAGTTTCCTAAGATGGGCTAGCACGTTGTAGTCCACTTTATTTCCATGTGTCTAGATTCATTCTCGAATGGGTATTTCCTCTGTCGGGGTTGGTTCTTCCTGAACAATCACCTGTTTTCCTTTGTCCTTTGGACCCATTCTTGGTGGTAGAACTCTTCCACTTCTCAAGTTGACTTCTGTAATTTCTCCTGAATCCAGTATTGAGTTTGCTGGTGTTTCTTCCTGAATCGGAATGACAGCTTCTTCTGGATTAAGCTCGGAGTCCGAAGGCTCTAACTCTATTGTAGTCGGAGCACCTCGAAACTCGCAAATAGATTCGTTGCTTGTTGAACTCTTGTAGCCTCCTTGATGGATGTCTTCTTCATCATTGTGATCATCGAGATTGTGTATGATTTGAGAATTGTCATTTGTATCGAAATCGATGTCCGGATTGTCGCTAGTTACGTAATCGTTAGAAACAGTCAAAACGTAGCCAACGCTATAATCCTTATCATTATAAGATCCCACCGGAGTGGGCGGATAATCATACGAAGTCGGAGGTTCGAGAGATTTCTCCCCCAAATCGGAAACAACTATCCTAGGATAAGCGGCCCCTAGTCCAGCCTTAAGAGCTTCGATCTTCTCTTCTTCGTCGATTTTCTTCTTCTCTTCAATCGTCTCTTGTTGAGGTGGTTCTTCTATCGCAAGTAACAGTGTCGACTTAACAGGTTTCGAACTCTGAATTGAGGCTCGTACCGAAGCTGTTTGGATGTGACCCAAAATCTTTTTCGAAGACCTTGTCCAAGCGGTAGTCCATCCATCATCAGTTGCATAGGGATCTATCGGAACAATGAGATCAGTCGAGACAACATTGACGGAACCTCCTTTCTGGGGTTCCTTCATGTACTCCTTGGGGATTGTTATATTCCCTTTCCGAAGATTGTCGTTGAGCCAACTTTTGAAGGTAATACAATCTTCTATCTTGTGTCCAAGCATCCGGTGGTAAGGGCAAAAGTTGGGATCACCTTTCTTGTCGACTTCTTCTGGTCTCTTAGGCTCTGGCAGTTGGAAATCTGGAGTCTTCATCAAACTGCAGAACATTTTTGGTACTGCCTCATTCTTGAACGGGTACTCCCTGCTCAGAAGTTCCCTTAATGTACGTTGCGGACGAGGCGGTTGTTCATACTGTTGAGATGACTGATAGCTGAGTCGGGGTTGTTGATAATTCTGTTGAGGTTGCTACGGCCGTTCTGACGATATTTGTATCGGATGCTTGCCTTTATCGACTGCTGCAACGATCCCGGACTTCTTTTCAAAAGTTTTCACGGGCTTCTGTTTGTCTGTCTTGTCGGCGAAACTTAATTGCTTCGCTTCCTCTTGCAAGCTTCCGGCCTTGCTTAACAACTTCTCGAAAGTCTTAATAGTAAATCCCTTGAGGAGAAGTGCTTATCGGGCCGTGAATGCTCTTAAGTAAAATGCCGACCGCATGCTGTTCTTGTAGTTGTGGCTCACACTTCATACATAGGTTCTTCCATCGAAGTATGTAATCCACCAAAGTTTCGTTCGGCTTCTGCTTCTCTACCACTAAATCACCTATAGTGATGTGGTGCTGAGCTCCGGAAAATCACTTGATGAAGAGGTTCTCTAGTTCTGAGAATGTCTTCACCGAACCATTCGGTAATTCTGCATACCAATCAAAGGCGATACTCGACAGTGCGCGACAAATTGTACGAAGAGTAATGCATCACTTCCGCCGCATTGCAACAACTGGCACGAAAATGTGCAACATGCTGCCGAGGGTTCCCGGTTCCATCAAAGGTCTTGAACAGAGGTGGTACGAAACCTTTCGGGTATTGGACAACGTCAAATTCTTCAGGGTAAGGTCTACCCATCCGAATAGATGTCCTGCTCTTTGATTGTGCCAAGGCTTCTCGCACCTGCTGTTCCACCAAGCTCTTGATATCCTTTTCCGGAATCATGCTTTGTGTCGCATCCTTCTTTAACTGATCATCCCCGTTGACGGACGTAATCTCCTTTCCTCCGTCTACAATGTGAATGACCTCTGGGGGTGTCTCTCTTTGGGGTTGCACTTGACTCTGGAGAGTGGCTAAGGCTACAACCTTCTCTTCCATCCTCTTTGCCATTTGAGTGATCGTATCATCTTTCTCTTGAAGCTGCCTCCTCATTACTTCAGGCTCCTCTCTTCTCGCGAGCTGCAGGAGCACCTCGTGAAGCCGACGAAGCTCGTGTTTCGACCATGTTAATTTCTGCATACTCATCATCCATGAATTCCGACGAACCAATCTCATCTCTGAATTTCTCTTCTCTTTCCTTTGCTAATCGTCAAATATCAGTCCTCAACTTTTCCATAGCATCCTCTAGCGGTCCTTTCTGCGCATCCTTGCAGTTGCCGTGTGATAGTTGTTGGGTTTCCTTCTCAAGAGTCCCCTTTACTGCAGTAGCACTTTCTTCAGATTCAAGTCTTCTGACGAGACTTTCCTTCTCAGGCTGTTGTTTCAATCTTAATTGTCCAGTAGTGGGACGCCATACCATCCTTCTAGCGACAGAAGGTCTAGGACCGGATGGTCCGTTAGCCAAATGCCGGAAGGTGGTATCCTCCCTAATCTGTAACCCTGAAACAACGACAGGCGGACTAGCCTTCATCCTTTTATTTGGCTTTTCTGTAACGATGGCAGGTTCTACTCGCGGCCCAAGATGGGATTTGACTGGCACCCGCCCTATCCTTCTTAAAATTTATGATACAGGGCACTTTTCCTTCTTTGCTAACTTCTCTATCAAAGTTTACAGTCGAGCAAATGGCGTAGTTCTAGTCCTTTTCTTGCGGCTATCGTTGTAATATACGGGCTGAGGCAATGTGGCAGCAATCTTACGAACATTTTCTTCATCCTCCGCGGCGGAGAGGGGATGAAACCTACTTCCTCCCAAAAGTGGTATGTATTCAGGCAGCGGTGTATACTCGGGCAGTTCTGGGATTTCCTCCAGGAAAGCAACTTCAGCAGCTCTGGCTTCTCTAGCGATCCTTCTACTTCTGTTCCTTCTTTGGGTCTGTGTTAGAGATGGAATTCTCGAGCTGGACCCGATTTCAAAAACGAAGGTCTCGCAGAAGGTCCGTACCCTCCACGGTAACGGGTTCACCATAGTTCGGATTTCCTTCCCCTTTAATTTGGCGAGAGCCGGGGTAGGTGCAGAGACAACTAGACCAGATGGGGGTAGCAACAACGGTCCTTCGTGGACGACAGATACTCCTCTCGGTTGGAATCTTTTGCAGGGGAGGAAACTCTTGAGTTGACTTGAGGTTGAACTCGATCAAAGGTCTCTCAGTTTCAGATACTTTGTTTGTCAGCGCGAAAAGGGTAACGTCGGTGATCTTGACATTTATGTTCTCGAATCCTTGTCCAAACCGAATGATCCCATTGTCGGGCAGCTCATCCTTGTAAACAGCGAAGTCCAGTCCATTGGTGAAGGAGAAAATCAGCTTTGGGACTTCTATTTCTGCGAGGTAGATTCTGATTGTCAGTCCCAAGTTATGCTTCTTCTCATTAGGACGAAAAGAAGGGAATCGAAAAGAGTCCGAACACATTCTTGTTCATGTATTTATAAGAAGGAGTTATTTATTAAAAGAGTCATTCATTAGAGGGTTTGTTTATTTAGAACGAAATGTTCAAAGGTGTAGAGAAGGTAATGAATCCGCTTCAGAGTTGGAAAGGAAAAGAAAGTCTTATGCAAGGCTTCTCGACTCGAAGGATCACTCCTAAACTGACACCTATTGGGGGTCCACCCCACCTAAGAAATGAGGTAAAAGGATCTCGGAACCTCTCTATTTAGGGGTGTCTAAACAGTGGCTCCTAAATCCAAGAGAATGTTGGCTATACTCGTTCAAGGTAGAAATGAACATAGTATTCCAACGGAAAGAAGGGTAGCTTGATCCATTAGGGACATGGATGCATTACCGATTTTTGAAAGCAGAACCATCTGATTAAAAAAGGAGAGAGGAATTTTCCCCAGCGGAGTTGCCAGAAATTGTCGGCATATTTTTAGATTGTGTAGTATTTTGAAAAGGGTTCGCCTACAGAAATTGTCGGCGAATTTTTAATTTAATTTAAATAAATAATTTGAAAAGTAGTATTTGATTTTAAAAATAATTTTTAAATTTGAAGATTTTAAGATATGAAATCAAACCGATCTCACATCCCAAATAGTTTATATAAACGAGCACCGTACCACAAACCGTGTATCTATCCCGAAGAATAGAGCACAATCGCTTAAAGATGGGGCTCGATTAAATAAACTAGAAGATTTGTGACATCCGTTTGGTCTGCGAACCAATTTTATAAGCCGACAAGTTCCCCTGCTTAATATGAAAGCATTAAACAGGGTTTATATTACCTGGGTTCTTTAAAATTCCCTATAAGGGCAAGCCCCTATAGTTAATTACATCTTAAGTGACAGGAATCACCTAAGAAAACTCTCGATAATAATCGGTAGTTCTACTCTCAAGAATTTCAAAGTTTAAGTTTTCAAGGGATTGAATTTTGGAATTTCAATAGGGAATGGATCAAATTTGGAACATTTTGTTTTGGGAATTCAAAGGAAGAAAGGTAGGAGAAATTAAAGATTTGAAGCGAACTTCGGTAATTTCCTGACTATCCTATTGTTTGGCTTGAATTTAGGAAAGCCCTAATGTTCATTTAATGTTTTTGATTTTGCCAATTTTAATTAATTAGGACTTATATTTGTATGATAAAATCATACAAATAGCCTCGAAGATGTGAGGGTTTATGTCGTACCGAACGACTACCTCGTAGTCCTAAGACCGGTTAGGGCTTAATTTACATGACATGATCATGCAAATGCCTAACGAAGAGTTGAGGATTTATGTTGCACTAGGCAAACTACCTCGAAATCCTATGGTTTAGTTATTTAATTCTAAGAATGTTTTGTTGAAGTAGACTCAGGTTTTGCTGATGACGATGGCCGTGCTGCCCACCATGTTCCGAGCTCCTTGTTGTTGCAGAGGTTTAGTTATAGAAGTCATGAATCAGGAGATGAGAGAGGTGTTTTGGTTTAGAGAGATTTCTTAATTTCCAAGTGTTTTTTATGTTTTAATTGAAACAAATCTTAAAGTTGATTATAACAACACCGGTTAATATCCCACGGTTCCATCCTTCCGGCATCGTTATTTTTATCGGATTCACTTAGTCCAGATGAATTTACTAAACTCAACTGAATGAGTTCCACACTTTCATTTAGACCGTGGGAAATCCCGTTAGCAACACGTAGGTTACATCATCCGAGGTATTCCCGATCATCCAACAAGACGTTTTAATTTAGTTGTAATTACAGTTTTGTGTTCTGTTTGTGATTAAATTTTGAGTTGTTTTATATTTTGAAATGTTGTGGTGGTGAATTTTATCTTGCAATGACTTTTAATTTAGTTTTGGTTTCAGTTTTAGGGACTATCCTAAAGGTGTGGGTTTTCATGCAACAGTTGTTTATCATGCAAGAAAAGTAAGTGCGATGCAATTAAATAAATTGCAATAAGGTAAATTACAATAAAATAAAAGCATACCTGGAGGGTCTTCCCGTCATCCCAAGCTGCACTTAAACACAATTTAGAATATTTAAGCAAATTCCTAGGTAAAGCTAAGTAAGGGTTATGGTTTTCTACCAAATTCCTAATCCTATAGCTAGTCATTTCCTATGACGTCTAGGTTCTTGTGTTTTGGTTTGAGGACGATTTTCTTCATCAAAGAACAATTAAGTTTAGTTGTTCTTATAAACATCTCGTCATATTGAGGAAGTGCTTAAGAAGAATCTTAAACATCTTTTCAATATTGCTAGAATTGTTTTAAGTCCAAATGAATTTAATCATACAAATGAATTAATCGTCCGGGAATGCAAGTTTTGTTATCTTGCTCAGTGAACTAGGACATTTGAATATCCTATAGGTGAAGTAACATTTCATTTAACGTTCTGTTTAGGAGTTATGATAACCAAAGCTTTCGAAGGCAAATTGGTGTCAAAATGGTTTGTGATTTAATTTAATCTCAGTTAACGGGTTTAAATTTGGAATAGTGTTCAAGTTGCTCTATTTTGAATTTCTTTATGTCTTGGGTGATGTTATTTTTTAATTTAATTTAACTTTAATTTAATTTAATTTAGTTTAGTTTTAATTTTAATTTAATTTATTTAATTTAAATTAATTTTAATTTTAACTTGATTTTATTTTATTTTAATTTAATTTAATTTAATTTAATTTAATTTAATATGATTTAATTTAATTTAATTTAATTTAATTTATTTTTTTAATTTAATTTTATTTAATTAATTTAATTTAATTTTAATTAAATTTAATTCAATTTAATTTAATTTGTTCAATTTAATTTAATTTAATTTGTTTGATTTAATTTAATTTGTTTGATTTAATTTAATTTAATCTTTAATTTAATTTTATTTTTAATTTTAATTTAATTGAAAAATTAAAAAGAGTTTAATAATTTGACTTTAATTTGATTTTAATGATTAAGTCCTTTAACGTTTTAAAACTTAAATTTGAATTATCATTTTAATTAGGGATTGAATATTATTGAGATGATTAATTTAGGGATTCTTAAATTAAAGAACAAATCTCTTACTAATAATATCCCTATTTTAATAATTCCAATTTTATTATTCTTCCAAATTTATTCAATTATTTAATTAAGGTTTATTTTAATTATTTTTAAATTGTTTAATAGGTTTCTACCCTTTAATTATTTAAATTTCAATCATCCAAATCAAATTAAGATCAAATATTTTACTTTTTCATTTTATTAAGCCTAAAGTTTTAATTAATGGATAAAATTTTAATTACCATTTTGCTCTTCAAGCTTACTAATTCCATAACTCAGTAAATTGAGCTCAAATGAATTCAAAATTTTTATATGACTTCACTCATATGTCAATAAAGATATGAGAGGAGAAAATGTGATTTTTCTGTATTTAATTTGTTTGTGTAATTATTTTTAGTGAAAAATAGAGATTTCTAAGGAAAATTTAATAATATGACCAAGGGAAAGTTTCTGTCCTTAAGAAAATTATGGGACATTCCTAATGACCAGAGGACCACTTGGGCCAATTTTGGTGATTTTTTGAATTATATTCTTTTTATTATAATTATTTTGAGTTTTGGAGTATTAATTAATTTAAAAATAAAATAAAGGTTGAAAAATAAATTTTATATTTTTCAAAAATCTCTCTGATATCAAGGAAATTAGAGAATCAATTTTTACAATTTTCTGATTTTTCTTTGATTTATTAGAATTATTTTAGTGGAAATGCTAGAAAAATATATATATATATATATATTTAACTTTAAAATTACCTTAGGGCTTTAAAATTTAATATCTCATTAAATAGACCTAAGAAAAATATAGGGTTTGTTCCTAAGTGATTAAAATTCAAAATGTGACATTTTGGTGAATTTTATTATTTTTATGATTTTTATTATTATTTAATTACTAAAATATTAAAATAATACAAAAAATCAACTTTTTTAGAAAATTGAAATTTTAATTTTCTTAAATTCCCCTGATATCAGAGAGGCTCCAAAACTAATTTAGTGAATTTTTGAAAAACATTTTGAAAGTTATGAATTTTTAAAGTTCAAATTGACTAAATGGCTTAATCAACCCATTTAGTAGGGCTAACCAAGTCCAATTGACTTCAAATTTTTATTGTGGGTTCCTCCGATCCTAAAGGTCGAGTGGAGAATTGATTTCAAGTCAATTTGATGTATGATTAGCTCTAATTAATTAAGGAGCTATTTTGGGTGTTTAAGCCAATTAGGGTTATTTTAAATGAATTAATTCAAAACCTATTTTTCCTAGGGTCCTCTGGCCATAAGAAACAACTCCAAATTTTCCTAGAATTTATTTAACAACATGCTAATTATTGGATTTAAAATACTCAAAACAGCAACATGAATTTGAAAAATCAATAACTCCTCATAGGATGGCCTCGACCTTGGAAAATTCGGGGAATATTCCCAAGTTCGCAGGCTTCAAAAGCCCTATGGTCTCATGCCATGGTGAATTTCCTATATGCATAGAGAATTAAAACAATGCAGAGGGTAAATAAATCATTAAAAATAAAATACTTAATGAAATTAAATGATTTCTTTTCCACATTATACTCTTCCGTTCACTGAGCAAGAGGGTATTTTTATTTTATTTTTCTGATTTTTCTACATAAAGTTATGGATTTTTGAAATTTAGGGAATTAAATAAATAAGAAAATACCCTAATTTTCTATTTATCCACGCGGCGCCGTGTCAACCTCGGCAGCTCCGAAACGCCGCGTGGCGCTCTCTGATTCGACGCCGCCATCTGACTCAGCGCTCCAGGGGCTCGCTATATAGTTTCGTCTCCTCATCCGGCGCGATCCTGGTCGTCCGTCTGCGAACATATTAAATTAACGGCATCCGTTCATCGTCCCCAAGCCTCCTAGCCCGAGAACCGTCCACACTAAATCCCTAATATCTCACTCAATACTTAACGAATTTTGGTGTTCTTGTGCTCTATGGATTAGTCTTGAAGAGACGAACACATCTATACGGTGATCATGCATTGAAATTAAAGCATTTGAAATGAAGAATCTCCAGAAGCTTGGGATGAAGAATTAGCTCATACCTTTGCTCAGAGAAGTGTGGCTTCAATCTGAGGGTTGTGTCACCTTCGATTGGATCCCAGCAAGCTCTAGATGAAGTCTCCTGGTCTGGTGAATTGTCTAGCTATGAATGTGACCACAGCCGATGACAAAGCTTGGAGGCTGGAACAACCGGGTGGCTCCGGAGATGGGGCTTTCAGCGGGAAACTTCTCCTCTTGGTCCAGGTGAAGGTGTAGGACCAGTCATTCGAAGATTGGCTCACCGTAGCAAAGTGTCTTCGTTTTGGGTGAAATTTCAGCTCGAGAAATCGGGTTCATTGGTGAGGATTAGGGCAAATCGACACCTGGGGATCAACTGCTCTAAGTATGGAGTAGGGTTTGGAACAATTTTGGCGAGTTTCGGCAAGGTTTGTGCAACTCTCCTCCATGGCCGCGAGGGAGTCGGGTTTAAATCAGAGGTGGCCGGAGAGCCTCACGAGGATGGACAAGGGTCGGGGCAGCTGCTCTGGCATGGGAAGAACGGCCATGGTGGCCATCGGGCATGGGGAAGCTCAACAAGGTGGAATTCCAAAGTTTGGCTCCTCCCAAGGTCTCGGCCATGGTGTTTTCCGCGACCTGGTGGTCGGCCGGCCGAGCACCGGTCACCATCTTGTTCGAGTGGGTCGTGGCTGGGGTTTAGTGTAGGCAATCGGCAAATGCCATGTGTAAAAGGCTTGGATTAGAATGGTATGAGAGAAGGCTCATTTTGGCTCAAATTGGTCAACCCATCACTTTGGGCTAGGTGCACCACCCAAGGCTTGGTTTAGGTCGAAGAGAAAGTGATTTGGCTCAAGATAATCAATAGGGTCAAGTCACCATCCAAGCACAATTAGGCATAAGCATGGTTAAGGGGAATCATGGGAGTGGTTAATCACCTTTAGGAATTAAGGAAAGAGTCTCCTCCTTTTGCCCAAAATGGCATGGTGATATGTAAAGAGGCTCTCATGGCTTCCATGTGGCTCATGCATGGCTTCATGGCTCATCTTTGGCTTGGGAAAAGTTAAGTCAATTTCATGGAAATGGATTTAAGAAAATTTTGGTATTTTGATGGGAATTTGTATGGGGCTTAATTTGGAATGGATTCATGATGAGTGTTGAAACTTAGGGATTGATTTAATTGAAAATATGGTGTAGAGCAATTGTCATATGGGTTTTGGATTGATTTTGGCCTTTTGGATTTTGGTGGAGATGCGGCTTTAGGAAGGTTTCATGTAAGTGGGCTTTTAAGTTTAAGGATGAATTCATGGATGGGAATTTTGTAGAAGTTTGGGCCAAATAATTGTTGGGTTTGGTTTAGGGATATTTCATGAGTGATTTGAAATGAGTTTGGAATGATTTGGGTTTGAATTGCGTTGGATTTGGGCTTCTTTGGTGAATGGGCCAATATATGTCAAATTGGGCTAACTTGGACCAATGTTGGGCTAGGGTTAAAATTGATGTAAAATAAATGTTGGGAAATGTTTATGGGAGTGTTTCAAAGAGGTTTTGGCTTTGGTTGGGTTTTGATTTTGAGGTTTGGGCTTATTTGGGTTAGGTTCGGGTCTAGGTCAAAATTGGGCTTTTTAGCTTTAGGTTGAATTTGAGTGGGGTTTGGGTCTAAATTTTGGGCAAATCATGTTAGTGCTTTGTTTTTGGGAATGTTAAGGAAGGTTTAGAAAATATTTGGGGTTAATTGGAGTTGAACTGGGTTAGTTTGGGTTAGGTTTGGGTCATAGGTCCAAATTGGGCTTTAAGGCCAAAAGTGAAATTGGATCCAAATCTCAATCAAATTGGACTTGGGTTTGGTCTAGATTAGTGTTGGGAATGTTGAATTGAAGTTTAGAATTGAATTGGACCAGAATTTGGATCAATTGGGTAGGTTTGGTTTGACATTGGGTTCACTTTGGGTTAAAATGGGTCAAATTGGGGGTTTTGACGAAAGTAGGGTAAATTGACAAAATTGGCCCATGGTGTAGTTGAACAAAATGCAATTGGGAATATTTGGGATTTTTTGGAATTTTCTGGGAATTTTCTGAATTTTTGGATTTTTGGGTCAAGAGGGGTATTTTGGGTATTTGGAGGGTATTGGGAGGTATTTTTGGAATTTTTGGTATTTTTGGCTATGGAATATCAAGTTGAGTGGAGAGAAATGTTTAGGAATGATTTTGGGGAATTTTGGGTGATTTAGAAATTTTTGAAAAATTTGGGTAATTTCAAGGGTTTTGGGTAGGCTAGGCGGGGGGGGGGTGTACGGTCCCGGGGGTCAAAAATTGAAAATTTGGGAAATTGAAGATTGGGTGAATGTAAGTAGAATAAAATCATTTTGGTTGAGCCTTGAAGCCATATCAAGCCCACATGAGTGTTGACCTCATTTTTTATGAGGTCTTCTCTTCTTCTTTTTAGTACTTAGGATCTAGCCTTAGGCTTTTCCTTTGACTGTCTTAGAGGACTAGAATTGGGACCCACCACCTAGAATTTCAAACCACTTCTTAACTCCCCGCAAACTCTACAAACTTGACTGTAGACCCCTAATCACCTAGAGGGTTGAAATCAAATGTGGAAGTTTAAAGGATGAGTTCCTATAGGACTCTTTAGCCTTAGGACCTGCCCAGGTGGCCCGGTCCGGTGAAGGGCCGACTTACACACACACTACACCTATACACTACACTTTCACACACATCCTAGAACCACACCCATACCTAACTTGACCTCCTGAATCATGTAGGTGATTCACATGGATGGTCCTTAACCCCTGAGCCTTTGGCTAAGAGGGTTAGGAACAACATATTGGATGCCTCAAATGAGTCCCTTCATGGCTCATGTGGGATTGATATGGCTTCATGGCTCATGTGGGCTTGATATGGCTTCATGGCTCAACCAAAATAATTTTATACCACTTACATTCACCCAATCTTCAATTTTCCAAATCTTCAATTTTCCAAATTTTCAATTTTCCAAATTTTCAATTTTTGACCTCGGGACCCTACACCCACTTAGCCTACCCAAAACCCTTGAAATTACCCAAAATTTGCAAAATCACCTAAATTGCCCAAAATTCCTCAAAACCAATCCCAAACATTTCCACATCACTCAAATTGATCATCCATACCCAAAAATACCAAGAATTCCAAAAATACCTCCCAATACCCTCCAAATACCCAAAATACCCCCCTTGACCCAAAAATCCAAAAAATTCAAAATATTCCCAGAAAATTTCAGAAAATCCCAAATATTCCCAATTTCATTTTGTTCAACTACACCATGGGACAATTTTGTCAATTTACCCTACTTTTGTCAAAACCCCTAATTTGGCCCATTTTAACCCTAAGTGAACCCAATGTCAAACCAAACCTACCCAATTGACCCACAATTTGGTCCAATTCAATTCTAAACTTCAATTAAACATTCCCAACACCAATCTAGACCAAATCCAAGTCCAATTTGATAGACATTTGGATCCAATTTCACTTTTGGCCTTAAAGCCCAATTTGGACCCAAGACCCAAACCTAACCCAAACTCACCCAATTCAACTCCAATTAACCCCAAATCTTTTCTAAACCTTCCTTAGCATCCCCACAAACAAAACACTAACATGATTTGCCCAAAATTTAGGCCCAAACCCCACTCAAATTCAACCCAAAGCTAAAAGGCCCAATTTCGACCTAAACCCAAACCTAACCCAAATGAGCCCAAACCCCAAAATCAAAGCCCAACCAAAGTCAAAACCTCTTTGAAACACTCCCATAAACATTTCCCAACATTAATTTTACATCAATTTCAACCCTAGCCCAACATTGGCCCAAGTTAGCCCAATTTGACCTATATTGGCCCATTCACCAAGAAAGCCCAAATTCAACCCAATTCAAACCCAAATCACTCCCAACTTCCTTCAAATCACTCATGACACATCCATGAGCTAAGCCCAACAATTATTTGGCCCATGCATTTGCCAAAATTTCATCCTAAAATCCATTTTAAAATCCAAAAGCCCACTTCCCTAAACCATTTTAAAAGCCCATTTTCACCAAATACAAAAGCCTAAAATTGGCCCTAAAGCCCACATGGCAATTTCTTTTCATCATACCTTTAATTGATATCACCCTTAAGTTTCAAAATCATCATTAAACCATTCCAAATCAAGCTTCATACAAATTCCCACCAAAATACCAAAATTTTCTTAAATCCATTTCCATGAAATCGACTCAACTTTTCCCAAGCCAAAGATGAGCCATGAAGCCATGCATGAGCCACATGGAAGCCATGAGAGCCTCTTTACATGTCACCATACCACATTGGGTAAGAGGAGGGGGAGCTTTCCTCAATTCCTAAAAGTCTTTAACCTCACCCATGATACCCCTTAACCGAGATTTAATCCAAATATTCTTGGATAAGGACATCACCACCTTTTGACCAGCTAACCTAACTGATTTTCTCAGCCCAAGGCTAGCCATGGGGAGGTGAACCCAGCCCAAACAAATGGGTTGACCAAACCTAGCCAAGATTAGCCATATCCCCATGCCATTTTGATCCAAGTGTTTTACACATGGAATTTGCCAATTGCCTACACTAAACCCCAGCCCTGCTCCACCTGAACAAGATGGTGACCTGAGACTGGCCGGCCAGCCACCACAGCCGACGGAAACCACCAGGCCGAGAGCTCACATGTGAGCCCAAACTTGGAATTCTCACCTGCTGAGCTGCCCCATCCCCAGTGGCCATTGCAGCTGTTCTTCTCTTGCCAAGAGCAGCTGATCCCAAGCCCTAACTCTCCCTGGGAGGCCCTCCACCCTCTCCTATTTAAACACCACCCCCTCTCGTCCATGAGAGGTGCTGAACCAGACCTTACTGAAACCCTGCCAAAATTGTTCCAGAACACTCTCCATAATTAGAGCGAGCAGTTGATCCCCAGTGACAATTTGCCCTAATCCCCACCAACAGAGCCCAATTTCTCAGCCAAAATTCCACCCAAAACCAGGACACTTCTCCACAGTGGATCAATCCTCAAATTGATTGGTCCTACACCTTCACCAGACCAAGGGAAGGAGTCCACCAGCAAAAGCCCCCTCTCCAGGCCACCCAGTTGATCCAGCCTCCAAGCTTTGTGATCGGTTGTGGTCGAAATCATACCTAGGTGATTCATCAGACTAGGAGACTTCATCTCGAACTTGCTGGGATCCAATCGAAGGTGACACAACCCTCAGATTGAAGCCACACTTCTCTGAGCAAAGGTATGAGCTAATTCTTCATCCCGAGCTTCTGGAGATTCTCTATTTCAAATGCTTTAATTTCAATACATGATCACCATATAGATGTATTCGTCTCTTCAAGACGAATCCATAGAGCATAAGAACACGAAAATCCATTGAGTATTGAGTGAGATATTAGGGATTCAGTGTGGACGGCTCTCGGGTGAGGACGCTTGGGAACGATGACCGGATGCCATTCATTTAATACACGCGCGGACGGACGGCCAGGATCGCGTCGGATCAGGAGTTGGAACTACACAGCGGGGCCCCGGAGCGCTGAGTCAGAAGGCGGCGTCGAACCAGAACGCGCCGCGTGGCCTTTCGGAGCTGCCGAGGTTGACGCGGCGCCGCGTGGATAAATAGAAAATTGGGGTATTTTTGATTTATTTAATTCCCCTAAACTTAAAAAATCCATTACTTTGTGTAGGAAAATCAGAAAAATAAAATAAAAATACCCGCTTGCTCAGTGAACAGAGGAGAATAATGTGGAAAAGAAATTATTTAATTTCATCAAGTATTTTATTTTTAATGATTTATTTTCCTTCTGCATTATTTTAATTCTCCATGCATATAAGAAATTCACCATGGCATGACACCATAGGGCTTTTGAAGCCTCTGAATTTGGGAACATTCCCTGAATTTTCCAAAGTCAGAGGCCATCCCTATGAGAAGTTTTTGATTTTTCAAATTCATGTTGCTGTTTTAAGTATTTTAATTCCAATAATTAGCATGTTGTGAAATAAATTCTAGGAAAATTTGGTGATGTCTCTTATGACCAGAGGACCCTAGGAAAAATAGGTTTTGGATTAATTTATTTAAAATAACCCTAATTGGCTTAAACACCCAAAATAGCTCCTTAATTAATTAGAGTTAACCATATTTCAAATTGACTTGAAATCAATTCTCCACTGACCTTCAGGATCATAGGAACCCACCATAAAAATTTGAAGTCAATTGGACTTGGTTAGCCCTACTAAATGGGTTGATTAAGCCATTTAGCCATTTTAAACTTTAAAAATTCATAACTTTCAAAATACTTTTAAAAAATTCACCAAATTGGTTTTGGAGCCTCTCTGATATCAGGGGAATTTAAGAAAATTAAAATTTTAATTTTCTAAAAAAGTTGATTTTTTGATATTATTTTAATATTTTAATAATTAAAAAATAATAAAAATCACAAAAATAATAAAATTCACCAAAATGTCACATTTTTAATTTTAATCATTTAGGAACAAACCTCATATTTTTCTTAAGTCTCTATAATGAGATATTAAATTTTAAAGCCCTAGGGTAATTTTAAAATTAAAAAAAAAAATTATTTTCTAGTATTTCCACTAAAATAATTCTAATAAATCAAAGAAAAATCAGAAAATTGTAAAAATTGATTCTCGGATTTCCTTGATATCAGAGAGATTTTTGAAAAATATAAAATTCATTTTTCAACCTTTATTTAATTTTTAAATTAATTAATACTCCAAAAGTTAAAATAATTATAATAAAAATAATATAATTCAAAAAATCACCAAAATTGGTCCAAGTGATCCTCTGGTCATTACGAATGTCCCATAATTTTCTTAAGGACAGAAACTTTCCCTTGGTCATATTATTAAATTTTCCTTGGCAATCCCTATTTTCCACCAAAAATAATTACATAAATAAATTAAATACAGAAAAATCACATTTTCTCCTCTCATGTCTTTATTGACATATGAGTGAAGTCACATAAAAATTTCAAGTTTATTTAAGCTCAATTTAGTGAGTTATGAAATTATTAAGCTTGAAGGGCAAAATGGTAATTAAAAATTTTAACCCTTAATTAAAACTTTAGGTTTAATAAAATTAACAAATAAAACATTTGATCTTAATCTGATTTGGATGATTGAAATTTAAATAATTAAAGGGTAGAAACCTATTAAACAATTTTAAAATAATTGAAATAAACCTTAATTAAATAATTGATTAAATTTAGAAGAATAATAAAATTGGAATTATTAAAATAGGGATATTATTAGGAAGAGATTTATTCTTTAATTTAAAAATCCCTAAATTAATCATCTCAATAATATTTAATTCTTAATTAAAATGATAATTCAAACTTAAGTTTTAAAATGTTAAAGGACTTAATCATTAAAATTAAAAAAAAAAGTTAAATTATTAAACTCTTTTTAAATTTTCAATTAAATTAAAAATTAAAAATTAAATTAAATTAAAGATTAAATTAAATTAAATCAAACAAATTAAATAAATTAAATTAAATTAAATCAAATAAATTAAAATAAATTAAATAAATTAAATTAAATTAAATAATAATAAACATATTAAATTAAATTAAATTAAATTAAATTAAATTAAATTAAAATTAAATCACATTAAATTAAATTAAAGGAAATTAAATTAAATTAAATTAAATCAAGTTAAATTAAATTAAGTTAATTCATATCAAATCAAACTAAATTGAATTAAATTAAATTAAATAATAGAATCAAGTTAAAATTAAAATCAAGTTAAATTGAATCAAAATTGAAACTAAACTAAATTAAATTAAATTAAAGTTAAATTAAATTGAATTAAATAACATCACCTAAGACATAAAGAAATTAAATATGAAGCAACTTGAACACTATTCCAAATTTAAACCCTTTAACTGAAGTTAAACTAAATCACAAATCATTGGAACACCAATTTGCCCTCGAAAACTTTTATTATCATAATTCCTAAATAGAACATTAAATGAAATGTTACTCCACCTATAGGATATTCAAATGTCCTAGTTCACTGAGTAAGATGATAACAAAACCTGAATTCCTGGACGATTAATTCATTTGTATAATTAAATTCATTTGGACTTAAAACAATTCTAGCAATATTGAAAAGATGTTTAAGATTCTTCTTAAGCACTTCCTCAATATGATAGGATACTTATAAGAACAATTGAACTTAATTGTTCTTTGATGAAGAAAATTGTCCTCAAACCAAAACACAAGAACCTAGAGTCATAGGAGATGACTAGCTATAGGATTAGGAATTTGGTAGAAAACCATAACCCTTCCCTTAGTTTTACCTAGGAACTTGCTTAAATATTCTAATTGTGTTTTAAGTGCAGCTTGGGATGACGGGAAGACCATCCAGGTACGCTTTTATTTTATTGCAATTTACTTTATTGCAATTTATTCAATCGCATCGTACTTACTTTTCTTGCATGATAAACAAATTGTTGCATGAAAACCCACACCTTTAGGATAGTCCCTAAAACTCGAAACCAAAACTAAATTAAAAGTCATCGCAAGATAAAATTCACCGCCACAACATTTCAAAATATAAAACAACTCAAAATTTAATCACAAACGAACACAAAACTACAATTACAACTAAATTAAAACGTCCCGTCGGATGATCTGGAATACCTCGGATGATGTAACCTACGTGTTGCTAACGGGATTTCCCAAGGTCTAAATGAAAGTGTGGAACTCATTTAGTTGAGTTTAGCAAATTCATCTCGGACTAAGTGAATCCGATAAAAATAACGATGCCGGAAGGATGAAACCGCGGGATCTTAACCGATGTCGTTATAATCAACTTTAAGATTTGTTTTAATTAAAACACAAAAGCACTTGGAAATTAAGATTTTATCTAAACCAAAACACCTTCCACATCTCCCCGATTTATGACTTCTAAAACTAAACCTCTCGCAACAACAAGGAGCTCGGAGCATAGTGGGCAAGACGGCCATCGTCATCAGCAAAACTCCGAGTCTACTTCAAAGAAACCTTCTTAGAATTAAATAACTAAGCCATAGGATTTCGAGGTAGTTTTCCTAGTGCAACATAAATCCTCAACTCTTTGTTAGGCATTTGCATTGCAAATTAATCCCTAATCGGTCTTAGGATTCCGAGGTAGTCGTCCGATACGACATAAACCCTCACATCTTCAAGGCTATTCGTATGATTTTATCATACAAACATAAGTCCAAATTAATTAAAATCGGCAAGATCAAAACATTAAATAGATATTAGGATCTTCCTAAATTCAAGCCAAACAATAGGATAGCCGGAAATTACCGGAGTTCGCTTCGAATCCGTAATTTCTCCTACCTTTCTTCCTTTGAATTCCCAAAACGAAATGTTCCAAATTTGATCAATCCTATCGAAATTCCAAAATTCAATCCTTTCGAAAACTTAAACTTCGAAATTCTCGAGAGCGAATTATCGATTATTATCGAGAGTTTTCTTAGGTGATTCCCGTCACTTAAGATGTAATTAACTATAGGGGCTTGCCCTTATAGTAGAATTTTAAAGAACCTGTGTAATATAAACCCTGTTTAATGCTTTCATATTAAGCAGGGGAATTTGTCGGCTTATAAAATTGGTTCACAGACCAAACGGATGTCACAAACCTTTCTAGTTTATCTAACCAAGCCCCATTATCAAGCAGTGTGTCTATTCTTCGGGATAGATACATGGTTTGTGGTGCGGTGCTCGTTTATGTGAACTGTTTGGGATGTGAAATCAGTTTGACTTCATATCTTAAAATTTTCAAACTTAAAATTATTTTTTTAAAAAAAAATCAAATACTACTTTTCAAATTATTTATTTAAATTAAATTAAAAATTTGCAGCACAATTTTTGTAGGCGACCCCTTTTCAGAATACAACACAACCTAAAAATAATGCCGACAATTTCTGGCGACTCCGCTGGGGACAATTCCTCTCTCCATTTTAATCAGATAATTCTGCTTTCAAAAATCGGTAGTGTATCCATGTCCCTTGTGGATCAAGCTACCCTTCTTTCCGTTGGAATACTATGTTCATTTCTACCTTGAACGAGTATAGCCAACATTCTCTCGGATTTAGGAGCCACTGTTTAGACACCCCTAAACAGAGAGGTTCCGAGATCCTTTTACCTCATTTCTGAGGTGGGGTGGACCCCGATAAGTGTTAGTTTAGGAGTGATCCTCCGAGTCGAGAAGTCTTGCATAAGACTTTCTTTTCCTTTTCAACTCGAATCGGGTTCATTACCTTCTCTATACCTTTCGAACATTCCGTTCTAAATAAACAAGCCCTTTAATGAATGATTCTTTTAACAAATAACTCCTTCTTATAAATACATGAACAAGAATGTGTTCAGACTCTTTTCGATTCCTTTCTTTTCGTCCTAATGAGAAGAAACATAACTTGGGACTGACAATCAGGATCTGCCCTGCAGAAATGGAGGCCCCAAAGCTGATTTTCTCATTCACCAATGGACTCGACTTCGCTGTTTACAAGGATGAGCTGCCCGAAAATGGGATCATCCGGTTTGGACAAGGATTCGAGAACACAAATGTCAAGATCACCGACGTGTCCCTTTTAGCATTGACAAACAAAGTATCTGAAGCTGAGAAGCCGTTGATCGAGTTCAACCTTAGGTCAACTCAAGAGTTTCCGCCCCCGCAAAAGATCCCGACCGAAAGGAGTACTCTTGCCGTCCGCAAGGACCGTTCTTGCTACCCCCAAGCGGTCTAGTTGTCTCCGCACCTACCCCGGCTCGCGCAGTTAAAGGGGAAGGAAATCCGGAACTATGGCGAACCCGGCTACCGTGGAGGGTACGGACCTTCCCGTGAGACCTTCGTTTTTGAAATCGGGTCCGATCTCAATAATTCCATCACTAACACGGACCCAAAGAAGGAACAGATGTAGGAAAATTGCTCGGAAGGCCGTAGCCGCCGAAGTTGCTTTCCCGGAGGAGATCCCGAAATCCCCGAGTACACACCCCTACCCGAATACATACCATTTCCCGAAGATACACCCTTTTGGAAGGAAGTAGATTCCACCCCCTTTCCGCCACAACTCGACGAGGAAAATGTCCGTAGGATTGTTTCTACATTACCTCAACCAAGCATACTACAACGACAACAGAAAGAAAAGGGCTAGGATCACGCCATTCGCCCGACTACGTACCGTGATCGAGAAGCTAGCAAAGAAAGAGAAATTCCCCGTATCGTAGATTCTAAGAAGGATAGGCGGGTGCCGTCAAATCCCGTCTTGGGTCACGAGTAGAACCCGTCATCGTTACGTAAAAGCCAAATAAAAGGATGATGGCTAGTCCGCCTGTCGTCGTTTCGAGATTGCAGATTAGGGAGGATACCACCTTCCAAAGCATTTGGCCGACGCACCATCCGGTCCTAGACCTTCCGCCGCTAGAAGGATGGTATGGCGTCCCACTACCGGACAACTAAGATCGAAACAACGGCTCGAGATGGAAAGTCTCGTCAGAGACTCGAATCTGAAGAAAGCGCCACTGTAGTAAAGGGGACTCGTGAGAAGGGAACCCGGCAGCTATCACACGATAATTGTGAGGATGCACAGAAAAGACCGCTAGAGGATGCTATGGAAAAGTTGAGAACTGATATTCGACGACTAGCAAAAGAAAGAGAAGAGAAATTCGGGGATGAGATTGATTCATCAGAATTCATGGACGATGAGTATGCAGAAATCAACATGGTCGAAACACGAGCTTCGTCAGCTTCACAAGGTGCCCCTGCAGCCGCAGAAAGGAGAAAGAGCCCTCGGCTCAATAATGCTACTAATGAAGACCGGTGACTTAGCAAAGACGACCACAAAATTTCACATAATTGATTCAGAAACGTCATTCAACGCTCTACTGGGCCGACCATGGATACATGAAAACAGGATGGTACCATCATCTTTACATCAGTGCATCAAATACTACGATGGAGGGGAACAGTGCATCAAAGGTGACTTACAACCATTCTCTGTACATGAAATTGGAATCCATGAAGATGCAGCTTATTATGCACCTCCGAAGAAAACAATCTTCTCCAGAGATACAATAACAAATGAAGCAAAGAAAGTTCGGGACAACGAAGAACCTGAGATTCTGGTCCAACAGTCACTCACCACTCCCTTACGGCGAGATGGTGAAGGTTTCTCCACAACTCGCATCCGAGGTCGAGGCCGGAGATGAGGTCGTGGCAGAGACGTTAGGACAGTTGGACAGATGAAACCAGTCATCAATGTTGATTGGGAAGACGAGCTTCGAAGAAGAAAAAGAGATCAAACAAGAAGCAGCGACAATAAGTCGGAAGAAGCCGCAATTCAAAATCTCTCTCGAAGATGAGAAGAACGAAGAATACAAATCAATGTACTAGAAGATTAACCACTATGTACATACTATGACCCTGACCCCGATCCATTCTAATAAGATCGAGGGTATGGTGGTCAAAGAGGTACGTAGCGGCGGTGCAAAGCCAATCAAATTCTACCTTGGTGCTCCTTCCTCCAAAACTCGAAAATAATGTACACTTGAAGATGTCACTTCATCGAATTAATGGAATTACTTTTCGAGTGGTACTCTCCCCGTGTTCAAAATTTAATTCAGCCGTGGTTTCTTACCTCGACGATGGACAAAAGGTCAATCACAACATTTTGAAAATTTATGGAATAACTCGGTCGTCCACCCAATTCAAAGCATGGTCTCGGATTCGGCACGAGAGATCGGCTGATGTTACCGAATTTTGCTTGGTTGTCACTTGCGAGTCTAATGAAAACTGCATGGAAACTACATAAGAATTTGAAGATTTACAAATTGGAGACGCTCCACCAGAATTCGAAGAAGAAATTAAATCTACAATAGATGAGTTAATGGAAGTTAACTTAGGTACTAGATGAAGAGCCTAGACCTACCTTTGTTAGCTCCTTACTCAATAAAGAAGACTCCGAAGAAATAATCAAGTTATTAATGGAATTTAAAGACTCGTTTTGCTTGGAACTATGATGAGATGCCGTGATTAGCTCCGGAGGTCGCAGTCCATAAGCTAGAGTGGATCCTACTTCGTCCCAGTCGACAAGGTCCCAGAAGAATGCGTCTAGAAATTGAACAACAAGTCATAGCTGAAGTTAAAAAGCTATTAGATGCTAAATTTGTCCGTGAAGAACAATACCTGACTTGGTTAGCCAATGTGGTACCAGTCAGAAAGAAGAATGGTCAGATCAGAATTTGTGTGGACTTCAGAGATTTAAACAAGGCATGTCCAAAAGATGAATTCCCTTTACCGATCCTGAACTAATGATCGACATCGCTTCGACACCTGAAATATTTTCATTCATGGATGGATCTTCAGATACAACCAGCATAAAAATGGCTCCGTAAGATGAAAAACTTACAGCATTCGTAACGCCGATCGGAGTATATTGCTACACAGTTGATGCCATTCGGATCGAAGAACGCAGAGCAACATATCGTAGAGCGATGACAAGAATTTTTGATGATCTCATCCACAGTCAAGTCGAATGCTACGTGGACGATGTGGTCATCAAGAGCAAAGTAAAGGACAACCACTTGTATGATTTGAGAATTGTTTTCGAACGATTAAGGCAATTTAACCTTAAGATGAATCCCTTAAAATGCGCCTTCGGCGTCACCTCCGGGAAATTCTTAGGATTTGTTGTCCGACATCGTGGAATTGAAATCGACCCGAAAAAGATTAAAGCTATCTTAGAAATGCCGCCTCCCAAAACCTTAAAACAACTACGATCTTTTCAAGGGAAGTTGGCATATCTTCGACGCTTTATCTCAAACTTGTCGTGTAGGTGTCAGCCTTTCTCGCACTAGTTAAAAAGGACGCCAAATTTATTTGGGAAGAGAAATGCCGTAAGGCCTTCGAGGACATTAAACAATATTTAATGACACCTCCCGTCTTAAGCAGCTCCCAATCTCGTGTAGACCGCTGATACTTTATACCACGGCTTTAGACGACTCTCTCGGAGCCCTGTTAGCCCAGGTCAATGATGAGGGTAAAGAAAATGCTCTTTACTATTGAAGTCATCGTTTACTTCCGACGGAAATAAGGTATCCCACAATTGAAAAGCATTGTTTGGCCCTAATCTTCGCCGCTCAAAAGCTCAGGCACTACATGCTTTCTCATAAGGTCAACCTGATCTCGAAGTTTAATCCATTGCAATACTTGATGAGTCGTCCAACACTTTCCCGCGATTTGCCGATGGTCAATGATATTATTGCAATTCGATATAACTTTCGTGCCTCTTCGTGCCGTAAAGGGGCAAGTCTTAGCGGACTTCCTCGCAGACACCCTTTGCCGGCGTAATCTCCTCTCAACGACGATCCGCCGATGAACAAATAATGAGCCTAGAAGACCCCGATGATCGACGTTGAGAATTATATTTCGACGGAGCATCTTCAAGCACACAAAGACGAAGAATCACAAGTGATAGTGCCCGTAAGGCAGAATCGGGCTAATCTTTATAACACCTGGAGCGGGGGATGTTAAGATACTCCTACCACTTACCGCAGCCGTGTACAAATAATGAAGCGTAATACGAAGCCCTCATAACAGAACCGGAATTAGCTATTCAAATGGGGATAACGTACATCAACATCTACAGGGATTCGCAGCTAATCATTCAACGATATAGTCGGACAAGACAGTAATTTTAAAACCAAGACTCGAGCAATACTTCCAAGTATGTCATACAATTGTTGGAACAAATTCCGAATGTGACAATCTACAAAATTTCCGAAAAGAAAATGCTTTAGCAGATGCAAGTTAGCTCGTCTAGCAAAAGAATTTGCCTCGTTCGCAAGGTGAGTCGAAGAAAGTGTCAATTCACTGACGTCGAGTCCTATCACAACTCGACACAAACACAATACATAAATCGAAAAAGAAGAAGAATCAGTTGCACAAAGTGATGTAAAACACGTAAGATTGGCGACGACCATTAATGCACTACCTGCAAACAGGAAAATTACCAGACGATAGGTCGCTAGCCCATCAGATCAAGAAAAGTACTCTATCCTACGCATTAATAAACAACACCTTGTACAGAAGGTCTTTCGATCAAATGTGGCTAAGATGCCTAAGCAGGTCTGAGGCCCATGAAATCGTTAAAGAGGTGCATTCAGGACTCTGTGGCGCTCACCGACCGGGTCCGAAGATGAAAATGAAAATTAAAAGTCTAGGGTACTACCGGCCCTCGATGATGACCGACCGCATGAAAATCGCCAAGAGCCGTCACCAATGCCAAGTACACGGAGTGGTTCTACACCAACCTCCAAATGTGTTACATCCGACAATCTGCGTCATGGCCATTCGAATGTTGGGGCACGTGATATAGTGGGTCCAATAGAACCACCATCTTCAAAAGGACATCGCTTCATTCTTGCGGCTACAGCATTACTTTTCCAAGTGGGCAGAGGCAGCTCCACTTAGAGAAGTGAAAGCACACCACGTGCTACAGCTTTTCAAGAACCAAGTTGTCTACCGTTTCGGAGTGCCGCGCAGATCATCTCGTATAATGGGTCGACATTCGAAGCACACAAATCAACAATTTTGTCGGAGACACGGAATCGACCGGCGTATTCAACAATTTACTACCCAAGAGCAAACGGCCTCGTCGAGGCTTTTAATAAAACTCTCGTTCAAATCTTAAAGAAAACTTTGGACGATAATAAGAGAAATTGGCACAAGAAGTTATTAGAAGCCTTATGGGCCTACCGGACAACCTTCAGAACTCCTACTCAAGCTACACCTTACGCTCTGGTGTATGGGTCCGAGGCAGTATTACCTTTAGAGGTTCAGCTTCCTTCACTCAAAATTGCAGTTGCAAATAAGATCATGATAGAAGAGAATGCCAAATTACGACAAGAGGAATTAGAGAGCCTGGAAGGGAAAAGACTTGCAGCACAGCAGAATTTAGAGCTATACAAAGCTAAGATGGTTCAAGCCCATGACAAATTGGTCCGCCCGAGAACCTTCAAAGTTGGTGACTTAGTTCTTGTTCTCAAAAGACCTATCCTTGCACACCGCAAGATAGGAGGAAAATTTGAACCCACTCGGGAAGGGCCGTTCGTGGTCGAAGCGAGATACTCGTGAGGTTCCTACCAGCTAGTGAATTGCCAAGGAGAACGACATATGCTTCCGATCAACGGACGATACTTGAAAAAGTATTACGCTACCTGATCTTTCGAAGGAATGAATTCTTCATCCTTAGAAGCACGGGCGAAGTAATTACTTACGACTGGGTCCGAACCCAAAAATAATAAAAAATGTGCTAAGATAAATAAAATCATGATAATAAAGTTTTCCTTGTTTTCTTTTCCAAATCAAAATCTCTTTTCTGATCTTATCCCACTTCATTCCTGTTAAATTTAAAAATATAAAAAAAAGAAATAAAAAAAAAATGTCTTTCATAAACATTTTCTTAATGTTCTTTTTCTTAGTACAGCCCCTGATCCTTTTCCTTGTCTTTTCGCAGGGAAATGTCGAACGGGCGGTTGGTCCTGAACTTTAGAAATGGCGTAAGCCTTGCACTCGATGAAAAGAGGGTGAAAAATGGAGCGATAATCGAGATCGACTCGGACTTCGTACCGACAGGCCTACAAGTACGAGGAAAGTGACCGGATCCCGACTGACCGAGAGGAACCGCCCGGCCGACGAGAATGAAAGTGGGTGGCCGAAGCCACCAATCCAACAAGAAGAAAAGGAAAACAAACACCGAAGAAGATAAGAAAATCAAGTCCGTAGTCGCTACGATAGAGGGCGAGCCTTGTCGCCGTCGCGCCCACGTAGATTCGAGAAGTTCGAAGAGCTACTCTCACAGCAACGCAACGAAGAAATAAAAATCGCCGTATCCGTAAGATGTTAACCAAACTAGTAGCGGACCAGCGCGACGAGGCAGTTGCCACTGCTAGTACATATACCTCAAGGACGCCAGTTCACCAGGTACCGGAAGAAAGGAGGCTAGCTCCTAGGATAACAGAAAAAACCTGGGAAATCTCACGGAGATCAGAAGAAAGAAGGCTACCATGCCACCAGTATAGAACCACCAGCAATGCATCACCTTGTTGCGTAGCAACTCCGGAGGATGTCCCGACGGACATCATCCCCGAGGAGCCGAGGTATGCGGAGAACGTGAAGGGATTGAGCCGTATATCCCACAATACATCACTGTGCCTCGCCATTTGCAGATTATTCCGGAATACGAGTTGGAAAGAATGCGAATGTCGAAAAGAAAACTTTTGAATACTTCGAGAGAATCGTAGGCGAAGGATCAATATAATAGAAGGCCTCGAGCTACATACGTACATATTCTCGAATATGAACAACAACAAATCGTGGATTGCATCCGGATTTGAAAAGAATGGGCCGAGCGGGCCGCCTAAGGGAAAACACTTACTCGGAACCCCGGAGATGGATGCCAGGGAAAGGTAGAATTACAATACAATGTGGATGCTACTACAACTTCGCGGAAGACAGGAAGGGAAACCCACCGGGAATACTTCGTCATGGCCAGGTGGATCCAATGCCATTAGTCATCAAAAGGATGGTAAAAAGGATGATAACATGGAGGGTACTGCCAGCAGATTGCATACCCAACAGTTGCATCATTAACATCTATAAGCAGGGTGACTGCATACCACCGCACATAGCATCACCACGACTTTGTCGACCTTTCGCATAGTTTCTTTTCTCGAACGAGTGTAATATCATGTTCGGATTCGACCTCCGGAGAGCAGCCCGAGTGAATTCCGAGGGCCAGCAAAGATACCATTACCGGTAGGTTCCGTCATGATACCGAAGGGCAACGGAGCGGATGTCGCTAAACATTGCATACCGGGAGTACCAATGAAGTGGATCTCGGCTACTTTCGAAGGATGGATGACAGGAAAGCACCTTACCACTTCCAGCCGGACCCGGAGCTAGAAATCCTCCCGCCTTACGAGCCGTGAGTTACATGGAAAATATCACACCTCCAACGTACATCCATACGGCATCCTTGCCAAGGATGGCTTGGAAGGTGATGTTATTGACCATGTACCTCACTATTCGTACATGGATTTTTGACAGATACCTTTTTGGATGGATCGACAAAGATCATACATAGTCCGTTTTGAGTCTATATGGATTGTATGAGATGTATTCCAGATCGAGTTGTATGATGTATCTTTAACATGATTGGAATGAAAGTGACCATGTCACATTTTTGGCCTTCACCTCTTTTGTGCAAGTTGACTGAGAAACGCCATTAAAGTTAAATGAACTTCGAACAAAGAACAGAAAAGAAATAAAAAAGAGAATAAAAGAAAAAAACTTTCCTTAAAAATCTAAAAAATGATGAACACCAAATTCACATGGACATTAAATAAATAAAATAAATTCGAACCGTTAAAGACAAACAAAATGAACATAAATTTCAAATCAAATCTCAATCAAATTCAAATTCAATCTTTCCAAATTTCAAATCAAACCTTAATCAAATTCAAATTCAATCTTCCAAAATCCAAACCGTTCTACTCTCTCCCTTGTCTGGGATGAAAGCGGTCGATTCCAGTGACACAGATTGAATCTGATGGCGAGGAATTATATCCAATCCAAACTAGCAACTTTCGATCAACTCCTTTGAATGGGATACATAGCATCTACATATTCCCTCCTAATCTATTTCCTTCCATGAAAGTCTTTTACAACTTTCATGAAATTCTCGAAACACCAAAATTCCACACTTTTCAAATCAACACTACAAATCTTTGCAAAATCAATGACTATTCAAAAATCAAATTCTTGGGGTTGAGGATTTTACATCCAAGACTGCATTGCTTTAGGATTCCTTCCCTGTCGCAATGAAATACATCAAAAAATCAAATTCTTGGGGTCGAGGATTTTACAACCAAGACTGCATTGCTTTAGGATTCCTTCCCTATCGCAATGAAATACATCAAAACCAAATTCTTGGGGTTGAGGATTTTACATCCGAAACTACATTGCTTTAGGATTCTTTCCCCATTGCAATGAAATACATCAAAACCAAATTTTTGGAGTTGAGGATTTTACATCCGAGAGGATTTTACATCCGAGACTACATTGCTTTAGGATCCTTTCTCTATCGCAATGAAATACATCAAATTCAAACTTTTGGGTTGAGGATTTTACATCCGAGACTGCATTGCTTTAGGATCCTTTACCTATTGCAATGAAATACATCAAAAATCAAACTTTCGGAGTTGAGGATTTTACATCCGAGACTGCATTGCTTTAGGGTTCTTTCCCTATCGCAATGAAATACATCAAATTCAAACTTTTGGGTTGAGGATTTTACATTCGAGACTGCATTGCTTTAGGATCATTTCCCTATCACAATGAAATACATCAAATTCAAACTTTTGGGTTGAGGATTTTACATCTGAGACTGCATTGCTTTAGGATTCTTTCCCTAACGCAATGAAATACATCAAATTCAAATTCCTGGGGTTGAGGATTTTACATACGAAACTTCATTGCTTTAGGATTCTTTCCCTATTGCAATGAAATGCATCAAAAATCAAACTTTCGGAGTTGAGGATTTTACATCCGAGACTGCATTGCTTTTGGGTTCCTTCCCTATTCCAATGAAATACATCAAATCAAACTTTTGGGTTGAGGATTTTACATCCGAGACTGCATTGCTTTAGGATCCTTTCCCTATTGCAATGAAATACATCAAATTCAAACTTCTGGGTTGAGGATTTTACATCCGAGACTGCATTGCTTTAGGATTCTTTCCCTATCGCAATGAAATACATCGAATTCAAGCTTCTGGGTTGAGGATTTTACATCCGAGATCGCATTGCTTTAGAATTCTTTCCCTATCGCAATGAAATACATCAAATTCAAACTTTTGGGTCGAGGATTTTACATCCGAGATCGCATCGCTTTAGGATCATTTCGCTATCGCAATGAAATACATCAAATTCAAACTTTTGGTCGAGGATTTTACATCCGAGATCGCATTGCTTTAGGATTCTTTCCCTATCGCAATGAAATACATCAAATTCAAATTCCTGGGGTTGAGGATTTTACATCCGAGACTGCATTGCTTTAGGGTTCTTTCCCTATCGCAATGAAATACATCAAATTCAAACTTTCGGAGTGGAGGATTTTACATCTGAGACTGCATTGCTTTAGGGTTCTTTCCCTATCGCAATGAAATACATCAAATTCAAACTTTTGGGTTGAGGATTTTACATCTGAAACTGCATTGCTTTAGGATTCTTTCCCTATTGAGATGAAGTACATCTAAATCAAACTCTTGAGGTTAAGGATTTTATATCCAGTACCGCATTGCTCTGAGATCTCCCCTCATTGTAATGATTCAATCCAATCAATTCAATTTTCTTTTCGAGGTTGAAGATGTTACATCTAAAACCACAAAATTCCAATTTTCACTTTCAGCTTGAATCCCTTCAAATTAATTTCGACAAAACATCAATTTAAATTAAAACTCAAACTAAAATCTAAGCTCACACATCAAAACTTAAATTGAAACAAAATAAAATCTAAATCGAAATTCCCCGCATCATGTGATTTGGAATTCACCTCCTTTTCCTTTCCCTGCCGAGAGTTCGTGAATCTCCGAGCCTCGTAGATATACTTGACACTCCCCGACGGAAACTCTTCTACTTCGTCCTAAGTTTGTCACTTGGACGTTTGTATTGGTTTTGCCGATCGCTTCGGTCAACACCAATACGCGCGGTGTGCTCCGTCACTCACCACACCTATTGGGGGTCCATTTGTCGACCTCATTTTCGATGAGGTCTTCTCTTCTTTTTAATACTTAGGATCTAGCCTTAGGCTTTTCCTTTGATTGTCTTAGAGAACTAGAATTGGGACCCACTACCTAGAATTTCAAACCACTTCTTAACTTCCTGCAAACTCTACAAACTTGACTGTAGACCCCTATTCACCTAGAGGGTTGAAATCAAATGTGGAAGTTTAAAGGATGAGTTCCTATAGAACTCTTTCGGCCTTAGATCGCCCCGGTGGCTCGGTCCAGTGAAGGGCCGACTTACACACACACTACACCTATACACTACACTTTCACACATATTCTAGAACCACACCCATACCTAACTTGACCTCCCGACTCATGTAGGTGATTCACATGGATGGTCCTTAACCCCCGAGCCTTCGCAAGCAGGGTTAGGAACAACATATCGGATGCCTCAAATGAGTCCCTTCATGGCTCATGTGGGCTTGATATGGATTCATGGCTCAACCAAAATAATTTTATTCCACTTACATTCACCCAATCTTCAATTTTCCAAATTTTCAATTTTTGACCCCCGGGACCCTACACCCGCTTAGCCTACCCAAAACCCTTGAAATTACCCAAAATTTGCAAAATCACCTAAATTGCCCAAATTCCTCAAAACCAATCCCAAAAATTTCCACATCACTCAAATTGATCATCCATACCCAAAAATACCAAGAATTCCAAAAATACCTCCCAATACCCTCCAAATACCCAAAATACCCCCCTTGACCCAAAAATCCAAAAAATTCAAAAAATTCCCAAAAAATTTCAGAAAATCCCAAATAGTCCCAATTTCATTTTGTTCAACTACGCCATGGGCTAATTTTGTCAATTTACCCTACTTTTGTCAAAACCCCCATTTTGGCCCATTTTAACCCTAAGTGAACCCAATGTCAAACCAAACCTACCCAATTGACCCAAATTCTGGTCCAATTCAATTCTAAACTTCAATTCAACATTCCCAACACCAATCTAGACCAAATACAAGTCCAATTTGATTTACATTTGGATCCAATTTCACTTTTGGCCTTGAAGCCCAATTTGGACCCATGACCCAAACCTAACCCAAACTCACCCAATTCAACTCCAATTAACCCCAAATCTTTTCTAAACCTTCCTTAGCATCCCCACAAACAAAACACTAATATGATTTGCCCAAAATTTAGGCCCAAACCCCACTCAAATTCAACCCAAAGCAAAAAGGCCCAATTTTGACCTAAACCCAAACCTAAACCAAATGAGCCCAAACCCCAAAATCAAAGCCCAACCAAAGTCAAAACCTCTTTGAAACACTCCCATAAACATTTCCCAAAATTAATTTTACATCAATTTCAACCCTAGCCTAACATTGGCCCAAGTTAGCCCAATTTGACCTATATTGGCCCATTCACCAAGAAAGCCCAAATTCAACCCAATTCAAACCCAAATCACTCCTAACTTGCTTCAAATCACTCACGAGACATCCATGAGCTAAACCCAACAATTATTTGTCCCAAGCCTTTGCCAAAATTTCATCCTAAAATCCATTTTAAATTCCAAAAGCCCACTTCCCTAAACCATTTTAAAAGCTCATTTTCACCAAATACAAAAGCCCAAAATTGGCCCTAAAGCCCACATGGCAATTTCTTTTCATCATACCTTTAATTGATATCACCCTTAAGTGTCAAAATCATCATTAAACCATTCCAAATCAAGCTTCATACAAATTCCCACCAAAATACCAAAATTTTCTTAAATCCATTTCCATGAAATTGACTCAACTTTTCCCAAGCCAAAGATGAGCCATGAAGCCATGCATGAGCCACATGGAAGCCATGAGAGCCTCTTTACATGTCACCATACCACATTGGGTAAGAGGAGGGGGAGCTTTCCTTAATTCCTAAAAGTCTTTAACCTCACCCATGATACCCCTTAACCAAGATTTAATCCAAATATTCTTGGATAAGGACATCACCACCTTTTGACCAGCTAACCTAACTGATTTTTAACCCAAGGCAAGCCATGGAGAGGTGAACCCAGCCCAAACAAATGGGTTGACCAAACCTAGCCAAGATTAGCCATATCCCCATGCCATTTTGATCCAAGTGCTTTACAGATGGCATTTGCCAATTGCCTACACTAAACCCCGGCCCTGACCCACCTGAACAAGATGGTGACCTGAGACTGGCCGGCCAGCCACCACAGCTGCCGGAAACCACTGTGGCCGAGAGCTCACATGTGAGCCCAAACTTGGAATTCTCACCCGCCGAGCCGCCCCATCCCTAGTGGCCATTACACATGCTCTTCTCTTGCCAAGAGCAGCTGATCCCAAGCCCTAACTCTCCCCGGGAGGCCCTCCACCCTCTCCTATTTAAACACCACCCCCTCTCGGCCATGAGAGGTGCCGAACCGTACCTTACCGAAACCCCGCCAAAATTGTTCCGTAACACTCTCCATACTTAGAGCAGCTTGATCCCCGAGGACAATTTGCCCTAATCCCCACCAACGTAGCCCAATTTCTCACCAAAATTCCACCCAAAACCAGGTCACTTCTCTACAATGGATCAATCCTCAAATCGATTGGTTCTACACCTTCACCGCACCAAGGGAAGGAGTCCACCAAGCAAAGCCCCCTCTCCAGAGCCACCCAACTGATCCAGCCCTCCAAGCTTTGTGATCGGCCGTGGTCGAAATCATACCTAGGAGATTCATCGCACCGTGAGACTTCATCTCGAGCTTGTCGGGATCCAATCGAAGGTGACACAACCCTCGTATTGAAGCCACACTTCTCTGAGCAAAGGTATGAGCTAATTCTTCATCCCGAGCTTCTGGAGATTCTCTATTTCAAATGCTTTAATTTCAATGCATGATCACAGTATAGATGTATTCGTCTCTTCAAGACGAATCCATAGAGCATAAGAACACGAAAATCCATTGAGTATTGAGTGAGATATTAGAGATTTAGTGTGGACGGCTCTCGGGTGAGGATGCTTGGGGACGATGAACGGATGCCGTTCATTTAATACACGCGCGGACGGACGGCCGTGATCGCGTCGGATCGTAGAGATGGAACTACACAGCGGGGCCCCGAAGCCCCGAGTCGAAGGCGGCGTCGAACCGAACGCGCCGCGTGGCCTTCGGAGTCGCCGAGGCTGACGCGGCGCCGCGTGGATAAATAGAAAATTAGGGTATTTTTTATTTATTTAATTCCCCTAAACTTTAAAAATCCATAACTTTGTGTAGAAAAATCAGAAAAATAAAATAAAAATACCCACTTGCTCAGTGAACAGAGGAGAATAATGTGGAACAGAAATTATTTAATTTCATCAAGTATTTTATTTTTAATGATTTATTTTCCTTCTACATTATTTTAATTCTCCATGCATATAGGAAATTCACCATGGCATGAGACCATAGGGCTTTTGAAGCCTCTGAATTTGGGAACATTCCCTGAATTTTCCAAAGTCAGAGGCCAACCCTATGAGAAGTTATTGATTTTTCAAATTTATGTTGCTGTTTTAAGTATTTTAATTCCAATAATTAGCATGTTGTGAAATAAATTCTAGCAAAATTTGGTGATGTCTCTTATGACCAGAGGACCCTAGGAAAAATAGGTTTTGGATTAATTTATTTAAAATAACCCTAATTGGCTTAAACACCCAAAATAGCTCCTTAATTAATTAGAGTTAACCATATATCAAATTGACTTGAAATCAATTCTCCACTGACCTTCAGGATCATAGGAACCCACCATAAAAATTTGAAGTCAATCGGACTTGGTTAGCCCTACTAAATGGGTTGATTAAGCCATTTAGCCATTTTAAACTTTAAAAATTCATAACTTTCAAAATACTTTTAAAAAATTCACCAAATTGGTTTTGGAGCCTCTCTGATATCAGGCGATTTTAAGAAAATTAAAATTTCAATTTTCTAAAAAAGTTGATTTTTTGATATTATTTTAATATTTTAATAATTAAAAAATAATAAAAATCACAAAAATAATAAAATTAACCAAAATGTCACATTTTGAATTTTAATCATTTAGGAACAAACCCCATATTTTTCTTAAGTCTCTATAATGAGATATTAAATTTTAAAGCCCTAGGGTAATTTTAAAATTTAAAAAAAATGTATTTTCTAGTATTTCCACTAAAATAATTCTAATAAATCAAAGAAAAATTAGAAAATTGTAAAAATTGATTCTCTGATTTCCTTGATATTAGAGAGATTTTTGAAAAATATAAAATTCATTTTTTAACCTTTATTTTATAAAAATAATATAATTCAAAAAATCACCAAAATTGGTCCAAGGGATCCTCTGGTCATTAGGAATGTCCCATAATTTTCTTAAGGACAGAAACTTTCCATTGGTTATATTATTAAATTTTCCTTGGAAATCCCTATTTTCCACCAAAAATAATTAAATAAATAAATTAAATACAGAAAAATCACATTTTCTCCTCTCATGTCTTTATTTTGCATATGAGTGAAGTCACATAAAAATTTCAAGTTCATTTAAGCTCAATTTAGTGAGTTATGAAATTATTAAGCTTGAAGGGCAAAATGGTAATTAAAAATTTTAACCCTTAATTAAAACTTTAGGTTTAATAAAATTAACAAATAAAACATTTGATCTTAATCTGATTTGGATGATTGAAATTTAAATAATTAAAGGGTAGAAACCTATTAAACAATTTTAAAATAATTGAAATAAACCTTAATTAAATAATTGATTAAATTTGGAAGAATAATAAAATTGGAATTATTAAAATAGAGATATTATTAGGAAGAGATTTATTCTTTAATTTAAAAATCCCTAAATTAATCATCTCAATAATATTTAATTCTTAATTAAAATGATAATTCAAACTTAAGTTTTAAAATGTTAAAGGACTTAATCATTAAAATTAAAAAAAAAAGTTAAATTATTAAACTCTTTTTAAATTTTCAATTAAATTAAAAATTAAAAATAAAATTAAATTAAAGATTAAATTAAATTAAATCAAACAAATTAAATAAATTAAATTAAATTAAATCAAATAAATTAAATTAAATTAAATAAATTAAATTAAATTAAATAATAATAAACATATTAAATTAAATTAAATTAAATTAAATTAAATTAAAATTAAATCAAATTAAATTAAATTAAAGGAAATTAAATTAAATTAAATTAAATCAAGTTAAATTAAATTAAATTAATTCATATCAAATCAAACTAAATTGAATTAAATTAAATTAAATAATAGAATCAAGTTAAAATTAAAATCAAGTTAAATCGAATCAAAATTGAAACTAAACTAAATTAAATTAAATTAAAGTTAAATTAAATTGAATTAAATAACATCACCTAAGACATAAAGAAATTAAATATAAAGCAACTTGAACACTATTCCAAATTTAAACCCTTTAACTGAAGTTAAACTAAATCACAAATCATTGGAACACCAATTTGCCCTCGAAAACTTTTATTATCATAACACCTAAATAGAACATTAAATGAAATGTTACTCCACCTATAGGATATTCAAATGTCCTAGTTCACTGAGTAAGATGATAACAAAACCTCGAATTCTCGGACGATTAATTCATTTGTATAATTAAATTCATTTGGACTTAAAACAATTCTAGCAATATTGAAAAGATGTTTAAGATTCTTCTTAAGCACTTCCTCAATATGATAGGATACTTATAAGAACAATTGAACTTAATTGTTCTTTGATGAAGAAAATCGTCCTCAAACCAAAACACAAGAACCTAGACGTCATAGGAGATGACTAGCTATAGGATTAGGAATTTGGTAGAAAACCATAACCCTTCCCTTAGTTTTACCTAGGAACTTGCTTAAATATTCTAATTGTGTTTTAAGTGCAGCTTGGGATGACGGGAAGACCATCCAGGTACGCTTTTATTTTATTACAATTTACTTTATTGCAATTTATTCAATCGCATCGTACTTACTTTTCTTGCATGATAAACAAATTGTTGCATGAAAACCCACACCTTTAGGATAGTCCCTAAAATTGAAACCAAAACTAAATTAAAAGTCATTGCAAGATAAAATTCACCGCCACAACATTTCAAAATATAAAACAACTCAAAATTTAATCACAAACAGTAACACAAAACTACAATTACAACTAAATTAAAACGTCCTGTTGGATGATCGTGAATACCTCGGATGATGTAACCTACGTGTTGCTAATGGGATTTCCCACGGTCTAAATGAAAGTGTGGAACTCATTTAGTTGAGTTTAGCAAATTCATCTGGACTAAGTGAATCCGATAAAAATAACGATGCCGGAAGGATGGAACCGTGGGATCTTAACCGGTGTCGTTATAATCAACTTTAAGAATTGTTTTAATTAAAACACAAAAGCACCTGGAAATTAAGATTTTCTCTAAACCAAAACACCTTCCTCATCTCCTGATTTATGACTTCTAAAACTAAACCTCTGCAACAACAAGGAGCTCGGAGCATAGTGGGCAGCATGACCATCGTCATCAGCAAAACCTGAGTCTACTTCAGCAAAACCTTCTTAGAATTAAATAACTAAGCCATAGGATTTTGAGGTAGTTTGCCTAATGCAACATAAATCCTCAAATCTTTGTTAGGCATTTGCATTGCAAATTAAGCCCAAACCGGTCTTAGTATTCCGAGGTAGTCGTCCGATACGACATAAACCCTCACATCTTCAAGGCTATTTGTATGATTTTATCATACAAACATAAGTCCAAATTAATTAAAATTAGCAAGATCAAAACATTAAATAGATATTAGGATCTTCCTAAATTCAAGCCAAACAATAGGATAGCCGGGAAATTACCGAAGTTCGCTTCGAATCCGTAATTTCACCTACCTTTCTTCCTTTGAATTCCCAAAACGAAATGTTCCAAATTTGATCCATTCCCTATTGAAATTCCAAAATTCAATCCTTTGAAAACTTAAACTTCGAAATTCTTGAGAGCAGAATTATTGATTATTATCGAGAGTTTTCTTAGGTGATTCCCGTCACTTAAGATGTAATTAACTATAGGGGCTTGCCCTTATAGGGAATTTTAAAGAACCCGTGTAATATAAACCCCGTTTAATGCTTTCATATTAAGTAAGGGAATTTGTTCGGCTTATAAAATTGGTTCGTAGCATCAAACGGATGTCACAAACCTTTCTAGTTTATCTAACCGAGCCCCATTATCAAGCAGTGTGTCTATTCTTCGGGATAGATACACGGTTTGTGGTGCGGTGCTCGTTTATGTGAACTATTTGGGATGTGAAATCAGTTTGACTTCATATCTTAAATTTTTCAAACTTAAAATTATTTAAAAAAAAATCAAATACTACTTTTCAAATTATTTATTTAAATTAAATTAAAAATTTGCCGCACAATTTTTGTAGGCGACCCCTTTTCAAAATACAACACAACCTAAAAATAATGCCGACAATGAGCCATGAAGGGACTCATTTGAGGCATCCACTATGTTGTTCCTAACTATCTTAGCTAAGGGCTTAGGGGTTAAGGACCATCCATGTGAGTCACCTTTATGAGTCAGGAGGTCAAGTTAGGTATGGGTGTGTTTTTAAGATGTGTGTGAAAGTGTAGTTTATAAATGTAGTGTATGTGTAAGTCAGCCCCTTCACCAAACCAGGCCACCCAGGGTAGTCCTAAGGCCAAAGAGCCCTATAAGAACTCATCCTTTAAACTTACACATTTGATTTCAACCCTCTAGGTGATTAGGGGTCTATAGTCAAGTTTGTGGAGTTTGCAGGGAGTTAAGAAGTGGTTTGAGTTTCTAAGTGGTGGGTCCCAATTCTAATCCTCTAAGATAGTTAAAGGAAAAGCCTAAGGCTAGATCCTAAGTACTAAAGAGAAGAACAGAAGACCTCATCAAAAATGAGGTCAACAGAGCCCTGTATTACTTGATACGATACGTATACTTGCGTTGAAAGTGTGACTTTATTAAACCATTATAAATATATAAATCTAAATTCATAAAGTCCTGCATTTTTAAGTATATAAAGTTGCCCCATCAAGTTTTTGGTGTTGTTGCCGGGGAGGTAGATAAACAGTACTTATTTATAGATATTGTAGTAACTGAAAACCTTTACTTTGTAGTATATTTGTGTGCTTATTTACTTAGTAGTATGATTTTATATGTGTAGTAGTGGATTTGTAGGTTTGATACCTTACGATTCAGAGTTAGAGCATACTATTAGAAACTTTAGAAAACAACAAAAACAAACTGAAAATTACCGTGAAATGGAAAATAATCAAGAGAATCAGAATATTAATGTTGGAAATTTACCAAAACCTTTAAAAGATTATGCTAACCCAACAACAGATGAAATTCATGTAACTATTCAAAATTCTGATGTTGCTGCTAATTCGTTTGAACTTATACCTGCAATTATCCAAATGGTACAAAATATTCAATTTGTAGGAACACCTAATGAAGACTCAAATTTACATCTCGCTAGTTTTTTAGAACTGTGTGCTACTTTTAAGTATGACGGAGTGTCGAATGATGTTGTCAGACTTAAACTTTTTCCATTTTCCTTAAGGTATAAAGCTAAGGTGTGGCTAAACTCACTAGCACCTAGATCTATTCAAAATTGGGGAAACTTTCTCAAAAGTTTCTATGAAAATATTTCCCTCCATCAAAAACTGCTAAACTAAGAAATGATATCACATCTTTTAGTCAGTTTGAAGGAGAGTCAATATATGAAGCTTGAGAGAGGTTTAAAGATCTTCTTAGGAAGTGTCCACATCATGCTTTGCTAGATTGGTTAATAATTCAAACTTTTTATAACGGATTAGTGGGATCATTAAGATCAATTATTGATGCTGCTCGTGGTGGATCTTTAATGTCAAAACCTTTTGATGAAGCATATTCATTAATTGAAGAGATGACTACTAATAATTTTCAATGGCCCTCTGAACGAGTAAATCCTATGAGAGTAGCTAGTGTTCATGATTCTGATATGATGGCTATGATAGTTTCTCAAATAGCAGCACTTTCTAAGAAAATAGATCAATATAGAATTAATTAATCTCAACCACCCCAGTGTTAGAGGAAAATTCATTTGGGCAAATAACAGAATCTCAAACACCTTATGAAACTATAAAAGCAATTAATAGACCTAATAACCCTTATTCGAATTATTATAACTCTGGTTCGAAGAATCACCCAAATTTCAATTGGAATAATAGTAATGCTAATGTGAACCCACAATGGGGACACAATTCTATGAACCTAGTTGGAAATTCAAACAACCATGGAAATACTAACTTTAGACCATCTTATCCTCTTGGATTTAATAATAAGCCACATTTTAAGGATAAGAAGTTGTCTACAGATGAAATGATTTTGAATATGGGTAATCAATTACAAATTTAAGGTGTTGCGATCAAAAATATTGAAAATCAATTGGGACATATTTTCACTACGCTTAATAATAGGCCTTCGGGAACGCTTCCTAGTAATGTGGAGATCAATCCAAAAGATCACAACAAGGAGCAACTTAAGGCTATTCAATTAAGGAGTGGAAATAAATTAGAAACTAGAGTGCAGAAAGAAGTTGAAGAAGAGAAGGAGAAGGTGAATATTGAAAAAGGTTCAAATAAGATTTATCCAGATCTGGAATATCCTCTTGAACCTATGAAGATTACTGTTGAAAAACCACCTCCTCCATTTCCTCAAAGATTGAAGCAGAAAAATAGGGATAATAGATTTGGAAAATTTTTGGAAATCCTTAAGAAGTTAACAATAAATATACCTTTTATTGAAGCATTAGAATAGATGCCTGATTATGCGAAATTTATGAAGGATATTCTTAAAACGAAGAGAAAGTTCATGGATCATGAGACTGTTGCACTTAATGGAGAGTGTAGTGCAATAATTCAGAAAAAACATCCAGAAAAGCTTAAAGATCCTAGTAGTTTCACTATCCCGTGTGCTATAGATGAAAAGTTTTTTGGAAGAGCCTTATGTGATCTGGGAGCTAGTATTAACCTTATGCCTTTATTAACTTTCAAAAGATTAGGAATTAGAGAAATTTCTCCTCCATCTAAAACTCTTTAATTAGCTGATCGTTCTATTACTTATCCTAAGGGAGTGGTAGAAGATGTGTTAGTGAAAGTGGATAAATTTATCTTTCCTGTGGATTTTATTGTGCTTGATATGGAGGAAGATAAAGATATTCCAATTATTTTAGGAAGACCATTCCTAGCTACTAGAAGAGCGGTAATTGATGTTCAAAAAAGGGAATTAACTATGAGAGTTAATGATCAAGAGGTGGCCTTTAATATTTTGAAATATATGAAGTATCCCTCAGTTACAAAAGATAATGAATGTTTTAGGATGGAAGTCTGCGAATATTTGAGAAATGATTATTTTAAAGAGATGTTTAAAAAGAATATGGAGTATGAAGATATAATTGAAGATGAAAATAAAAATGAAACAGATTCAGATAATGAGAAGAATAAGGAATTGGAGTATATCCAGGAGAAATTTGAAGTGTTAGATTCCATGGAAGGTGGAGATAAAAGTCTAATTTCATCTATTGATAAACCTCCTGAACTTGAGATGAAAATTCTCCCTAAGCATTTAAAGTATATGTTCTTAGGAGAATCATCTACCCTACCAGTTATTGTATTTTCGGAGTTAAGTGAATATCAAGAACAAAAAATATTAAAAATATTAAAAAGATACAAAAAATCTTTTGGATGGACTTTGGCAGATATCAAAGGAATCAGTCCTTCGATCTGTATGCATAGAATTTTATTAAATGAAGAAAATAAACTTAAAATTGATCCACAAAGGAGATTAAATCTTATAATGAAAGAAGTAGTTAAGAAGGAAATTTTAAAATGGCTAGATGCTGGAAATATTTACCCTATTTTGGATAGTTCTTGGGTAAGTCCAATTCATTATGTACCGAAGAAAGGTGGAGTGACTGTGGAAGTGGATGAAAAGAATGAAATTTTACCTACTAGACAAGTTAATGGATGGCAAACTTGTATTAATTATAGAAAACTTAATGTTGCCACCCGAAAAGATCACTTTCCTCTTCCTTTTCTTGATCAAATGTTGGATAGACTTGCTGGACACAAGTACTATTGCTTTTTGGATGGATATAATAGTTATCATCAAATGCATATTGCTCCTAAGGATCAAGAAAAGACAACGTTACTAACCCCTATGGAACATTTGCTTTTCGAAAATTACCTTCTGGATTGTGTAACGCACCTGCAACTTTTCAAAGATGTATGGTGTCTATCTTTAGTAGTATGATAGATAATGGAATAGAAGTTTTCATGGATGATTTTTCTGTGTTTGGAACTTCATTTGATATTTGTTTGGAAAACTTGGCAAAAATTTTGTAACTCTGCAAAAAAAAAATTTAGTTCTGAACTGGGAAAAATGCTAATTTATGGTTGCAAGAGGAATAGTACTTAGGCATAAAATTTTTGAATTTGGTATGGAGGTTGATCCTACTAAAATTTGAGTAATTGAGAAATTACCACCAGCCACTACTGTGAGAGAGGTGCGGAGTTTCTTAGGACATGTTGGATTTTACAGGTGTTATATTAAATATTTTTCTATAATTACTAAACCCTTGTGACAACTTCTAGAAAATGATAGGAAGTTTGATTTTAATGAAGAATGTTTGTGTGCATTTGAATTACTTAAAGAAAAATTAATCACTGCTCTTATAATTGTTTCACCTGATTGGGAGAAACCCTTTGAATTGATGTGTGATGCTAGTGATTATGCTATTGAAGTTGTGTTGGGGCAAAGATATGATAAAACTTTCAAAGTTATTTACTATGCTAATATAACTCTTAATGATGCTCAAATTAATTATACCACTAATGAAAGGGAATTATTAGCTATAGTATTTGCTTTTGATAAGTTTAGACTTTATTTAATTGGGACTAAAAGTAAAGTGCATACTGATCACTCAACTATTAAGTATCTAATGCATAAGAAGGATGCTAAACCTAGATTGATTAGTTGGATACTCTTTGCAAGAATTTGATTTTGAAATAGTTGATAGGAAAGGATCTGATAATCAAATTGCTGATCATTTGTCAAGAATAGAATATGATAAATTGTCTGAATTTGAGAAGGAAGTTACAGAAACTTTTCCTGATGAACAATTGTATATTCTTATGGAAAAGAATTTGCCTTGGTATGCTGATATTGTGAATTATATTGTTAGTGACATTATACCATCGGATTTAACAAGACAACAACAAAAAAATTTAAATATGATGCTAAATTTTATTTTTGGGATGAGCCCTATTTATTTAAACAGTGTAAGGATATGATTATTAGAAAATGTGTACCACATGAAGAAATTAATCCAATCATTCAAAGATGTCATGATTCTGAATTAGGAGGTCATTTTGGTGTTGATAAAACAGCTTATAAGAGTTTACAATCTAGATTTTATTGGCCAACTTTTTTTGTGATGTTTATAAATATGTTAAATTTTGTGATCAATGTCAAAGAGTAGGTAATATTTCTAGAAGAAACAAAATGCCTCTGAATTATAATTTGGAAGTTGAAATCTTTGATGTATGGGGATTATATTTTATGAGACCATTTACACCTTCATTTGGAAATTCATATATATTAGTCAATGTAGATTATGTTTCGAAATTGATTGAAGCTGTTGCTTTACCAAGATGTGATGCTCGAAGTGTTTCTAAATTTTTAAAGAAAAATATATTTACAAGATATGGAATGCCGAGAGTAATTATAAATGATGGTGGATCCCATTTCAGAAATAATCAAATTAAGAGATTAATTGAAAAGTATAACATTATTCGTAGGATCTCTACTGCTTATCATCCCCAGACTAGTGGTTTAGCAAAAGTATCTAATAGAGAAATTAAAATAATTTTGGAGAAAACAGTGGATATTCATAAATTAGATTGGTCTGCTAAATTAGATACTGCATTATGGGCTTATAGGACAGCTTTTAAGACCCCTATTAGAATGTCTCCTTATAGATTAGTATTTGGCAAAACTTGTCGTTTGCCAGTTGAATTGAAGTATAAAGAATATTGGGCGATTAAGGAGTTGAATTTTAATTTGAAAAATGCAGGAGAGAATAGATTTATGCAATTGAATGAGTTGGAAAAAATCAGAAATGAATCATATCATAATGATAGATATTATAAAGAGAAAATGAAATTGTGGCATGATCTGAAGATATTGGAAAAACGATTTGAGCCTGGGCAAGGAGTTTTATTATATAACACGAGATTGAGATTATTTCCTGGGAAACTTAAGTCCAGATGGATAGGACCTTTTACTGTAGTGAAAGTTCAGTCTTTTGGAGCTGTTGATATCGAGGATGCTAAAACTGGAAATATTTTCAAGGTTAATGGGCATCGGTTAAAACCATAATTTGAAGGGTTTTCCTCTGATTTCAAAGAGGTTTTATTGGTAAGTCATCCTGATTAACTGAATGGTTTGTCGGGCTGACGACGTTAAACCAAGCGCTTTATGGGAGGCAACACATATGTTTTTTTGTGTGTTGTATTTGCTTGCTTATAGTTGTTTGTGCTTTTAGTTTGATATTTAAGAATCCTAATTACCCCTAAATAAGTTAAAAATTAATAATATATTGGATCGTATTGAGAAAACGAAGTATTTCGAGCTAAACGAAGTTCGGTGAAAATTTGTCACTGGCGCAGCCAGCGCCCTATTCTTTCATACCAGCTGAATTTCTAGTTTGAGCGCCGCTGGCACCTAAATTCTAGGTGACAGTTTTTAAATTTTAAAATGCGGATTTTGGCGGTTTTGAGCGCGATCTTCTTCCTTAAAACACTCCAAAACTCCATTTTAAACTCATAACCACCAGAAGAATGAAAACTATATTTCCCAATTTGCATCCCATGGATTTCCCACTCCATTGAACTCCCTAGATCTCGCATCTACAACCGACGGAAGTTCATTAGTTTCGAGGCGCAGCGTCTATTCCATAAAGTGATGATGAAAAGAAGGATTATAAAGGAAAGAGGCTTTGTGAATCGAGGTTTGGAGAGTCCGACGATAAGAGTTGAAGAGATAGTGAAGCAAAGACGTTGGAAAGTGTTATGCTACAATACCGCCGCAGGGGTTGTTCTGGTCGTGAAGGAATTTTATGCAAATCTGCATGGGATCAACCAAGGTTGTCTTTTTGTGCGAGGAAGGTTTGTACCATTCACTCCTGCAAGGATTAATGATCTCTTCATGATAGAAAGTGTACATATTTGTCATTACACAAATTTTAATGCTACGAGAAACCATATGAATGAAATCTATCATTATTTGATGGAGAGAATGAAGAATGGCACGTAAGAGATAATGGATATGTCAGATTCTCTTCATCATCCTTGATTCCAATATCAAATCATGGCATTACTTTATTTCGGCAAAATTAATTCCTACTATGAAGATAAGTAAGGTAATGAAGGAAAGTGCTATTCTGAATTTTTGTATACAAATTGGAAGGCCAGTGGATATTGGATCAATCATTATCAAATCTGTTCTGGGATTGATTGTGCATGGATCTAAATATGGGCTTGGACGCCCATCCACCACATTTCTGTTATGTAGTCAATCACAGGTGCCATATGAAAGTTTGGAGAAAGTTCTTCTACCCTAAAGACCTATTGATCCCAATGATCTTTATGACTACAGAACAGTTGGTGATGAAGGAGACATGGATTTGCTTGCTGATCAGCCTACTGAGAGTTCACAACCTATTCAGCCTTACTATTCTGAAAGTTCGAGGATAATATTGAAGAAGTTAAAGAAGTTGGAAAATGAGGTACAAAATGTTATGAATGCTATTAATGATATTTCTAATTTATTTGATCACATTGATTGAAGGATGAAAGAGTAATTTGATCATATTAGCCGAATTGAGTTGGGTTTGATTAATCTGTTGAAGAAGAATGCCATAGTGGCTGAAGATTCATCTAAGGAATTCCCATATTGTCCATTCTACAATCTGTTCGTTCGTCGTTAATCAATGGGAGACATTAGAGAGGATGAGACTTTTGAGACTGATGAGGAGTAATTAGTGGATTTTGTATGCTGTGTTATTATGTTTAAGTGTTTGCTTTGATTACTATGTTGTTTGTTTTACTTTGCTTTAGTAGGTGTGCTTAGAAATTTCTTTGATTTCTTGTGCGTACTTAGGACTTATTGTTTGCTTATCGTAGTGTACTTGCAACACTAAGGATCTAAGGAATGTTTCTTTTAGTTTGATAAACTTATGTGCGTAATCGTTGTATCGTGGATTTTATATATAAAAGTGATGTGATGTGTTATTTTTGATGTGATGTTGTTTAATGTATTATGAGATGAAATAGATGCTTAATGATGTGCTGAATAGGAATGCAGAGGTTGAAATGATTGAATTTGTGACGAAAATTTTTGAACCCAATAAAATTTTGGACTGGTGTCGCAGCACCAGATTGGGCGCCGCCGACGCCGAAATCCAAAGAGCCTAGCTAATATTTTGAATAGAGCGCTGTCGGTGCCCGATATCGAAAAAGGCCTGGAACCCATAAAAAATTTGCGAAAACCGCCTGGGACCCATATTTCCGCCATTTCTTTTGTCTCCTACCTCCATATTCGCGGTTTTATACTTTAGGGCTTGTTAGATCACGGAATAGAAAGGATTTCAAGGATTTCCGAAGCCGGATCTACACTTTTCTTTGTAAGAGCATTACTTTAAACTAAAATTTTTTGATTTCACCTTGTAAAACTCTCACATTGATTGGATGATATTTTTGGAGATTATTGAGAAAAAGTAAGATTTCATATGGTCGAAATTGTTCTTACTTGTTTAGATTAATTTTTGGAGTTAATACATTGTGGATTTAAGATTTATTGGTAAATTTTTGCAATATTTAGAAATCCACATGGCTCCTAGATTGAGTAAGGGGAAGTGAAAATTTGATTGGGACAATGAAAGATTTGTTAATGTTAAGGCTCAATTTCGCTTCAACTCTCAATTACAAAACAAGAAGTGTATTCAGGATCGAGCGTTTGAGAATTCAGGGGGATCTGTGGAAGAATTTATTTCTGAGCGGAATTGGGAGTGTTTCTGTTACTTTTCTGCTAATGCTATTTTGGGAGTAGTACAAGAATTTTATGCTAACGTGCTCTGGTCTGAGACCGAATATGTGCTAGTCCGAGGAAAATTGGTTAAGTTCACCCCACAACGTATCAATGAATTTTATCAAATTCGGAAAACTTTTGTTTGCGAATTTAAAAATTTTGATACTAGTGAGGGGAATTTGATGAATGTAATCACGTATCTGACCAATGGAAGAGGGGAGTAGAAGATGAATCAGAGACAGATGATTAATTTCCCTTCTTCTAATTTGAATGTTGCTTCTAAAGTGTGGCATTATTTCATTGCTGCAAGATTATTACCTTCTTATCATCACAGTGAAGTTACTAGGGAATGAGATATGTAGAATTATTGTATCCAGAATATGAAGAAGATTAATATTGGAGCCATTATGTTTAAGAGCATTCACTCTATTGCCAAAGGAGAAACCATTGGTGGATTAGGACATCCTGCCCTGATTCATGCACATTATGTTCAGTCTGGAGTGGAGTACAGTAGTTCTGAGGAAGTGGTAATACCTTTGAGGCCGATTACAAAGACCATTATCCGCACTTATGAAGCTCTTGTGGGTGCAAGAGAGGAGAGTAGGAGTACTGATATTCCTACTATGAGCTATGATGTTCCATCTACTTCTGAGCCCCCGACACTATCTGATATCATGCAGCAGATGAGATTGCAGAGTTATAGTATGGATAGGATGCATCATAAGATGGACGTATTTGAGGCCCAGAGTAATGTGAATGAAGACTGTTTATAGAGAAGAGTTGAGTTTGATATGGCTTATTATGATGCTCAGGTCAGATTTGCGAGAGGGGAGTCCGATGTGACATTTTTTACTTGTCCTAGTTTTACACCGTACATGCCTGAATCTTCTGACCCTACTGATGACCCTGCTGCTGATCCTAGTGATGGAGACTGGTAGATAGTTTGTTTATTTTATTTCTATTGTTTTTAGTCTGTTGTGATGTATTGATGTGATGTAGTGGATACTTACTTTTTATATAATGTGTAATCCTGTGTTGTACTGTGTGATGTAGTGTCATTTACTTTTCATGTTGAACTGTTAGTTGTAATGTTATGTAGTGTGATATTTTGCTTCATGTTATAGTGTTTTGTTGGATATTTAATTGTTTAATTTTAATTTATCTTCACCAATGTAAATATTTAAATTATTATATCACTGCTACTAATTGTTTCATGCTTGCTAGCTTTAAATTTTGATTAATACCAGATAGATTATGAAGATTTCAAGATCCCAGTACAGAAAGGTTAGTTTTCTTTTACTCTCAACCATTTCAAATTTATTGAAAAATGTAAGTTTGTGGGAGGGTAGAGAAATGCTAAACTTTTATTTGTTCTCAATTATTATATTTTCAAAAATTATTAGCATAACTTTTAGCAGTTGAACTTCATTATAAGCTAAATAAAACTTTTCATTTCAGTTGAATATTATGCAAGGAAAGGATGAATTTTTTTTTAGTGATAAAAGTTAATTTCATAGAAGTATGATATTTGGTTTGAAAGGATTTGATTATAGTCAACTATTAAAAGTAAGGAAAACTGTATTTGTTAAATGTTAAGGGATTTAAAGTATTGTGTGTTAAGAATAGATTGTAACTTTATGATGAATAATAAAGCTTGTATTTAACTATAAAGTAAAGAGGTGACTTAAGTTTGAAATTTATAAAGAGGAGAGTGAAGTTCAAAATCATTAAAGGCTATCCAGATATAGTAATCATCAGGAAAAAAAAAGAAAAGAAAAATATTTATTAGGAGAAGCTTGAGGATATGCCTAATCAAAAATTAGCTTCACTTGAATCACTTTAAAGGGAGAGCTAGACTTCATTTTTGAATTTATATTTAAAGTACTAGCCTACATTCTAATAAAGTTTACATGAACTCCTTTTTCACATAGTCTTTTAAAGTACTCTTAATGTAACAAATTATAGTTCATCTTGAAATAAATAGAAGACTAAAATTCTTAGACTTAAATACTGAATATTCTTATACCTATAATGTTGACCTGAGTTGCTAAATTTTTTCTGAAAATCTAACCACTATATTCTTTTGGATGAAAATTTTAGTCTCTTACAATTGAAAAATACATTTCCTAGAGTTATATTTTATGTATTAAAAGGATTACTTGAGGACAAGTAATAGTTTAAGTTTGGTGGATTTTGATGCATAAAAAATATATACTCTTTTAGCTATATATTTTTACCTATTTTTGGTGATATTGCACTTTAAAGGAAGGTATTTTTCATTATTTGTTGCAAGTAAGATGATTATAGGTGATTGGAGCAAAAAGACACAAAAAGGAACGAATTTGGAGCAAAATGAAGCAATTTGGAGGAAAACATCTCTGGTGCCGTCGGCGCAAGAATGGGCGCCGCCGGCGCACTATTCCAGAGAGTTCAAATTTATTGGCACGATAGGACGCCGCCGGCGCCACTATTGGTCACTACCGGCGCTCTATGTCAGTTCACTTCGAATTCAATAGTTTTGGCGGATTTTTGAAGAGATCCTTGAAGAAACTCTTGGGGAATTTGTTCCTAACATTAAATTAAGTGTCCAAGGCAAAAAAAAGGAGGAAGAGAAGAGAATTGTCATAGAGAGAGTTAGGGTTTGTAATTTTAAGAGAGATTTTTCTCTAAGGAGGAGAGAAGATGGAGTAAAGTGAGAGATTGCTTCTTCATCTTTGTTCCAAAGGGAGAAATCAAGTGTTGCAAGGAAGAGAAAAGGAATCAAGGGGAATCAAGGGGACTTTGAAGAATTTGCTTAGGGAAGAGAAAAAGATAAGTTGTATTTACTTTTGTGGTTTGTATGACTCTTCTTTTATATATAAAATCCATGTGTTTTTATATCTTCTCCATGAATTGTGAGTAGTTTCCCTTGCCTTTCTTCTTGCATGATGTAGTGATGATGTGATAATGTGGAATTGATATGCCCTTAAAGTATTATAAAGTTGTGATGTTTCTTTCATGTAGAACTTAATTTAATTTTCAATCTAGCCAATTGAATTGTTAAAACATATTGAGAAATATTAATTCCAAAAGAATTGAATATTCTACAACAAGAATGAAGAAATCATTTAATGTCCGTGAATGAATTGTGTAGTTCATGAGGATTAAGTGCAAATAAATAGAGAAATGAGTTTTGATGGACTTCAAATTTGCGGTTTCATGGTGACAGAATGAGATCCTCAATTTGGTTTTAGGATTGGTAACTAAAGCATATGGTTAGCCTTCGGGTGAAGGGTGAGTGGGAGTTCCGTAGTGAGAGCTGGTATCCTCCCAGCCTAGCCTTAGACTTAGTGACTAAAATTAAGATATGGCAATGATCTTTACATGCTTAGAAGAGGGGGTACTCTTTTAAGGGTAAAGAAGCAAATATGCTCCTTTTTGGCACAATAAAAATAATTAACATTCTTCATCATCCATACATCATGATCTTTATGTAGGAAGAAAGACACTTTTTCATATAGAAGTATCTTATAAATCAATAAGTTAGTGTGTGTGTTAGTTAAGAGTTTAGTACGTAGAAGTAATTGTAGTAATTTTATTATTGAACTTTGCATTAACTAGTTGTAGTATACTTAAGCAAATGTAACATTTATTATTGGATTTTAGTTCTATGTTATCTGATTTAAAGAACGTTCACCTCCCTGTGGGATCGATAACTAGGACTCCATTAGAGCCTTGTATTACTTGATACGATACGTATACTTGCCTTTAAAGTGTGACTTTATTAAACCATTATAAATAGATAAATCCAAATTCATAAAGTCTTGCATTTTTAAGTATATAAAGTCACCGCATCAAGCACCGTTTGGTTTAAACTTTATTAACTTCCCATTGTCACCAAAACTCATTTTAAATTTGAATGGATGGACGCATATCTTGGTTGATTCATTGAATCTGGACATATTTTGAAGAGAAACCAAAGCACCTTTTGGAGAATTATTAAAATTAAGACTTAAGATTAAAAAAAGAGAAGAGTTTTGAAAAGGAAATTTTTTCTAGCAAATTTCGAGAAAAGCTTGAAGTGATTCAAGGGAAAGAGGAAGAAAGTGAGCCTTCTTGTCGCCATATTTTCTTTACTTTTCCACTTTACTTTATCATAGTTTGTACTAGAATTTAGGAGAGTCAATCCTTAGAATTGGGCGCCAAACTCTAAGGTATTATCTAGTGGAAAGCAAAAGTTTCCGAGGAACCTCACGAGTCTTGTGGAGAGGATTTTCAGATAAGTTTTTATCTTTGTTTTTACATTTGATTTTAAAGAAAGACTTGTTGTGATTTCACTATGTTTTCTTCTTTCAAATCAAATTTTGTGTGTGTTTTCTCCATGAATTTTGAGTAGTTCTCTTTATCTTATTCCTTTTAAATGATGAAGTAACTAAATTATTGAAGGAAAATGTGTGAAGTATAGGTGTTTGATGTTGGAAGAAGTTGTAATGATTCCACTACCTTGCACTTCATTTACCTCTTGATTTGGCCAATTGAGATGTTTAAATTTGTTGTGAGTAGATGTAAGAACTAATGTGGTATTATCTCAATCAACAAATGGAGTGAATCACATGCATTTATATGGGTGAGAATTGTAGTCCATATATTTGAGTGCAAATAAATAGGGAGATATGCTTTTTAATGGGAAGTAAAATTAAAGGACTTTAGAGTGATAGGCTAAAGCCCTTAATTTGGTTTGATGTTTTAAATTTTGTTATGAGATGTTAGCCTCTAGGTGGAGGGAATAGAGGTAAATCTTGAGTGAGAGCTGGTATCTTCCCTGTCTAACCCAACTACAAAATTTCAAAACTTCAAATTAACCAATTTTCTTTATAGAACTAAGTAAAGGTAAAGAGTATAATTGCTCCTGTTTGTCACAACACATTTAGATACTTCCACAATGAAATTCCACAATTATTACTGATTCATTGAAAAAGGAAAAAGATACTTTATTCTCATAGCTTACATATCGTTTTTAGAGTCTTGATAATTTTAATTACCTTTTTTACTTTTTATTAAAAATATAACAAAAATAATTTTAAAACTTTCTTTCTTAAAACATACTTTACAAAATCAATTTAAAAAGTAAACAGTTTTTTTTTCTTATTTATTTAAAATTTTAGATATTTCCCTGTGGGTTCGATATCTCGGGGATTAATCAGAAAGTCTTATATTACTTGATAAACAACACGTATACTGGAGTAGAACCCCATATTATAAAATAATTAAGATATATCTCTTATTTGCTTTGGAATCAATTTTTTGGTGTCGTTGCAAGGGGAAGAGATATTATTATTGAAAAGAAATATAAAGTGTAAAACGTAAGCTAAAATGTTCAAGGATCAAGAATCTCTATTATTCAGAATGAAGTTTATGATATTACTAATCATATGGCGCATTTAGATTGGTAGAATAAAAGCCAATACAATCATGGTGTTAGATTTTGCAGGCTGTTCAAGTGGAGATGTATTGAAAGAATTGGTGGATCAGAGAGGACAACTCAGTGGAGTTCCCAACATGTCTACCTTACCAGATTTATGAGCACATCTGACTAATGGAAGAAGATGGTGATTATGAAGAAGAAGAAGAAAAGGAGGCCGACGATGATGAAGATGAAGAGTAGTTTTATTTATCTTTTGTGGATATATTAGACTTATTTGTTATTTTTCACTGCTACTACTAAACTCTTTTGATTAGTTTATATTTATTACTTTGAACTTATTTTTATTTACTTATTGTAATATTTTGACTTTCTCTACTATAGTTTCATTTCAATCCTGTATAACTTTGATTTATTTGCTACTTCAATTTTGTTTGTCCTTTATATACCTCTCGATGGTAGACACATGTGGTAGAATGTATTTTTATACTATTTCACCACATTTATATTCATGTTTTAAATTGCTCAATATGATAAAAATTAAGTTAGGGGTGGGGGAAGAAAAATCTTTTAAGCTTTTTCTCGATATCTTGTTTTTGAATTGTTGTGTTTTAGCATATTTGAGAGTTAAATTTGAAATTATCACAAAGTTGGGAAAGGAAAGAGTTTGTTTCATTATATTAAATTCTATGAAAATGAGACTAGACTAGTGTGAAGTTAATTTCTACTTTACTTAATAAGAATTGAGGCTCTATAAAATCATATTTTCAACTAATGCTTCTTAATTTTTGAAAAACATAAAAATAATAGAGGAGAGTAGTGTGTTTGACTTTAGAGAGATGATATTGAAACTCAAAACTATTAAAAGGCCCATCCAAATAAAGTAATCCTCATAAGCTAATGCTAAAGATAGAAATCAACATCCTAAAAAATGAAAAGAGATTAAAAAAAAATATAAAATGAGGAGAAGCTTGAGGAGAAGCCTTATCAAAAGTTAGTTTCGTTACATTTTTTATGAACTTAAAGCTTCACTACACTCCTAAGCTTCCTAATATTTAAGGAAAATGAGTAATTATTCTTAAAAGGATTGCTTCAGTTCTATTTTCTACCATCTAAGATACCATGTTTAGCAAGTGATCATTACTTTTTAAACTAAATAGGAATTCAGGTTTTCTTAGTTGGATGCAAGGTTTCTTACTCCTGGGACTACACTTGTTTACTATAGTTATAGTAAACCTACACTATGAATTTTCTAGGACTGAATTGTTTATAATATTAATAAAACCCTCTCTCTCAAATTAAATAGATTTGGTATTAATATTCTAGTGCTACTTGAGGACAATTAACCATTAATTTTAAGAAATTTTGATATGTAAAAAAGAGTGAATATATTCCATTATATTTTGCATGTTTTTAAGGATGGAATTATACATTCAAAATGGATTTTCTATATTTTTCATGTAGGAAAAATAAGTATTATGAGTGTGGCAAAGTAGAGGATTCAATGAGTGAAGTGGAGGATACTTGGAAATGAGGATGCTACATGAGATTAGCACATATTCGCCAAAATTCTTGGGTACTGATTCCAAATCTTTTTAGTACCAGACAAATACTGGTAAAATTATGTTTGTTGTCATTAAATTATACTTATATTTTTAATATAAAATTTTCTATTTTACAACGGAATCAAAAAATTGATGTTGATGTAAATCAGAATGCAACAGTGATATATTAATTTAGGGATTCTATGCAAGTATACATATCGTTTTCAAGTAATATAGGACTTTTTGATTAAGCCCTGAAATATCGATCTCATGGGGAAAATTATGGATAATAAAAAAAAAACTTTTAGATCAAAAATTCTGTTTAGAAAAGACTCTTAAAAAGTTTCAGACAACAAAGAACATTATAATGTGATTCTTTTTGGTATTTTTTAAAATTATGAAATAAAGTAAACAATTTACTGACTATAAAAAGATTTTTGTAATATTAAAGAGGTATAGATTAAAATATATTTTTCCTTATTATGAATAAGTAATAAGTACAGGAACTCATTTGTGGAAATATTCAAAATGTGTTGTGCCAAATATGAGCAATTTTATTCTTTACCCTTACTAGAGATGTTATAAAGAACATTGGCTAGTTTAAAGTTTGAATAGTTTTGAAGAAGAGTTAGGTAGGGAAGATAGTAGCTCTCACTCTAGAGTTTCCTCCTTTTCCTCCACCTGAGGTCTGACTCTTGCATCAAAACATAAAAAAATAAACCAAATTAGTGCTTTAGTTAGTCATCCTAAAGTCTTTAATTCTACACCCACCAAAGTATATTTCCCTATTTATTTATACAAAACTATATAAATTAATTAATCATCCATACAATTCCATATGATTCCTATTTATTATTGATTGAGAAAATATCTACTGGGACCTTACATGTTCTCGCAACAAATGTTAACATTTTGATTGGCCAAATCAAGAAGTAATTGAAGTGCAAGAATTAAATCAACACAAATTCTTCCAACATTAAAGATCAATACTTCCACAACTTTCACCCAACACTTAATTATTTTTCATTTTAAGGAAAAAGATAAAGAATACTACTCAGAATCCAAGGATAAAACAAAATAAAAAATAGTTGTAAAAATAGAAACCATGTACAAAACACGAGAAGTCTCAATTAAAACCAAATGGAGTACAAAGAAAAAATCTTATCACAATTTCCTCTCTACCAAAATCTTGAAATTCCTTTGAATCTCTTCCATTCATTTACAAGACTCCCTTGGACTTGTTGCTCAATCCAGGAGGGTTTAAATCTCTCTACAATAATGGATTTTTACTTAGGATTCCCTACTCACATTCTCTTTCATTAGGAATGAGAAAAGTGTGAAGAAACCCTGAGAAAGAATCTTACAACTCCTTACTTTAACTACTCACTAAAAGCACACTAATTCTACTTTCTAACAGCCCCTCTACACACACACCAACTTCACTTCAAATCCTTCTTTTATATTTTCTTAAAAGGTGCCTTGGTATCTTTTCAAAATTTGTCCATATTCAGTGAATCTACCCAAGGGATGCATCCATTCAAGTGAAATTTTAATGTTTTTTAGCACCCTTGATCAGTTACCCATGTTTTTACCAAAGGATGCCTCAAACACCTATTTAAAAATTCTTCAAATAATCTTTAAAATTGCAAAGTAACTCCCTGGTACTTAAGCACAGGGATTTGACACTTAGGCGTGGCCTTCTCTGTCTGCTGACGCTTAGGCGCCAGAGCTGAGCGCTTAAGTGTCAGATCTAGGCACTTAAGCACCCTATTTCATTTTAACACCTTCTTCATTTTTGCTCCAAAGTTGATCTTTTTCACTCCTTTTAACATATATGGTCCATTTAAGTGTACCGGAAAGAAAAACACACAAATATCTTTAATTAAAGTGCAATATCATCAAAAATAGATATAAAAATGTGTATAAAGTTATTATATATTTTAGGTATATCAAATTCCCTCAAACTTAAAATGTTGCTTGTCCTCAAGTGACACTATAATCTTACAAAACCAATATAAGCAAATTATGTGAATGAGTTTCTTTAGAAAATTCTAAGCTTTTATTCTATAAATGTGGTATTCCAATTTAGAAAAACTTTAGTGAATGAGACTAATTTAATGTTTAGAAATTTTATCAAATGAAAAAGTATGCAAAATATGAGCTCCAATCTAATTTAGAAATACTTGTAAATTTTCCAAATATAGAGTTTAGGCATTTTATCTTATCTACATAATAATTTTCATTAAAAAAAATTATACTCACCAAACTATTTCCTTAAGCTTAGGAGTTTCTCAAATCTTATGCAATAAAAAGATCAGATTTGGAACCAATTTTTGATTAGGGACTAATCATCAAGCTTTTCCTCCCATACTATACTTCACTTTTTTATTTTCTTTTTATTTTCATTTCTTTTTTCCTTTTTTTCTCCTTTTCTTTTTTTCTTTTTCTGTAAGGATTACTATATCTGGATAGGCCTTCAATGATTTTGAATTCCACTCTTCCTTTCCTAAAGAAAAGGTCTTTTTTATATCCTTTACTCAAAAATATACTAATAGTTCTAAAAAATATTTTTAATAAAAGTCTAATCCTTCTATATTTTTTTTAAAATATATTATCTCTTACTAAAGATAGTTACATCATATTTAACATATCATTACTAAGAAATTTCTGACATAAAATTTTTCTTCATCATTATGAAGTTTAAACGAAATTTTCTTACACAGTTCTATATTCAAAATTTTATTACCCTAATATAACTTCATACACATAATCACTTTTCAAATAAAAAATTAAATTTATTTGTAGCATACTTGAGAATAAGCAAATTTTATGTTTTGAAAGATGATTTTTCATCCCCCCTGACCCAGCTTAAACTTTTACAAGGATTAAACATCTTAACATATAATATAAAAGATAGGAATAAAAAATAAAACTTATTCTTATAGGAATTTTCATATCTTAATTATGCAGGTACTAATATTTAAATGCTGGAATAAAATTGATCACAGTTCGTTTTAATTTTAGCATTTGAGATATTCAGAAGACTTCTATGGAGTGGAGGCTAAAATAAAAGCAAATTACACAAACTAATATAATATCACAACTATAACAGAAAATTCATGGTAGTAAATTAAAATTTAAACATTAAATTTTAAATGAAGTTTAGCTCTATCTAAACTTCCTATAGCATCAGGAATAAGTTCAATAAAACTAACAAAACACATTTAAAATAAAAGAGTTCAATTACATACTACCACATCATCATCACATAGGTACACATTACAAGAAACAATAACAACAATGTTCACTACTACAATTAACAACACATAAAGTATTCCTAACATCAACATAATAATAGTTCAAATAAAACCTAATAAAACTCAATCTTTACTCATCCTAGTCTCTGTCATCATCTCCTTCATCATCATCATCCTTACAAAAACTAGCAAAATCAAACTGAGTATACCATGGATAAGGAGGAAATACCACACTCTGATCACCTCTAACAAGTCTCTTCATAGATGTTTTGTACTTCTCATAATCACTATGTCTCCCTAAATAGGAATCAATATGACCAACATAGTTTTCAATATCTGATACATTATCCATAGCAAAATCATAGTTATCCATCATAGTTTGCAGCATTTTAGTTTGAGAATCGGGACTAGATCTGCCACTTGATATGGAAGCTCTAGATGTAGAAGCGTGTGGCGTAGAAGCACCAGAACTTTTACAAAATCCTCCTTTCCAGCTAAAAATTGAAGATTCAAAATAAGTCTTTACATTCACACTAGTAATAAGCTTCATAGGTTGAAGAATCTCCTCCCAACTATCAAATTTAACCCCAGCTTGCTCACATAAAGAAAAGATTAAGGAAGGGAATCCCAAACCTGTAGTAGTAGCGACTCTAGCAAAACTAGTAATAACCTGATAAATGAGAGATCCAATATTGATTTGTTTGGATTCTTGAATGCAGTAGTTTAGTGTAGCACTCTGAATCGGGATTTTAAATATACTTAAAAATATAAGAATTTGACACCACTACTAGAAGATATAAATTCCTAGCAACGGCGCCAAGAACTTGAACCAACCTTTACGAATGCATGAATTTATGATTTTATATTTAAATATTTATAATATTTTTTTTTGCAAAAGTCAAAATTTCAAATGCAAGTATACGTATCATTTTAAGTAATACAGGGCTCTATTGGAGTACAATTTCAAAATAAACTCACTAATCCTTATAAATTGAATCATGAAATAAGGCATAAAAATAGGTACTTTTAAGTGGGTCAAAAAGAGTTTGCAACAGTTTCATAAGCTTCAAATTTCCTTTTCTTGCTTAAAAAATCCTTCATAAATTTTTCATAGCTCGGCATTTGTTCCAAAGCTTCAACAAATGGAATGTTGATGGTAATTTTCTTAAAAATTTCAAAGAACTTAGAAAATTGATGTTCAAGCTTCTGTTGTTTTAGTCTTTGAGGAAAAGGTGGTGGTGATCTTTCAACTTTCACTTAAATAGGATTTTCAATCTGATCTTTACTTGGAGAAAGAGTTTCTTTAGGTTTTTTAATCTCTTCAACTTCTCTCTCCTTTTCAATTTCATTCTGAATTTTCTCTTTTAATTCCTTTCCACTTCTAAGTTGTACAACTTTTACTTGTTCATGGTCTTTTCAAGTTTCTTTTGAATTAATTTTGACGTTGCTGGGCAGTGTTCCTTGAGGTCTGTAGTTAATAAAATTAGTAATTTGACCCATCTAATTCTCAGTAATGTGAATAACAGTGTTTTGACATTGTATATGATTACCTATTTACAAGATCAATTCTTCTACAGATAACTTTTTCTACTAATTGTTAAAACCAGGAGGATAAGTTGGTCTAATGTTTGAATTTCCTTGATTGTTTCGATTCCCGATTGGATTAACTTGATTATTACTCCATTGTTGATGTCCATTATTCCAAATAAAATTAGGGTGATTTTTCCAACAGAAACCTAAGTTTTAATAGAACAAGTTGCTAATGAGTTAAGCCACATCTTTGCTTTATCTTTTAAAGAAAAAGGAAAGAGTCTAAGCCTAGTAGCATCATCCCAAACATTATTATATTTAAAGGTAGCACAAAGCTCTAAGAAACTAGCAAGGTGTAAGTTTGGATCATCATTTGGTGTTCCTCCAATTTGATTATTTTGAACCATTTGAATAATAGAAGGTTTAAGCTCAAAAGAATTAGCATCCACAAGCAGCATTTGAATACTAATATGAAGTTCATCGAGCTGTAGGGTTTGCATAATCCCTTAATGGCTTATAAACATTTTGTTCATTGATTTCTATTGGATTTTGATTATTGTTATGTAAGTTAGCCATTTCCTAATATTTTTGATTTTTTTTCCTTTTCTAATTCTTCTAACAGTTCTTTCTAATTCAGATTCAAAAGGTAATTATCCTTCTAATCCAGAACTACGCATAAAAAATAAAATCTTTTTGGTAATCTTGTTTATATATATTTTAATATTTTTGTTTTTATTTCTTTATTTTATTTTTTTAAAGAAATAAAAGTGTATTTATATTTTAATTTGAGAAATCTAGAATTTTTCTTTCTTTCTTTCTTAATTTTCTTTATTTCACTTCTTTTATATTATTCGCTGACAACGGCGCCAAAAACTTGAATCGTGATTTTAAATATACTTAAAAACATAAGAATTTGACGCCACTCTAGAAGATATAAATGCCTAGCAATGGAGCCAAAAACTTGAACCGACCTTTACGAATGTAAGAATTTATGATTTTATATTTAAATATTTATAATAATCTTTTTTGTAAAAGTCACAATTTCAAACGCAAGTATACGTCTCGTTTCATGTAATACAGGGCTCTATTGGAGTCTTGGTTATCGATCCCACAGGGAAGATTAAGTGAAAATGAATTTAAGATTAATATATTTTCAAATTAAAAGTAATTATTATTTTTATTTCTTTTTAAAATTCAGATTTTAAGTTTAATTAAATTTCTACTAAATGCAAATAAGCAACAATAAAGTAAAATGTTAATGCAAGTATAACTAAAACAACTTTCTCCTTTTTCAACTAATCCAAGACTTTTCAGAATAATAATCATTCATTGAGAACTTGAAATTATGGTATTGCGCCAAATAGAAGCATTCATATTATTTACCTTCGCTTGATAGTATATAGAACATTGGCTAATCAATAGATCAGTTCAGGATGTATTATTAGTAGAATGGGTTAATCTAGGCTCACACTTCCAGATGTGCAAGGGTGGCCATGGTCAGCCCTACTAGTGACCAGTTCCCTTTCTATAAACCAAATTATTAGAATTTAGTCTGTCACTCATAAAACTAATCAATTCTACGCCCAATAAACAATATCTCCCTATTTATTTGCACTTCACCTTGAATAACCCGCATATACCCTTCGATTACCCAAGGATTCATGTGATATCTACTAATTAAGAACTCATCTCCGGATAAGTCTCAGAATTCTTCAATAAGTTTTAACAATTCAAATGAGCAGTTTAAAAAGTAAATTAAGATCAGGTATTAATATCATTGCAATAATTAAAAATTTTAAGTTAAGTTCTTTAACGAAATTAAATTGTCTTATTATCTCTTCATAGTTGAAAGGAGAAAGAAAACTAACTTCTCAGAACACATTGAGTTAACACAACAAAACATTTTTATAAAACTTTGAACCAAGTCACAAATATCTATCTGGAATTTTCTTTCAAGTGATCCGCTGACTCCTGCTGACTCCAATGCAAGATGAAAGACTTCAACAACACCAACACTTACAAACTCACACTTACTACTCAAGGAATTGAGTAGTAACACTCAAAATAACTAAAATAAACTCACTAATCACTTAAGAAGGTGGCTCCCTAAAATTACTTTCAAGCGTGAAAGAACTCTAGGGTGGTTGGGGACACTTTCCTCTGTAGAATTGACTCTTATTTATAGAACTTAGAAAATGATCAGGGGTTGCTTAAGGCAACTCTTTAAAATTCATCCAAATACAATGTATCTTCTAGAAAGTAACTGTGGCTCCTAGGCGCCGGAGTCCGTGACCAAGTCTTCACACCTCTTCACATTGGATCGCACCTCTTCACAATTAAAACTATTTTCTCGTGTCCAAATGCATTGTATCACATGTCCTATGTTTTAGGAGTAACTTCTAGTCTTCTAAAAGGTCTAATAACTGCTTAAAACAGTCAAAATAACTGCCCAAAGTTGTCAAAAATCTTATCTGCTTCAGTATCGAACTGGCGCTTAGGCGCCGGATTCTGGCGCCAAACCTAAAATGTCGGCAACTTCGCTTTTAATCTCTATTTTCTCTCATTTTTGCTCCTTTTTTCTTCTTTAACTCTTTTTTTATCACCTACATCCAAAAACATAAATATACCTTTCATTAAAGCATAATATCCTTATATATTGAATCATAAACAAGGCATAAAAATAGGTACTTTTGAAGTGGATACTCTTCTGGTCACATCACTAAGCTTATTTGTGGGGAGTAGACAAGCAGAAATAAAATAATGTCATGCTTTAGCTGTGGCATCCATCTTTGATGTAGTGAAATTTACTTTTCTACCACTGGTAATAATCAAGGGACCTCTTACAGTAGTTAACAAAGAAATAGTTTCATCTATCTCCACCTCCGTAGCATTGTGTTGACCTCATTTTTGGTGAGGTCTGAACTCTCTCCTTAGTACTTAGGATCTAGCCATAGGTTTTCCCTTCAACTATCCTAGAGGAATAGAAATGGGACCCACCACTTAGAAATTCAAAACACTTCTTGACTCCCTTCAAACCCCACATGTTTGATTGTAAACCCCCAGCCACTTGGAGGGTTAAGATCAATATGTAGAGGTTTAAAAGATGAGTTTCCTATAGGACTCTTTGACCTTAGGAGTACACTGGATGGTCTGGTCTGGTGAGGTCAAGCTTGCACAAACCACACTCTCACACTCATTTCAAATCCTAAAACCACTCTTACCTGACTTGACTCCCTGACTCATCTAGGCAACTCATATGGATCGACCTCAACCCCTAAACCCCTAGCTAAGAGGGTTAGGAACAACATATTGAGTGCCTAAGAGGAGTCCTCTCATGGCTCTTGTGAGCTTAAAATGGCTTCATGGCTCAACCAAAATGGTTTTATTTTACTCATATTTACTCAATCTACATTTTTCCAAAATTTCAATTTTTGACCCCTGAGGCCCTAAACCCACCAAACCAACTAAATGCCCTTCAAATTGCCCAAAATTTCCAAAATTACCGAAATTACCCAAAATTCCTCAAAATTAATCCTAAACATTTCCCACCACTCAAATTGATCATTCATGACCAAATATACTAAAATTTCCAAAATAACCTCCAAATACCCAAAATACAATTTTAGCCCAAAAATCAAAAAATTCAAAAAATTCCCAAAAAATTCCAAAAAACTCCAAAGATTACCAATTTCATTTTCTTGAACTACATCATAGGCCAATTTTGTCATTTTAGCCCACTTTTACCAAAACCCCAAATTTGACCCCTTTTTAACTTAAGTGGACCCAAAGTCCAACCAAATCACTCCAATTGACCTCAATTTTGATCCAATTCAATTCTAAACTTCAATTAAATATCCCCAATATCAATTTAAACCAAATCCAAACCAAATTTTATCAACATGTCAATCCAATTTCAATTTAAAGCTTAAAGCCCAATTTTGGCCCAAGACCTAAACTTGCCCCAAACCAACCCAACTCAACTCTAATTAGCCCTAAATCTTTTTTTAAAATCTTCCTAACATCCCTACAAACAAAACAATAACTTGTTTTGCCCCAAATTTTGAACCCAAACTTCACTCAAGCCTAACCCAAAAAAAAAATCCCCAATTTGGCGTAAACCAACCATGAACCCAAATAGGCCCAAATCTCAAAATTAAGACCCAACCAAAGTTGAAAACTCCTTGTTACATCCATAAACATTTTACAACATTAATTTGACATCAAAACCAAGATTAGCCCAACCTTAGCCCAAGTTAGCCCAATTTGACCCACTTTGGTCCTATTACTAAAAGACCCAAATTAAATCCAATTCAACTCCAAATGACACCAAATCTTTTCTAAAATTTTCATGACACATCCCTAAACTAAATACAACATTTATTTGACACTATCTTTTACAATATTTTTGTCCTAAAATTCATTTTTCAAATCTAATAGCCCACTTCCATAAGACATTTTAAAAGCCCATTTTTCATTAAACTTAAAAAAAAGCCCAAAATTGGCTCCAAAGCCCACATGACAATTTCTTCTCATCACCCCTTTAATTGATATCATCCCTAAGTTTTTAATTCATGATAAAATGATTCCAAATCAAGCCTCAAGACAAAATCATCCCTAAATGCCAAAATTTCTAAAACCTACTTCTTTGAAACTAAGCCAAGCCATGAGCAAGCCATGGAGCTTTGTGTCAAGCCACATGAAGCCATGTGAGCCGTTTCCACCTCACCATGCCATTAATGGCAGAAGAGGGAGTTTCTTTCTTAAAACTTCACAAAACCTTTTTAACCCCATTCATGTTACACTTTAACCAAGCTTAGCCACATCACCTTGGATGGGGACTTCACCACCCTTTCCTAGCTGACCCAAGTGACTCTCCCTCAACCCAAAGTCAAGCCTTGGGAGGTGCACCAAGCCCAAAACATGACTTGACCCATTTAAGCCCAAAAGATCCACTTCCCCCGTTCCATTTGAATCAAGTCCTTTACACATGGCCAATGCCAATTGTTTGCACCAATCCCCAACCCTGACTCCCCTGACCATGAGGGTGACCTGACTCTGGCAGGCCAGCCACCACAGCCGCCGGAAACCACAATGCCGAGAGGCCTTATTTGGATTCAAAAAATTCAAACTTGCTTGCTGAGCTATCCTAAACCTAATGGCCATCATGGCTGTTCTTCTTCTCCCCTAGGTAGCAGATCCCAGCCTCCAAACCTCCCTGGGAGGCCCTCTATCCATGCCTATTTAAACACCATCACCTCACGACCAAAAGAGGTGCTGAAACAAACCTTACCAAAACTCTGCCAAAATCACTCCACACCCTTCTCCTAAAATAGAGCACTTGAGACCCACTGAAATCCAGCCCTAAAACCTCCTCTGTGAGCTCAAATTCTGAGTTCAATTTTGAGCCCAAAACCAGGACACTTCACCACAATGAGCCAATCTTCAAATTGATTGACTCTACACCTTCACCAGACCAAGTGAAGAAGTTCCCCAACAAAAGCCCCCTCACCAGGCCAGCCATTCTTCCTATCGACCAAGCTTTGAAATCGTCCTTGGTCACTTTCATACCTAGGCATTTCACCAGGGCTAGAGGATTCATCCCTAGGCTTCCCGAGCTCCAACGAATGTGCCAAGCCCCTCTGATTGAAGCTTCACTTCTCAGAGCCAAAGTATTGAACTCGTCCTTCCCAAGAGCTTCTTTCGATTCTCCAATTTATTTGAGTCGATTTTAATGCATGTTAGCCGTATAGATGTGTTCTTCTTGTCGAGACGAGTTCATAGAGCCGAAGATCATGTAATTTGGTGGAGTTTTGAGGGAGATCTTAGGGTTTTAGTGTGGACAGCTCTCGGGACACACTAGTCGTAGACGATGACCAGGAACCGTCAGATCGTGCGTGTATCAAATGGATGATCCAGATTGCATTGGACGGAGGTAGTCGTTCGGTACGACATAAAACCTCACATCTTCACGGCTATTTGTATGATTGTGTCATACAAATATAAGTCCTAATTAAGTAAAACTGGCAAGATTACAACATTAAATAAACTCTTAAATTGAAGCCAAACAATAGGATAGTTTGGGATGTTCCCAAGATTCCTTTTGGATCCTCAACTTCTCCTACCTTCCTCCTTTGGATTCCTAAAATATCTGTTCCAAATTTGAGTTATTCCCTATTGAAATTTCCAATATTCAATCCTTTGAAACCTTAAACTTTGAAATTCTTGAGAGCAAAACCACTGATCATTATCAAGAGTTTTCTTAAAAGATTTCTGTTATTTAAGATGTAATTAACTAGGAGCTTCCCCTTATAGGGAACTTTAAGAACCCAGGTAATATAAACCCTGCTTAATTCCTTTATATTAAGTAGGGGAACTTGTCGGCTTATAAAATTGGTTCGCAGACCAAACAGATGTCACAAGTCTTTTAGTTTATTTAATCGAGACCCATCATCAAGCAGTGTGTCTATTCTTCGGGATAGATATACGGTTTGCGATGTGGTGCTCGTTTACATAAACTATTTGGGATGTGAGATCGGTTTGATTCCACATCTTGAAATTTTCAAACTTAAAGTTATTTTCAAAATCAAATGATTCTTTCTAAAACTATATATATATATATATAAATAAAATTTAAAATTTAAAATTCGCAGACAACATCTGTAGGCGAACCTTTTTTAAAAATACAACACACAACCTAAAAATATGCCGACAATTTATGGCGACTCCGCTAGGGAAGAGTTCCTCTTTCCATTTTGATCAGATGGTTTTTCTTTCATAAATCGGTAGTGAGTCCATATCCCTAGTGGATCAAACTATCATTCTTTCCGTTGAAATACCAGGTTCATTTCTGTCTTGAATGGGTATAGTCAACTCTCTTGGATTTTGGAGCCACTGTTTAGACATCCCTAAACAGAGAGGTTCCGGAATCCTTTTACCTCTTTGAGGTGGGGTGGACCCCCAATAGGTGTTAGCTTAGGAGCGGCTCCTCGGGTCGACAAGTCTTGTGAGACTTTATCTTCCTTTCTAATTTCTGGATTGGGTCCCGTACCTTTCCTTTAACCACTCCCTTTTTAATTTGTTTCATTCTTAATGAACAAACCTTCTAATAGACAAACCCTTTAATAAAAAAACTTTCTGTTAAACCACAAAAACACAAATAAAACAAAATCCAAAAAATATCTTGTAAATAAAATTAAGAAAACAAAAGGATAAATGGGAATGTGTTCTGACTCGTTTAGAGAAATTTCATCTCTTTCTTCGTCCCGACAAGCATAAATCGGAATTGACGCATAGAATCTACCCTACATTAAATGTCTGCACCAAAGCTCATTTTATCCTTCACCAAAGGGATAGAATTGGTTGTCTACAAGGACGAGCTGACTAATGATGCTGTCATTCATTTTGGACAAGGGTTCGACAATACAGACATTAAGTTCGCTGACGTTACTCTTTTCATACTAATGAACAAAGTACCGGAAACTGAGGAACCCATATTTGAATTCAACCTTAAATTGGCTCAAGAGTTCCCTCCCCTGCAAAGGGTCCCAACTGAAAGGAACACTGTTGTTCGTAAGAGGACTGTTATCTCTACCCCCAACGGTCTGGTCATCACCGCACCTACCCCTACTCCTGCCAAACTGAAAGGAAAAGAAGTTCAAATCAATGATAAGCTTGTCACCATGGATGGTTCAGATTTTACTACAATACCGTCTGTCTTTAAGATAGGGTCTAGTTCAAGAGTTGCACCCTTAACTCAGACTCAAAGAAGACTCAAAGAAGAAATAGGAGCAGAAAGATTGCCAGGATCGAGAAGACCAAGGGTGCTGAAGTTGATTTTCTGAAAGAGATTCCTGAGGAAGAATAAGAACTACCTAAAATTTTACCACTGTTAGGAGGAAGTAGATTCAACCCTCTCTCTGCTGCATCGGATGAAGAGGATGTCCAGAGGATCGCCACTGCATTATCCCGACCTGCATACTATAGTGACTGTACGAGGAAGAGGGCCAAGACTATGTCGCATACCTGACTATGAGTCGTAGTGGCGAAGTTAGCAAAGAAAGAAGGGTGCCCCGTATCAGAGATCCTGAGAAGGATGGGACGAGTGCCAGTCACACCCCGCCTCAGACCGCGAGTAGGCCCTGTCACTGCTCCAAAGAGACCAAGGAAGAAAGTGCGAGCTAGTGAAAGAAGTTCGCCTGTTGTCGTATCAGGTCACCTTATTAGGGAGGACACCACCTACCAGCGTACAGTTGACAGACCATCTGGTCTTAGGACTTCTACTGTAAGAAGGATGGTGTGGCAACCTATTATTGGTGAACCGATACTGACACAATGTTCTGGAAAGAAGTGTCTCGTCAGAAAACCTGAATCTGAAGAAAGTGCTACTGCATTAAAGGAAACTCCTAAAAAAGAAGTTCAACGGTCATCACATGAACCGTGAAACCATTTGGAAAATACCACTTGAGGATGCCATAGGTAATCTGAGGACAGACATCCGACAGTTGGCAAAGGAAAGAGGAGAAAAATTAGGAACTGAATTTGATTCATCAAAATTTATGGTTGAAGAGTATGCCGAGATCAATATGATCGAGACCCAAGCATCGTCAGCTTTGCAAGGAGCTCCATCAGCTTTAGAAAGGGATGAACCAGAAGCGATGAGAGCTCATCTTCAAGAAAAAGATGATACGATTTCTCAAATGGCAAAGAGGATGGAAGAGATGGCAGCCGCCTTAGCCACTCTCCAGAGTCAGCTTCAACCACAGAAGGAAACACCCCCAGAGATCATTCACATTGTCGATGGAGGAAAAGAAATCACGTCTGTTAATGGCGATGAACAACTGAAGAAAGATTTTGCACAGAGCATGATTCCCGTAAAAGATATTAAGAACATGGTAGAACAACAGGTGAGAGAAGCCTTAGCTGAGTCTAAGAGTGGAGCATCCATTCAGACGGGTAGACCTTACCCTGAAGAATTCGATGCAGTCTAATACCCGAAAGGCTTTGTACCACCTCTGTTCAAGACTTTTGATGTTACGAGAAACCCTCGGTAGCATGTCGCACATTTTTGTGCTAGTTGCTGCAATGTCGGTGGGAGCAATGCTTTACTCTTTCGTCAGTTCGTCAGCAGCCTGTCAGGGATTGCCTTTGATTGGTATGCAGAATTGTCGAATGGTTCAGTCAAACATTTTCAGAATTAGAAAATCTCTTCGTTAAGTGGTTTGCCGGGGCTCGGCACCGCACAACACCACATCACTATCGGTGATCTAGTGGTGGAACAATAGAAACCGAACGAAACTTTAATGGATTACATACTTCGATGGAGGAATTTAAGCATGAAGTGTGAGCCTCAGCTTCAGGAACAGCATGCAGTCGGTATCCTACTGAAGAGTATCCATGGCCCGATAGCACTTCTCCTCAAAGGATTCACAATTAAGACTTTCGAGAAGTTGCTTAGCAAGGCCGGGAGCTTGCAGGAGGAGGCAAAACAGCTGAGTTTTGTTGACAAGACCGATAAGCAGAAGCCCGTAAAGGCATTCAAAAAGAAATCCGGGATTGTCACGGTAGTAGACAAAGGTAAACAACTAGTGCAAATACAGCCAGAGCGGCCACAACCTAGTTATCAACCACCACAACGGATTTATCAGCAACCTCAACAGAACTATCAACAGCATCAACCGAGCTCTCAATCATGGCAGCATGATCAACCACCACCTCGTCCATCACGTGTCCTGAAGGAACTTTTGAATAAGGAATACACCTTCAAGACTGAGGTAGTGGCCAAGATGTTCCGCAGTTTAATGAAAACATTCGACTTTCAACTACCAGAGCCCAAAAGTCCAGAAGACAAGAAGGATCATCTGATTTACTGTCCCTACCACTGGATGCTCGGACACAAGATAGAAGATTGCATTACTTTCAAGAGTTGGCTTGATGATAGTCTCGGGAAAGGGAACATAACGATCCCGAAGGAATACATGAAGGAGCCCAAAAAAGGATGTTCTATCAATGTTATCTCGACGGATCCTATTGTTCCGATAGACCCATACACAACTGACAATGGGTGGAGTACCTTCTGGATAAAGTCTTCAAAGAAAATTTTGGATCACATCCAGATCGCTTCGGTGCATGCCTCAACCCAAAGTTTGAAACCTGCCGAGCTGGCACTATCACTTGTGATTGAAGAACGGCCACAAAAGGAGGAGAAGATCTTGGAAGAAGAGAAGACTGAGGCTCCGAAGGGTAGACTAGGGGCTGCTTATCCTAGGATGGTTGTTTCTGATTCGAGGGAGAAATCCCTTGGACCTCTGACTCTGTATGATTATTTGCTAGCCTCGGTGGGATCTTATAATGATAAGAGTTTTGGTGTTGGCTACATTTTGACTGTTTCTAACAATTACGTAACTAACGATAACCAACCTAATCTGGATCTCGATTTCGATACAAATAATGATTCTCAAATCATACTAAACCTCGATGACCCCGACGAAGGATAAGACGTTCACAAGGATGGCTACGAAGCTCGACAAGCAACGGGTCTAATTGTGAATTCTGCGGAACTCCAATCACGATAGAATTATAATTATCAGACACTGAAGCAACTTCAGGAGAGCCAGTCATTCCGATTCAAGAGGAGGCACCGACAGATCCAGCACTAGATGCAGAAGAGATAACTAAAGTCAATCTAAGAAGCAGAAAAGTTCTACCCCTGAGAATGGGTCCAAAGGATAAAGGAAAGTAGGTTGTTGCACAGGAAGAGCCAACCCCAGCGGATGAATTGCCCATTCGGGGAGAGACTGAAGAGCCTGATAATAAAGTGGATTACAACGTGCTAGCCCAACTTAGGAAGCTACAGCCAAACTGAGCATCTACTATGCTCTGATCCTGTCAAAGGAAATGAGGGAAACTCTGATCAAGGCCTTACTTGATCCAGAAATTTGTTTAGCTCAAATGGCTGGTAATTCCTTAGACGATATTTGCTCGTTAAAAGAACAGTGAGGTGTTACCTTCATGGAAAATAATCTACTACTTGGTACAGCTGATCACAATCGACCATTGTACATCTAGGTCACTATCGGAAAGTTTACGCTCTCCAGGGTGTTAGTTGATCCAGGAGCATCAATCAACATAATGAGCTTTTGAATGTTAGCATATTAGAAAATTGTTGCTCGTAATCTCAAAGAAGACAAGATGTTATTAAGAGGCTTCAATCAGAAAGGAGAAAGAGCTCTTGGATTGATAACACTATTAATGAAGACTGGTGATTTGGCAAAGACAACCACAAAATTTCACATAATTGATTCTGAAACATCGTTCAACGCTCTACTGGGTCGGCCGTGGATCCATGAGAACCGAACGCTATCGTCGTCTCTGCACCAGTACATAAAATATTATGAAGGAGGAGAACAGTGTATCAAAGGTGATTTGCAACCATTCTCAGTGTATGAAATTGGAATTCCCGAAGATACAAGTTACTACAGGCCTCAAAAAAAGACAATCTTCTCCAAAAATACCATACCAAATGAAGCTAAAGAAGTTTTAGACGATCAAGAACCTGAAATTCTAGTTTAACAGTTACTCACCACTCCCATACGTTGAGATGGTGAAGGTTTCTCCAGAACTCACACCCGAGGTCGAGGCCGGGGACGAGGTCAAGGAAGGAACGGTGGAACAGTTGAACAGAGGAAACCGGTCATCGATGTTGATTGGGAAAGTAATTCTGAAGAATAAAAAGAAGAAATCAAGAAAGAAGCAGCAATAATAATCCAGGATAAACCTCAGTTCAAAATCTCACTAGAAGATGAAAATAATGAAACATACAAATCAATGTACTCGAAGATTAACCACTATATACATACTATGACCCTGATCCCGATCTATCCTAATAAGGTTGAGGGTATGGTGGTCAAGGAAGTGCATGGTGGTGGTGCTAAGCCAATCAAATTCTACTGTGGTGCTTCTTCTTCATAAATTGAAAATGATGTACAATTTAAAAATGTTACTTCATCTAAATTAATGGAATTGCCTTTTGAGTGGTACTCTCCCTGTGTTCAGAATTTAGTTCAGCGTGGTGTCTTACCTAACCAATGGACAAAAGGTCGATCACAACACTTTAAGAAATTATGGAATAATGCCAGTCGGCCGCCCAACTCAAAGCACGGTCTATACGGGATTTTACTTTGATGTCACTTGCGAGCTTGGTGAAGACTGCTTGGAAGATTCAGACGATCCAGAAGATCTGCCAATTGGAGATGCTCCGCCATAATTAAAAGAAGAAATTAAATCTACGATAGACATGTTAGTGGAAGTTAACTTAGGTATTAGTGAAGAGCCTAGGATGACCTTTGTTAGCTCCTTGCTCAATAAAGAAGACTCTAAAGCAATGATCAAGCTATTAATGTAATTTAAGGACTGTTTTGCTTGGAGTTATGATGAAATGCCAAGATTAGCTCCAGAAGTTGCAGTTCACAAGCTAGGAGTGGATGACGCTGCCGTTCTAGTCAAACAAGCTCCCAGAAGAATGTGTCTAGAGATTGAACAACAAGTTATAGCTGAAGTTAAGAAGCTAATAGACTCTAAATTTGTCTGTGAAGAACAATATCTGACTTGGTTAGCCAATGTGGTACCGGTCAGAAAGAAGAATGGTCAAATCAGAATCTGCGTGGATTTTAGAGATTTGAACCCAGCATCCCTAAAGGATGAATTCCCGCTACCAATTCCAGAATTAATGATCGAATTGCCTCGACGCTTGAAGTCTTATCTTTCATGGATGGATCGTCAGGATACAACCAGATAAAGATGGCACCGAAAGATGAAAAGCTCACAACCTTTAGAATGCCAATCGGAATATATTGCTACACAGTAATGCCTTTCAGATTGAAGAACGCAGGAGCAACCTACCAAAGAGCAATAACAAGGATTTTTTATGATCTCATTCACAACCAAGTCGAGTGCTACGTGGTTGATCTGGTCATTAAGAGCAAACTGAAAGAATATCACCTGTATGATTTGATAATTATTTTTGAGCGATTAAGACAATTTAATCTTAAGATGAATCCCTTGAAATGCGCTTTCAGCGTCGCCTCTGTGAAATTCTTAGGATTCATTTTCTGACATCACGGAATTGAAATTGATCTAGAGAAGATTAAAGCTATCTTAGAAATGCCTCCTCCCAAAACCATGAAACAACTATGATCCTTTCAAGGGAAGTTGGCGTATCTTCGACACTTTATCTCAAATTTGTCAGGTAGGTAGTCAGCCCTTCTCGGCATTAAATAAAAAGGACGCCAAAATCATTTGGGAAGAGAAATGCCAGCGGGCCTTCGAAGAAATTAAAGAGTATTTAATGACACCTCCTATCTTAGCAGCCCCAGTCTCGGGTAGACCGTTGATACTTTATACCACAGCCTTAGATGACTCCCTCGGAGCCCAGCTTGCCCAGGTCAATGACGAGGGTAAAGAAAATACTCTTTACTATTTACGTCGTCATCTAGTTTCGACGGAAGTAAAGTATCCCCCGATTGAGAAGCATTGTTTTGCCCTGATCTTCACCGCTCAAAAGCTCAGGCATTACATGTTTTCTCATATGGTCAACCTTATTTCAAATTTTAATCCATTGCAATATTTGATGACCCGACCGATGCTTTCTGACAAACTTGCCAGGTGATCGATGATACTATTACAATTCGATATAACTTTCGTTCCTCTTCGTGCTATAAAGGGACAAGTCCTAGAAGACTTCCTTGCAGCACACCCTTTACCAGCAGAATCGCCTCTCAATGATGATTTGTCAGACGAGCAGATAATGAGCTTAGAAGTCCCCGATGATTGACTGTGGGAATGATACTTTGACGGAGCATCTTCGGTACAGAAAAAAAAAAAATTGCAAACGATAGTGCCCGGTAAGGCAGGAATCGGATTAATATTTATAACACTGGAGCGGGGGATGTTAAGGTATTCCTACCATCTAACAAAACCGTGTATGAATAACGAAGCAGATGCGAAGCCCTCATAATCGGACTAGAATTGACCATTCAGATGGGGATAACCGATAACGACATCTATGGTGATTCGCAGTTGATCATTTAGCAGGTCGTCGGAAAATACAAAATTTTAAAACCAAGACTCGAGCAATAATTTCAATATGCCATGAAATTGTTGGAGTAGATTCTAAATGTAACAATCTACAAGATTCCCAGAAGAGAAAATACTCTCGCAGATGCACTAGCCCACCTTGCAAAAAAATCTGCATGCTTACAGGATGAGTCAGTTGAAATGTCTGTTCAAGGACGACAGGTCCTATCACATCTCGACATGGATGCAATGCAGAAATCAGAAAAAGAGAAAGAAACAGTTGCAGCAGTAACATAAAATGCAGAAGATTGGCAGCAACCATTAATAGACTATTTGCAAACAAGAAACCTACCGGATGATAAGTCATTAGCTCATCACATCAAGAAAAGAACTCTGTCTTACGCATTAATAAAAAATATGTTATATAGAAGGTCTTTTAACCAGATGTGGCTAAGGTGCCTAAGCGAGCCTGAGGCTCATGAAATTGTTAAAGAGATACACTCAAGACTTTGTGGCGCTCATCAGTTGGGTCCAAAAATAAAATGAAGATTAAAAGACTAGGATACTACTGTCCCTCGATGATGACCGACTGCATGAAAGTTGCAAAAAGTTGTCACCTATGCCAAGTGGATGGACTGGTTCAACATCAACCTCCAAATGTGCTGCATCCGATAATCGTGTCCTGGCCATTTAAGTGTTGGGGCACAGATATCGTGGGCCCGATAGAACCGCCTTCTTCAAAAGGACATCGCTTTATTCTTGCAGCTACAGATTTCTTTTTGAAGTGGGCAGAAGCAGTACCGCTCAGAGAAGTCATTTACCGTTTTGGGGTACCGCACATAATTATCTTAGATAATGGGTCTGCATTCAGAAGTACAAAGATCAACAATTTTGTCAGAAGGCACGGGATCGACTGGCACTATTCAACAATCCACTACCCAAGAGAAAACGACTTGGCCAAGGCTTTTAATAAAACTCTCGTCCAAATTCTAAATAAAACTTTGGACGATAACAAAAGAAATTAGCACGAGAAGTTGTTAGAAGCCTTATGGGCCTACAAAACGACGTTCAAAAATCCTACTCAGTCTACACCTTACGCTCCAGTGTACGAGTTCGAAGCCGTTTTACCCTTGGAGGTACAGCTTCCGTCACTCAGAATTGCAGTTGCAAGCAGGATCATTGTAGAAGAGAAGGCCAAATTACAATTAGAATAATTAGAAAGCTTGGAAGGGAAAAGACTTTCATCACAGCAGAATCTGGAGTCGCATCAAGCCAAGATGATCCAGGCCCACGATAAACTGGTTCGCCCAAGGACATTCAAAGTCGGTGACTTGGTTCTAGTTCACAGGAGACCTATTCTTGCACGCCGCAAGATAGGAGGTAAATTTGAATCGTCTTGGGAGGGGCCGTTTGTGGTAGAGACGGTCTACTCAGGAGGTTCCTACCAACTTGTGAATTGTCGTGGAGAACGACCTATGCTTCCAATTAATGGATGATATTTGAAGATTTATTACGCAACCTAATGTTTTAAAGGATGAACATAAAAAAAAAATTGGAGTCTCATTCCTAAAAGCACGGGTAGAGTAATCATTTGTAACTGAGTCCGAACCCAAAACATAAAAATGGATGATAAAAAATCATAAAAAAAATGTGTTAAAAAGAAAATATGTGAAGTCATAATAATAAAATTTTGATCATTTCTTTTCAAATCAGCTCATTCCTGATCTTTCCTCATCTTTTCCTACTCTTATTAAAATTTGAAAGAAATAAATATAAATTTTCCATTAATAAATGATTTTCTTATTGTTCTTGTTCTTAGTACAGCCCCTGATCCTTTCCTTGTTTTTTGTAGGGAAATGTCGAACGGGCGGTTGGTTCTGAACTTTAAGAATGACGTGAGTCTAGCACTCGATGAAAAGAAGATGAAGGATGGGGCCGTAATTGGGATCGACTCTGATTTCACATCATCTGGGCTACAGAACAAAGAAACTGATTTGACCCCGATTGACCGGAAATAGTTCCACATCCAGATAGTGATGAAATTGGGTGGCTCAAGTCATCTGTCCATCAGTAAGAAAAAAAAAAGCAAACACTGCTCATGCAAAGAAGGAAGATAAGAAAGTTAAGTCCATGGTTGCTACAACAGAGGGCAGGCTTGTCAGCGCCATGCCCATAGAATTTCAAGAGGTAAGAAGAGCTACTCTCACTCGAACCCAACGAAGAAACAAGAACCGTCGCATTCACAAGATGCTGACCAAGCTAGCAGCTGATCGACATGAAGAGACAGTTGTTACCGTCAGTGCAAGTACTTTGAGGAAATTAGTTCAGCAGAAGCTAGAAAAGAGGAGATCAACTCTAACAACTGTAGAAGGGATGAAAGAGATCCCAGGAAGAGAAGAAACAAAATCGGTGCCACGATGCCAGACAAATGCACCAGTTATGAAGAGTCTTGTTGCGAAAGCAACCCGGAGGATGTCCCGACAGAGACTATCCCCGAGGAGCCAAGACATGTAGGAGAGCTTGCTAGGATTGAGCCGTACATCCCGCAGTATTTTACTAGACCCCGAGGACTTCAGATAATCTCGGAGTACGAGCTGGAGAAATTGCAGCAAGTTGAGAAGAAGACCTTTGAACATTTTGAGAGAATCTGAGGCAAGAGAATCAACATCCTGGAAGGCCTTGAGCAGGATACAGATGTGTTCTCAGACTATGAACAGCAGCAAATTGTGGACTGTTTCATCGAGCTTCAGAAAATGGGCCGAGCTAGTCGCTTAAGGGAGAAGAACTAATCTGAACCCCAAAAGTGGATGAAAGGAAAATGAAGAGTTACAATCCAGTGCAGGTGTTGCTACAACTTCGCTGAAGATAGAAAGGTAAATCCACCAGGGATGCTCCAACGTACTGAGGTGGATCTAATGCCAAGAATTTTTAAGAGAATGATAAAAAGGATTGTGACATGGAGGGTATTGTCTGCAGATTGTATACCCAACAACTGCATCATTAACATATACAAAGAGGGCGACTGCATACCGCCACACATAGATAATCACGACTTTGTCAGACCCTTCTGCACAGTGTCTTTCATTTACCAGTGTAAGATCATGTTCGGATATGACCTTCGGATAGAAGGCCCCAGAAAATTCTGAGGGCTGGTGGAGATACCTCTACCGGTAGGTTCTATCTTGGTGTTAAAAGAGAATGGAGCAGACATAACAAAACATTGCATTCCAAGAGTGCCTGTTGAGTGGATCTCCGTCACTTTCAATAGGATGGATGATACAAAAATGCCTTTCAACTTTCAGCCAAATCCAGAGTTAGAAAGCCTTCGGCCCTACGAGCTGTGAGCTACATGGGAGATAACACACCTCCAATGCACATCCAAATAGAATTTATTGCCAAGGATGGCTTGGAAAGTGATGTTATTGTCCATGTATCTCATTATTCAGACATGGATTTCGACAGATGTTTTGGAAGAAACTTGCAAGAATCTTACACAATTCGTTTTGGATTTAAGTGGATTGTATGAGATGCTGAATTTTCAAGGGAAATATCATCATGTTTTGGGTCAACCTATATGATGTATTTTCAACAAATTGAAATGGAAACGGCCATGTCATGTTTTGCCTTCATATCTTTTGTGCAAATTAACTGAGAAACGCCATTAAGTTAAATGAACTTTGAACAAAGAACGAAAAGAATAGAAAATAAATAAAGAACTCTTTTAAGAATCCAAATGTCAAAATAAACTCCAAATTGACACGAATTCTAAATAAACAACAAAAATGAAATTGAATCACCAAAACAAATGAAACGAACCTAAATCTCGAATTGCATTTCGATCCGAATCCGTCGGTTTGAATCTTTTGACTGAAATCCATCTGAAGCTCCTTTGAACCCACTTGTGATTCAATTCTTCACCACAGAAGACTTCAACTTCAGTTTCAAACTTTGAAACTCCGAATATGAAATTCCTAGCCTCAGGTTGTTTTCAAATATTTTTTTTGACTCTCCGCGATCTCTTTCTTCTTTTGAGAAGGTCGACTGAGTCTACTGACACAGAACTACGAAATTCTCGATTTGGTTCTGATGGCATGGATTCGTATCCTTCGCCAAAATAATCAAACTTTAATCAACTCTCTTGGGATGTGAAACACTTTCATGACTCATTCCAATCCTCCACAAAACTAAAATTTCTACAAAATCTTCCAAACCAAATCAAATACAAACTTATGGGATCAGTACCTAAATTCTGATTTCCATCTCTTTCGAGACTGGTACCTAAATTCCAATTCCCTCCTTTCGAGGTCGGTACCAAATTCTGAATCTCTTTCCGAGATTGATACTAAATTTCAATTCTCTCATTCGAGACTGGTACCAAATTCCAGTTCTCTCCTTTCAAGGTCGGTACCAAATTCCGAATCTCTTTTCGAGATTCATACTAAATTTCAATTCTGTCTTTCGAGACTGGCACCAAATTTCAGTTCTCTCTTTTCGAGGTTGGCACTAAATTACGACTCTCTTTCTGAGATTGACACTAAATTTCAATTCTCTCTTTCGAGACTGGTACCAAATTCCAGTTCTCTCCTTTCAAGGTTGCTACCAAATTCCGACTCTCTTTCTGAGATTGATACTAAATTTCAATTCTCTCTTTCGAAACTGGTACCAAATTCCAGTTCTCTCCTTTCGAGGTCGGTACCAAATTCCGACTCTCTTTCTGAGTTTGATACTAAATTTTAATTCTCTCTTTCGAGACTGGTAACAAATTCCAGTTCTCTCCTTTTGAGGTCGGTCCCAAATTTCGACTCTCTTTCCGAGATTGATACTAAATTTCAATTCTCTTTCAAGACTGGTACCAAATTCCAGTTCCCTCCTTTTGAGGTCAGTACCAAATTCTGACTCTCTTTCCGAGATTGATACTAAATTTCAATTCTCTCTTTCAAGACTGGTACCATATTCCAGTTCTCTCCTTTCGAGGTCAGTATCAAACTCCGACTCTCTTTCCGAGATTGATACTAAATTTCAATTCTCTCTTTCAAGACTGGTACCAAATTTCAGTTGTCTCCTTTCGAGGTCGGTACCAAATTCAGATTCTCTTTCCGAGATTGATACTAAATTTCAATTCTCTCTTTCGAGACTGGTACCAAATTCCAGTTCTCTCCTTTTGAGGTCGGTACCAAATTCTGACTCTCTTTCCGAGAATGATACTAAATTTCAATTCTCTATTTTGAGACTGGTACCAAATTCTAGTTCTCCTTTTTCGTGATCAGTACCTAAATTCTGATTCTTATCCTTTTCGATCGGTACCTAAGTTTCGATTCTCTCTCTGAGGCTGGTACCTAAATTCCAGTCCTTCTTGCAAGCCCGGTGTTGGAACTTAGTATCTGATTCTCATTTCAAATCCAGAGTTTCCACGAAATTCATCTTGAAATTCATCTCAAATCAATCACAAATCAATCTCAAATTAAATCAAGATTCCGATTAAGTCAGATTGCAACTAAATATAAAAATTGAATTGAACATTCAAATTCAAAATTGAAACTTGAAATGAAAATGAAACGAATCTAAATATCCCTCTCCAGATCTTGTTATTTAGAATTCACCTCTTCTTCCCTAGCGAGAGCTCTGGAATCTTCAGCCTTGGAGATTTACCTGATACTCCCCAGCGGAAATTTACTAGGCTTTGTTCTAAGTGTTTCACTTATACAGTTGTATTGGTTTTGTTGATCTTTTCGGTCAACGCCAATAAGCGCGGTGTGCTTGGTTAGCACAGCACAACTATTAGGGGTCCATTTGTTGACCTCATTTTTGGTGAGGTCTGATCTGTCTCCTCAGTACTTAGGATCTAGCCATAGGTTTTTACTTCGACTATCGTAGAGGATTATAAATGGGACCCACCACTTAGAAATTCAAAACACTTCTTGACTCTCTTCAAACACCACATATTTGATTGTAAACCCCCAGCCACTTGGAGGGTTAAGACCAATATGTGGAGGTTTAAAAGATGAGTTTCCTATAGGACTCTTTGGCCTTAGGAGTACCCTGGATGGTCTGATCTGGTGAGGTCTAGCTTGCACACACCACACTCTCACACTCATTTCAAATCCTAAAACCACTCTTACCCGACTTGACTCCCTGACTCATGTAGGCAACTCATATGGATGGACCTCAACCCCTAAACCCATAGCTAAGAGGGTTAGGAACAACATATTGAGTGCCTAAAAGGAGTCCTATCATTGTATTTGTGAGCTTAAAATGGCTTCATGGCTCAGCCAAAATGGTTTCATTTGACACATATTTACTTAATCTGCATTTTTCCAAAATTTCAATTTTTGACCCCCGAGGCCCTAAACCCACCAAACATACTAAATACCCTTAAAATTGCCCAAAATTTCCAAAATTGCCTAAATTACCCAAAATTCCTCAAAATTAATCCTAAATATTCCCCACCACTCAAATTGATCATTCATGACCAATATACCAAAATTTCCTAAATAACCTCTAAATACCCAAAATACCCTTTAAGCCAAAAAATCCAAAAAATTCCAAAAATTCCCAGAAAATTCTAAAAAATCCTAAATATTCCCAATATCATTTTGTATAACTACCCCATAGGCCAATTTTGTAATTTTAGACCACTTTTACCAAAACCCCCAATTTGACCCCTTTTTAACTTAAGTGGACCCAATGTCCAACCAAATCAATCCAATTGACCTCAATTTTGATCCAATTCAATTCTAAACTTCAATTAAATATCCCCAATATCAATGTAAACCAAATCCAAAACCAATTTTATCAACATGTGTATCCAATTTCAATTTAAAGCTTAAAGCCCAATTTTGGCCCATGACCTAAACTTGCCCCAAACCAACCCAACTCAACTCCAATTAGCCCCAAATCATTTTCAAAATCTTCCGAACATCCCCAAAAACAAAAAACTAACTTGATTTACCCCAAATTTTGATCCCAAACTTCACCCAAGCCTAACCCAAACAAAAAATCCACAATTTGGCCTAAACCAACCATGAACCCAAATAGGTCTAAATCTCAAAATTAAAACCCAAACAAAATTGAAAACTCTTTGTTACACCTTCATAAACATTTTACAACATTAATTTTACATCAAAACCAACATTATCCCATCCATAGCCAAAGTTAGCCCACTTTGGTCCTATTGTTAAAAGGCCTAAATTAAATCTAATTCAACTCCAAGTGACACCAAATCTTTTCTAAAATTTTCATGACACATCCCTAAACTAAATACAACATTTTTTTGACACAATCTTTTACAAAAATTTTGTCCTAAAATTCATTTTTCAAATCTAAAAGCCCACTTCCATAAGACATTTTAAAAGCCCATTTTTTAATAAACCTAAAAAAGCCCAAAATTGGCTCCAAAGCCCACATGACAATTTCTTCTCATCAGCCCTTTAATTGATATCATCCCTAAGTTTTTTAATACATGATAAAATGATTCCAAATCAAGCCTCATGCCAAAGTCACCCCTAAATGCCAAAATTTCAAAAACCTACTTCTACGAAACTAAGCCAAGCCATGAGCAAGCCATGGAGCTTTGTGTCAAGCCACATGAAGCCATGTGAGCCCTTTCCACCTCACCATGCCATTAATGAAAAAATAGGGAGTTTCTTTCTTAAACCTTCACTAAAACTTTTTAACCCCATTCATGTTAAACTTTAACCAAGTTTAGCCACATCAGCTTGGATGGGGACTTCACTACCCTTTCCTAGCTGACCCAAGTGACTCTCCCTCAACCCAAAGTCAAGCCTTGGGGGGTGCACCAAGCCCCAAAACATGACTTGACCCATTTGAACCCAAAAGAGCCACTTCCCCCATTCTATTTGAATCAAGTCCTTTACACATGGCCAATGTCAATTGTTTGCACCAAACCCCAACCCTGACTCCCCTGACCATGAGGGTGACTTGACTCTGGCCGGCCAGCCACCACAACAGCCGGAAACCACCAGGCCGAGATTCTTATTTGGATTTAAAAAATTTAAACTTGCTTGCTGAGCTGTCCCAAACCTAATGGCCATCATGGTTATTCTTCTTCTCCTTTAGGCAGCAGATCCCAGCCTCCAAACCTCTTTGGGAAGCCCTCTAGCCAAGCCTATTTAAACACCATCACCTCATGACCAAAAGAGGTGCCGAAACAAACCTTACTAAAACTCGGCCAAAATCACACCACACCCTTCTCCTAAAATAGAGCACTTGAGCCACACTGAAATCCAGCCCGAAGAACCCCCTCTGTGAGCTCAATTTCTGGGTTCAATTTTGAGCCCAAAACTAGGACACTTCACCACAGTGAGCCAATCTTCAAATTGATTGACTCTACACCTTCACCAGACCAAGAGAAGAAGTTCCCCAGCAAAAGTCCCCTCACCATGCCAGCCATTCTTCCTATCAGCCAAGCTTTGAAATCAGCCTTGATCACTTTCATACCTAGGCATTTCCCTAGGGCTAGAGGCTTCATCCCTAGGCTTCCCTAGCTCCAACGAACGTGCCAAGCCCCTCTGATTGAAGCTTCACTTCTCAGAGCTAAGGTATTGAACTGGTCCTTCCTGAGAGCTTCTTTCGATTCTCCATTTTGTTTGAGTCCATTTCAATGCATGTTAGCCATATAGATGTGTTCGTCTTGTCGAGACGAGTTCATAGAGCCCATAATCATGTACTTTGGTGGTGTTTTGAGGGAGATCTTAGGGTTTTAGTGTGGACGGCTCTCGGGACACCAATTGTAGACGATGACCAGGAACCGTCGAATCGCGCGTGTATCGAATGGACGATCCAGATTGCGTTGGACGGAGGCATAGAGTGGAACCGTGGGGCCGCATGGTGCTGAGGTGGAAGGCGACATCGAATGGAGGCGCGCCGCGTGGAAAGTTCAGAGCTACTGAGGTTGACACGGCACCGCGTGGATAAGTAGAAAAATAGGGTATTCTCTGATTTATTTAAATACCCAGAACTTCAAAAATCCATAACTTTGCATAGAAAAATCATAAAAATAAAATAAAAAACCATCTTGCTTAGTGAACAGAGGAAAATAATGTGAAAAAAGAATTAAGTTGCTTTGTTAAGTATTTTTTTAATTAATTTAATATTGTTTTAAGTATTTCAATTCTCCATTCATGCATATAATTCACCATGGCATGAGATTAGGGCTTTTGTAGCCTCTGTTCTTGGGAATATTCCCTGAATTTTTTAAGGCCAGAGGTCATCTCTATGGCAAGTTATCTATTTTTCCAATTTTATGTCTCTGTTTTGGAATTTTAATTCCAATAATTTGCATATTGCTTAGAAAATTCTAGTAAAATTAGGGGAAGTATCCTAGGACCAGAGGACCCTAGGAAAATTATGGTTTGATTTAATTCCTTCATAATAACCCTAATTAGCCCAAACACCTAAAATTGAAATCTAATTAATTAGGAGTAACCACACATCAAAATTACTTGAAATCAATTCTCCATTGTCACTTAGGATACAAAGAACCTCACATAAAAATTTGAAGTCAATTGGAAATGATTTAATGCACCATATGGATCATTTAAGTTGCATGGTTATTTTTAAACCTTAAAAATTCATAAAACACAAAATGCACTTCAAAAATTCACCAAATTAGTTTTTTGGGCTCTCTGATATTAGAGGAGTCTAAGAAAATTAAAATTAAAATTTTCTAAAAATTTTCATTTTTAACATATTTTTTAATATTTTAATAATAATTAAAAAATAATAAAAATCACAAAAATATTAAAAATCATAAAGATGACATATTTTGTTCCATAATTACTTAGGAACCAACCTAATATTTTTCCTAAGTCCCTAGGTTGAGATATTGAATTTTAAGGGCTTAAGATAATTTTTAATATTAAAAAAATAGATTTTCCAACTTTTGCACCAAATTAACTCTAATAAATCAAAGAAAAATGATAAAAATATAAAATTTATTTCTCTGAGTTCCTTGAGATCAGAGAGATTTAAGAAAAATATAAAACTTAATTTTCAACTTCAATTTTATTTTATAATTAATTAATACTCCAAATTTTAAAATAATTATAATAAATAAAATATAAATCAAAAAATCACCAAAATTGGTCCAAGTGGTCCTCTAGTAAATAGGGACAGAAACTTTACCTTGGTGATGTTGTTGAATTTTCATTAAAAATCCTTATTTTTATCAAAATAATTATATAAATTAAAATTAAAGACAGAAGAAATCACATTTTCTCCTCTAATGTCTTAATTGACATGTGAGTGAGGTGACATAAAAATTTCAAGTTCATTTGAGCTCAATTTAGTGAGTTATGGAGTGAACATGCTTAAAAGGGCATAAAAGTAATTAAGGATTTTAACCCTAATTAATGCTTTAGGCTTAATCAAAGGGAGAGATGAATATTTGATCTTAATTTTCTATTGGATGATTGAAACTTAGGGAATAAAGGGGTAGAAACCCATTAGACATTTTGAAAATATCAAAAATGGAACTTTAATTAATTAAATCATGTAAATTTTAGCAGAATAATAATTAAAATTTGGATTATTAACATTAGGGATATGATCTAAGAAGATATCAACCCTCCAATCTACAATCCCTAAATAGATCAATTCAACAATATTCAACTTTTAATTAATTCTAAAATAATGATTGAAATTAATATTTAAAAAGGGAAATAACCTTAAATTAAAGATTAAAACAATAAATGACTTAATAATCACATTTTTTTTAACATTTAAAAATCAATTTTAAATCACTTAAGAACAAAATTAATACAAATTTGAAACCTTAAGTAATTTTAAAACAATTAATAAAAAAAATATATATATAAAAATCAAACTAATTAAAATCAACCTAAAGTATTATAATTAATCCAAATCAAGTCATCAAAGTTTAATACAACAACAACAACAACAACAACAACAAAGCCTTAATCCCACTAAGTGGGGTCGGCTACATGAATCCTTTTTCTCCATTGCGTCCTATTTAGTGTCAAATTTTCGTTTAATTCTAATAAATTAAGATCATTTTTTATGCAATAAGCCCAAGTTTTCCTAGGTCTGCCTCTGCCTTTCTTAAAATAAGTTGTATTTAAAACATCTATTCTCCTAATCGCATCATCAGGTGGTCGACGTTTAATGTGACCAACCCATCTAAGGCGACTCTCTCTAATTTTATCCATCACTGGTGCAACTGCAACCCTATTACGAATATATTCATTTCGCATTTTGTCTCTAAGTGTAAAGCCACTCATCCACCTAATCATTCTCATCTCGGCAACACTTAACTTAACATTATGCTTCTCTTTTAAAGGCCAACATTCAGCACCATAGAGCATTGAAGGTCTCACCACCATCTTATAAAATTTTTCTTTCAGTCTAATCGGTAATTTTCTATCACACAATAGGCCGGACGCATTCCTCCACTTCAACCAACCAACCTAAATTCTACTATTAACATCCCCATCTATATCACCATCACTTTGAACAATGGACCCGAGATATCTAAATCGTTCACACCTTTTAATAATTTGATCACCCAAAGTTACACTTCTGTCACTAGAACTATTATTACTAAAATTACAATCCATGTATTCAGTTTTAGTTCTACTCAAACGAAGACCTTTAGACTCCCATTTAGACCTCCATAACTCAAGTTTTTCCTTGACTTTTTATCTTGTCTTGCCCACAAGGAGGATATCATCAGTAAAAAGCATACACCAAGGTACATCCTCTTATAAATGCCCAATGAGACCATCCATAAATAAAGCAGAAAGATATGGGCTTAAAGCTGATCCTTGAGGTAAACAAACAGAAATAGTAAAATACTTGGTCAATCCTCCTTCAGTTCGAACACATGTAACAACTCTAGCATACATATCTTTAATGACTTGAATATAAGTCATATCAACACCTTTCTTCTCATGGACTCTCCAAAGAACATATCTAGGAACCTTATCGTAAGCTTTTTCTAAATCAGTAAAAATCAAATGTAGATCCTCCTTATTATCTCTGTACTTCTCCATCAAACCTCTCAATAAATGTATAGCTTCCATGGTAGACCTGCCCGGCATAAATCCAAATTGATTATGAGAAATCTTCGTAATACGTCTTAACCTATGTTCAATTACCCTCTCCCATAATTTTAAAGTATGACACATCAATTTAATTCCATTATAATTTGCACACTCTTGTGCATCTCCTTTATTCTTAAAAATGGGGACCAAAATCCTCTTTCTCTGCTCCTCAGGCATCGTTTTAGTCTTCAAAATAATATTAAAAAAGTTTAGTAAGCCAGGAAACCCACAAATCACCTAAACATTTCCACACTTCAATTGGGATATCATCAGGTCCTACAGACTTTCCCCCTTGGTTTTCTTTAAAGGCTTATCTACTTCTTTTTTACTAATACAACGGCAAAAATGAAAAGTTTTATTATTATTAACGATATTAAGATCACTAAGGTCGATTGTACTTTCAGCATCCTCATTAAGAAAAGCACTTTTTGATTTTCATCTTTAATACACTTTACTTGAGTTAAATCTTTACTTTTCTTTTCTCTTTGTTTGGCTAGTTTATACAGATATTTTTCACCTTCCTTAGTATCTAACATGTTATAAAGATTACTAAAAACAGAATTTTTAGCGTCACAGATTATTCTTTTACACTCCCTACGGGCCATTTTATATTTTTCCTAGTTCTCTACGCCTTTTCATTTAAACTAATTTTTATAACATAACCTCTTATATTTTATCCTTTCTTGCACATTATTATTCCACCACCAACTATTTTTATTTATAGAAACTTTATCTTTTGATTCTCCAAGTACATCTTTAGCCACTTGTTTAATAGTATTAGTTATTTTTTCCCACATAACATTCGCGTCTACACGGACATCCCAAATATTTAAATCTTGAATTTTACTCACAAAAATAATTTTATTTGTGTATTTTAGGTGCCCCCATCTTATTCTACGATTTTACAACTCTTCATCTTAAAATCTAGAACTAATAATCGATGTTAGGTACTTAATTGCTCACTTGGAATGACCTTACAATCTTTACAATCTCGACGATCTCTTCTTCTCATAAGAAAATAATCAATTTTTGTTTTATTAGATCCATTCTTATAAGTAATAAGATGCTCATCTCTTTTCTTGAATAAAGTATTAGTAATAATCATATCATACCTAAAGCGAAATCTAAAATGGCTCTACCTTCTTCATTAATCGCTCCATAACCGTAGCCACCATGAATATTTCTGAAATCTTCTACCACTCTACCGACATGTCCATTTAAATCTCCTCTAATAAAAATTTTTTCTTCAAGGCGTATCAAGTGTATTAAGTCTTCTAAATCATTCCAGAATTTATCTTTAGAGCCTATATCTAAACCAACTTGAGGAGCATAAGCACTTATAATATTAAAAATCTTAGTATTAATAATAATCTTATGTGTTATAATACTATCTCCAACTCTATTAATTTTAACAACATTATCTTTCAAACTCTTATCTATAATTACAACTACACCATTTCTAGTATGACTCTTACCAGAATACCATAGTTTAAAACCTAAGTTATCAATCTCCTTAGCTTTTTCTCCAACCCATTTAGTTTCTTGAATACATAGGATATTTATCTTTCTATGGATCATAATATCAACCAATTCCATTAATTTACCATTGAGAGTACCTGTATTCCAAGATCCTATCCTAATACTAGTATTATGGATGAACTTCTTTACCCGCAACCGTCCATAATGTGGGAACCCTTGCTTACTTGACACTACACCCGAGCGTCGGTGTAGTGGCCCTTGCACACTTTCCATTGTATTCAGGCCATGCAGCGCGTCGCTTCCAGGGGACGCCCTAACACTTACACAATGATCAAAAGGATTCATGTCATGATTTTTTTTTTTGACAAGTTTTACGCTGGCTATCGACTACCTAACACAACCTAAGTCATCAAATTTTAATAAAATTAAATAATATAAACACCTCTTTCAACCTATGAAAATTTAAAATATAAAGATTTAATTAAAACAATTTCAATGCTATTCCAAACATAGAATTATTAATCAAAATTTTATAACTAAATCAAATCACTTTAAATCATCAATTCCAATTTTAAATTGTTAAAAATCTTTAACAAACTAATTTGCCCCTGGAGGCTTTCATTGTTATTATAACTCTTAAATGGAGCATCAAGTGAAATGTCACTTCACTCATAGGATAATCAAACATCCTAGTTCACTGAGTAAGAAACAAAACTTAACTAAATTTTTGAAGGATCAATTCGCTTGTATAACGAAATTCATTTGGACTTGAAATAATCCCAGAAGCATTGAAAAGGTGTTTAAGACCCGTCTTAAGCACTTTCTCAATATAATGGGATGTTTTAGAAGAATAATTGAACTTAATTGTTCTTTGGTGAAGAAAATCATCCTTAATAAAACACAAGCAACTAGACGTCATAGGAAGTGACTAGTGATAAGATTAGGATTTTGGTAGATAACCAAAACCTTCCCTTAGCTCTACCTAGGTATTATCTTGCAAATATATAAAATGCTCTGACATGTGTCTTAAGTGCAGCTCAGAATGACGAGAAGACCCTCCAGGTACACTTTTACTTTATTGCAATTTACTTACCTGTACTGCACTTTACATTTCTTGCATGTTAAACAAGAACGTTACCCTGAATGAAAACTGAAACCTTTAGAACAGTCACAAAACTGAAACCCAAAACTAAATTAAAAGTCACAACAAGATAAAATTCACTGCCACAACATTTAAAAAATAAAACAACTCAAAATTTAATCACAAACAAAACAACAAAACTACAACTACAACTAAATTAAAACGTCTTGTTGGATGATCGGGAATACCTCGGATGATGTAACCTACATGTTGCTAATGGTCTTTCCGACGGTCTAAATGAAAGTGTGGAACTCAATTAGTTGAGTTTAGCAAAATCATTTAGACTAAGTGAATTCGATAAAAATAATGGTGCCAGAATGATGGAACCGTGGGATCTTAACCGGTGTTGTTATAACCAACTTTAAGATTCCCCTAAAAAAATGTTAAAACTCCTGAACCTTAAGAATTTTTCTAAACCAAAACACTTCTCTCATCTCCTAATTTTCACTTTCTAAAACTAAACCTCTGCAACAACAAGGAGCATGGAGCATAGTGGGTAGCACGGTCATCGTCGTCAGTAAAACTTGAGTATACATCAGCAAAACCTTTCTTAGCATTAAATAACGAAGCCATAGGATTTTGAGGTACTTTGCCTAGTGCAACATAAATCCTCAACTTTTTGTTAGCTATTTGTATAATCATATTATGCAAATTAAGCCCTAACCGGTCTTAGGACTCCGAGGTAGTCGTTCGGTACGACATAAACCCTCACATCTTCGAGGCTATTTGTATGATTGTGTCATACAAATATAAGTCCTAATTAACTAAAACTGGCAGGATTACAACATTAAATAAACTCTTAAATTGAAGCCAAATAGTAGGATAGTTTGGGAAGTTTCCAAGATTCCTCTTGGATCCTCAACTTCTCCTACCTTTCCTCCTTTGGATTACTAAAATAACTGTTCCAAATTTGAGCTATTCCCTATTGAAATTTTCAAAATTCAATCCTTTGATACCATAAGCTTTAAAATTCTTGAGAGCAAAACCACTGATCATTATTGAGAGTTTTCTTAAATGATTCCCATCATTTAAGCTGTAATTAACTATAGGGGATTGCCCTTATAGGGAACTTTAAGAACCCAGGTAATATAAACCCTGCTTAATTCCGTTATATTTTGCAGGGGAACTTGTCGGCTTATAAAATTCCGTTTATTACTAATTCTACCAAAGTACGTTCTAACTTTCTAACACAAATAACTAACATAAGATGAAATTTATAACAAAAGTTTAAATGTAAGAAATAATCCTCCACCTCTCCAATAATCATGTGATTATTTAGAGACATAGATCAGTAATGCAATAGTATTGTGCCAAATAGGAGCATTCCTATTCTTTACCCTCTTCCAAGCGATATAAATAACATTGGCTAATCCTAAGTTTAGTCCCCAAATCCATGGTTAGGCTGGGAGGATACCGGTTGTCACTACGGAGCTCCCACTTCTCTTTCCCGGAAGCCTAACTCTCGCTTTGGTTTGTAAACCCTACGACCAAATTAGGAATTTCATTCTGTCACTCTAAAATCGCCAATTATATGCTCATCAAAATATATTTCCCTATTTATTTGCACTCAACCCCCATGAACTACGTCACTCATTCATGGACATTGAAGGTGACCTTCACTTTTGTTTTGGAACTCATAATCCTTTTGAAGCATATGTTTCACAACAAGTTTTAACAATTCAATTAGCCAGATCAAAAAGTAAATGAAGTACAAAGTGAAAGGTCATCACAAATTCTCCATAATAAATCGGCACATCATTTCCATATCACAACATCAACACATCCCATGAAAATGAGGAAGACAAAGAAATCTACTTAAGACTCATGAGGAAAAGACGAAAAAGATGGATTTTATATATAAAAGTAACGTCATATAAACAGAGTATAGAAAATACAACTTATTTCAAACTCTACCCCAAGAGAATCTCAAAGAATTCTTTTGACTCATCTTCTTTCTTCAAAACAACACACAATTCTCTCTTTAGAAAAATAAGGAAGAAGAAATCTCTCACTTTTCCTCTCTTATCATAATCCTTAGAAGAGAACACACACAAAACCTAGATTCTCTCTAATAGACTCTCTACACTAGAACAATGAAAAGACTCTCTTTCTCTTTCAAACTTTGGCTCAAAAACACCTTAAATTTGTATGCAACTAATTTCCTAAGAGTTTCCTCGAGAACCCCTCCAAAATCAGTCCAAATACATTGAGTCTGGAATTAAATTGAGATAGGGCGCGGTCCGACGCATGATAGGGCATCATCCAGCGCTCCAGTTCAAAAAGTTCATTTTGCCTCATTTTGCCTCATTTTGCTCCGGTCCGACGCATGATAGGGCTTCAGGAGGTAGACTACCTCATCATTATCTTCAGGTTCTACACCTGACTAAATACACAAGGAATGAATCAGGCTGCAGTGTCCTAATCCACCTGTAGTCTCTCCTTTTGAATTAGTCAAAATACATTTTGAATGATAGCCCCAATATTTATATTCTTCATATTGTGAATACAGTAATTCTAGAACAGCTCTCTCTACAGTTACTTTACAATGATGGCTGGTAGGCATAAGTCTTGCAGAAATGAAACAATATCAGGCTTTCAATACAAGATTCAATGAAGAAAGGGGGAAGTTAACTTTTTTCCTCTATTTAATCTTTCATTCCTCTTTTCCATCAGTCAAATAATTAATAACGATATCAAGTGCCTAATTATTAAAAGGAAAATTCTCATATTAACAAGAGAATGGTTTTCTCAACAAGTAAAATGCATTGATGCGTGCAAGGGTATACTCTACCATTTGTCCTCTAACAAGGATATATTCACTCTCAGAATAGTATAATATAGAATAAAATTCTGTCACAATCCCCAGCATCGCTTCCGCAGTAAAATAACAGAAAATCTCCAACTGATGATTCGTAATTAATTATTTGATCACACCTCCAAGATTTTCAAAGGCTTTCTCTTAAATACACTTCTTATTAATAAGAAATGTACTAAGGCGAGAGTAAGCCTTGAAATTTACAAATTTCCTCTCATCATGTTCAAATTTTCTCTTCCCTTTTGCCATTCTTGGAGCCATTTTCCTAAAAATATCAAATTAATCCAAATCAATTTAAAAATTGCAATGTAATAGGATCCAAAGCAAATTTAAGTAAATAAGAACTTCAACACCATGCAAAATCTCCAAATTTTCTCTAAAATCCTCACAGCTTTGAATCTTACTAATGTACGAGATTTCCACTGTCAAAATCGAAAAAATTTAGTTTAAAGTGAAGCTCTTAAAGAGAGAAGATGAAATATGAAATTTTTCGGCCATTAAATCGCTTCAAATCCAAAAGCATGTGAGTACTAAGTGCGAAGATCAACCTTGGTTGGACATAGAAGATGATGGTTCGGGTAAACATGGTGGGTCCCAGGGTTACTTCACAAAATTTGAGGGTTTAAGGGCCTTTGGTCTATCGGGCGCGGTCTAGCGCTGGTCACAATGCTGTTTGGCTCTATTTTCGATTCAATAGGATAAACTATCTGACTTTTGGTGCAGTTCGGCACTGGTAGCTACGCCTGTTCAAAATCTGTGCTTCCAACATTCTTTTGCAATTTCAATCATTTCAAGCCCGCACCAACGTCTAATTAGTCCAAAAAAGTATTGAATAACGTTCTATAGCCATGGCAAATAAATTTTTTAAACAAACAACACAAAACATCACTTTAATATATATAAAATCCAAATTACACACACACATAAGTGACACTAAACTCTACACATCGTCAAGCCACAAATCACTAAATTTCAGGGTCGCTCACAACCATGACACACAAACGCTGAAAACTAAACAAGAAAGCAAATTCAAACATAACATTCAAGCAAAGCAAATTAAGTAATAAGTTCAAACACATAAACACAATAATCAAATCTCTATTCTTCCTCAGAACTATCATCAAATCTTATATCTCCAATAAACGAACAGATTGTAGAATGGATGAAACAGGAATTCTTCAGTTAAATCCTCCTCAATCAAACCCTTACTTCACATCAAACATATTAGACTTCCTTCAAGGTACCCAGAAATATTTAAGTGTTCCTTCTGTCGGCCGTTAAATTTTTGAAGATATATATATGGTGGGTTGATATTTTGTTTTGAAAAAGGGTTTTAGAATATAGCTTTATAAAATAAGAATTGGATTTAATTTAATATATATATATATATGAATTATTGAAAATAGGATCCAAAGCAAATTTAAGTAAATAAGAACTTCAACACCTTGAAAAATCTCCAAATTTTCTCTAAAAACCTCACAGCTTTGAATCTTCCTAATGTACGAGATTTCCACTGTCAAAATCGAAAAAATTTAGTTTAAAGTGAAGCTCTTACAGAGAGAAGATGAAATATGAAAATTTTTGGCCATTAAATCGCTTCAAATCCAAAGGCATGTGAGTACTAGGTGTGAAGATCAACCTTGGCTGGCTGTAGAAGATGATGGTTTGGGTAAAAATGGTGGGTCCCAGGGTTACTTCAAAAAATTTGAGGGTTTAAGGGCCTTTTGTCTATCGGGCGCGGTCTAGCGCTGGTCACAACACCGTTCGGCGCTATTTTCGATTCAATAGGATAAACTATCTAACTTTTGGCGTAGTTCGGCACTGGTAGCTGCGCCTGTTCAAAATCTGTGCTTCCAACTTTCTTTTGCAATTTTAATCATTTCAAGCCCGCACCGACGTCTAATTAGTTCATTTAAGCATTGAATAACGTTCTAAAGCCATGAAAAATAAATTTTTTACACAAACAACACAAAACATCACATTAATATATATAAAATCCAAATTACAAACACACATAAGTGACACTAAACTCTACACATCGTCAAACCACAAAACACTAAATTTCAGTGTCGCTCACAACCATGACACACTAACGCTGAAAACTGAACAAGAAAGCAAATGCAAACATAACATTCAAGCAAAGCAAAATAAGTAATAAGTTCAAACACATAAACACATAAACACAATAACCAAGTCTCTATTCTTCCTCAGAACTATCATCAAATCGTATATCTCCAATAAACGAACAGATTGTAGAATGGATGAAACAAGAATTCTTCAGTTGAATCCTCCTCAATCAAACCCTTACTTCACATCAAACATATTAGACTTCCTTCAAGGTACCCAAAAATAGTTAAGTGTTCCTTCTGTCGGCCGTTAAATTTTTGAAGATATATATATGGTGGGTTGATATTTTGTTTTGAAAAAGGGTTTTAGAATATAGCTTTAAAAAATAGAAATTGGATTTAATTATATATATATATATATATATATATATATATATATATATATATATATATATATATATGAATTATTGAAAATAGGATCCAAAGCAAATTTAAGTAAATAAGAACATCAACACCATGAAAAATCTCCACATTTTCTCTAAAAACCTCACAGCTTTGAATCTTCCTAATGTACGAGATTTCCACTGTCAAAATCGAAAAAATTTAGTTTAAAGTGAAGCTCTTACAGAGAGAAGATGAAATATGAAAATTTTTGGCGATTAAATCGCTTCAAATCTAAAAGCATGTGACTATTATGTGCGAAGACCAACCTTGGCAGGACGTAGGCGAAGATGGTTTGGGTAAAAATGGTGGGTCCCAGGGTTACTTCACAAAATTTGAGGGTTCAAGGGCTTTTTGTCTATAGGGCGCAGTCTAGCGCTGGTCACAACGCCGTTCGGCGCAATTTTCGATTCAATAGGATAAACTATCTGACTTTTGGCGTAGTCCGGCACTGGTAGCTGCGCCTATTCAAAATCTGTGCTTCCAACTTTCTTTTGCAATTTCAATCATTTCAAGCCCGCACCGACGTCTAATTAGTCCATTTAAGCATTGAACAACGTTCTAAAGCCATGAAAAATAAATTTTTTACACAAACAACACAAAACATCACTTTAATATATATAAAATCCAAATTACAAACACACATAAGTGACACTAAACTCTACACATCGTCAAGCCACAAATCACAAAATTTCAGGGTCGCTCACAACCATGAGTCACTAATGCTGAAAACTGAACAAGAAACCAAATGCAAACATAACATTCAAGCTATGCAAATTAAGTAATAAGTTCGAACACATAAACACATAAATACAATAACCAAGTCTCTATTCTTCCTCAGAACTATCATCAAATCGTATATCTCCAATAAACGAACAGATTGTAGAATGGATGAAACAAGAATTCTTCAGTTGAATCCTCCTCAATCAAACCCTTACTTCACATCAAACATATTAGACTTCCTTCAAGGTACCCAGAAATATTTAAGTGTTCCTTCGTCGGCCGTTAAATTTTTGAAGATATATATATGGTGGGTTGATATTTTGTTTTGAAAAAGGGTTTTAGAACATAGCTTTAAAAAAAAGAAATTGGATTTAATTAATATATATATATATATATATGAATTATTGAAAATAACATTTTAATTTTGGCGGATGTGAAATCAAACTGATTTCATAAAAACTTTAGTTTAGATAATCAAGCGCTTCATCACAAGACATGTATCTATCTCGAGGAATAGATATATGACTCAGGGTGAGGCTTGATCAAATAAACTAAAGAATTCATGACATCCCTTTGGTCTGTAAACCATTTTTGACCGAAAATTTCCTCTATCTAATATGAAGGAATTAGATAGGGTTTATATTAATTTGGGCTCTTTAAGTTTTCTATAAGGGCAAGCTCCTATAGTTAATTACATCTTAGATAAATGAAATTACCTAAGAAAACTCTTAATATAGATCAAGAAATATTTATATTCATTACTTCCAAAGGTAAGATTTTTGAAGAAAATGAGATATTCAGAAATTCAATAGGTTAATGGCTCAAGTTTTATGACATTTCATTTTGTCAGAATCCAAAGAAGAGAAAGGCAAGGTGAAGAAAATAAATTCAAGGAAAATCTTGATGTCTTCCCAATCTATCCTATGGTTTGGCTTAGATTTAGGAGATTTATTTGGTGTTTCATTCTGTTAATTTTATTATTTAGAACTTACATTCACTTGATACCGATCATGTGAATGGCCAGGAGGATAGGAGGATTTTTGTCATACCTGATGACAACCTCAGAATCCTAAAGAGAGTTAGGGCTTATGTTGCACAACATGGTTGTACAAGGGCCTAATGAAAAGGTGAGAATTTATACTGTGTTAGGCAAGCTACGTCGAAGTCCTATAGCTTATTTTTTTAAACTAAGGAATGGTTTTGCTGATGTAGACAAGTTTTGCTGTTGAAGATGGCCATGCTGCCCACTATGCATGCTTCAAGCCCCTTATCGTAGCAGGTTTGGTTTAATGAAGTGGAAAATGAGGAGAAAAGAGAAGTGTTATGCTTTGGGAATATTTAAATTGAGGTGTCTTAATATTTTATTTGGTGAACATTAAAGTTGATTATAGCAACACTGGTTAAGATCCCACGGTTCAATCATCCCGACATCGCTATTTTCATCAGATTCACTTAGTCCAAATGAATTTACTAAACTCAACTTAATGAGATCCATACTTTCATTTAGACCGTGCGAAAACCATGTTAGCAACACATAGGTTACCTCCTCCAAGGGATTCCCGATCATCCAATGAGATGTTTTAATTTAGTTAAAATTGTAGTTTTTGTTTTGTTTGTGATTAAATTTTGAGTTGTTTTATATTTTTTTAATGGTGTGGCGGTGAATTTTATCTTATCTTGATTTCTTAATTTTTGATTTTTGGTTTTGGTTTTGTGGCTATCCTAAAGGTTTTAGTTTTCATGCAGCGTGACTTTGTTGTTTAGCATGCGGTTTGCAAGAAAAGAAAGTACAGTAGCAGGTAAGTGAATTGCATTAAATAAAGGAATTCCTTGTAGGTCTTCCCGTCATCTCCACCTGAAACTTTAGTATTCTTACAATAAACATTAATATTGTTGCAGAGAAGTAAAACCCTATGGATAGGTTCTTCACAGACTTACTAAGTCCTAGGTTATAACCCGTTGAATTCTATTCATTTATGAGATTTCTTCATTTAATAAATATAATAGGTGCAATGCTCCTTCGAGGTGTCTAGAAGACCTGTGAAAAGGTCCAGGAGAAACCCAAATATTTCTCAATACTTTTGAACTTCCTTGAGGTCATTTTCAACTTATCATAGTTATTAAATGATTTATCTTTTTCATACCGTTATGCTCAGTGAGCCAATGTTTTAGTCATCCCGAAAGGCGGGGTAATTATGACTTGGTGCTTTACTTAGGAATTATGTGAGTGGGCCCTTTGAGGTAAAATTAACTTATGAATTAATTTATCAAAATTTTATGGGCTTGTAATGTTTCAAAATGTAGTTTTAAGATTAAACATTTTTTCTTTAATAACTCTAGTTAGTTAATTCTTTTGATTAAGCCTAGCTCATTACTAAGCCCTTAAGATTTAGTGGGAATTTTTATGTTTTTAGAAAAGGGAATTTCATGACTGTTATGATTATGATCCTTATCAAAATATTGAATTATCATCTAAACATCAAATGAAGCGGAATTAAATTAGTGTAATATTAACTTCCAAGATCAACCCCTAACTTTAAGGTTCTTTTAATTTGATTTTTCTTCTAAATTATAATAATTAAGGAAAATTTAATATTTAATTTTCATGTAAAAAGATTGCAATTGGTTTGCACCATTTGTGCCTTAATGTTTCAGTCATCCAATATAGCAATTAACATCATTTATTGCCCTTTTCCCATTTTAATTAAACCTAAATATTAATCAAGGCTAAATTTTCTAAAATTACAATTTTGCCCTTAAAGGCCTTTATCATTTCATAATTCATTAAATTTGGCTCAAATGAATTTCGAATCTTTATGTGACCCCACTTATTGGTTAATTAGAACATCAGAGGAGAAAATGGGATTTTTTAAAATTTAATTTAATTTATATATTTATTTTCATGCAAAAATAGGGGTTTTCAGTGGAAATTCAATAACTTATCCAAAACAAAACATATGGCTTTGAAATTTTTATGGGAAAGTAGACCTAGACAAGAGGACCACTTGGACCAAATTTTATGTTTTTTTTTTTAGTTTTAATTTAATTACTAGAATTATTTTAAGTTCTAGAGTTTTAATTATTTATAAAATATTTTAAAGGTTTAAGATTCAAATTTATATTTTTAGGGAACCCAGAGAAATAAATTTATAACTTTCTAATTTTTATTTTAATTATTAGAATTAATTTAATGGAAAATTAAGAAAATTCTTTTTTACCCATTTAAAATTAATTTAAGAATTTAAAAATTGGTATTTTAATTCTGAAGCTTAGGAAAGTTATGGGGATGGTTCCTAAATGATTATGAGGCCAAATGTAATAATTTCGTAATTTTTAATAATTTTGTGATATTTAGTATTATTTAATTATTTAAATTTTAAAAATATGACTAAAAATGAAAATTTTGTGCAAATCCCAATTCTATTTTTAAAAGAATCATCTCATCACTGAAAACTCCCAAAACCAATTTTACAATTTTTTGAGTTATATTTTAATTATTAAAAATAGTTTAATGTTCAAAATTACCATTTCACTTAGAAAATTCATTTAGGTAACCAAATGAATACCGAATACCATGAAATTTTTATGGGGAGTTCTTTGACCTTTAATATATAGAGGAATATTTTTTTAAGTGATTATCATGTCTAATGAACTCAAATTAATTTTAATTTAGTTTTAAGCCAAGTTGATAATTTTGTTATTTCTTAATGATTTAACCCATGAAAATTTTATGCTGGGGTCCTCTAGTCATAAGGAACCTACCATGATTTTTCTGAATTTTTATAAACGCCATGCTAATTATTAGAATTAATTTATCAAAATAGATGCCTAAATTTGAAAAATAAAGTTCTCTGTCTAGAGATCCTCACTAACCTTGGAATTATTGGGGAATATTCCTCATGATAGGGACAATAACATGACAAAATATCAGGCCATGGTGAAATGTGTATATGCATGGAGAATTAAAGTACTACAGAGAGTACTAAATTAATTAAAAATCATACATGCATAAAATAAATTTCAAACCATTTCCACATTATTCTCCTCTGTTCACTGAGCAAGAAGGTATTTTTATTTTATTTTTACAATTTTTCTACAACAAATTATGGATTTTAATGTTCATGTAATTTAAATAATTCAGAAAATCCATATTTTCCTACTTAACCACGTCGACGCCACGTAAACCTACGATGGGTCGAAAGCACACGTGTCTCCTTCTAGTTGGGCACTACCTTCTGAGTCAGCGCGCGCTTTATGCAACAAAAGTTCGTTTGGCGCAATCCTGGTCATCCGTTCATTATACGTGCGATCCGATGGTTACTGATCAACGTCCCCAACTGAACTAGCCCGTAAACCGTCTACCTTCGACCTAAGATGTCGAGCTAGACTCAACCAGATCACATCGGGTTAGTTCCTAGATCTTCATCTAGCCTAGACGAACCTATACATACATTTTATACGGTATGAAATACAGTGTAAAATTATGGAGGACGAAGAAAAACTCGGGAGGAAGAGTGAGTACAATACCTTTGTCTGAGAGGGGAGGCCTAAATCAGATGGTTGTGGCAGCTTTGATTGGTCTCAACGAACCTCCAGATGGAGCCTTTTGCTCAGGTGAATTGTCTAGACCCAAACTCAACCAGACTCGATTTCAGCAGTTCCTGAAAGTCTGGTGCAGAGGCCTTCTATGATGGGGCTTTGATGGAGAATCTTCTTCTTTCACTACTGTGTAGGTCTGGGTACAGTTAATTAGATTTTGGTGCACTATGGAGCTGTGATGAAATGTGTCTTGGTTCCGGCCAAATTTAAGCTCTGAAATTGAGCTCTGATAGTGGGAATCTGAGAGGGAAAATGGCTGGGATGATCTTAGGGAGGTCTGGAGAGGCTCTGATGAAGTTTTGGCAGAGTTTGGTAAGGAAATTTTTAGTACCTTGATTTTAGCCATGAGGGGTGGTTTTCATAGCCATGGCCAATTGGCTGAGCTCAAGGCTTGGCTTTGGCTATATTCATCTGCTTAGGTGGAGGGCAGATCAGCTCCAATAGCCAATCAAAGCTGGACAGCTTGGGAGGTGAGTTTAGGTTTAGTTGGAGAGGGGGTGGTTCTCGGTTTTAGCATTTTCTGGCCACTAGGGTGACCAGCTGTGCCAGGGCTAGTGGACAGGTGGTTCAGGTGAGCTAGGGGAAGATTAATGATGTTTTATCCTCAATGGCTGTTGACCTCATTTTTGATGAGGTCATCTCTTCTTCTTTTTAGTACTTAGGATCTAGCCTTAGGCTTTTCCTTTGACTATCTTAGAGGATTAGAATTGGGACCCACCACTTTGAAATTCAAAACACTTCTTAACTCCCTGCAAACTCCACAAATTTGACTATAGACCCCTAATCACCTAGAGGGTTGAAATCAAATGCGGAAGTTTAAAAGATGAGTTCCTGTAGGACTCTTTGGCCTTAGGACTACACTGGGTGGCCTGGTCTGGTGAAGGGATGACTTACACACACACACTACACCTATACACTACACTTTCACACACATCCTAAAAACACACCCATACCTAACTTGATCTCCTGACTCATGAAGGTGATCCACATGGATGGTCCTTAACCCCTAAGCCCTTGGTTAAGAGGGTTAGGAACAACATAGTGAATGCCTCAAATGAGTCATCTCATGGCTCATATAGGCTTAATATGGCTTCATGGCTCAACCAAAATGATTTTATTCCACTTACATTCACCTAATCTTCAATTTTCCAAATTTTCAATTTTTGACCCCCGGACCCCGCACCCGCCAAACTTACCCAAAACCTTTGAAACTACCCAAAATTTGCAAAATCACCTAAATTACCCAAAATTCCTCAAAATCAATCCCAAACAATCCCACATTACTCAAATTTATCATCCATACCCAAAAATACCAAAAATTCCAAAAATACCTCCCAATACCCTCCAAATACCCAAAATACCCCTCTTGACCCAAAAATCCAAAAAATTCAGAAAATTCCCAGAAAATTCTAGAAAATCCAAAATATTACCAATTTCATTATGTTCAACTACACCATGGGCTAATTTTGTCAATTTACCCTACTTTTGTCAAAACCCCCAATTTGACCCATTTTAACCCTAAGTGAACCCAATGTCAAACCAAACCTACCCAATTGACCCAAATTCTGGTCCAATTCAATTCTAAACTTCAATTCAACATTCCCAACACCAATATAGACCAAATCCAAGTCCAATTTGATTGACATTTGGATCCAATTTCACTTTTGGCCTTAAAGCCCAATTTGGACCCATGACCCAAACCTAACCCAAACTCACCCAATTCAACTCCATTTAACCCCAAACCTTTTCTAAACCTTCCTTAGCATCCCCATAAACAAAATATTAACATGATTTGCCCAAAATTTAGACCCAAACCCCACTCAAATTCAACCCAAAGCTAAAAGGCCCAATTTTGACCTATACCCAAACCTAACCCAAATATGCCCAAACCTCAAAATCAAAACCCAACCAAAGCCAAAACCTCTTTGAAACACTCCCATAAACATTTCCCAACATTTATTTTACATCAATTTCAACCCTAGCCCAACATTGGCCCAAGTTAACCCAATTTGAACCCATGACCCAAACTTAGCTCAAATTCAACCCAATTCAAACCCAAATCACTCCCAACTTGCTTCAAATCACTCATGACACATCTATGAACTAAACAAAACATTTGTTTGGCCCAATCCTTCACAAAATTCCCATCCATAAATTTATTTTTAAACCAAAAGCCCACTTTCTTAAACCTTCCTAAAAGCCCAAATTTCATGCTAAAGCCCATATGACAAATTCTTCTCATCATACCCTTAATTAAAATCATCCCTAAGTTCAAATCAACCATCAAATGATTCCAAATCAAGCCATGTGCCAAATCCCATCAAATCACTCCTAAATTACCAAAATTCCTAAAAACCTCTTTCATGATAGTGGACTTAGCTTTTTCCAAGCCAAAGGTGAGCCATGAAGCCATGCATGAGCCACATGGGAGCCATGAGAACCATGGAATCCACTTTCCACCTCACCATACCAAAGATGGCAAGAGGAGGGAGCTCTTTCCATGTTCCCTTAAGAGGATTAGCCACTCCCATGATTCCACTAAACCTTGCTTAAGCTTAATTGTTCTTGGATGATGGCCCTTCCCCACTGATTAAGCCGACCTAAACCACTTTTTCTCAGCCTAAAATCAGGTCATGGAGAGGTGAACCCAACCCAAACACATGGGTTGACCAAATTAAGCCAAGATTAGCCATGCCCCCATTCCATTTCGATCCAACCACTTTACACTCGGCAACCGCCAATCGAATACACTAAGCCCCAGCCCCGACCTCCCCGAGCCCGAGGGTGACCTCGACCCCGGCCGGCCAGCCACCACAGCACGCCGGAAACCACTGGGCCGAGAGCTCACATGTGAGCCCAAACTCGAAATTCTCACCCGCCGAGCCGCCCCATCCCCAGTGGCCATTGTAGCTGTTCTTCTCTTGCCAAGAGCAGCTGATCCCAAGCCCTAACTCACCCTGGGAGGCCCTCCACCCTCTCCTATTTAAACCCGACCCCCTCACGGCCATAGAGGAGAGTCGCACAAAACCTCGCCGAAACTCGCCAAAATTGTTCCAAACCCTACTCCATACTTAGAGCGGCTTGATCCCCAGTGTCAATTCTGCTCTAATCCCCACCAACAGAATCCAATTTCCCAACTGAAATTTCACCCAAAAACCAGGACACTTTGCCACAGTGAGCCAATCTTCAAATTGACTAGCCCTACACCTTCACTAGACCAAGAAAGCCCCATCTCCAGGCCACCCAGTTGCTCCAGACTCCAAGCTTTGTGATCAGGCTTGGTCGAAATCATACCTAGACAATTCACCAGGCCAAGGGACTTCATCTGGAGCTTGCTTGGACCCAATCGAAGGTGACACAACCCTCAGATTGAAGCCACACTTCTCTGAGCAATGGTAAGATTTAACTCTTTATCCCGAGCTTCTGGAGATTCTCCATTTCCAGTGCCTTAATTTCAATGCATGATCACCGCATAGATGTATTCGTCTCTTCAAGACGAATCCATAGAGCACAAGAACACAAAAATCCGTTAAGTATTGAGTGAGATATTAGGGATTTAGTGTGGACGGTTCTCGGGCTAGGAGGCTTGGGGACAATGAACGGATGCCGTTCATTTAATACACGCGTGGACAGATGGCCAGGATCGCGCCGGATGAGGAGACGGAACGATACAGCGGGCCCCCGGAGCGCTGAGTTGGATGGCGGCGCCGAATCAGAAGGCGACACACGGCGTTTCGGAGCTGTCGAGGTTGACGCGGCGCCGCGTGGATAAAAAGAAAATTAGGGTATTTTTCTATTTATTTAATTCCCTAAACTTCAAAAATCCATAACTTTGTGTAGAAAAATCAGAAAAATAAAATAAAAATACCCTCTTGCTTAGTGAACAGAGGAGAATAATGTGGAAAAGAAATCATTTAATTTCATCAAGTATTTTATATTTAATGATTTATTTACCCTCTGCATTGTTTTAATTCTCCATGCATATAGAAAATTCACCATGGCATGAGACCATAGGGCTTTTGAAGCCTCTGAATTTGGAAACATTCACAGAATTTTCCAAAGTCAGAGGCCATCCCTATGAGAAGTTATTGATTTTTCAAATTCATGTTACTGTCCTGAGTATTTTAAATCTAATAATTAGCATATTGTGAAATAAATTTTAGGAAAATTTGGTGATGTTTCTTATGACCAGAGGACCCTAGGAAAAATAGGTTTTGAATTAGTTCATTTAAAATAACCCTAATTGGCTTAAACACCCAAAATAGGTCCCTAATTAATTAGAGTTAACCATACATCAAATTGACTTGAAATTAATTCTCCACTGACTTTTAGGATCAGAGGAACCCACCATAAAAATTTGAAGTCAATTGGACTTGGTTAGCCCTACTAAATGGGTTGATTATGCCATTTAGTCAATTTGAACTTTAAAAATTCATAACTTTCAAAATACTTTTAAAAAATTCACCAAATTAGTTTTGGAGCCTCTCTGATATCAGGGGAGTTTAAGAAAATTAAAATTTCAATTTTCTAAAAAAGTTGATTTTTTGTATTATTTTAATATTTTAATAATTAAAAAATAATAAAAATCATAAAAATAATAAAATTCACCAAAATGTCACATTTTGAATTCTAATCACTTAGGAACAAACCCAATATTTTTCTTAGGTCTATTTGATGAGATATTAAATTTTAAAGCCCTAAGGTAATTTTAAAATAAAAAATGTATTTTTTAGCATTTCCACTAAAATAATTCTAATAAATCAAAGAAAAATTAGAAAATTGTAAAAATTAATTCTATAATTTCCTTGATATCAGAGAGATTTTTGAAAAATATAAAATTCATTTTTCAACCTTTATTTTATTTTTAAATTAATTAATACTCCAAAATTTAAAATAATTATAATAAAAATAATATAATTCAAAAAATCACCAAAATTGGTCCAAGTGGTCCTCTGGTCATTAGGAATGTTCCATAATTTTCTTAAGGACAGAAACTTTCCCTTGGTCATATTATTAAATTTTCCTTGGAAATCTCTATTTTCCACTAAAAATAATTACATAAATATATTAAATATAGAAAAATCACATTTTCTCCCCTCATGTCTTTATTGACATATGAGTGAAGTCATATAAAAATTTTAAGTTCATTTGAGCTCAATTTAGTCAGTTATGGAATTAGTAAGCTTGAAGGGCAAAATGGTAAATAAAATTTTAACCATTAATTAAAACTTTAGGCTTAATAAAATGAAAAAGTAAAATATTTGATCTTAATCTTATTTGGATGATTGAAATTTAAATAATTAAGGCTAGAAACCTATTAAAAAATTTAAAAATAATTGAAATAAACCTTAATTAAATAATTGACTATATTTGGAAGAATAATTAAATTGGAATTATTAAAATAGGGATATTATTAAGAAGAGATTTGTTCTTTAATTTAAAAATCCCTTAATTAATCATCTCAATAATATTTAATCCCCAATTAAAATGATAATTTAAATTTAAGTTTTGAAATGTTCAAAGACTTAACCATTAAATTAAATTAAAGTTAAATTATTAAACTCTTTTAAATTTTCAATTAAGATTAAAAATAAAATTAAATTTAAATTTAAATTAAATTAAATTAAAACATATTAAATTAAATCAAATTAATTTAAATCAAATTAAAATAAATTAAATTAAACTTAAAAATAAAATTAAATTAAAATTTAAATTAATTTAAATTAAATTAAATTAAATCAAATTAAATTAAATTAAAGGAAATTAAATCAAATTAAATTAAATTAAATTAAATCAAGTTAAATTAAATTAAATTAAATCATATCAAATCAAACTAAAATTGAATTAAATTAAATTAGATAATGGAATCAAGTTAAAATTAAAATAAATTAAATTAAAATTAAAATTAAAACTAAACCAAATTAAATTAAATTAAATTAAAGTTAAATTAAATTAAAAATAACATCACCTGAGACATAAAGAATTCAAAATAAAACTAAAGCAACTTGAACACTATTCCAAATTTAAACCCGTTAACTGAAATTAAATCAAATCACAAATCATTTGAACACCAATTTGCCCTCAAAGACTTTTATTGTCATAACTCCTAAACAGAGTGTTAAATGAAGTGTTACTTCACTTATAGGATACTCAAATGTCCTAGTTCTCTGAGCAAGATAACAACAAAACTTGAAATTCTCGGACGATTAATTCATTTGTATAATTAAATTCGTTTGGACTTAAAACAATTCTAGCAATATTGAAAAGATGTTTAAGATTCTTCTTAAGCACTTCCTCAATATGATAGGATGTTTATAAGAACAACTGAATTTAATTGTTCTTTGATGAAGAAAATCATCCTCAAACCAAAACATAAGAACCTAGATGTCATAGGAAATGACTAGCTATAGGATTAAGAATTTGGTAGAAAACCATAACCCTTCCCTTAGCTTTACCTAGGAATTTGCTTAAGTATTCTAAATTGTGTTTAAGTGCAGCTTGGGAAGACGGGAAGACCCTCCAGGTACGCTTTTATTTTATTGCAATTTACTTTTCTTGCAATTTACTTTATTGCAAATGCACTTTACTTTTCTTGCATGGTAAACAACTGTTGCATGAAAACCCGCACCTCTAGGGTAGTCCCTAAAACTGAAACCAAAACTAAATTAAAAGTCATTGCAAGATAAAATTCACCGCCACAACATTTCAAAATATAAAACAACTCAAAATTTAATCACAAACAGAACACAAAACTAAAATTATAACTAAATTAAAGCGTCTTGTTGGATGAGCAGGAATACCTTGGATGATGTAACCTACATGTTGCTAACGGGATTTCCCACGGTCTAAGTGAAAGTGTGGAACTCATTCAGTTGAGTTTAGCAAATTTATCTGGACTAAGTGAATCCGATAAAAATAACGATGTCGGAAGGATGGAACCGTGGGATCTTAACCGGTGTTGTTATAATCAACTTTAAGATTTGTTATAATTAAAACATAAAAAACACTTGGAAATTAAGAATTTCTCTAAACCAAAACACTTTTCTCATCTCCTGATTTATGACTTCTATAACTAAACCTCTGCAACAACAAGGAGCTTGGAGCACAGTGGGCAGCACGACCATCGTCATCAGCAAAACTCGGATCTACATCAGCAAAACTTTCTTAGAATTAAATAACCAAACCATAGGACTTCGAGGTAGTTTGTCTAGGTCAACATAAATCCTCAATCTTCTGTTAGGCATTTGCATTGCAAATTAAGCCCTAACCGGTCTTAGGATTCCGAGGTAGTCGTCCGATACGACATAAACCCTCACATCTTCGAGGCTATTTGTATGATCATGTCATACAAATATAAGTCCTAATTAATTAAAATTGGCAAGATCAAAACATTAAACAAACATTAGGACTTTCCTAAATCCAAGCCAAACAATAGGATAGTCAGGAAATTACCGAAGTTTGCTTCGAATCTGTGATTTCTCCTACCTTTCTTCCTTCGAATTCCCAAAATAAAATGTTCCAAATTTGATCTACTCCCTATTGAAATTCTAAAATTCAATTCCTTGAAAACTTAAACTTTGAAATTCTTGAGAGCAGAACTACTGATTATTATCGAGAGTTTTCTTAGGTGATTCCCGTCACTTAAGATGTAATTAACTATAGGGGCTTGCCTTTATAGGGAATTTTAAGAACCTGTGTAATATAAACCCCGTTTAATGCTTTCATATTAAGCAAGGGAATTTATCGGCTTATAAAATTGGTTCGCAGACCAAACGGATGTCACAAATCTTCTAGTTTATTTAATCAAGCCCCACCATCAAGCAGTGTGTCTATCCATAGGGATAGATACACGGTTTGTAGTGCGGTGCTCGTTTATATAAACTATTTGGGATGTGAAATCAGTTTGATTTCATATCTTAAAATTTTCAAACTTAAAATTATTTTCAAAATTGAATGCTACTTTCTAAATTATATATATATTTAAATTAAATTTAAAATATAAAATATGCAGACAACTTCTGGAGACTCCACTGGGGACAAATTCCTCTCTCCATTTTTAATCAAATAGTTCTGCTTTCAAAAAATCGGTAGTGTATCCATGTCCCTAGTGGATCAAACTACCCTTCTTTCCGTTGGAATACTATGTTCATTTCTTCCTTGAACAAGTATAGCCAACATTCTCTAGGATTTAGGAGCCACTGTTTAGACACCCCTAAACAGAGAGGTTCCGAGATCCTTTTACCTCATTTCTGAGGTGGGGTGGACCCCAATTGGTGTTAGTTTAGGAGCAGTCTTGCGAGTCGAGAAGTTTCTACAAGACTTTCTCTTCCTTTTCCAGTTCCTAATCAATTCCTTTTACCCTTCCTGCAACTCTCCTTCTTTCAATAATTCTCTTTCCTAACAAACAAATTTTTCCGAAAAGACAATTTTCCTTTAATACCACAAATACACTAAGATAAACAGAAATGTGTTCGGACTCTTTCTTTTTCGTCATAAGTTGTACGACAAGAAGAAGCACGATTCGAGGACTAACACTTGGAATCTGTCTTGCAGAAATGGAAGCCCCAAAACTGATCTTCTCCTTCGTCAACGGACTCGACCTGGCCGTGTTCAAGGACGAACTGCCTGATAATGGAATCATTCGATTCGGACAAGGATTCGGGGACACCGACATCAAAATCCCCGACGTCACTCTCTTTTCACTCACAAGCAAAGTATCAGAAACTGAGAAGCCGTTGATTGAGTTCAACCTCAAGTCAACTCACGAATTCCCTCCTCTGCAAAAGATTCCAACCGAGAGGAGTACCGCCGTCCACGTAAGGACCGTTGTTGCTACCCCCACCGGTCTAGTCGTCTCCGCACCTACCCCAGCCTTCCGCCAAATTAAAGGGGAAGGAAATCCGGAACTATGGTGAACTCCGTTACCGTGGAGGGTACGTACCTTCCCGCGAGACCTTCTGTTTTTGAAATCGGGTCCAGCTCGAGAATTCCATCACTAACAAGGACCCAAAGAAGGAACAGAAGTAGAAGGATCGCTAGAGAAGCCAGAGCTGCTAAAGTTGCTTTCCTGGAGGAAATCCCAGAACTGCCCGAATATACACTGCTGCCGAAATACATACCACTTTTGGGAGGAAGCATGTTCCATCCCCTCTCTGCCGCGGAGGATGAAGAAAATGTTCTTAAGATTGATGCCGCATTGCCTCAGCCCGTATATTACAACGATAGCCGCAAGAAAAGGACTAGAACTACGCCATTTGCTCGACCGCAAACTTTGATAGAGAAGTTAGCAAAGAAGGAAAAGTGCCCCGTATCGAAATTTTAAGAAGGATAGGGCGGGTGCCTGGTCAAATCCCGTCTCGGGCCACGAGTAGAACCTCGCTATCGTTGCGGAAAAGCCAAATAAGAGGATGAAAGCTAGTCCGCCCGTCGTTGTTTCGAGACTACAGATTAGGGAGGATACCACCTTCCAAGATTTGGCCGACGTACCATCCGGTCCTAGACCTTCGTCGCTAGAAGGATGGTATGGAGTCCCACTACCGGACAATTAAGATTGAAACAACAACTCGAGAAGGAAAGTCTCGTCAGGAGACTCGAATCCGAAGAAAGTGCTACCGCAGAAAGGGGACTCATGAGAAGGGAACCCGACAGCTATCACATGACAACTGCAAGGATGCACAGAAAGGACCACTAGAGGATGCTATGGAAAAGATGAGGACTGATATTCGACGATTAGCAAAGGAAAGAGAAGAGAAATTTGGAGATAAGATTGATTCATCAGAGTTCATGGATGATGAGTATGCAGAAATTAACATGGTCGAAACACGAGCTTCGTCAGCTTCACAAGGTGCTCCTATAGCCGCAGAAAGAGAGGAGCCAGAAGTAATGAGGAGGCAGCTTCAAGAGAAAGATGATACGATCACCCAAATGGCAAAAAGGATGGAAGAGATAGCCCTAGCCACTCTCCAGAGTCAAGTGCAACCCCAAAGAGAGACACCCCCAGAGGTCATTCACATTGTCGACGGAGGAAAGGAGATTATGTCCGTCAACGGGGATGATCAGTTAAAGAAGGATGCAACACAAAGCATGATTCCGGAAAAGGATATCAAGAGCTTGGTGGAACAGCAGGTGTGAGAGGCCTTGGCACAATCAAAGAGTGGGACATCCATTCGGACGGGTAGACCTTATCCTGAAGAATTCGACGTTGTCCAATACCCGAAAGGCTTCGTACCACCTCTGTTCAAGACCTTTGATGGAACTGGGAACCCCCAGCAAGATGTTGCACATTTTCGTGCCGCTTGTTGCAATGCCGGCGGAAGTGATGCATTACTCTTCGACAAATTGTCAGCAACTCGTCGTGGATCGCCTTTGATTGGTATACGTAATTACCGAATGGTTCGGTGAAGACATTTTTAGAACTAGAGAACCTCTTCATCAAGCGATTTGTCGGAGCTCGGCACCACATCACGATAGGTGATTTAGTGGTAGAAAAGCGTGCTCGAACGAAACTTTGGTGGATTACATACTTCGATGGAGGAACCTAAGTATGAAGTGTGAGCCACAACTACATGAACAACATGCAGTCTGCATCTTACTTAAAAGCATTCACGGCCCGATAGCACTTCTCCTCAAGGGATTCACTATTAAGACTTTGAGAAGTTGTTAAGCAAGGCCAGGAGCTTGCAAGAGGAGGCGAAGCAATTAAGTTTCACCGACAAAACAGACAAACAGAAGCCCGTGAAGACTTTTGAAAAGAAGTCCGGGATTGTTGCAGCAATCGACAAAGGCAAGCAAACTCGATACAAATATCGTCGAATGGCCGCAAGCAACCTCAACGTAATTATCAACAACCCCAACCCAGCTATCAGTCATCTCAACAGTATGAACAACCGCCTCGTCCGCAACGTACGTTAAGGGAGCTTCTGAGCAGGGAGTACCCGTTCAAGAATGAGGCAGTGCCGAAAATGTTCCGCAGTCTAATGAAGACTCCAGATTTCCAATTGTCAGAACCTAAGAGACCAGAAGAAGTCAACAAGAAAGGTGATCCCAACTTTTGCCCTTACCACCGGATGCTTGGGCACAAGATAGAAGATTGTATTACCTTCAAAAGTTGGCTCAACGACAATCTTCGGAAAGGGAATATAACGATCCCGAAGGAATACATGAAGGAACCCCGTAAAGGAGGTTCCGTCAATGTTGTCTCGACCGATCTCATTGTTCCGATAGATCCCTATGCGACCGACGATGGATGGACTACCGCTCGGACAAAGTCTTCGAAGAAGATTTTGGATCACATCCAAACCGCTTCGAAGGCAAGCCTCAATCTCGTAGTTCGAAACCTGTTAAGTCGACACTATCACTTGTGATAGAAGAACCACCTCAACAAGAGACAATTGAAGACAAGAAGAAAATCGACGAAGAAGAGGGGACCGAGGCTCCTAAGGCTAGACTAGGGGCTGCTTATCCTAGGATAGTTGTTTCGGATTCGGGGGAGAGATCCCTCGAACCTCTGACTTTGTATGATTATCTGCTCACTCCGGTGGGATCTTATAATGATAATGGTTATGGCGTTGGCTACGTTTTGACTGTTTCTAACGATTACGTAACTAGCGACAATCCGGACATTGATTTCGATACAAATGACAATTCTCAAATCATACACAATCTCGACGATCACAATGACGAAGAAGACATCCATCAAGGAGGCTACGAGATTTCAACAAGCAACGAATCTATTTGCGAGTTTCGAGGAGCTCCAGTCATGATTGAGTTAGAGCCTTCAGACTCTGAAGCTAATCCAGAAGAACCTGTCATTCCGATTTAAGAGGAGACACCAGCAAACTCAATACTAGAGTCAGAAGAAATTACAGAAGTCAACTTAAGAAGTGGAAGAGTTCTACCTCCGAGAATGGGTCCAAAGGATAAAGGAAAACAGGTGGTTGTTCAGGAAGAACCAACCCCGACAGAAGAAGTACCCATTCGAGAAGAAATCGAGATACATGAAAATAAAGTGGACTACAACGTGCTAGCCCATCTTAGGAAACTACCGGCCAAACTGAGCATCTACGACGCTCTCATCTTATCAAAGGAGATGAGAGAAGCTCTGATCAAGGCCTTACTTGATCCGGAAATTTGCTTAGCTCAAATGGCCGGAGATTCTTTAGATGAGGTTTGCTCGTTAAAGGAACAACGAGGTGTTACTTTCACTGGACAATGACCTACTACTTGGGACGTGAGATCACAACCGACCGTTGTACATTTAAGTTACAATTGGGAAATTTACACTCTCCAGAGTATTGGTGGATCCAGGAGCATCAATTAATATAATGAGTCTTCGAACACTAGCATATTTGGAAATTGATGCTCGTGAGCTTGAAGTCGATAAAATGTTATTAAGAGGATTCAACCAAAAAGGAGAAAGAGCCCTCGGATCAATAACGCTGCTAATGAAGACCGGTGACTTGGCAAAGACAACCGCAAAATTTCACATAATTGATTCAGAAACGTCGTTCAACGCTCTACTGGACCGACCATGGATACATGAAAACCGGATGGTACCATCATCTCTACATCAGTGCATCAAATACTATGATGGAGGGGAACAAGCGCATCAAAGGTGACTTACAACCATTCTCCGTACATGAGATTGGAATCCATGAAGATGCAGCTTATTATGCACCTCCGAAGAAAACAATCTTCTCCAGAGATACCATAACAAATGAAGCAAAAGAAGTTCGGGATGACGAAGAACCTGAAGTTCTAGTCCAACAGTCACTCACCACTCCCTTACGGCGAGATGGTGAAGGTTTCTCCACAACTTGCATCCGAGGTCGAGGCCGGGGACGAGGTCGTGGCAGAGACGTTAGGACAGTTGGACAGAGGAAACCAGTCATCAATGTTGATTAGGAAGATAGTTCTGAAGAAGAAAAAGAGATCAAGCAAGAAGCAGCGACAATAAGTCGGAAGAAGCCGCAATTCAGGATCTCGCTCGAAGATGAAAAGAATGAAGAATATAAGTCGATGTACGAGAAGATTAACCACTATGTACATACTATGACCCTAACCCCGATCCATTCCAATAAGATCGAGGGTATGGTGGTCAAAGAGGTACGTAGCTGCGGTACAAGGCCAATCAAATTCTACCGTGGTGCTCCTTCCTCCAAAACTGAAAATAATGTACAATTTCAAGATGTCACTTCATCGCAGTTAATGGTATTACCTTTTGAGTGGTACTCTCTCTGTGTTCAAAATTTAATTCAACGTGGTTTCTTACCTCGACAATGGACAAAAGGTCAATCAAAACATTTTGCAAAATTATGGAATAACTCTGGTCGTCCACCCAATTCAAAACATGGTCTCGGATTCGGCACAGTAGGATCAGTTGATGATGCTGAATTTTGCTTGGTTGTCACTTGCGAGTCTAATGAAAACTGCATGGAAACTACAGAAGAACTTGAAGATTTACAAATTCGAGATGCTCCACCAGAGTTCGAGGAAGAGATCAAATCTACAATAGATGAGTTAACGAAAGTTAACTTAGGTACTAGCGAAGAGCCTAGACCTACCTTTGTTAGCTCCTTACTCAATAAAGAAGACTCCGAAGAAATAATCAAGTTATTAATGGAATTTAAAGACTCGTTTTGCTTGGAACTATGACGAGATGCCAGGATTAGTTCCGGAGGTCGCAATCCATAAGCTAGGAGTGGATCCCGCTTCGTTCCACGTGACAAGGTCCCGTAAGAATGCGTCTAGAAATCGAACAACAATTCATAGATGAAGTTAAAAAGCTAATAGACGCTAAATTTGTCCGCGAAGAACAATACCCGACTTGTTAGCCAATGTGGTACCAGCTAGGAAGAAGAATGGTCGGATCGGAATTTGTGTGGATTTCGCAGATTTAAACAAGGCATTTTCAAAGGATGAATTCCCTCTACCGATCCCGTAACTAATGATCGACATCGCTTCGACACATGAAATATTCTCATTCATGGATGGATCTTCGTGGATACAACCGGATAAAAATGGCTCCGTAAGATGAAAAGCTTACAAGCATTCGTAACGCCGATCGGAGTATATTGCTACACAATGATGCCATTCGGACCGAAGAACGCAGGAGCAACATACCGTAGAGCGATGACAAGAATTTTGATGATCTCATCCACAATCAAGTCGAATGCTACGTGGACGATGTGGTCATCAAAAGCAAAGTAAAGGACAACCACTCGTATGATTTGAGAATTGTTTTCGAACGATTAAGACAATTTAACCTTAAGATGAATCCCTTAAAATGCGCCTTCGGCGTCACCTCCGGAAATTCTTAGGATTCGTTGTCCGACATCGTGGAATTGAAATCGACTCGGAAAAGATTAAAGCCATCTTAGAAATGCCGCCTCCCAAAACCTTAAAGCAACTACGATCTTTTCAAGGGAAGCTGGCATATCTTCGACGCTTTATCTCAAACTTGTCATGTAGGTGTCAGCCTTTCTCGGCACTAGTTAAAAAGGACGCCAAATTTATTTGGGAAGAAAAAATGCCAGAAGGCCTTCGAGGACATTAAACAATATTTAATGACACCTCCTATCTTAGCAGCCCTAGGCCTCGTGTAGACCGCTGATACTTTATACCGCGACTTTGGACGACTCACTCGGAGCCTTGTTAGCCTGAGTCAATGATGAGGGTAAAGAAAATGCTCTTTACTACCTAAGCCGTCGTTTACTTCCGACGGAAATAAGGTATCCCACAATCGAAAAGCACCGTTTCGTCCCCGATCTTTGCCGCTTAAAAGCTCGTGCACTACATGCTTTCTCATAAGGTCAACCGGATCTCAAAATTTAATCCATTGCAATACTTGATGACCCGTCCAACGCTTTCTGGCAGACTTGCCAGATGGTCAATGATATTATTGCAATTCGATATAACTTTCGTGCCTCTTCGTGCCGTAAAGGGACAAGTCTTAGCAGATTTCCTCGCATCTTCAGCACACAAAGACGAAGAATCGCAAGTGATAGTGCCCGGTAAGGCAGGGATCGGATTAATCTTTATAACACCGGAGCGGGGGATGTTAAGATACTCCTACCACTCGACGCAGCCGTGTACAAACAATGAAGTAGAATACGAAGCCCTCATAACAGGACTCGGAATTAAATATTCAAATGGGGATAACAGTACATCAACATCTATAGGGATTCGCAGCTAATCATTCAACGGATTGTCTGGACAAGATAGTAATTTTAAAACCAAGACTCGAGCAATACTTCCAGTATGCCATACAGTTGTTAGAACATATTCCGAATGTGACGATCTACAAAATGCCCAGAAAAGAAAATGCTTTAGCAGATGCGTTAGCTCGTCTCGCAAAAGAATTTGCCTGTTTGCAAGATGAGTCGCAGAAGTGTCGTTCACGTGACGTCGAGTCCTATCACAGCTCGACATCGACACAATACACAAATCGAAAAAGAAAAAGAATTAGTTGCAGCAGTGATAGAAAACACGTAAGATCGGCGACAGCCATTAATCAGACTACCCGCAAACAGGAAAACTACCAAACGATAGGTCGTTAGCCCATCGTATCAAGAAAAGAACTCCGTCCTACGCATTAATAAACAACGCGTTATACGAAGGTCTTTTCGATCAAATGTGGCTAAGGTGCCTAAGCGGGTCCGAGGCCCTCGAAATTGTTAAAGAGGTGCATTCAGGACTCCGTGGCGCTCACCGACCGGGTCCGAAGATGAAAATGAAAATTAAAAGACTAGGGTACTACCGGCCCTCGATGATGACCGACCGCATGAAAATCGCCAAGAGCCGTCACCAATGCCAAGTGCACGGAGTGGTTCTACACCAACCTCCAAATGTGCTACATCCGACAATTGCGTCATGGCCATTCGAATGTCAGGCACAAATATAGTGGGTCCAATAGAATCACCATCTTCAAAAGGACATCACTTCATTCTTGCGGCTACGGATTACTTTTCCAAGGGCAGAGGCAGCTCCACTTAGAGAAGTGAAAGCACACCACGTGCTACGCTTTTCAAGAACCAAGTTGTCTACCGTTTCGGAGTGCCGCGCGGGATCATCTCGTATAACTGGGTCAGCATTCGAAGCACACAAATCAACAATTTTGTCGAGAGACACGGAATCGACCGGCGATATTCAACAATTTACTACCCAAGAGCAAACGGCCCGGCCGAGGCTTTTAATAAAACTCTCGTTTAAATTTTAAAGAAAACTTTGGACGATAATAAGAGAAATTGGCACGAGAAGTTATTAGAAGCCTTATGGGCCTACCGGACAACCTTCGAACTCCTACTCAAGCTACACCTTACGCTCTGGTGTATGGGTCCGAGGCAGTGTTACCTTTGGAGGTTCAGCTTCCTTCACTCAGAATTGCGGTTGCAAACAAAATCACGACAGAAGAGAATGCCAAATTACGACTAGAGGAATTGGAAAGCCTGGAAGGGAAAAGACTTGCAACGCAGCAGAATTTAGAATTATACCAAGCTAAGATGGTTCAAGCCCATGACAGATTGGTCCGCCCAAGAACCTTCAAAGTTGGTGACTTAGTTCTCGTTCTCAAAAGACCTATCCTTGCACACCGCAAGATAGGAGGAAAATTTGAACCCACTCGGGAAGGGCCGTTTGTGGTCGAAGCAAGTATACTCGTGAGGCTCCTACCAGCTAGTGAATTGCCAAGGAGAACGACATATGCTTCCGATCAATGGACGATACTTGAAAAAGTATTACGCTACCTGATGTTTCGAAGGAATGAATTCTTCATTCCTAGAAGCACGGGTGAAGTAATTACTTATGACTGGGTCCGAACCCAAAAATAATAAAAAATGTGCTAAACTAAATAAAATCATGATAATAAAATTTTCCTTCCATATCAAAATCTCTTTCCTGATCTTATCACACTTCATTCCTATTAAGTTTAAAAATATAAAAGTAATAAAAAACTATCTTTAATAAACATTTTCTTAATGTTCTTGTTCTTAGTACAGCCCCTGATCCTTTTCCTGGTCTTTTCGCAGGGAAATGTCGAACGGGCGGTTGGTCCTAAACTTTAGAAATGGCATAAGCCTTGCACTCGACGAAAAGAGGGTGAAAGATGGAGCGATAATAGTAGATCGACTCGGACTTCGCACCGCGAGCTCGCAATACGAGGAAAGTAACCGGGTCCCGGCTGATCGAGAGGAACCGCCCGACCGACAAGTAATGAAAGTGGGTGGCCCAAGCCACCAATCCAAAGAAGAAGAAAAGGAAAACAAGCATCGAAGAAGACAAGAAAATCAAGTCCGTAGTCGCTACGACGAGAGGGCGAGCTTGTCGGCGCCGCGCCCATAGAGATTCGAGAAGTACGAAGAGCTACTCTCACAGCAACCCCGCGAAGAAAAAAATCGCAGTATCCGCAAGATGTTAACTAAACTAGCAGTAGACCGGCCGCGACGAGGCAGCTAGCTACGCGCACATATACTTCAAGGATGCCAGCTCACCGAGTACTCGAAGGAAGGAGGCCAGCCTCCGAGGATAACGGAAGAGACCAGGGAAATCTCGAGGAAATTAGAAGAAAGAAGGCTACCACGCCACCGGATAAAGCCACCGCAATGCATGACTCGTTGCAGGTAGCAACCCCGGAGGATGTCCCGACAGACACCACCCCCGAGGAGCCGAGGTATGCAGGAGAACGTGAAGGGATTGAGCCATATATCCCACAGTACGTCACTAGGCCTCGCCATTTACAGATTATTCCAGAATACGAGCTAGAAAGAATGCAGAATGTCGAGAAGAAAACTTTTGAATACTTCGAGAGAATCAGAGGCAGGAGGATCAATATACTAGAAGGCCTCGAGCTACATACGTACGTGTTCTCAGAATACGAACAACAACAAATCGTGGATCGCATCCGGATTTGAAAAGAATGGGCCGAGCGGGCCGCCTAAGAGAAAACACTTACTCGGAACCCTGGAGATGGATGCCAGGGAAAGGGAGAATTACAATACAATGCGGATGCTGCTACAACTTTGCAGAAGATAGGAAGGGAAACCCACCGGGAATACTTCGTCATGGCCAGGTGGATCCAATGCCATTGGTCATTAAAAGGATGGTAAAGAGAATGATAACATGGAGGGTATTGCCAGCAGATTGCATACCCAACAGCTGCATTATTAACATTTACAAGAAGGGTGACTACATACCCCCACACATAGATCACCATGACTTTGTCAGACCTTTCTGCACGGTTTCTTTTCTGAACAAGTGTAATATCATGTTCGGATCTGACCTCCGGATAGCAGGCCCAGGTGAGTTCCGAGGGCCAATGAAGATACCATTACCGGTAGGTTCCGTCATGATACCGAAGGGCAACCGAGCGGATGTCGCTAAACATTGCATACCAGGAGTACCAGTGAAGCGGATCTCAGTTACTTTCAGAAGGATGGATGACAGGAAGACACCTTACCACTTCCAGCCAGACCCGGAGCTAGAGAGCCTCCGGCCTTACGAGCTGTGAGTTACATGGAAAATATTACACCACTAACGTACATCCATACGGCATCCTTGCCAAGGATGGCTTGGAAGGTGATGTTATTGACCATGTACCTCGCTATTCAGACATGGATTTCTAACAGATAACTTTTTTTTTTGGATGGATCGACAAAGATCATACATAGTCCGTTTTGAGTCTATATGGATTATATGAGATGTATTCCAGATCGAGTTGTATGATGTATCTTCAACATGATTGGAATGAAAGTGACCATGTCACATTTTTGGCCTTCACCTCTTTTGTGCAAGTTGACTAGAAAACACCATTAAAGTTAAATGAACTTCGAACAAAGAATAGAAAAGAAACAAAAAGAATAAAAGAAACTTTCCTTAAAAAAAAAAGATCTAAAAATGTTGAACACCAAATTCACATGAACATTAAATAAACGATAAAATAAATTTGAATCGTTAAAGGATAAACAAAATGAACACAAATTTTAAATCAAATCTCAATCAAATTCAAATTCAACCTTCCAGATCTCAAATCAAATCTCAATCAAATTCAAACTCGACCTTCCAAATCTGAAATCCAACCCGTTCTACTCTCTCCCTTGTCTAGGATGAAAGCGGTTGATTCTATTGACGCGGAGCCATGAGGTTTTTGATTCGAATCTGGTGGCAAGGAAATTGTATCCAATCCAAACCAGCAACTCTCAATCAACTCTTTTGAATGGGATATGTAGCATCTACATATTCCCTCCTAATCTATTTCCTTCCATGAAAGTCTTTTACAACTTTCATGAAATTCTCGAAACACCAAAATTCCACACTTTTCAAATCAACACTACAAATCTTCGCAAAGTCAATTACACCTCAAATTCAAACTTTTGGAGTTGAGGATTTTACATCCGAAACTGCATTGCTTTAGGATTCTTTCCCTATCTCAATGAAATACATCAAATTCAAACTTTTGGAGTTGAGGATTTTACATCCGAGACTGCATTGCTTTAGGATCCTTTCCCTATCGCAATGAAATACATCAAATTCAAACTTTTGGGGTTGAGGATTTTACATCCAAGATTGCATCGCTTTAGGATCCTCTCCCTATCGCAATGAAATACATCAAATTCAAACTTTTGGGGTTGAGGATTTTACATCCGAGACTGCATCGCTTTAAGATCCTCTCCCTATCGCAATGAAATACATCAAATTCAAACTTTTGGGGTTGAGGATTTTACATCCGAGACTGCATTGCTTTAAGATCCTTTCCCTATCGCAATGAAATACATCAAATTCAAACTTTTGGGGTCGAGGATTTTACATCCGAGACTGCATTGCTTTAGGATCCTTTCCCTATCGCAATGAAATACATCAAATTCAAACTTTTGGGGTTGAGGATTTTACATCCGAGACTGCATCGCTTTAGGATCCTCTCCCTATCGCAATGAAATACATCAAATTCAAACGTTTGGGGTTGAGGATTTTACATCCGAGACTGCATTGCTTTAGGATCCTCTCCCTATCGCAATGAAATACATCAAATTCAAACTTTTGGGGTCGAGGATTTTACATCCGAGACTCGCATCGCTTTAAGATCATTTCCTATAGCAATGAAATACATCAAATTCAAACTTTTGGGGTTGAGGATTTTACATCCGAGACCGCATCGCTTTAGGATCCTTTCCCTATCGCAATGAAATACATCAAATTCAAACTTTTGGGGTCGAGGATTTTACATCCGAGACCGCATCGCTTTAGGATTCTTTCCCTATCGCAATGAAATACATCAAATTCAAACTTTTGGGGTTGAGGATTTTACATCCGAGACTGCATTGCTTTAGGATCCTTTCCCTATCGCAATGAAATACATCAAATTCAAAATTCTTGGGGTTGAGGATTTTACATCCGAGACTGCATTTCTTTAGGATTCTTTCCCTATTGCAATGAAATAGATCAAAAAAAAAAATCAAACTCTTGAGGTTAAGGACTTTACATCCAATACCGTGTTGCTCTGAGATCTCTCCTCATTGTAATGATTCAATCCAATCAATTCAATTTTCTTTTGAAGTTGAAGATGTTACATCTAAAACCACGAAATTCCAATTTTCATTTCAAGTTCAAATCCCTTCAAATTAATCTTAACAAAACTTCAATCTAAATTAAAACTCAAGCTAAAATCTAAGCTCACACATCAAAACCTAAACTGAAATAAAATAAAATCTAAATCGAAATTCCCCCAGATGATGTGATTTGGAATTCACCTTCTTTTCCTTTCCCCAGCGAGAGTTCAGGAATCTCCAGTCTCGAAGATATACTAGACACTCCCCAGCCGAAACTCTTCTACTTTGTCCTAAGTTTGTCACTTGGACTTTTGTGTTGGTTTTGTTGATCGCTTCGGTCAACACCAATATGCGCAGTGTGCTCCGTCAGCTCACCACACCTATTGGGGGTCCATTTGTTGACCTCATTTTTGATGAGGTCATCTCTTCTTCTTTTAGTACTTAGGATCTAGCCTTAGGCTTTTCCTTTCGACTATCTTAGAGGATTAGAATTGGGACCCACCACTTAGAAATTCAAACCACTTCTGAACTCCCTGCAAACTCCACAAACTTGACTATAGACCCCTAATCACCTAGAGGGTTGAAATCAAATGCGGAAGTTTAAAGGATGAGTTCTTGTAGGACTCTTTGGCCTTAGGACTACCCTGGGTGGCCTGGTCTGGTGAAGGGATGACTTACACACACACACACTACACCTATACACTACACTTTCACACACATCCTAAAAACACACCCATACCTAACTTGATCTCCTGACTCATGAAGGTGATCCACATGGATGGTCCTTAACCCCTAAGCCCTCGAGCAAGAGGGTCAGGAACAACATAGTGAATGCCTCAAATGAGTCCTCTCATGGCTCATATAGGCTTAATATGGCTTCATGGCTCAACCAAAATGATTTTATTCCACTTACATTCACGTAATCTTTAATTTTCCAAATTTTCAATTTTTGAACCCCGGGACCCTACACCAGCCTAGCTTACCCAAAACCTTTGAAACTACCCAAAATTTGCAAAATCACCTAAATTACCCAAAATTCCTCAAAATCAATCCCAAACATTCCCACATTACTCAAATTGATCATCCATACCCAAAAATACCAAAAATTCCAAAAATACCTCCCAATACCCTCCAAATACCCAAAATACCCCTCTTGACCCAAAAATCCAAAAAATTCTGAAAATTCCAGAAAATCCAAAATATTCCCAATTTCAATTTGTTCAACTACACCATGGGCCAATTTTGTCAATTTACTCTACTTTTGTCAAAACCCCCAATTTGACCCATTTTAACCCTAAGTGAACTCAATGTCAAACCAAACCTACACAATTGACCGAAATTCTGGTCTAATTCAATTCTAAAATTCAATTCAACATTCCAAACACCAATCTAGACCAAATTCAAGTCTAATTTGATTGACATTTGGATCCAATTTCACTTTTGGCCTTAAAGCCCAATTTGGACCCATGACCCAAACCTAACCCAAACTCACCCAATTCAACTCCAATTAACCCCAAACCTTTTATAAACCTTCCTTAGCATCCCCATAAACAAAACATTAACATGATTTGCCCAAGATTTAGACCCAAACCCCACTCAAATTCAACCCAAAGCTAAAAGGCCCAATTTTGACCTAAACCCAAACCTAACCCAAATAAGCCCAAACCTCAAAATCAAAACCCAACCAAAGCCAAAACCTCTTTGAAACACTCCCATAAACATTTCCCAACATTTATTTTACATCAATTTCAACCCTAGCCCAACATTGGCCCAAGTTAACCCAATTTGAACCCATGACCCAAACTTAGCTCAAATTCAACCCAATTCAAACCCAAATCACTCCCAACTTGCTTCAAATCACTCATGACACATCTATGAACTAAACACAAAATTTGTTTGGCCCAATCCTTCACAAAATTCCCATCCATAAATTTATTTTTAAACCAAAAGCCCACTTTCTTAAACCTTCCTAAAAGCCCAAATTTCATGCTAAAGCCCATATGACAAATTCTTCTCATCATACCCTTAATTAAAATCATCCCTAAGTTCAAATCAACCATCAAATGATTCCAAATCAAGCCATGTGCCAAATCCCATCAAATCACTCCTAAATTACCAAAATTCCTAAAAACCTCTTTCATGAAAGTTGACTTAGATTTTTCCAAGCCAAAGGTGAGCCATGAAGCCATGCATGAGCCACATGGGAGCCATGAGAGCCATGGAATCTACTTTCCACCTCACCATACCAAAGATGGCACGAGGAGGGATCTCTTTCCATGTTCCCTTAAGAGGATTAGCCACTCCCATGATTCCACTAAACCTTGCTTAAGCTTAATTGTACTTGGATGGTGACCCTTCCCCACTGATTAAGCTGACCTAAACCACTTTTTCTCAGCCTAAAATCAGGTCATGAAGAGGTGAACCCAACCCAAACACATGGGTTGACCAAATTAAGCCAAGAGTAGCCATGCCCCCATTCCATTTTGATCCAACCACTTTACACTTGGCAACTACCAATTGAATACACTAAGCCCGCACACGACCTCCCGAGCCCGAGGGCGACTGCACTCCGGCCGGCCAGCCACCACGGCCGCCGGAAACCACCAAGCCGAGAGCTCACATGTGAGCCCAAACTTGAAATTCTCACTCGCCGAGCCGCCCCATCCCCGATGGCCATTGTAGCTGTTCTTCTCTTTCCAAGAGCAGCTGATCCCAAGCCCTAACTCTCCCTGAGAGGCCCTCCACCCTCTCCTATTTAAACCCGACCCCCTCACGGCCATAGAGGAGAGTTGCACAAAAACCTTGCTAAAACTCTGCCAAAATTGTTCCAAACCCTACTCCATACTTAGAGCAGTTGATCCCCAGTGTCAATTTGCCCTAATCCCCACCAACAGAATCCAATTTCCCAACTGAAATTTCACCCAAAAACCAGGACACTTTGCCACAGTGAGCCAATCTTCAAATTGACTGGCCCTACACCTTCACTAGACGAAGATGAGAAGTTTCCCATTGAAAGCCCCATCTCCAGGCCACCCAGTTGCTCCAGACTCCAAGCTTTGTGATCGGGCTTGGTCGAAATCATACCTACACAATTCACCAGGCCAAGGGAATTCATCTGAAGCTTGTTTGGACCCAATCGAAGGTGACACAACCCTCAGATTGAAGCCACACTTCTCTGAGCAAAGGTAAGAGCTAACTCTTTATCCCGAGCTTCTGGAGATTCTCCATTTCCAATGTCTTAATTTCAATGCATGATCACCGTATAGATGTACTCATCTCTTCAAGACGAATCCATAGAGCACAAGAACATGAAAATCTGTTAAGTATTAAGTGAGATATTAGGGATTTGGTGTGGACGGTTCTCGGGCTAGGAGGCTTGGGGACGATGAACGGATGCCGTTCATTTAATACACGCGCGGACGGACGGCCAGGATCGCGCAGGATGAGGAGACGGAACGATACAGCGGGCCCCCGGAGTGCTGAGTTGGATGGCGGCGCCGAATCAGAAGGCGACACGCGGCGTTTTGGAGCTGCCGAGGTTGACGCGGCGCCGCGTGGATAAATAGAAAATTTGGGTATTTTTCTATTTATTTAATTCCCTAAACTTCAAAAATCCATAACTTTGTGTAGAAAAATCAGAAAAATAAAATAAAAATACCCTCTTGCTCAGTGAACAGAGGAGAATAATGTGGAAAAGAAATCATTTAATTTCATCAAGTATTTTATTTTTAATGATTTATTTACCCTCTCGCATTGTTTTAATTCTCCATGCATATAGGAAATTTACCATGGCATGAGACCATAGGGCTTTTGAAGCCTCTGAATTTGGAAACATTCCCTGAATTTTCCAAAGTCAGAGGCCATCCCTATGAGAAGTTATTGATTTTTCAAATTCATGTTACTGTCTTGAGTATTTTAAATCTAATAATTAGCATATTGTGAAATAAATTCTAGGAAAATTTGGTGATGTTTCTTGTGACTAGAGGACCCTGGGAAAAATAGGTTTTGAATTAGTTCATTTAAAATAACCCTAATTGGCTTAAACACCCAAAATAGGTCCCTAATTAATTAGAGTTAACCATACATCAAATTGACTTAAAATCAATTCACCACTGACCTTTAGGATTAGAGGAACCCACCATAAAAATTTGAAGTCAATTGGACTTGGTTAGCCCTACTAAATGGGTTGATTAAGCCATTTAGTCAATTTAAACTTTAAAAATTCATAACTTTCAAAATACTTTTCAAAAATCACCAAATTCGTTTTGGAGCCTCTCTGATATCAGGGGAGTTTAAGAAAATTAAAATTTTAATTTTCTAAAAAAGTTGATTTTTTGTATTATTTTAATATTTTAATAATTAAAAAATAATAAAAATCATAAAAATAATAAAATTCACCAAAATGTCACATTTTGAATTCTAATCACTTAGGAATAAACCCCATATTTTTCTTAGGTCTATTTGATGAGATATTAAATTTTAAAGCCCTAAGGTAATTTTAAAATAAAAAAAATGTATTTTTTAGCATTTCCACTAAAATAATTCTAATAAATTAAAGAAAAATCAGAAAATTGTAAAAATTAATTCTCTGATTTCCTTGATATCAGAGAGATTTTTGAAAAATATAAAATTCATTTTTCAACCTTTATTTTATTTTTAAATTAATTAATACTCCAAAATTTAAAATAATTATAATAAAAATAATATAATTCAAAAAATCACCAAAATTTGTCCAAGTGGTCATCTGGTCATTAGGAATGTCCCATAATTTTCTTAAGAATAGAAACTTTCCCTTGGTCATATTATTAAATTTTCCTTGGAAATCTCTATTTTCCACTAAAAATAATTACATAAATAAATTAAATACAGAAAAATCACATTTTCTCCTCTCATGTCTTTATTGACATATGAGTGAAGTCACATAAAAATTTTAAGTTCATTTGAGCTCAATTTAGTGAGTTATGGAATTAGTAAGCTTGAAGGGCAAAATGGTAATTAAAATTTTAACCATTAATTAAAACTTTAGGCTTAATAAAATGAAAAAGTAAAATATTTGATCTTAATCTGATTTGGATGATTGAAATTTAAATAATTAAGGGTGGAAACCTATTAAACAATTTAAAAATAATTGAAATAAACCTTAATTAAATAATTGACTAAATTTGGAAGAATAATAAAATTGGAATTATTAAAATAGGGATATTATTAGGAAGAGATTTGTTCTTTAATTTAAGAATCCCTAAATTAATCATCTCAATAATATTTAATCCCCAATTAAAATGATAATTTAAATTTATGTTTTGAAATGTTCAAAGACTTAACCATTAAATTAAATTAAAGTTAAATTATTAAACTCTTTTAAATTTTCAATTAAGATTAAAAATAAAATTAAATTAAAATTTAAATTAAATTAAATTAAAATATATTAAATTAAATCAAATTAATTTAAATCAAATTAATTTAAATCAAATTAAATTAAATTAAATTAAAATTAAAATTAAAATTAAATTAAAATCTAAATTAATTTAAATTAAATTAAATTAAATTAAATCAAATTAAATTAAATTAAAGGAAATTAAATCAAATTAAATTAAATTAAATTAAATAAAGTTAAATTAAATTAAATTAAATCATATCAAATCAAACTAAAATTGAATTAAATTAAATTAGATAATGGAATCAAGTTAAAATTAAAACAAATTAAATTAAAATTAAAATTAAAACTAAACCAAATTAAATTAAATTAAATTAAAGTTAAATTAAATTAAAAATAACTTCACCTGAGACATAAAGAATTCAAAAATAAAAATAAAGCAACTTGAACACTATTCTAAATTTAAACCCGTTAACTAAAATTAAATCAAATCACAAATCATTTGAACACCAATTTGCCCTCGAAGACTTTTATTGTTATAACTCCTAAACAGAGTGTTAAATGAAGTGTTACTTCACTTATAGGATACTCAAATGTCCTAGTTCACTGACCAAGATAACAACAAAACTTGAAATTCTCGGACGATTAATTCATTTGTATAATTAAATTTGTTTGGACTTAAAACGATTCTAGCAATATTGAAAAGATGTTTAAGATTTTTCTTAAGCACTTCCTCAATATGATAGGATGTTTATAAGAACAACTGAACTTAATTATTCTTTGATGAAGAAAATTGTCCTCAAACCAAAACATAAGAACCTAGATGTCATAGGAAATGACTAGCTATAGGATTAGTAATTTGGTAGAAAACCATAACCCTTCCCTTAGCTTTACCTAGGAATTTGCTTAAGTATTCTAAATTGTGTTTAAGTGCAGCTTGGGAAGACGGGAAGACCCTCCAGGTACGCTTTTATTTTATTGCAATTTACTTTTCTTGCAATTTACTTTATTGCAAATGCACTTTACTTTTCTTGCATGATAAACAACTGTTGCATGAAAACCCACACCTCTAGGGTAGTCCCTAAAACTGAAACCAAAACTAAATTAAAAGTCATTGCAAGATAAAATTCATCGCCACAATATATCAAAATATAAAACAACTCAAAATTTAATCACAAACAAAACACAAAACTAAAATTATAACTAAATTAAAGAGTCTTGTTGGATGAGCGGGAATACCTCGGATGATGTAACCTACGTGTTGCTAACGGGATTTCCCACGGTCTAAATGAAAGTGTGGAACTCATTCAGTTGAGTTTAGCAAATTCATCTGGACTAAGTGAATCCGATAAAAATAACGATGCCGGAAGGATGGAACCGTGGGATCTTAACCGGTGTTGTTATAATCAACTTTAAGATTTGTTATAATTAAAACATAAAAAACACTTGCAAATTAAGAATTTCTCTAAACCAAAACACTTTTCTCATCTCCTGATTTATGACTTCTATACCTAAACCTCTGCAACAACATGGAGCTTAGAGCAAAGTGGGCAGCACGACCATCGTCATCAGCAAAACTCGGATCTACTTCAGCAAAACTTTCTTAGAATAAAATAACCAAACCATAGGACTTCGAGGTAGTTTGTCTAGTGCAACATAAATCCTCAATCTTCTATTAGGCATTTGCATTGCAAATTAAGCCCTAACCGGTCTTAGGATTCCGAGGTAGTCGTCCGATACGACATAAACCCTCACATCTTCGAGGCTATTTGTATGATCATGTCATACGAATATAAGTCCTAATTAATTAAAATTGGCAAGATCAAAACATTAAATAAACATTAGGACTTTCCTAAATCCAAGCCAAATAATAGGATAGTCGGGAAATTACCGAAGTTTGCTTCGAATATGTGATTTCTCCTACCTTTCTTCCTTTGGATTCCCAAAACAAAATGTTCCAAATTTGATCCACTCCCTATTGAAATTCTAAAATTCAATCCCTTGAAAACTTAAACTTTGAAATTCTTGAGAGCAGAACTACTGATTATTATCGAGAGTTTTCTTAGGTGATTCCCGTCACTTAAGATGTAATTAACTATAGGGGCTTGCCCTTATAGGGAATTTTAAGAACCTGAGTAATATAAACCCCGTTTAATGCTTTCATATTAAGCGGTGGAATTTGTCGGCTTATAAAATTGGTTCGCGGACCAAACGGATGTCACAAATCTTCTAGTTTATTTAATCGAGCCCCACCATCAAGCGGCGTGTCTATCCTTAGGGATAGATACACGGTTTGTGGTGCGGTGCTCGTTTATATAAACTATTTGGGATGTGAAATCAGCTTGATTTCATATCTTAAAATTTTCAAACTTAAAATTATTTTCAAAATCGAATGTTACTTTCTAAATTATATATATATATTTAAATTAAATTTAAAAATAAAATATGCCGACAATGGCAAGTGATAAGGGTTAAGATATTTTTATTAAGGCCAAATATGGGGTGAAATCGGCCAAATATGGAGTGCAATCCCCTAATTTAAGGGACCTTTGGTCCATGGATCCATTAGAGTGGGCTAGGTGGGTCTAGCTCAGTCTTAGGGGTCCAATTGGCTGCTCTAGTGGTCTTAATTTGGCCAAATTGGGTTTGAATTGGTCACATTTGTGTATGGGTTCAAAACTGGGGGTGTGGGCTACACTTGGGTCTAGGTTGGGTTAGACCTTAGATTGAGCCAAAACGATTGAGCAACTTGGTGTAGATGACTGTAATGAAGACTTTCTATGAAGACTTGGAGTGGTCTTGAGTTCAATTGAGGGGTCAATTTAGTGGAATTTTGGATTTTAGTTAATTTGGGCAAGTTGGCTAAGCTTGAGTTTAGGTTAGGCTAGAGTTGGGTCCAAGGCTAATTGAAGGTTCGAAATGGTGTAAGGGGATGTCATGAAGAGTTTCCAACAATAATTGGATGGAAATTTTGGTAATAGGGTAATTATTTTGTTAGATTTTGGGCATATGGCAAGTTTGGGTCAAAATTTGGTAAGCTTGGTTCAATTCAGTTAAGGGGAGTGTCATGAAGGGTTTTGAACTGAAATTTGGGAGAAATTGATTGTTGTTAGGTCAATTTGGGGGATTTGGGTTACTAAAGTAAAATTGGGGATTTTGGATTTCAAGTGAAATTGAACTCAAATGTGGGATAAATTGAGCTTGGATTTGGTTTAGATTGGTATTGGAGATGTTGAATTAAAGTTTGGAATTGAAATTGGGTAAAATTGGGGTCAATTGGGTAGACATTGGGTTCAATTTGGGCACTTTTGGGTTAATGGGCCACATTGGGGCTTATGGTTAAATTTGACTAAATTGGCTAAATTGGATGATGTAATAGTTGAAAGAAATGAAATTGAGAATATTAGGGATGTTTTTGGAATTTTTAGTAATTTGTGGAATTTTTAGAATTTTGGGCTAAGAGGGCCATTTTAGTCACTTTGAGAATTTTTGGGGAAATATGACAATTTTGGGTAATTTTGGCAAATTTAAGTGTTGGTGAGTATTTTGGAATGATTTTCGAAGAAAATGGGTAATTTGGGTAATTTTGGAACTTTTGGAGGATTTTAGGGATTTGGGGGTATATAGGGTATTTTGGGTATATTGGGGCTAAGGAGCTAGAAATTTGAAGTCTTCGAAAAATTAAGATTGGTTGAAAGTGAGTAAGATGGAATTGTTTAGGTTGAGCCATGGACCAAGGGTCACCCTTATCTGGTCCTCTATGTGTTGGTACAAGTTGAACGCTAGCCTGAGGCTAAGAGCTTGGGAAAACCACTTACATGAGTTTCCAAAAAGTTAGGGGTTCAAAGTGGGATGTGTTTTGTTTAGGGTTGTGAGTGCGTAGTGTGAGTGTGGTGTAAGCTCCAGACCTCCCGGGGTAGATCCTATGGCCTGACCACCTATAGGAGACTTCCTCTGGGCTTCTTTATGCTTGGTCTCTTCCTCCCAAAAACTGGAGGTTAGGCCTTAAGCATATTAAATCTCTTAATGAAGTGAGAAAAGATTGAATTTCTTTGAGGAGGGTTCCATGACTAGTCTTCTAAGAAAGTCACCAGGAGAGTCCTATGGCTAGTCCCTAGGCTATTCTAAAGAAAGACTAGACCTCAAGCAAAAGTGAGGTCAATAAATCGACCCTAATAGGTGTGGTTTGCTGGGCAAGCACACTACATGTATTGGTGTTGACCGACGAGATCAACAAAACCAACACAATTTTCTAAGTCAAGACTCAAGAATAACACATAATTTAGCAAGGAAGTTTCCGCTGGGGATTATCTGGTTGAAACTTTCAATTCCCAGGAACTCCTGCTAGGTAAGGAAAATGGAATACCTTCTTGAGAGAAGCTGTGGATTTCAAGGCTCCAAACTCTGAATGAGTCTGATCTGAATCGATTTGAACTTGGAATTAGGATTTACAATTTGGATATTATTTTGGTTCAAAATTTGACTTTGAATTTTAATTCAATTATGAGTTCTAAATTTCAATTTTAAGTTTCAATTTTAATTTTAAGTTTTACGGAATTTATAGAAATTTTAGAATTTGTGGAATTTTGAATTTGAAAAATTGAAAATTTTAATCTCATGGGAAATTTAGAGTTTGATGTGAGTGCAGAGGGGAAATCAGAATTTCAGTACTGATCTCGGAGAGTGGAAGTCAGAATTTAAGTACTGATCCCGTAAGGTGCGAATTGGAATTTAGGTACCGGTCTCAGGCATGAGAATAGGAATTTTGCTAGCGACCTCAGGATTTCGTGGGTGAGGAAAAATTTCTCGGAAGGTCGATAGAAAATTAGGGAGATTTTTAGGAAATCAGACAACTTAGATCCGTTACCAGAATTTCATGTAAGGAGGAAAAATTTCTCAGAAGGAAAATGGAAATATAGGGAATATTTGGGGGAATCGGACAACTAAGATCCGTTCCAGGAGTTTCATGGGGGCGGAAAAATTTTTCTAAAGGGTACAGAAAATTAGGGAAAATTTAGGGGAATCGGACAACTAAGCTCCATTCCAGGAATTTCATGGAGGGCAAAAAATTTTATTGGAACGATGCGGAAAATTGGGGAAAATTTGGGTGAATCGGACAACTAAGCTTCATTCCCAGAATTTCATGAAGGGTGGGAAAATTTCTTGGAAGGATGTGGAAAATTAGGGAAAATTTTGGGGAATCAGACAACTAAGCTCCGTTCCCAGAATTTCATAGAGGGCGGAAAAATTTCTCGGAAGGTTGTGGAAAATTAGGGAAAATTTGGGGGAATCTTGGCGAGGAAGCTCAAGGGCTTACATCCGGCCCAAGGTGCACATTAAGATGGAAAGCTCAAGGACTCACATCCAACCTAAGAAGTGACAGAAGGGAATCAAAATTTAGGTATTGATCCTGGAATTTCATTTAAGAATAATTTGGTAAATTTTAGTATTGACTTTCAAAGAAAGCGTTTTGGTGCAATTCGGCCGAGACCGGTAGCCTTTGCAAGATTTGGAAAATTTCAAGATATTTTGAATTTGTGAGAAGTGGCGCTGTGTGAAAAGTGCAAAATTTTGCGGAATGCCCGCAATAGCGAACGATTTGAGAATGAGTGCAAGGATTCAAAATCTCGAGAGGGAGAACATTATCATTTGTTTGTTTTTAATTCATCATTTTCTTTCAATTTTTTTTATTTCATTATGTTTCATTCGATTTAATTTTGTCTCAAACTTTGATTTTAGTTTTGATTTTTGTTTGATTTAAGTTCTAAATTTATTTTGATTTTAATTTCATTTTTTTTATCTTTTTATCCTTTTCTTCTGTATTATCCTTTTGTACTTTCGAAGACGGAGGGTCTATCAGACCCACTATATCTGCGCCTCAACACTCGAATGGCCACGGGATGATCGTGGGGTGTAGAACATTTGAAGGTTGGTGTAAAATCACACCGTGTACTTGGCATTGATGACATTTCTTTGATGTGTCCATGCAGTCAGACATCATTGCTGGACAATAATATCAGAGACTCTTAATTTTCATTTTCATTTTTTGTCCTGATTGGTGAGCACCACACAATCTGGAAGGTACTTCTTTGAAGATTTTATGTGCTTCTGCTTTGCTGAGGCATTTGAGCCACATCTGATCAAAGGATCTTCTGTACAGAACACTGTCAATTAAGGAATATGAGAGAGCTCTCTTCTAAATTTGATGCGATGCTGACTTGTCTTCTGGTAATCTTCCGGTTATCAAATATTTTGTCAATGGCTGATGCCTATCTTCTGTATCATCTATCACTGTGGCTGCTATCTCTTCTTTTCCTGTCTTTAGTAGACTTTCGAGGTCGATTTATGACAAAACCTGACATCACTGTACTATATTATCTATAGAATCTTCGAGTGGACAAGCTAATTCTTTTTCAAGTTTAGCTAAAGCATCCGCGTGGGCGTTGTCTGCTCGAGGAATCGTATAGATTATCAAACTCAGAAATTGCTCGAGTAGCCTCATCGTGTACTGATGGTATTCTTCTAATCTCGGTTTTAGAATTTTGTACTGTCCTGCCACTTATTGAATGATGAGTTGTGAGTCGCCATAAATGGCAATGTCTATTATTTCCAGTAGTATTGCTAATTCCAAATCCGTGATTAGAGCTTCATATTCTGCTTCGTTATTGGTACACGGCACTGACAAATAGTAGGAGAATCTCAGCATCGTCTAATCCGGAGTCACGAAGATTAAACCAATTCCTACTTTGCCTAATATCACTGTCTGTTGTCCTTTGTCTCTTTGGGCTGATGACGCTTCGTTGAAGTACAGTTCCCAACATCTGGCACTGGGCTACTCTATTTATAGTATTTGTTCTTCTGGTAGTTTGTCATTGAGAGGGGAACTAGCTGGCAGTGGGTGCGCTGCAAGAAAAATTCACTAAAATCTACCCTTTGATAGCGCGAAGGGGCACAAAAGTTATGTCAAATTGCAATAGTATCATTGACCACCTTGCTAAACGTCCGGAAAGTATTGGTCGGGTCATCAAATATTGCAATGAATTAACTTTCAAAATTAGGTTGACCTTATGAGACAACATGTAATGTCTAAGACTTTGAGCAGCAAAATCCAAAGCTAGACAATGTTTCTTAAAAGCAGGATACTTTACTTCTGTCGGTATTACACGTCGACTCGGGTAGTATAGTGTGTTCGCTTTACCCTCATAATTGACTTGGGCAAGTATAGCTCCGAGGGACTCATCCAAAGCTGCAGTATAAAGTATCAACAACCTACCCGGGATAGGGGCTACCAAAATAGGAGTTTTCGTGAGATATCATTTAATATCTTCGAAAGCTCATTGAAACGGTTCTCCCCAAACAAATGTGACATCCCTTCGAAGTAGGTTCGAAAAGGGAAGACACCTTCCTGACAAATTATATATGAAGCATCTTAGATATGTCAATTTTCATTGAAAAGATCGTAATTGTTTCAAGGTTCTAGGAGGAGGCATTTTTAATATCGCTTTAATCTTTTCTGGGCCGATTTTGATTCCCCGTTGACTGACAACAAATCTTAAAAATTTTCCAGAGGTAACATCAAAAGCGTATTTTAAGGAATTCATCTTTAGATTTTATTGCAGTAATCGTTCAAATATGATCCTCAAATCATTTAGGTAGTTTTCTTTTACTTTGCTATTAATGACCAAATTGTCCGCGTAGTATTACACTTGGTTGTGAACAAGGTCGTCAAACCTCTTTTCCATTGTTCTTTGGTATGTTGCTTCTGCATTCTTTAAACCAAATGGCATCACAGTGTAGCAGTAAATCCTTATCAGAGTTCTGAATGCAGTAAGCGTTGCATCTTCTAGAGCCATCTTGATTTGAATGTAACCTGACGATCCATCCATGAAGGAGAAAATTTCATGTGATGACGCAGTGTCCACCATTAATTCTGGTATTGGCAAAGGGAATTCATCTTTCGAAAATTTTTTATTCAAGTCCCTGAAGTCAACACACACTTGGATTTGTCCATTTTTCTTCTTTACCTGCACAACGTTGGCTAGCTATGTCGGATATTGTTCTTCTCGGACAAAGTTAACGTCTATTAATTTCTTTATTTCTGTTGTAACTTGTTGTTCTATTTCGAGGCGCATTCTTCTGGGAGCTTGCTTTACTGGTGTCGTACTTTGATCCACTCGTAGTCAGTGAATTACAACATCTGGAGATATTCCAGGCATTTTATCATAGCTCCACTTTAAATTTTGATAGTAACCTGACCAAGTCTAGAACCTCTTATTCATTGAGCAACAAACTTATGAAAGTTGGTCGGGTTGCTCTTCAGTCTCAAGATTGATTTCTTTTAATTCGTCTACTATTGAATTGATTTCTTCTTCGAACTCCAACGGAGCCTTTTCTATTGGTTAATCTTCGTATTCATCTTGGATGTCCAGGCAATCTTCCACTGCCTAACAAGTAACAACCATGCAAAATCCCGAGTCATTGATAGGTCTGATTGTACTGAACCCAAGACCTTCTTTTGAATTGAGTTTCTTTCCTTATTTATTTCATAATTTTTCAAACGATTGTAACTTATCATTTGGCATTTTCTTTTTCACATATCCTTGTTGAATTAGCTTTTGTACACACGGTGAAAAATAACCAAAAGGTAATTCCATGAATTCATTAGGATCTTTTTCTTCGAGAGTTGTACAAGGTTAAGAAGTAGAAGGAGAAGCTTTATAAAACATGATCAGTTTAAAAGCATCATTATGGACTTCCTTGACTTCCATACTCTCAATCTTTTGAGGATGGATCAGAGTTAGAGCCATGGTTTGAACATAATGATTAATCTGATCATACATTGATTCATGTCCATTATTTTCTATGTCATTTGTAGAAATCTCAAACTGGGAATTTTTCTGACTTATCATCATTTGTTTTTTTATATTCTTCAGAGCTTCCTTCTACTTCAATGCTTACCGTCGACTTTGTCCGTTCAACAATCTGGTGAGTTCTTCCTCGACAGCATCCCTGTCCTCAAACTCGGATGTGTGGCCTAAGAGAACCTCCACCAACTTGTTGTGAAGGATCGGTGGGAGATCATTGAACTAGAGCACTATGGTCTCGTTCTTGTAGTTCTTCTGAATATTCTGCTTTAATTGTCACAATTTCTCTTAAAAGTATTATTCTCTTTGGGGAGCATAATAGACGGCATCTTCATGAATGTCTACTTCATGTATTGAAAATTTTTGTAAATCTCCCTTAATGCAATGTTCTTATCTGTCCTTATAGTACTTGATGCATTGGTGAAGTGACGACGGGACCATATTATACTCGTGAAGCCACGGTCGACTGAGCAGGGTATTGAACGATGTATCTACATCGATGATATGGAATTTTTCAGTTGTTACTAGATTTCCAACTTTCATTTGTAGCGTTATAGATTCGAGGTCTCTTTCTCCTTTCTGGTTGAATCCTCTTAGCATCATTTTTTCCATAAAAAATTCTCGAGCGTCGATGTCCAAGTAGGCTAGTGTCCGTAGACTCATTATGTTGAGCGACACCCTAGGATCTACTAACACTCTGGAAAGTATGAACCTGTCGTTGATGACGGAAATGTAGAGTTAGCGGTTGTGATCGGCTGTACCCAGTAGCAAATCTTCATAAGTGAAGGTTACACCAGGTTGTTCTATCAAAGTGCAAAATCCATCTGAGGATGTGCTAGCCAATTGTGCCAAGCAAATATCCGGATCAAGTATAGCCTTGATCAAATTTTCTCTCATCTCCTTTGATAGGATCAGAGCATCATAAATGCTTAGTTTGGCTGGTAACTTCCTAAGATAAGCTAGCACATTATAATCCACTTTTTTTGAATCTTCAATTTCATTCTGAACTTGTACTTCTTCCGTTGTTGTAGATACTTCTTCTTAAGTAATTAGTTCGTTTCCTTCATCCATTAGAGCTGTCCTTGGTGGTATCACCTTGCCACTTCTTAAATGTACTTCTATTATTTCTTCTTCTTCTGGACCCAGAGATCTTTCTATTACTGTATCTGCCACTTCTATATCTGAAATGTACATGTTGATGGCAAGTGTGACTCCTTTGCATTCGAGACTGGTTACTCGCTTCCGATGCAGTTATATTGAGTGTTGTTGATATCTTCTTTGTTTTCTTTAACATTCCTATCGAGAACAATCATGATTTAAGGATCATTTTGGGAACGAAATCGGGCTTAGAAAGGTTATGATTAGTTACGTCATCACTAGAGACAGTAGTAACATAGCCAACATTGTTTATATTATCATTATGAGACCTTGGAGGGGCATAAAGATAATTGTAAAAAGACAGGGGTTCAATGGGTTTCACCCCTGAATCCGAAACAACCAATCTAACAGGGGCCGCCTCTATCCTACCCTTCGCGCTATTGTCCTTAATTTTGTTCTGATTTGTTTCTTCCTCCATTCTTGTCGTGGTAGCTTCCTCGGTGAAGCTTTTTATCTTGGATTGGGCTGGCGGTAGACTCCGAACAACAACTTTCTTTGGAGTAGACTTGATCTGGTCCAGGACTTTCTTGAGCTAATTCCAAATCGTGCTCCATCTGACTTTGCTAGTATATGGATCAATCAGAGAGATTGGCTCGGCTGAAATCACATTTATAGAACCTCTTTTAGGTTCTTTCAAGTATTCCTTTGGTATTGTTATTTTGCCTTCCTTGTAATTCTGCTCGAGCCAATCCTTCAAACTGAAGCAGCTTTCTATGGAGTGTCCGAGTATCCTGTAATAGGAGTGGAAGTTGGGCTGATCCTTCTTATCCACCTCTTCCGGCTTCTTCGACTCTGGCAACCTGAACTTGGGCTTCTTTATTAAATTCCTAAACATCTTTGCTACGGTGTCATCTTTGAAGGAGTAGTTTCTGCGCAGCTGTTCAGACATTGTTGGACTCTATCGTTCATCTGTCCTGTATAACCTCTGCTGCTGACCAGACTGACTGCTCCGCTATGCACGAGGTTGACCATACTATTGAGGTTGACCATACTGAGGTGGCTGACTGTGCTGTTGCTCAGGCTGAATCTTCATTGGTTATTTTCCTTTATTGATCGTTGCCACTACGCCAGATCTCTTCTCGTATGCTATAGTAGGTTTTGCTTTCTCTGTCTTTTCTATCATGTGCTTGACCTCTTCTTATAGGCTGGCATTACTGATGAGCTTCTCGAAGGACTTGATGGTGAGAACCTTAAGCATGAAGGCTAATAGATTGTGGATACCCTTGAGTAGTATCTCGATCGCGTGTTGTTCTTGTAGCTACGGTTCATATTTCATGCTTAAGTTTCTCTGTCTGAGAATGTAGTCGACCAAAGTCTCGTCGGGCTTCTGTCACTCCACCACAAGATCTCCTATGGTAACATGATGTCGGGCACCGGCGAATCTTTTCACGAATATGTTTTCCATTTCTATAAAAGTTTTTATTAATCCATTGGGAAGCTCGGCATACCAATCAACCGATATTCCTAACAAACTGCTGACAAACTGATGTACCAATAGAGCTTCACTTCCTCCTATGTTGTAACAAATAGCTCTGAAATGTACTATGTGCTGGCGAGGGTTTCCTATCCCATTGTATGTCTTAAAAGTTGGGGGCACGAAGCCTTTGGGGTAAGTTACGGCATTGAACTCCTACGAGTAGGGTCTACCCTTTGAAACTGATGTTCCACCTTTAGACTGAGCCAATGCCTCCAGAACTTGTTGTTTGACCATCTGTTTAATTTCTTTTTCTGGTGGATTCGGAGTCAGATCCCTTCTTGGCGGCTCAACTTAATTGGTTGAAGCGACCTCCCTTTTTTCATTGGCGATGTGTATAATCTCAAGCTGGTTAACCTCTGGAGATGTTGTTGGTCGTGGTTGTGACTGTTAGTGAAGGGTAGCGATGGCGGTCATGGTGGCGGTCATCTCCTCCATTCTCTTCTCCAGACGGCTAATATGTTTATCTCTTATCAGAATGGTACTCTGCATCTCATCTGCGGTGTTCTCCTCACTTGGAGCATTGCGCGCAGATGATGTGGACCGAGTTTCAATCATGTTGACTTCCATGAATTCTTCATCCATGTAATCAGACAGGAAGTAATCCTCATCATCAATATCCAGACTCATGATCCATTTTGTGGTAAGCAGACCTTTCAGAATGTACTGGTACAACACCTGTCCTTAACTACACTTTCCTCTTAAAAGTCGACGACTTGAGACGAGGTGTCTCGGCGGGGACAACGAGGTAATGAGGGGAAGCGTGCTCTCTAGTGTGTAGACCATGTATAAAGGAGAATAATCCTCTCTCGTTCTTTCTCTTTCGAGGTTCCTTATGATCATCGGCAGCTGGTACTCTGAAACCAAACCGAGACTTGACTGACTTGCTTATAGTAGTATCATCTGTAGCAGCTGCATCAACACGTTTTACTAAACGATGCCTGACGGAAACTCAGATAGGTCTTTTCCTTTTCAAAATTTTTACCTTAATTTCAGCGGATATTGCACATCCCATCCTCTTGAGAAGCTTGGTAAAAGAACAACATTTTATTTCGGACAATCTTCGTAGAAGGCTGTGAGCTCGGGTGATAAGTGTGGGCCTCTCCCTAACCTTATCACGATTGTGTGGTGCTGGAAGTGTAGTGGAAATCCTATGGAGGCTTTCATCTCTCGTAGATTCAGCTAATGGGAGGAACCTGCTACACCAAAGAAGAGGAGAGGTATCCAGTAAACCGAGTTCCTCCTGTTGAGGAATCTCATCAATTACTGACAGATTTGCAACTTGTGTTCTGGCAGCCCTGCGAATCCCGTGGTTGTGATTTCTTCTTTGAGATTTAGTTAGCATTGGAGGTTTAGAACTTGAGCCAATCTCGAAGACTGACAGAGGGGCAAGAAGGGCATCATCAGAATCATCTTCATGCAAAATTTATTTCCCTTTGGTAGACGGGAAAGTAGGTGCAGTGACGGTGAAGCCGGTGGCAGTAGAAGTTACAACTCTCCTTAGTACGGAGACAACTGACTTGATGGGGACAGTAGTCACTTTCACCTTCTTAGCAGAAGGGAAATCTTCATGGGAGTTTAAATCAAACTCAACAGACGGTTCTTGAATTTCAGGAGTGGCAACTTTCACGACCACGAATGGGAACTTTTCCGAGTACGACTTCAAACACATTGAAGCCGGTCCCAAACTGAATCATCGGTGTTGCATGATGGGCCTCATGGGAGCAGGACAAGTTACAGGAGAAGGTCAGTGTAGCGGTTGACATCTTTAACTGTTAGGAGAAGCATTCTGAAGGTTAGTGAGGGCCAAAACCCTTTCCATCATAGTGTAAACACTACAAAAAAGGTTGTTCTGTGGACTAGTGAAAATCTCATTTCATTTTAATATTTTATTATCTTTTTATTTCATTTTAGATTTTCTTATATTAGTTAAAAGGAGTTTTAAGATTTAAGGAAGAGTGGGTCAATCTGCCGAAGACAGGATTGAACCCGAGAGGTATAAAAAGGAGGTGAAGTATGGGACCCCTCATAGATCCCCTTCAGAACGCAAATTGCCCTAACAAGATTTGTTTGTTGACACACCGATTGGGGGTCCAACCCCACAAGATCACAAGAGAAACCTAGGGACTTCTGAACCCTTCTGTTTATTGATGACCCAGCAGACGGTCCTGAAATCTAAAAGAGTTGATCTCACTTCCCTAAAAAGGAAATGGGTGAAGTATATCAACGGAAGAATGGTAATTTGGCTCATGAAGGACATGAGCACATTAACGATATATGAATATAGTATTTCCTGATCTTAATGAAGAGAGATACTCTTCCCCAGCGGAGTCGCCAAAAAATTGTCGGCCCATAATGCAATATCTAATCTCACGGACCAATCTAATTTTTTAGATCCATAGTTTTCTAAAAAATTCTTTTAATTTCACGATTAGACACATCTGCTAAATCACTAGTCTAGGCATGATAGGTAGTAGAGATTCTATGAATAATATTATATTTTTCAACCAATCCTTAAATCTGATTATTGCTAAAATGAGATCCACCATCAGTTATGATTACTCTCGGCATTTCATATCATGTAAAAATATTTCTCATTAAAATTTTTGAAATAATCCGAGCATCAAATCTAGGTAAATCAATTGCTTCAATCCATTTCAAGAAATAATCAATAATAACCAATATATATGTATTTCTAAATGAAAGAGTAAATGGTCCCATAAAATCCAATCCTCATACATCAAAGATTTCAACTTCTAATGCAAAATTTAGAGACATTTAATTTCTTCTAAAAATATTACCTAATTTATGAAATTAATCACATGTTTTTATATATTTGTATACATCCCTAAAAAGAGTAAGCCAAAATGTCCTCCAATTTCAGAATCATGGTATCTCTGAATAATTGGTTCAAATTCTTCATACGACACACATCTTCTAATAATAAGATCCTTCCACTTTTATATTGGTAGGGCTCATCCCAAAAATAAAATTTATCATCATATCTAAATTTTTTTAATTGTTTCCTTGTTAAAGCAGATGGTACAATATCAAATACAATATAATTCACAATATCAGCATACCCAAGCAAATTCCTTTCCGTAATTGTATAAAGTTGCTCATTAAGGATAGTTTCTTTAATTTCCTTCTCAAATTTAGATAATTTATAATACCCCAGTTTAGACAGATGGTCAACAGTTTGGTTATCAGATCCTTTCCTTTCAACTATTACAAAGTCAAATTCTTTCATTAGAAGTATCCATCTGATCAGTCTTGGTTTGACATCCTTCTTTTACATTAAATATTTGATAGTTGAATGGTCAATATGAATTATGCATTTAGTTCCAATAAGATATGGTCTAAACTTTTCAAAGGCTATTACTTATAATTCTCATTCAGTAGTGGTATAACTAATCTGAGCTTCATTAAGGGTTTTACTAGCAAAGTAAATAACCTTAAATATTTTATCATACTTTTGCCCTAAAGCAACTCCAACCGCATAATCACTGACATACCAAGTTCAAATATTTTATGCCCAAGAAAAATTCATCCTGCAACCATAAATTGATATTTTTCCAAATTCAGAACTAAATTTAGTTTCTCGGAAAAGCTCCAAAACTTTTTCTAAATTATTCAGACATATGTCAAATGAAGTTCCAAATACAGAAAAATTATCCATGAATACTTCTATTTCATTATTAATTATATTACTAAAAAGAGGCATCATGCATCTTTGAAATGTTGAAGGTGTCTTACATAATTCAAAGGGCATTCTTCGAAAAGCAAAAGTTCCATAAGGGCTAATAATTGTAATTTTCTCTTGATCCTCATGAGCAATAGGTATTTGATGAACAATCCAAAAATCAATAGTACTTGTGTCTAGAAAGTCTATTTAATATTTGATCTAGAAAAGAAAGAGGAAAGTGATCCTTTCTGGTGGCGGAATTTAGTTTTCTATAGTTAATACAAATTTGCCAACCATTTATTTGACTTGTTGGTATAATTTCATGCCGTTCATTCACACCAATTGTCTCTCCTCCCTTCTTTGGAACACAATGATTTGGACTTACCCAAGAACTGTCTGAAATTAGATAAATAATAATAGCATTAAGGCATTTTAAAATTTCCTTCTTAACTACTTCTTTCATCATTGGACTCGGTCTCCTTTGCCGATCAGCTCTAGGTTTATGTTGTTCATCAAACAAAATTCTGTGCCTACAAATTGAAGGACTGATTCCTTTAATATCTTCTAAGGTCCAACCAAAAGCCTTTATTTATCTTTTTAAAGTTTCCAATAATTTTTGTTGTTGATATTCATTCAAATCCAAAGATACAATGACTGGTAAGGTAGTGATTCTCCTAAAAACATAAACTTAAAATGATTAGGTAGAATTTTCATCTCAAGTTCAAGAGGGTTTATGATAAATTAAATTAAACTTTTATCACCACTTTCCTTAGTATCCAACATTACAAATCTTTCCTGAACATAGTCTAACCCTTCATTCTCCATATCATCAAAATCATTTTCTATTTCACTTTCATCCTCAAACACCACATTTTCATAATCTATTTTATCTTCTAACACTTCTTTAAAATTATCATCTCTCAAATAATCTTAGGTTTCCATTCGAATGCATTAGTCATCTTTTTCTATTAAGGAATATTTCATAGATTTCAAAATATTAAAGGTCATCTTATGATCATTAAGCCTCATAGTTAAATCTCCTTTTTGAAAATTAATCATAGCTCTCCAAGTAGCAAGGAAAGGTCTTCCCAAAATAATTAGAATTTCTTTATCTTCCACCAAATCTAATACAATAAAATCCACAGGAAAGATAAATTTATCCACTTTTACTAACACATCTTCCACCACTCCTTTAAGATAAGTAATGGAATGATCAACCAACTGAAGAGTCACAGATGTAGGTGAAATTTCTCCTATTCCCAATCTTTTGAAAGTTGATAAAGGCATAAGATTAATACTAGCTCCTAGATCACATAAAGCTCTTTTAAAAAATTTCTCACCTATAACACACAAGATCATTATTCAATTATTCAGATTAAAACTAGCTCCTAGATCACATAAAGCTTTTAAGTTTTTCGGGAAGGTTCTTCTGAATAATTTCACTACACTCTCTACTAAGTGCAATACTCTCGTGATCTGTGAACTTTCTTTTCCTTTTAAGGATATCCTTTGTAAACTTCCCATATGCAAGCAACTGCTTTAATGCTTCAACAAAGGGAATATTTATCGTTAATTTCTTAAGAATCTCCAAAAATTTAGTAAATCTATTATCCTATTTTGTTTTTTCAATCTCTGAGGAAACGGAGGAGGTGATTTTTCAACAATGATCTTCATTGGTTCAAGCAGATTTTCTAAGTCTTGATATATCATATTAGAACCTTTTTCAATATCCATCGTTGATTTCTCAACTTCAACTTTTTTTGAACTCTTATTTCTAATTCCTTTCCACTCCTTAATTGAATAGCCCTAATTTGCTCCTTGTTTTGATCATTTGGAATCATCTCCACATTGTTGGGAAGTGCTCCAAAAGGTCTATTATTAAGCACAGTAAAAATATGCCATAATTGATTCTCAATATTCTTAATTGCAACAACTTGAGCTTGTAATTGATTACCCTTGTTCAACATTAATTCTTCAGTAGAAAACTTCTTTTCCTTAAATTATGGGTTATTATTAAATCCAGGATCATAAGAAGGTTTATAATTGGTGTTTCCTTGATTGTTCAAATTTCCAACGGGGTTAATAGGATTATTTCCTCATTGTGGGTTAACAGTAGCATTGTCGTTATTGTTCCAGTTAAAATTCAGGTGATTCTTCCAACTAGGATTATAATAGTTCCAATAAGGATTGTTGGATATATTATTTATACCATTTAAGGTCTCATAAGGTGTTTGAGATTCTATTATATGTCCTACTGAATTTTTCTCTAACACTGGGGGTATTTGAGAATAATTAATTCTGTATTGATTTATTTACTTCAAAAAGGCAGCAATTTGAGAGACTATCATAGTTACAGCATCAGAATCATGAATACTAGCTACTCTCTTAGGATTTACCTGTTTAGAAGGTTATTGAAATTTTTTAGTAGCCATCTCTTCTTTTAACGAATATGCTTCATTAAATGGTTTTGACATTAAGGATCTACCAGCAGTAGCATCTATAATCGATCTCAAAGATCCCACTAATACATTATAAAATGTTTGAATTATTAACCAACTTGGTAAAACATGATGTGGACATTTTCTAATAAGATCTTTAAATCTTTCCCAAGCTTCACATATTAAATACCCTTCAAACTGACCAAAAGACGTGATATCATTTTTTAGCTTAGCAGTTTTTTATGGAGAAAAATATTTTGACAAAAAATTTTGTGAAAGTTCTTCCCAAGTTCTGATAGATCCAGGTGCTAACAAATTTAACCATGACTTAGCTTTATCCATTAATGAAAAAGGAAAAAGCCTAAGTCTAACAACATCATTCGACACTCCATCATATATAAAAGTAGCACACTGTTGACCTCACTTTTGGTTGACGTCTAGTCTTTCTTTAGATAGCCTAGGGTCTAGCCATAGGACTTTCCTTGTGACTTTTCTTAGAAGACTAGAAATGGAACCCTACCACATAGAAATTCCACATGCTGGTCTTCTTAGCATAGGCCTTTCATATGTTAGGGTCTAACCCCTAATCTCTAAGGGGAACAAGTCTAAACATAAGAAAGACCAAATAGGATTCCTTATAGGTGGTCATGCTTTAGGATCTACCCTTGGAGGTTTAAGACTCTTGCACTTACACTTACACTCCACACTCACAATCCTAAATCAAACACATCCATTTTTTGATCCCCTAACTCTTTGGAAACTCATGTAAGTGGTTTTCCCAAGCTCTTAGCATCAAGCTAGGGTTTGGTTAGTATCAAGACATATAGGACCAAGTGAGGGTGACCCTTAGTTAATGGCTTAATCGAGACAATTCCATACTACTCACCTTCAACCAATCTCAATTTTTCCAAAATTTCAATTTTTGACCCCTTGACCCTAAACTCAACAAAATTCCCAAACTCTCCCTAAATTGTCGAAATTCCCAAAAATCTTCCCAAAATACCTCCCACCACTCGAATTGACCAAAATTTTTAAAATTGCCCCAAATTGGCCAAAATTACCGAATTGCCCCAGCAAAGGAGCCCAAAACCCAAATCTTCATAGAACCACCCGAGCTCTCCAAAAATCATTCCAGAGCATCCCTCTCATCAAATGATGAAGTTTGACTGTAAACATACCATACTTCCGAGCAACCGGTGGGCCCCTCGCAACCAAAGAAGCCGATACTTGAAAGATGTTCTGTAAAATTCTCTACATTTGTCAGAATACCCCCAGACACTCCCATTTGACTCCAAATTTCATTTTATACTTACCTTTTTAACCACTTACCTTGAAAGTCCTTGAAATTACCAAAATACCCTGCATAGCCAAAAATTCAAAAAATTCCAAAAAATTCCAAAAATTACCAATTTCATTTTCTCCAACCATACTATAGCCCAATTTCGCTAATTTAAACCAATTTCTTCAAAAGCCCCAAGTTTAATAGTTTTGACCCGTTACAATGATGAGGTTGCCAAAACAACCTTGGATTCCCAAACGAACTGTACTATTGCGTCTGGAACGTCGAAATTACTTGGGAGGCATATATAATTTGATATAGTTCGACGCACGAGCGAACAATGTCAAAATAGGTACATTGCGGGAAAGTAATTAATTAATAAATTGCTTTTTTTTGGTTTCTAGGCTTGGCCTAGCAGCTCACGTCTGCACCCCTCCTCCTTTTATCGTGCCTCATCTCCCTTGGCTAAACCCTAACTCACGCCTCCCCTCTCTTGGCCAAATCCTCCATGGTGGCTCTTTCCCCTTGCTTCTTCTCCAAGGTTTGGTGCTTTCTTCATCTCTATCCTCCATCTAGTTAATGGCATGCATGGGTCACTTCTCTTCATCATTTCTTTCACCTCCATCACTTCAAAAATGGGTTAATGGCTGCACTTTGCTTGCTACCAAGGGTCCTTACCCATGGGTAAGTTTAATGGCATCCTTTTCCCTTCTTCTTCTTCTTCAACTTTGCCTATTTAATGGCCTTTCTTGGCCATATTTAGGGTTGGCCAAAATTTAAATAAGAGGAAGGGAGGTGCTGCCATTTTCTTCTCTTGAGCCAAACTTTAGGTAAAATTATGTTTATTTTTTTTGGGTTAAGTTATTTTTCATCCTTACATTCCCCTTTGGCTTGGTCAATTTATTTTGGCCATTTAAGCATGATTTCCCCTCTCATGTCTTATTTTTTTTCTTGTGTTTGGCTAAGGGATTACATGGTGGGATTTATAATTTGTGCTTGAGTTTTAAAGCTCTCTTTCATGGCAAAAGCTTAAAATTTTTGCTTTGGTTTAAAAGTTATTTTAAAGTGGTTAAGAAGCTCTCTTTTATGAGAAAGTTTAGAACTCATGCTTAGGATTTAAGGTCTTTCTTTAATTGGTGAAAGTTATAAATTTGTACTTAAAGTTTGAAGTAAATATATGGCAAAATTTCATGCTACTAGAATGCTTCATGGTGGGATAAATCCATATGCTATTAGAAGGCGTTCTTGCCACCTCCCTTGGCCAAAAATTCCATGATGGGAGAGTCTTGAAATTTATTTGCTTCACAAAAGATTAAAATAGCTTTTCCTACACTTTGGAATGTTTGGCATGCATGCTAAAAATTTTGTGATTTACATGATTAAAATGCTTGAGATTTCCTTGGTATAGCTTTTTCTACTTGAAAGCTTGGTGATATCTTATACATGTTGGAAAGTGCTTAAGGCTTGACACACCTTATTTAGAGGAGATCACATGCTTCTGTTTTTTTATTTGGGACATCTTGGCTTTAGGACTTCATATTTTTGAAGTATGAAAACACTTGTTCATTTGATGCAATTTTCGGATTCCAAAGTGACACTACATTTGGCACCCAAAATATGAAGGTATATGTGTCTCTTTTTACTTATTTCACTTTGCCTTTGCATATATAACATCTAGGATTTGTTTTCTTATACATATTTCATCTTGCCACATGCACAAAATGAAATTTTTATTGGTAAGAACTTACAAGTTTATACACTTTGTATTTGTTTCCTATTGTGCCTTTATGTTTAAAGTTTTGCATTTGGAAACTTACATGTGACTTCAGAGTCACTTGCCCTATTGTGCCTTATGTGAGCTTGTTACTTCTCTACTACAGTTATTACATTGAATTATGGGCATTCAATGTTACCTTGCACTTATTGGCACACTTTATAAATCACTTGATAAAATATTTGCAATTTTCGAATTCAAACATGTTATCTTATGAAACACTCACAAATGAGCCCTTACATGCTCGTTTTTCACTTATTCCAACATGTATTCACACATACAACACTTAAGCTTTAATTTCATATACTTCGTACCTCATTTCATGCCTTATCATTGCTTGCTGATGGCTAGCTAACATGAAAATAAATTTGGTAAAATATTTGCAATTTTCGGATTGGAACATGCTCACACATGGAACATCCAAATTTGATCTTATGTGAGCTTATTTATCATCTATTTTGGCATGTATTCATATGTATCACACCAATGCTTCAATTTAGCATGTTTTCCATCTCATTCCATGATTTTATATTGTTTGGAAATGGCTATTTCATATGGAACTATTTTTGACAAAATTATATGCCAATTTTCGGATTCCTTAATATGTGCTATGGAAACACTCATGAATGAGGCTATACATGCTTATTTTCCTTTTATTTCACTAAGGCTTTACAGGTGTAACATTAAGCCTTTAATTTAGCTCACTTTTCACCTCATCTTATGCATAATAAAATGGTGTCTTACATGAAGGAACTCAAATGCTTCTTTCTCATACAAGTCACTTCATGGTTTTGAAATACTTGTATACATTTCATCAAATTTCAAAATAAAAGAAGATATTTGCACATCACATACATGAAACATACTTTTAGCTTTTCAAAAAGGAATGCGACTTTGTTATATACATGCTCATAACACTTCATGGTGGTATCCATTGCACATAAGAAGGAATATCATTGTTCTTATGAATGCGTAGTACAAAATCTTCACTTGTAAAAATTATTTGGATGAGTTTGTTTCATGCTTTGCTCATCTAAATAAAAAACCTGCACCTATAAATAATTTTTGGATTGCCTTACATCATCCCTACAAACTTCTTATGCAAAAATCTGCACTTATATGTGAAGTTAAAGTTGGTTTACAACATGTATACTGACCTCGATCCGCGAACAACGCAGTAATTTATGCTTTCAAAAATATGTTATAGTCAATACTTTGACCCAAATAATAATAGCAGCTAGTGTACATAAATATAATTTTATGGAAAATATTTTACACACTAGAGGTACTACGCAAGTATACGTATCGTTTTAAATAATATAGGGCTTTAAATAAAGACCTCAGTATCGATCCCAGGAGGAGGTTTATAGATTTTTAAATATTTTTAATTTTTATTTTTATGTATTTCTTTTAAAGTTTTAAATTTAACTTACTAAATGTAGAATTAAAGAAAAAATAAAATAAATGAGTGATGTAAATAATACTAAGCAAACAACTTTCTTCTTTTCAATTAATCTAAGACTTTTTAGATAATATAATATTCGTGGAGAATATAAATTTAGGGTATTGTGCCAAATAGAAGCAGTCATATTCTTTACCTTCGCTCAATAGTATAAAGAACATTGGCTAATCTATAGATCAGGTCTGGATGTATTGTTAGTAGAATGGGTTAATCTAGGCTCACACTACTAGATGTCCAAGGGTGGCTATGGTCGGCCCTACTAGTGACCCGTTCTCTTTCTATAAATCAAATTACAAGAATTTAGTTTGTCACTCTAAAAACATATCAATTATACGCCATTGAATAATATTTTCTTATTTATTTGCACTTCACCTTGAATAATCCGTACATGGCCTTCGACTACCCAAGGATTCATGTGATATCTACTATTTAAGAATTCCTCTCCTTCTAGGTCTCAAAATTCTTCAACATATTTTAACAATTTAAATAGCCAATTTAAATAGTAAATTAAGACCCGATATTAATATCATCACAATATTTAAAACATATTTTAGTTTCTAATTCTCCGACGAATTTTAGATTATGTTATTTATCTTTTCATAATTGAAAGGAGAAAGTAAAGTAACTACTCAGAACACATTTAATCTAAATAACAAAACATATAAATAAAACTTTGAATAAAATTACAAATACTTATCTCAAGTATTTTTCCAAATGAACCTCTAATTCCTTCTGACTCTAAAGTGAAATAGTCTTCACAAGCACCAACTCTTTCAAACTCTCAATACAAATTCTAAATAAAATAAACTCACTAATTTATGAAGTAAAGTAAACTAAAAGTGTGGCCTTTAAAATTATCTCTCTAATTTTTAGATTTCTTATTAGGCTACTTGGGTTGGGCGTTTTTCTCTGTAGAAATAGCCTCCAATTTATAGGCTTCAAGGGTTGCCTAAGGCACCTCTTCAAAATGTGTCCAAGTTCAATGAATCTTCTAGAAAGTGTGTCTGGAGCCTAGGCACCGGCATCTGACGCCTAGGTGCCGGACTCCCCGTCCAGTTCTTCGCACCTCTTCACTTTGGATCGTACCTCTTCGCTATCCAATCTGTTTTCAAGCGTCTAAATACAATGTATCACATATCCTATAATCAGGGAATAACTGTCAATCTTTTAGATGGTCCAATAACTGCTCTAACCATCAAAATAACCATCCAAAGTAGTTACAAAAACTGTCATAGATTTGTTATCGAGCTGGCGCTTAGGCGCCGGATTCTAGTGCCTAGGCGCTAGGCTCATTATTTTGGAAATTTTACATTTTGGCTCCATTTTTGCTCCTTTTTGCTCCTTTTTCATCTTTTTTTTTCCATTTTGAACATTTTTCCATCACCTACATCCAAAAAATCAAAAGTACCTTTCATTAAAGCCTAATATCCTTAAAAAATTGATAAAAATTAAGGCATAAAAACAGGTATTTTTTTCATGGATCAAAATCCCCGAAACTTAAACATTACTTGTCCTCAAGTAACCCTTTTTACTATATAAAATGTATAACATTTGGAATAAAGGTAAATATTTAAGATTCCTTGTAATTTTTTATTTTATAAAGCCTTTAGTAAATCATTAACCAAATTTCACTAACTAAGTTTAATTTTAAGAATTTAAAGAATAATTAACTACCAAATTGTAAGACTTCAAATTTTTTTCATTCATTTCTAAAATAATTGTAGCTTATTATATTAAGATCACATAAATTATTTACAAAAAAATTTTTCAAGAAAATCTTTTCTAATAATGATGCATGCATAAAAATTAAGTAAAATATGTAATTAGTTTTCTTTTTATAAGATAATTCAAGTGAAGCCAATTTTTAATTAGGCATCTCCTCAAGCTTCTCCTCTCTTCTTCTCTTCTTTCTTTTTTCTTTTTTTTTAACAGTGAGGATTATTGTATCCGGATAGCCTGTGAATGATTTTGAACTTCACTATCCTTAACGTATATTTTCAAACTTATACATTTTCACTTAATTACTATAACATGAATAGTTTTCGAAAAGACTTTCAATCTTTTTCTTTTTCAAGTTATAATTCTTGATTTCTTAATATTTCTAAAATTCAATTATCTCTAACAAGAATAGAAAAAATTCTTAATCTTACTCTTCTTTAAGTTGAATAATTCTATTCTTAAAATCAATCAAAGTTATTAAAATTTTGGTTTAGTCTACTAAATTATTTATAATTTCAAAATTTTAAGTGATCTTAAATAGATTTTTCATTCCTTATGTTATGTTAATATTTTTTAGAAAATATTAGCACTTTAAGGACAAATAAAATTTAAATTTGCATGTATTTTCCTTTCCCCCAAACTTAAGTTTTGATATATCATGAAAAATATTAAAGTATGAGAGAAAGAAAGGCATAATTTTAAAAAGGAATTTTTTTATAAGTATGTAAAACAGTCTACAAAGAAAAATTTACTTCTACACATGCTTTTTATAAATATTACTGAAATAATGAAGCATATATAAAAGTAAGAAGGCTCAATTTTTATATCATTAGCAAAATTAAACGACAATACTAATTACAATAACAGAAACAAAACAACATCAATAACTATATAAGATTACTAAAGAGTAGGCTAAAAACATAAATAAACATTTATCATAGAAAATGAAAAAAAAATTCATCCATATTTCATTCTTAAACACATATCAAACTAGATACTCTAAAAATAGTCTCAACATAAAAAAAAAATCCACACAAAGTAACTTAAACAAATCGACACTAACTAACAACAAACTAATTAGTACTAACAAATAAGAAATAAACTAAAAACAGATTCAACTCATCTCCAGAGGTAAATCAAGCTACTAATCACTATTTGTAGCCTCGTCATTATCATCACCAAAAGAAAATTCCACATCTTTTGGATCAACATATAGTGAAAATCTAAGACTGGTAGGGAACTGAACACCATGCTCACCCTTCAAGAATCTAACTAAAGACTCTGAATACTCAGCATCATAATCACTCTTCCTTTGGGTATATTCAGATAGATGATCAATCTTCTTGTCTATAGTATCTACTCTGCAGTGAGTTAAAAATAACTCATTCTGCTACTCCAGAAATTGATCAAGCATTGATTCCCAGAAACTAGATGGTGGCTCAGCAGTAGAAGTAGACAGTCTAGAAGTAGAAGCTCTACTTGGAGTAGGTACAGAAGTAGGAGTAGTAGATCTCTTTCCGCGAAGACGATCATAAATACTAACACTCTCCTGCCCAATAGGCTTTGTAGTCTTCAGCTTCTCCTCTGAAATATCAGCAGTAACTCCATTATTCACACATAAAGAATATATCAAGGATGGGAATCCTAATCCCACAGAAGTGCTGGATCTTACAATAGACTCCACAGAATCATAGATAATGCTGCCAACATCTATTGGCTTCCTCTCCTGAATGCAGTAGTTCATGATAGCTCTATCTCTGGTAACTTCACTCAGGTGGTTGGAATGAAGTAGTCTAGCAGAAATAAAATAGTGCCAGGCCTTTGAAATGCCATTCAGCTTAGAAGATTTAAAGTTTACCCGTTTGTCATTCTGAATCTTCCAAGCTCCAGTGCCGTCAGTCAGATATGCAATAATCATCTCCAGATGTCCTTCAGATGGAGATAGACAAGAATAATAGCACTCGACGGTAGGTGGTAGGCCGTAGAAAATTATGATCCATTCCAGAGTGAATCCCACTTCGACACCTCTAACGAAGACTTCATAGTCTTTCGCATCCATAAAGTTGGCATAAAACTGTCGTACAACAAGAATAACAGCAACGACAGTGAAATAATAGAATCGCTGCCAGTTGTGTGCAACGATCGTGTTCACGATCATTTCTCCAGGATTGTAAAAACTGTGCTCCGAGAAAAATTTCCTTGTTGATACAAATTCATGATAATGAAAGTGCGCTGCCACAGTAGCGAACTTGCTACTGTCAAAATTTTCTCATGTTTTTCCGTGCTTAGATTTTGGTGTCATCTAAACATGAAAGAAAACACAAATAAATTAAGGAATCAAAGATCTAAACTCTTTCAAGCTTGAGAAACTTAAAATGAGTTTAAAAATCCATGGAGAATTTCTAAAAATAAAAATTTCTCTCTAAAATTTTGGTTTTTAGCAAAAATAGGAAAATCCATGGTCGAAATAAAAAATAAATGGATTAGAAGGTAGATCTGACCTTAAGATGAAGAAATCGTGTGATTTAGAGCTCATATACATGACGTTTTAACCTCCAGATGGATCTAAGGGGTGTATTTTTGCAAAAATGACGAAGAGAATGAAGCTTAGGCGTCGTCCATGGCTTTTGGGGGTTTAAATCCTGATTTTCAGGTAGCAGGCCGAACCGGTGCTTAGGCGCCGAATTCTGGTGCCTAGGCGCCAGACTCGCCTTTCACAAAAATCATTTTTAAAAATTAATTTTCCACCAAAACTCGCAAATTCAACATCTAATTCCTCATATAAGAGTATTTCTTCAGTTTCCAACTTCCAAAATATTTTCCAAAAAAATTTAAAAATTAAAAATTAAATTCATCAATTAAACACAAGTTTAAGTCAAACTCTTCTAATTCCATTCATAATCTTCAATTTCGGGCTCAATACATTTCAGATAAATACAATAATAAGATTCAAGTCTTACTAATAATCAAACAAAATAATTTCAAAGCAAATACAACAATCATTGAACAATAAAACAAACACACAAACAACACAATCGATTTACTAAATCGATATAACGACACACTGGATAAAGTCTCAATCTAACCACATTACTATCTAATCATCGAATTAGAAATTTTCATTTTTGTCACAATGAAGATTACTAGTCCTACATGGGAAGAACACTAACGCCCTTGGAAAATCTGTAGTTGTTTTCTCGTCGATCCATTTGCTCTTCGCATACATCTCCACTTGAGCATCTTTATAGGCCGCTAGATGATCGAATTGAAGCTTTGTCTGTCATTCCAGATGTTCAATTTAATGATACATCTCATGGAGGTGATCTCCAATGCTTTTGAATTCCGCTTCAAAATTATCTAAGTGACTTGAAAACTTCTTCAAACTAATAGCAATGGAACCATTGAAGTAAGGTTGAGGATCCTTAGAATACTTATCTCTAGCCTCTTCTCCATGATTTCTTCTCTCCATTTCTTCAAAATCCTCTCTTATCTCCTCAAGAATGAAGTGTAAAGGTCGTAACTTTGGTTGCTTAGGGATTGAGGATGAAGATGATGTAGTTTATAGGAGAAAATCATGTGAAAAACTGAAAATTTTTTGTTTTTACACTACCCAGTAACTGTGGCGCTTAGGCGCCAAATCTGGCGCCTAGGCATCGGACCCATCGACACATAGTTTACTTTGGCGCTTAGGCGCCAAATTTAGGCATCTAGGCGCCGAAACCATGTTCGACTCCGTTTCACCTAATGTCAAATTTCAAAGTTTCGATCTCAAAAATAGGTAAATTAGAATGGTAAGATCAACATAAACTCAATAGATACAATAATGAAGGTTAACTTGATCTCCTTTTTACTCACATACAAAATGGAGTGATCCAAAGTTCAAACTTTATATACTTCAAGATAATCTTTAGCTAAAGTCAATAAAGACTTGTTAGCATCCAATTTTCTAAAGCTATATAAAATTAGTCAAGACCGAGGCAGAACCTTACATTTAAAATGAAAAAAAAACACACAAAAATAACTATTGGTTGCCTCCCACAAAGCGCTTGGTTTAGCGTCGTCAGCCCGACCTAATTAATCTTTAATCCGGTAGACTCAACTCGTAAGCCTCTTTATAAATCATTTTAATGTCTCCCAAATAAGGCTTCAGTCTTAATCCGTTAACATTATTTATTTTTTCTGTTTTGGGGTCTTTAATATCCACAGTTCCATAATGGTACACTTTTTCAATTATATATGGTCCCATCCATTTAGATCTTAATTTTTCAGGAAAAAATCTTAAATGAGTATTAAATAATAATACTTCTTGTCCAGGCTCAAATATTTTTCCTGAAATCTTTTTATCATGTAATATCTTCATTTTCTCTTTATAAATCTTTGCATTTTCATATGACTCATTTCTTATTTCATCCATCTCATTTAATTGTAATAATCGTTTTTCTCCTGCAGTATTCAAATCAAAATGAAACTCTTTTATCGCCCAATAAGCTTTATGTTCAAGTTCAACAGGAAAGTGATAATGTTTAAACTAATCGGTAAGGTGACATTCTGATTGGTGTCTTATAAGCTGTTCTAAAAGCCCATAATGCAGAATCAAGTCTATCAACCAAATCAGTTCTTTTAGGATTAACTGTCTTCTCTAAAATTCTTTTAATTTTTTTGTTTGATACTTCAGCCATTCCACTTGTTTGTGGGTGATAAGCAATTGTAATTCTATGTTTTATTCCAAATTTTTCCTGTAATGATTGAATTCTTATATTTCTGAAATGACTTCCACCATCTGTGATAATTACTTTAGGCATTCTAAATCTAGAAAAAATCATTTTCTTTAAAAATTTTGAAACACTTTGGAATCACAGTTAGGTAAAGCTACAGCTTCAATCCACTTTGAAATATAATCAACTGCTAATAAAATATAAATCTTTCCAGTTGATGGTACAAATGGTCCCATAAAGTCTAAACCCCATATATCAAAAATTTCAACTTCCAATATATAGTTTAAAGGCATTTCATCTTTCCAAGATATATTTCCCATCCTTTGACATTGATCACATGTTCTAACATAATGTCTCACATTTTTGAACAAGGTAGACCAATAAAATCCTGAATTTAAAATTTTAAATGCAGTTTTATCTACTCCAAAGTGTCCTCCAAATTCAGAATCATGACATTATTGAATAATAGCAAAAGTTTCTTCAAAAGGTACACATCTTTGAATTACAGAATCTCTTCCCATTTTAAATAAATGAGGATCTTCCCAAATATAAGATTTAGCATCAATTTTAAATTTTTTATTATATTTTCTATTCAATCCATAAGGTAGAATATTGCTAACTAAATAGTTAACTATATCTGTATACCAAGGTGTTTGTCATCCTTGAATAACATATAACATTTCACCATGAAATTTCTCATTTATATTTTCTTTAATAAAAATATCAATCTTAATTCTAGATAAATGATCAGCAATTTGGTTGTCAGTTCTTTTTCTATGCACTACTTGAAAATCAAATTCTTGTAGAAGTAAAACCCATCTTATAAGTCTAGGTTTAGCATCTTTTTTTGACATTAAATATTTAATAGCGGAATGATCAGTATGAACTATGCATTCGGTACCAAGAAGATAAGGTTTAAATTTATCAAAGGCATAGACGATAGCTCAAAGCTCTTTTTTAGTAGTAGTTTAATTTCTCTGAGTTTCAGTAAGAGTTTTACTAGCATAATATATAACTTTGAAATTTTTTTCATATTTTTGTCCCAATACAGCTTCAATTGCAAAATCACTTGCATCACACATTAATTCAAAAGGTTTATTCCAATTAGGTGCAATAATTATAGGTGCAGTTATTAATTTTTCTTTTAAAATATTGAAAGCATTAACACAATATTCATTAAATTAAAATTTAGCTTCTTTTTCAAATAAATGACTAAGAGGTTTAGCAATTTTAGAAAAATCATTTATATATCTTCTATAAAATCTAGCATGACCTAGAAAACTTCTCACATCAAAAATAGTAGTAGGTGGTTGCAGTTCAGCAATAATTATCACTTTTGCTTGATCAACTTCCAACCCTTTTTGTGAAATTTTATGACCAAGTACAATGCCTTCTGTGACCATAAATTGGCATTTTTCCTAGTTAAAACTAAGTTTGTTTCTTCACATCATTTCAGAAATTTGGAAATATATTCCAAACAAGATTCAAAAGAAGTTCCAAAAATTGAAAAATCGTCCATAAATATTTCAATTCCTTTGTCAATCAAATCACAAAATATTGACATCATACATCTTTGAAAAGTTGCAGGTGCATTACATAAATCAAAAGGCATTCTTCTAAGTGCAAATGTTCTATAAGGACTTGTAAATATTGTTTTCTCTTGGTCCTCAGGAGCGATAGGTAATTGATGATAACCAGAATATCCATCTAGAAAATAGAAATATGAGTGTCCAGCTAATTTATCAAGCATTTGATCCAAGAAAGGTAAAGGAAAATGATCCTTTCTAGTGGCGTTATTTAATTTTTGATAATCAATGCAAATTCGCCATCCAGTAACTTATCTTGTAGGAATTAGTTCATTTTTATCATTGACAATGACAGTTACTCCTCCTTTCTTTGGAACACAATGAATAGGACTTACCCATTGACTATCCAAAATAGAATAAATAATTCCAGCATCTATCCATTTAAAATTTCTTTTTTAACAACCTCTTTCATAATAGGATTTAATATTCTTCGAGGTTTAATAGTAGGTTTAAAATCTTTTTCCATTAAAATCCTATGCATACAGATGGAAGGGCTTATTCCTCTTATTCAGCAATAATTCAACCAAAAGCTTTCTTATAATTCTTTAACACTCCTATTAATTTTTCTTCTTGATCTAAGCTTAATTTAGAAGAAATAATAAGAGGTTAAGTTAATGAATTTCCAAGAAAAACATACTTTAAATGTGCAAGTAACATTTTTAATTCCAGTGCAGGGGCTTTTTTAATCAAGGCTAAAAGTATATCATTTTGATTTATGTCTAAAATTTCCCCGTTATCTTTAATATAATGAGTTTCTTTAAATAATTCTTCTTCTTTTAGTTTTTCTTTTTCGTCAGTTAATAATTCAAATTTTTCTTCAGAAATGACTTTACATTTTTCTTGATAATGTTTTTCAATTATATAATCAATAATATCCATTCGATAGCATTTTTCTTTATCAGGGTACTTCATTGATTTAAAGACATTGAATTTAATCTCTTGATCATTAACTCTCATAGTTAATTCTCCTTTTTGCACATCAATCATAGCCCGTCTGGTAGCTAGAAAAGGTCTCCCTAAAATAATAGGTATTTCTTTATCTTCTTCTATATTGAGTACAATGAAATCCACGGAGAAAATAAATTTATCCACTAACAAGAACATCCTCTGTAACTCCTTTAAGGTAATTGATAGATCTATCAGCTAACTGAAGGGTTACAGTGGTGGGAGTAATCTCTCCTAAATTTAACCGTCGAAAAATAGAAAATGGCATGAGATTAATACTTGCTCCTAAAACACATTAAGCTTTTCCAAAAAATTTTCTCCAATAGCAGAAGGTAAAGAGAAACTTCCAGGTTCTTAAAGTTTCTGAGGTAATTTCTTTTAAATTATTACACTACATTCTTCACTTAATGCAACAGTTTCAAAAGCTTCAAATTTTTATTTCCTACTTAAAATATCCTTCATAAATTTTGCATAAGTTGGCATCTGATCTAAAGCTTCAGCAAAAGGTATGTTAATGGTAAGTTTCTTAAAAAATTTAAAGAACTTAAAAAATTGATGATCAAGCTTCTGCTATTTTAGTCTTTAAGGAAAAGGTGGTGGTGGTTTTTCAACTTCCACATTAATAGGAATAACAATATGATCTTTACTAGGAGAAGGAGTTTCTTTAGGTTTTTCAATATCTTCAACCTCAATCTCATTTTCAATTTCATTCTGATTTCTTTCTTTTAATTCCTTTCCACTTCTAAGTTGTACAGCCTTAACATGTTCATGTTCTTTTCAAGTTTCTTTTGGATTGATTTCAACATTACTAGGAAGTGTTCCTGGAGGTCTCCAATTAATTAAATTAGTGATTTGTCCCATTTGATTCTCAATATTATGAATAACAGTATTTTGATTTTGTAATTGACTACTCAGTTGTAAAATTAATTCTTCTATAAATAACTTCTTTTGTTGATTATTAAATCCAAGAGCTTTATAGTTTGAATTTACTTGATTGTTCCAATTTTCAGTTGGATGAGTTTGATTGTTACCCCATTATTGTTGTGAATTATTCATGTTAAAATTAGAGTGATTTCTCCATCCAGGATTATAATAATTTGAATAAGGATTATTTTTACTAGCAATAGCTTGTAAAGTATCAATAGTTTAAGAATCTTCAATATTAGCAGAGTTGTTATGTGATACATTGATAGCAAAATTATCTAATTTCTTAGATATTGCAACTACTTGTGAAGCTAAGATAGAAAAGGCTTCGTTATCATGAATACTTGTCATTCTTTTAGGATCAATCCTTTCAGAAGGCCATTGAAAATTATTGTTAGTCATTTCTTTAATTAAAGCATAAGCTTCTTCAAATGATTTAGCCATTAAAGAACCTCCAACAGCAGCATCAATAATTGATTTCAGTGATCCAATAAGTCTACTATAAAATGTTTGAATAATTAACCAATCAGGTAAAGCATGATGAGGACATTTTCATAAATTGTCTCCTTGTCAAATTGACTAAATGAAGTAATGTCATTTCTTAATTTAGCAGTTTTAGAAGGAGGAAAATATTTAGCAAGGAATTTTTGTGTCATTTCAGCCCATGTTTTAATAGAACCTATTGCCAATGAGTTCAACCACATCTTTGCTTTATCTCTTAAAGAGAAAGGAAAGAGTCTAAGTCTAATAGCATCATCAGAAACATTGTTATATTTAAAGGTAGCACAAAGTTCTAAAAAACTTGCAAGGTGTAAATTTTGATTCTCATTTGGTGTTCCCCCAAATTGATTATTTTGAACCATTTGAATAAAAGATGGTTTAAACTCAAAAGAATTAGCATCTATAGCAGGTATTTTAATACTATTACGAAGTTCGTCAACTGTAGGGTTAGCATAACCCCTTAATGGTTTGTGAACATTTTGTTCATTAATTTCAATTGGATTTTGTAAATTGTTATGTAAATTAGCCATCTCTTGATATTCTTGAATTTGTTTTCTTTTTTTTAATTCATTTAACAGTTCTTTCTAATTCAGAATATAAAGGTAATAATCCTTCAGATCCAGAACAACACATAAAAAGTAAAATAAAAAGTAAAATAAAATAGCAAGAAATAAAATTCGTTCTCTTTTCTTTTATTTTTGTTTTTATAAATGTTTTTTTATTATATATATATTTTTTGTATTTTGTGTTGGCGAATTTTTAATTTAATTTAAATAAATAATTTTGAAAAGTAGTATTTGATTTTGAAAATAATTTTAAATTTGAATGTTTTAAGATATGAGATTAAACCGATCTCACATCCCAAATAGTTTATATAAACGAGCACCGCACCACAAACCGTGTATCTATCCCTAAGGATAGACACACGCTTGACGGTGGGGCTCGATTAAATAAACTAGAAGATTTGTGACATCCGTTTGGTCTGCGAACCAATTTTATAAGCCGACAAATTCCCCGCTTAATATGAAAGCATTAAACAGGGTTTATATTACTCAGGTTCTTTAAAATTCCCTATCAGGGCAAGCCCCTATAGTTAATTACATCTTAAGTGACGGGAATCACCTAAGAAAACTCTCGGTAATAATCAATAATTCTGCTCTCAAGAATTTCAAAGTTTAAATTTTCAAAGGATTGAATTTTGGAATTTCAATAGGGAATTGATCAAGTTTAGAACATTTTTATTTTGAGAATTCAAAGGAAGAAAGGTAGGAGAAATCACAGATTCGAAGTGAATTTCGGTAATTTCCCGACTATCCTATTGTTTGGCTTGAGTTTAGGAAAGTCCTAATATTTATTTAAATGTTTTGATCTTGCCAATTTTAATTAATTAGGGCTTATATTTGTATGATAAAATCAAACAAATAGCCTCGAAGATGTGAGGGTTTATTGTCGTACCGGACGACTACCTCGGAATCTTAAGACCGGTTAGGGCTTAATTTGCAATGCAAGCACCTAACGAAGAGTTGAGGATTTATGTTGCACTAGGCAAGCTACCTCGAAGTCCTATGGTTTTGTTATTTAATTCTAGGAAAGTTTTGCTGAAGTAGATTCAGTTTTGCTGATGACGATGGCCGTGCTGCCCACCATGCTCCGAGCTCCTTGTTGTTGCAGAGGTTCAATTTTAGAAGTCATAAATCAGGGGATGAGAAAAGTGTTTTGGTTTAGAGAAAATCTTAATTTCCAAGTGTTTTCAATACTTTAATTAAAACAAATCTTAAAGTTGATTATAACGACACCGGTTAAGATCCCGCAGTTCCATCCTTCCGGCATCATTATTTTTATCGGATTCACTTAGTCCAAATGAATTTGCTAAACTCAATCGAATGAGTTCCACACTTTCATTTAGACCGTAGGAAATCCCGTTAGCAACACGTAGGTTACATCATCCGAGGTATTCCCGATCATCCAACGAGACGTTTTAATTTAGTTGTAATTGTAGTTTTATGTTCTGTTTGTGATTAAATTTTGAGTTGTTTTATATTTTGAAATGTTATGGCGGTGAATTTTATCTTGCAATGACTTTTAACTTAGTTTTAGTTTCAGTTTTAGGGACTATCCTAAAGGTGTGGGTTTTCATGCAACAATTGTTTATCATGCAAGAAAAGTAAGTGCAATGCGGTTAAATAAATTGCAATAATGTAAATTGCAAGAAAGTAAATTGCAATAACATAACAAACGTACTGGAGGGTCTTCCCGTCATCCCAAGCTGCACTTAAAACACAATTAGAATATTTAAGCAAGTTCCTAGGTAAAGCTAAGGGAAGGGTTATGGTTTTCACCAAATTCCTAATCCTATAGCTAGTCATTTCCTATGACGTCTAGGTTCCTTAGTGTTTTGGTTTGAAGACAATTTTCTTCATCAAAGAACAATTAAATTCAATTGTTCTTATAAACATCCTATCATATTGAGAAAGTGTTTAAGAAGAATCTTAAACATCTTTTCAATATTGCTAGAATCGTTTTAAGTCCAAATGGATTCAATTACACAAATGAATTAATCGTCCAAGAATCTCAAGTTTTGTTATCTTGCTCAATGAACTAGGACATTTGAATATCCTATAGGTGAAGTAACATTTCATTTAATATTTTGTTTAGGAGTTATGATAACTAAAGCTTTCAAGGATAAATTGGTGTTCAAATGGTTTGTGATTTAGTTTAATTTCAATTAATGGGTTTAAATTTGGAAAAGTGTTCAAGTTGCTTTATATTTAATTTCTTTATGTCTTAGGTGATGTTATTTAATTCAATTTAATTTAACTTTAATTTAATTTAATTGAGTTTTAATTTAATTTAATTCAATTTAATTCAATTTAATTCAATTTAGTTTGATTTGATGTTACATTAAATTAATTTGATTTGATTTAATTTTAATTTAATTTGATTTAATTTAATTTTATTTAATTTAATTTAATCTAATTTAATTTTAATTCATTTAATCTAATTTAATTTAATTTTAATTTAATTTATTTAATTTAATTTAATTTAATTTAATTAATCTTTAATTCAATTTAATTTGCTTTAATTTAATTTGATTTAATTTAATTTAATTTAATTTAATTTAATTTAAATTTTAATTTAAATTTGATTTAATTTAATTTAATTTAATTTAATTTAATTTTAATTTTAATTTAATTTTAATTGAAATTTTAAAAGAGTTTAATAATTTAACTTTAATTTAATGATTAAGTCTTTTAATATTTTAAACCTTAAATTTGAATTATCATTTTAACTGAGAATTAAATATTAAGGAGATGATTAATTTAGGGATTTTAAGTTAAAGAATAAATCTCTTCCTAATAATATCCCTATTTTAATAATTCCAATTTTATTATTCTTCCAAATTTAATCAATTATTTAATTAAGGTTTAATCATTTTAAATTGCTTAATGGGTTTCTACCCTTTAATTATTTAAATTTCAATCATCCAAATCAGATTAGGATCAAATATTTTACTTGTTAATTTTTTATTAAACCTAAAGTTTTAATTAAGGATTAAAAAAAATTTAATTACCACTTTACCCTTTAAGCTTAATAATTTCATAACTCACTAAATTGAACTCAAATGAACTTGAAATTTTTATGTGACTTCACTCATATGTCAATAAAGACATGAGAGGAGAAAATGTGATTTTTCTGTATTTAATTTATTTATATAATTATTTTTGGTAGAAAATAGAGATTTCCAAGGAAAATTTAATAACATGACCAAGGGAAAGTTTCTGTCCTTAAGAAAATTAGGGGACATTCCTAATGACCAGAGGACCACTTGGACCAATTTTGGTGATTTTTTGAATTATATTATTTTTATTATAATTATTTTAAGTTTTTGAGTGTTAATTAATTTAAAAATAAAATAAATGTTGAAAAATGAATTTTATATTTTCCAAAAATCTCTCTGATATCAAGGAAATCAGAGAATCAAATTTTACAATTTTCTGATTTTTCTGTGATTTATTATAATTATTTTTATGAAAATGCTAAAAAATACATTTTTTTAATTTTAAAATTACCCTAGAGCTTTAAAATTTAATATCTCACTAAATAAACCTAAGAAAAATATGGGGTTTGTTCCTAAGTGATTAAAATTTAAAATGTGACATTTTGGTGAATTTTATTATTTTTGTGATTTTTATTATTTTTTAATTATTAAAATATTAAAATAATATTAAAAATCAACTTTTTTAGAAAATTAAAATTTTAATTTTCTTAAATTCCCCGGATATCAGAGAGGCTCCAAAACCAATTTGGTGAATTTTTGAAAGATATTTTGAAAGTTATGAATTTTTAAAGTTTAAAATGACTAAGTGGCTTAATCGACCCGATTAGTGGGGCTAACCAAGTCCAATTGACCTCAAATTTTTATGATGGGTTCCTCTGATCCTAAAGTTCAGTGGAGAATTGATTTCAAGTCAATTTGATGTATGGTTAGCTCTAATTAATTAGAGACCAATTTTGGGTGTTTAAGCCAATCAGGGTTGTTTTAAATGAACTAATTCAAAACCTATTTTTCCTAGGGTTCTCTGGTCATAAGGAACATCATCAAATTTTCCTAGAATTTATTTCACAACATGCTATTTATTGGAATTAAAATACTCAAAACGGTAACTTCGAATTTGAAAAATCAATAACTTTTCATAGGGATGGCCTCGACTTTGGAAAATTCGGGGAATGTTCCCAAATTCGGAGGCTTCAAAAGCCCTATGGTCTCATGCCATGGTGAATTGTATGCATGCATGGAGAATTAAAATAATGCAGAGAGTAAATAAATTATAAAAAATAAAATACTTGATGAAATTAAATGATTTCTTTTCCACATTATTCTCCTCCGTTCACTTCGAGCAAGAGGGTATTTTTATTTTATTTTTCGATTTTTCTACACGGAGATATGAATTTTTGAAGTTTAGAGAATTAAATAAATCGGAAAAATCCCTAATTTTCTATTTATCCACGCGGCGCCGCGTCGACCTCGGCGGCTCCGAACGCACGCGCGTCGCGCTCCCATTCGACGCCGCCATCCGACTCGGCGGCCCGGGCCCCGCGGTTCTCGTACCGTCTCTCGATCCGACGCCGTCCGAGCCGTCCGTCCGCACGTGTATTGAATGGACGGCATCCGTTCATCGTCCCCGAGCGTCCTTACCCGAGAGCCATCCACACTAAATCCCTAAGATCTCACTCGATAATCAATGGATTTTCATGTTCTTATGCTCTATGGATTAGTCTTGAGAAGACGAACACATCTATACGGTTTATGTGGGATGAAATTTATGCAATAAAAATGGAGAATTTTCAGAAGCTCGGGAAGAAGAGTGAGGCCATACCTTTGCTCAGAGAAGTTTGGCTTCGATCTGAGAGTTGTTGCACCTTTGATTGGATCCCAGCAAGCTCCAAATGAAGTCTCCTGGTCTGGTGAATTGTCTAGGTGTGATTTCGGCCAAGCCCGATCACAAAGCTTAGAGGCTGGAGCAATTGGGTGGCCTGGAGATGGGGCTTTTGCTAGTGGACACCTTCCCTTGGTCTGGTGAAGGTGTAGAACCAATCAATTTGGGGATTGGCTCACTGTGGAGAAGTGTCCTGGTTTTGGGCCTAGATTTCAACTCGAAATTGAGCTCGCGAGAAGAAATGGCAGGGGGATCTCGGTGGGAATCAAGTGCTCGTGTATGGGGAGGAGTACGGAACAATTTTGGCGAGTTTCCTTAAGGTTTGTTTCGGCACCTCTCATGGCCGAGAGGGGTGGTGTTTAAATAGGAGAGGGTGGAGGGCCTCCCGGGGAGAGTTAGGGCTTGGGATCAGCTCGCTCTTGGCAAGAGAAGAACAGCTCCAATGGCCAGCGGGGATGGGGCGGCTCGGCGGGTGAGAATTCCAAGTTGGGCTCACATGTGAGCTCTCGGCACTGGTGGTTTCCGGCGGCCGTGGTGGCTGGCCGGCCGGGGTCGAGTCACCCTCAAGGTCGGGGAGGTCGGGGCTGGAGGTTTGTGCGATCAATTGGCCATGGACATGTGTAAAGGAGTTGAATTGAAATGGAATAGGGGATGAGCTCATTTTGGGTCCAAATGGGTCAACCCACCTTTTGGGCTTGGTTCACCTCCCCATGGCTGATTTGGGCTGAGGGAAGATCGGATGGATCAGCTAGGAAAGGGTGGAGAAGTAACCATCCATGAATATTTTGATTAAACATGGATTAAGGTGAAGCATTAAAAGGGTTAAAACCTTTTTAAGGGGGCTTAAAAGAGGCTCCTCCTTTTGCCATTAGTGGCTTGATCACATGTCAAGCCTTCCATGGCTACATGTGGCTTGTCCATGGCTTGCATGGCTCACCTTTGGCTTGGGAAAAGTGGAGTCAGTTTCATGGAAATGGATTTAAGAAAAATTTTGGTATTTAGGGGTGATTTGGCATGAGGCTTGATTTGGAATTATTTGATGATGAATTTGGGTCTTAGGTAATGGCTTTAATTAAGTGGATGGCAAATGGAGATGTCATGTGGGCTTTAGGGTAGATTTTGGGCTTTTTTGAAATGGTTTTAGATGAGCTTTTAAGATGGTTTAGGACAGTGGGCTTTTGAATTTTAAAATGGATTTTGGGATCAAATTTTGGTAAAGGCTTGGGCCAAATAATTGTTGGGTTTAGCTCATAGATGTGTCATGAGTGACTTGAAACAAATTGGGGGTGATTTGGGTTGAATTCGGGCTCTTTAGGTGAATGGGCCAATATAGGTCAAAGTGGGCTAACTTGGGCCAATGTTGGGATAGGGTTGAAATTGATGTAAAATTAATGTTGAGAAATGTTTATGGGAGTGTTTCAAAGAGGTTTTGACTTTGATTGGGCTTTGATTTTGGGGTTTGGGCTCATTTGGGTTAGGTTTGGGTTTAGGTCAAAATTGGGCCTTTTAGCTTTGGGTTGAATTTGAGTGGGGTTTAGGTCTAAATTTTGGGCAAATCATGTTAGCGTTTTGCTTTTGGGGATGCTAAGGAAGATTTAGAAAAGATTTGGGGTTAATTGGAGTTGAATTGGGTGAGTTTGGGCTAAGTTTGAGTCATGGGTCAAAAATGGGCCTTTAAGGCCAATAGTGAAATTGGATCCAAATGTCAATCAAATTGAACTTGGATTTGGTCTAGATTGGTGTTACGAATGTTGAATTGAAGTTTAGAATTGAATTGGGACCAGAATTTGGGTCAATTGGGTAGGTTTGGTTTGACATTGGGTTCACTTTGGGTTAAAATGGGTCAAATTGGGGATTTTGACAAAAGTAGGGTAAATTGACAAAATTGGCCCATGGTGTAGTTGGACAAAATGAAATTGGGAATATTTGGGATTTTCTGGAATTTTCTGGGAATTTTCTGAATTTTTGAATTTTTGGGTCAAGAGGGGTATTTTGGGTATTTGGAGGGTATTGGGAGGTATTTTTGGAATTTTTGGTATTTTTGGGTATGGATGATCAATTTGAGTGATGTGGAAATGCTTGGGATTGATTTTGAGGAATTTTGGGTAATTTGGAAATTTTGGAGGATTTCAAGGATTTTGGGTAGGCTAGGCAGGTGTAAGGTCTTGGGGTCAAAAATTGTAAATTTGGAAAATTGAAGATTGGGTGAATATAAGTGGAATGAAATCATTTTGGTTGAGCCATGAAGTCATATCAAACCCACATGAGCCATGAAGGGACTCATTTGAGGCCTTCACTATGTTGTTCCTAACCCTCTTAGCCAAAGGCTTAGGGGTTAAGGACCATCCATGTGAATCACCTACATGAGTCAGGAGGTCAAGTTAAGTATGGGTGTGGTTTTAGGAGGTGTGTGAAAGTGTAGTGTATAAATGTAGTGTGTGTGTAAGTCGGCCCCTTCACCGGACCAGAGCCACCTAGGGCGATCCTAAGGCCAAAGAGTCCTATAAGAACTCATCCTTTAAACTTCCACATTTGATTTCAACCCTCTAGGTGATTAGGGGTCTACGGTCGAGTTTGTGGAGTTTGCGGGGAGTTAAGAAGTGGTTTGAAATTCTAGAAGGTGGGTCCCAATTCTAGTCCTCTAAGATAGTCAAAGGAAAAGCCTAAGGCTAGATCCTAAGCACTAAAGAGAAGAAGAGAAGACCTCATCAAAAATGAGGTCAACATTTTGATAATATAAGAAATAAATAAAATAAAATAAATATTAAAAATCTAAAAATTTGCCTCCCCGGCAACAGCGCCAAAAACTTAACCTCGATCCGCGAACAACACAGTAATTTATGCTTTCAAAAATATGTTATAGTCAATACTTTGACCCAAATAATAATAGCGGCTAGTGTATATAAATATAATTTTATGAAAAATATTTTACACACTAGAAGTACTACGCAAGTATACGTATCGTTCCAAGTAATATAGGGCTTTAAATAAAGACCCCAGTATCGATCCCACGAGGAGGTTTATAGATTTTTAAATATTTTAAATTTAATATTTCTTTTAAAGTTATAAATTTAATTTACTAAATGCAGAAATAAAGCAATAATAAAATAAATGAGTGATGTAAATAATACTAAGCAAACAACTTTCTTCCTTTCAATTAATCCAAGACATTTTAGATAATATAATATTCGTGGATAATATAAATTTATGGTATTGTGCCAAATAGAGGCAGTCCTATTCTTTACCTTCGCTCGATAGAATAATGAACATTGGCTAATCTATAAATCAAGTCTGGATGTATTGTTAGTAGAATGGGTTAATCTAGGCTCACACTACTAGATGTCCAAGGGTGGCTATGGTCGGCCCTACTAGTGACCCGTTCCTTTTCTATAAATCAAATTACAAGAATTTAGTCTGTCACACTAAAATCTTATCAATTCTACGCCCATTGAATAATATTTTCCTATTTATTTGCACTTCACCTTGATTAACCCGCACAAGGCCTTCGACTACCCAAGGATTCATGTGATATCTACTAATTAAGAATTCATCTCCTTCTAGGTCTCAAAATTCTTCAACAGATTTTAACAATTTAAATGGCCAATTTAAATAGTAAATTAAGATCCGGTATTAATATCATCACAATATTTAAAACATATTTTAGTTTCTAATTCTCCAACGAATTTTACATTATCTTATTTATCTTTTCATAATTGAAAGGAAAAAGTAAAGTAACTACTCAGAACACATTGAATCTAAATAACAAAACATATAAATAAAACTTTGAATAAAATTACAAATACTTATCTCAAGTGTTTCTCCAACTGAACCTCTGATTCCTTCTGACTCCAAAGCAAAATAGACTTCACAAGCACCAACTCTTTCAAACTCTCAATACAAACTCTAAAAAAAATAAACTCACTAATTTATGAAGGAAAGTAAACTAAAAGTGTGGCCCTTAAAATTATCTCTCTAATTTTTAGATTTCTTATTAGGCTACTTGGGTTGGGTGTTTTTCTCTGTAGAAATAGCCTCCTATTTATAGGCTTCAAGGGTTGCCTAAGGCACCTCTTCAAAATATGTCCAAGTTCAACGAATCTTCTAGAAAGTGTGTCTGGCACTGAGGCACAGGCATCTGGCGCCGGACTCCGCATCCAGTTCTTCACACCTCTTCACTTTGGATCGCACCTTTTCGCGATTCAAACCATTTCTAAGCGTCTAAATACAATGTATCACATGTCCTATAATCCAGGAATAACTTCCAATCTTCTAAATGGTCCAATAACCGCTCTAACCGTCAAACCAACCGTACAAAGTAGTTATAAAAACCATCACAAATTTGATAACGAGCTGGCGCTTAGGCACCGGATTCTGGCGCATAGGCGTCAGGCTCAATATTTTGGCAATTTTGCATTTTAGCTTCATTTTTGCTCCTTTTTACTCATTATTCATCCTTTTTCATCTTTTTTTTCCTTTTTGAACATTTTTGCATCACCTACATCCAAAAACACAAAATACCTTTCATTAAAGCATAATATCCTTAAACATTTGATAAAAATCAAGGCATAGAAACAGGTATTTTTTTCATGGATCATATACACATCTCTTATATAAAACTCTGCACCTATACATCAACTTGGGATTGATTTGCATCATGTATACACATGCCAAATATCAAAATTTACATTCCTTGGGTTGGTTTACATCATATGTGTGGTTTCCTAAAGGTGAAATGTGCACTTGTATGCTATCTTTTTGGGCTGATTGGAAGCATGTCTTTCCTGCCCTCACTTCATATATGCATGGATGAATGTGGTTTAAATTGCTTTTAAGTGAGAAAAAGGGAAGGAAGAAAAGTGGCATGTTTACCACTTCAAAGATAGATCTTGGATATGTTTTATATGCTTAAATGCCCTCAACTTACATGCTTAAGTTAGGTGTCTTTACACTCTTTAACTTGCTCTTTCATTTGCCTAAAATGCTTGGAATAGTGTCATATGCTCATGTTACTTCACTTTCATGTTGTGGTGAATGTGGGAACTCAAAATTGGTGGAAATATTGAATGTTACATATATATACATGCTTGTGGCACTTCTTTTATCCAAATTGCAAGTGTGGAAAATTGATTTGTTATGCCGTTATACAGCCCGATTTTTCTCAATCAAATTTGGTTTTCTTATATTGTTCATTGGTTTTGATTTTAAACGTCTTCTTTTTCCTTACGTTACTGCACCACTTACACAACCCACATCCTATGCACTACATTATCCTACATATCCTACATCTTCATACTCATTATATCACTAAGCCACATTACCCTACACCACATTACCCCTATATGATGCATTACCTCACCACCTCATATGTCACATTACTTCACTTCCTACACTACTCCACATCTTATATCACACCCTAAATTTCTTAACATGCTACATTATTACACACGATACATTACTTCAACTCCTTACACTTACATTACCACATTTCCTACCCCACATTCTACATTACATCCTACATTACCTTACTCCATTGATCCACTTCTCATATCATTTTACACATCACATGCTACATCATTTTACACATCACATGCTACATTACCCTATATTACCCTACATACCACATCACTTCACATGCTAAGTTATCTCACATCCCTACACTACATCACCCCATATACTACATTACCCTACATCACATCATATACTACATTAGCTCACATCCTTGCACCACATCACCCTACATGCCACATTGCCTCAAGTCTCACACTATCTCACATCTTACATCACTTTATAGAACATATCCTTACACCACTTCACTCACTACATCACTTTACTTGTGACACGTCTTTGTTATGATTGTATACACGTGAAATGATTTAAGACTTTTGCATACTCATTCTTAGCCATTTGCGGGGCTCGGTCTTGTTGCCTTCCACGGCCGATTCTCCCATGTTGGAGGAGTTCGTTGTTTTTCTCACCTCACATACTACATGATAACCTCTTGCACCATCTTGGAGAGGTTTGACTCCTTTAACATATACACTCTATGGTGACCCCTTACACCATGATGGAGGGGCTTAGCCTACCTGTTTCACATGTCCCACCGTTACCTCTCTGCACCATCTTGGGAGAGGTTTAGTTGTTTTGACATGTGTTTTGGTTTTTCTTCGATTTTGAGAAATAACCCACCTCTGTTACGATATTGTGTTAGGTGGATTGTTTTCTCCCCTTTTCTTCTCCTTGATCCCCCTATCCGTTGTATCTTCTTGTTTCTTGGCCTAAGTCATGTGCTTATGCAGGACACATACGTGCGCATGTATAGCCTTCTAATATATGTGGAGCCATCAAACAAGGCTATAAGTAGGATGGATGGGGGAGGACAATGATGACATTGCATCAGAGACGGATATGAGAGAATTTCTAGAATAGTTCCTCCTGACTCAGAGACCCTAGAGAGGGTAGAGGAAGGAATTCACATCACTATTCACCCACACTCGGGGTATCTACCACCGTCATCCTTAGGTTGCTAGTAGTCCTAACTCGATTAGGGTAGTCAAACTGTGGCTCACACTATTTTACAAAATATACAAATACATTTTAAAACACAAAACTACCCCACTAAAAATAGCCTTTCACCCATACATTTTTTCTCTCATAAAATCTAAATAAAAATGAATGAAAAATTTATAAAGGTCCACGGTTGAATGTCTGGATCGAGTTAGGACTGCCCTCTGTAGGAAGATTGTCTGGTGGTTAGCACCTAAGGTTCGGATATATAGCACAGCTCTGAGTCCTCTGCGCCATCGTGCTTACGGTCCTTCCGAACTTTTACTCCATTCTTTATGCTTTCCTACGAATTTCCTACCATACATACATGTGTTTGCTTGCTTTAGTTTTCAGCACATACATACCTGTTTAGTTTAGTTTGCTTGCTTTACTTTTTCAGCACATACATACCTGTTTAGTTTAGTTTTCTTGCTTTACTTTTCAGCACATACACCTGTTTAGTTTAGTTTACTTACTTTAATTTTTAGTACATAAATAATTGTTTTGCTTAGTTTGCTTGCTTTTCTTTTCAGCACGTACACCTCTTTAGTTTAGTTTCCTTGATTTACTTTTTAGTACATACATACCTGCTTAGTTTAGCTCGCTTGTTACTGCTGCTTTACCTTTTATTGTAGCATGTTCCTCTTGTTTAATTAAGTCGCATGTTAAATAACAATGCCACCTTGCATGATAACCAAAACCTTTAGGATAACCACAAAACTAAAACTAAAACTGAAACTAAAATCAAAACAACAAAATAAAAAATTTAATCTCAAACAAAATAAGGATCACAAGTGAAACTAAATTAAAATGTCTTATTGGATGACCGGCTCGGAGGAGGTGACCTACGTGTTGCTAACGAGATCTCCCACAGTCTGGATGAAAGTATGGAATCTATTAAGTTGGATTTAGTAAATTTTTCTTGATTAAGTGAATCCAATGAAAAAGGTGATACCGGAACGAGGGATCCTAAACGGTGTCGCCATAATCAACTTAAACATTTGTTTTAAATAATACAGTAAGTCACCTCAATTTTCAAATTTCTATAACATGATACTTCTCTCATCCCCTCATTTGTCACCTCTTTAAACTAAACCTGCTATAATGAGGAGCTCAAAGCAAGCACGGTGGGCAGCAAGGCTATCTTCAACAGTAAAATAATTTTTTGTCAACTTAACTTTCCTTAGAAATAAACAACAAACTATAGGACTTTGAGGTAGCTTACTTAGTGTAGCATAACCCTCACCTCACCTTTTAGGTATTTGTACCTGGTGCAATATAAGCCCTAAGCCATTCTAGGTTTTCTAGATTTTCATCAGATATAACATAAACCCTCCTAATTTCCTGGCTATTCACTTAACCAGTGTGAAAGCTAGTGTAAGCCCAATTAATTAAAATTGGTAGGATGAAATATGAATAATTCTCCTAAATTGAATCCAAACAATAGGATAGATCGAGAAATCACCAAGATCTCCTCTTGGATCCATGATTTCTGCTAGTTCTTCCATCTTTCGATTCCTCAAAATTAAATGTTCCAGAATTTGAGCCTTTCATACCTATTGGATTCCAATTATCACAATTTCATTGAAAATCCTTGAGTCTTTTGAAGTCGCAAAAATACTTTTCTTGATTTTTATCGAAATTTTTCTTAGGTGACTTCGGTTATCTAAGATGTAATTAATTATAGGGGCTTACCCTTATAGGAAACTTAAACGAACCCAGCATTAATATAAACCCCATTTGATTCCTTTTTGTATGAAGTGGGGGAATCTGTCAGTCAACATAACAGGTTTCGCAAACTAAATGGATGTCATATTTGATTAGTTTATTTAATTGAGTCTCTATGTTAAGTGATGTGTTTGTTCCTCGGAGTAGATGCATAACTTGATACGAGTGCTCATTTACTTAAACTATTCAAGGTATGAAATTAGTTTGATTTCATATTTTAAAATTAAAATCATCTTTTCAAATTAATATTTTATATATAAATTAGAAGTCCTTCCGAAGTGGGAGATGGGATTTCTATTTCGGCGGCCGACAGCTTCTACTGGACGACCTATTTTAAAAAATATAAACCATCTATGTGCCGACAGTTTCTGGCGACTCTGGTGGGGAGCAGTTTCTCTTTCCATAAAAATCAGTAAAATTACTTTTGTATATCGGTAATGTGTCTATGTCCCTCATAGACCAGATTACCTTTCTTTCGTCGACATATTCCACCCATTTCTTTCTTGGGGGAATACAGTTGGCTCTTTTTTTACTTCAAGACCATTTGTTTAAGCACTCCTAAATAGAAGGGTCTAGGAGTCCCTTAAGATTTTCTCTTTGATCTTGTGGGGTTAGACCCCCAATAGGTGTGTCAGTGTGCAAATCCCACCATGTTAAAGCACGTTGTGAATAGGATCCCGGACTGGGTCTCCACTTCACTTTTCTTTCTTGGGTTTGGTTCTGCTATAACACAGAATTAAGCCAACTCCCTTCACAATTCCAAAAAAAAAAAACCTTTCGAAAATCCTAACTCCTTAAATATTAATAAAATAAACATTTACAAAAATAAAAAAGATATAATAAAATAAAATGAAATGAAAACTTGCCCAGGTCATGGATCAGCCTTCGTTAATTTGTAGTGTTTGCCATGTCACAAGGCTTTGCCCCCACACTAATACTCTGAATTTGTTTTCTTTGATCGACAGAAGCAATGTCGATCCCTACACTCACATTCTCTTACAACCTGCCTACCTTCCAAGAGGCTCATCTTACTGCCCCTACAATCCAGTTTGGGGCCAGCTTCGAGCAACTTGAAGTCATTCTGGGGAAAGCTCATTTTGTCATAGTCAAAACTGCTGCACCCGAGGTTCAAGAGCCGTCTACAAAATGCAATCTGAACTCCCGCCAAGATTTCCCTGTTGTGAAGAAGATGAAGACTACTCCCACCCCCATTAAATCGACTATTTCTGTACCAAGAAGGATAGTCACTGCTACAGCCACTAGATTTTCTATAGCTGCACCCACTTTCATGTCTGCAAAGGGAAAAGAATTCCCGTCTGAAGATACTGAAGAATATTTTCTCGTGCCGTTGGTCTTTGAAATTGGTTCTTCCTCTAAAACTCGAAAGAGAAACCGCCGCAACAGGGGTACAAGGGCCGCTAGGGCCAAAGTTGCCAGTCTACCCACTCTGGATGAGATTCCTCGCTAGGAGGGACTCAGATTACCAGAAGCTGCTCCTCTTCTTCAAGGGAGCAGATTTCACTCCATAGATAATACCACTGAAGATGAGAACCTCCACCAGATTGCTGCTACAGTCCCATCACCAGTATACAGATGTGATGAGGTGATGGAGGAACCATCACTTGTCACACAAGTCCGTTCTGTGTTCCATAAGCTTGCTGAAAGAGAGGGATGCTCCCTTGCAGAACTCCACAGAAGGATAGGATGTGTCGTATCCCCAAGGATGAAGAGAGAAATTTTAAGGAAGCTTAAGTATAAAATTCTATCAGTTCGTGTCTCCACCAAGTTCCATTTAAAAGAACGTGTCGTTCCTACTACCAGTACAGACACAGCTACTACTGCTCCGACACCTGCCAGACATAGGGCAGTTAAGTTTCAGTTATGTCCAAGAATACCACCTACAAAGATACAAGAAGACTTCCCATCAGAGAAGGATAAGAGAGGATAACGATCTCCTGCACCTGTTTCACACCCTAGGGAGCATACCTCTTCTCTCCTCTCTGATGTCTCTGCAGAGGCACCCCGCCTCAAGACATCTGGATCCAAGAGAAAGGTGTGGGTACCGAAGGCTGTTGCTCTAGTGCCATCTGAGAAGTCTGTTGGTCGTAATTTGGATCATGAGTCATATATTCTTGTTGCCACTACTGCCGCTTCAGATTTAGTTACCGACAGACCGTCATATCCTCGATCAGTGAAAGGAAAGACAATACAGGATAGAGTCCAGAAACTCCGAGAAGAAATATCAGAAACGGCAAATGAACGAGGATTGGAGATGGATGATGGAGAGTCCTACCTATCAGATTACATGGATGAATTCATGGATATTGATATGGTAGAAACTATGTCCATTGCATCTACATATGAAGCTCTTCCTTCAAAAGAGAACACCGCAGAGGAATATCAACAGGCCATCCAGACCAGAGATGAATAGATAATGAGATTGAAAAGGAGGGTGGAAGAAATGACTGCAAACATGACAGCTATGGCTATGGTACATGGACAGATACTGTCACGACCAGTAGCATCTCCAGAAGTCAATCAACTAGAAATTGTGCACATTACAGACGAAAGAGGAGAAGCCGCTTCTGCCAATGGGGAGGAACAACAAAAGAAGGAGCCAACTTTGAGCTTTCCATAGAAGGACATTAAACAAATGTTTGAGCGGCAGGTACGGGAGGCCTTGGCTCAGTCCAAGGGTGGTTCATCAATTCTAAAAAGTAGACCCTACCCGGAGGTGTTCGATGAAGTACCATACCCAAAAGGCTTTGTACCCCCGACCTTTAAGATGTTTGATGGTACAGGAAATCCCAGTCAGCATGTGGCCCATTTCAGAGCCAGTTGTTGCAACACAAGAGAGAGCGACACCCTATTACTTAGACAGTTCGTTAGTAGCCTGAAGGGGATAGCTTTTGTTTGGTATGCAGAACTACCTAACGAATCGGTCAAGAAATTTTCCGAGATGGAAGAATTGTTCGTCAGAAGGTTTGCCGGCACTCAACACCATGTTACCACAGGAGATCTCATTGTGGAACGACAGAAGCCCAATGAATCTCTGATTAATTATATCTTGAGATGAAGAAACCTTAGCATGAAATGCGAGCCGCAGCTCCAGGAGCAGCATGCAATCGAGATACTTCTTAAGAGTATCTACAATCCAGTAACATTCATGCTTAAAGCTTTAATGATAAAATCCTTCAAGAAATTACTCAGCAAGGCTAACAGTCTGCAAGAATAAGTAAAGCACATGGAGCCTACAAAAAAGACAAAAAAGTCAAAACCAGTTCAAGCATTCAAGAAGAAATCGGGTGTAGTGGAAACGGTCGAGAAGAGAAAGCAACCGATGAAGATTAAGGTAGAACAGAGCCCTCAGTTCAGTCAGTCTGGTCAACATTCATCTCAACAGAATTCATCTCAAATAGGTGTCAGGCGAAGTCAGACAATAAGGGAGCATCTAAACAAGAATTACTCTTTCAAAGCCAATGTCGTGGAAAAGTTGTTCAACAATCTGATGAAGAAGCCATAATTCAAACTACCAAAACCAAAGAAGCCATAAGAGGTCGATAAGAAGGATCAGCTCAACTACTGTTCATACCACAGATTATTGGGACATACGATAGAAGGGTGCTTCAATTTCAAAGATTGGCTGAGAAGAACTATAAAGAAGGAAACCTAACAATACCGAAAGAATATTTAAAGGAACCTGAGAGAGGTTCTATAAATATGACTTCGGTCGAGCCAATCTCCCAGATAAATCCTTACACCAGTGAAGGAGGATGGAGCACTACTTGGGAAGATCTCAAGAAAGTTTTGGATCAGATCCAGTCAGATTCAAGGAAAGTTGCTACCCAGAGCTCTCCTTTAGTTCAGCCAAAGAAGAAGACTACGACAGGAGAATCACTTCAACCATCGAAGCTGAGAAAAAGGATATTTTAATAGGAATCAAGGATGATAGCGCAAAGGGTAGGATAGGGGTTGCCCATGTTAGATTGGTTGTCTCGGATTTGGGGGTGAAACCCCTTGAACTACTAACTCTATACCATTATCTACATGCCTCTTTGGGCACTTTATAATCTAATGATTTTGATTCTAGTTAAGTTTTGGTTGTCTCTACTGTTGACACAACTAACTGCAATCAATCTAACTCCGATTTAAATTCCCAAACCAATCCTCAAATCGTGATAGTTCCCGATGAGAACATCAATGAGAAAGAATATATCGATGATATCAATTACGAAAGTTCAGAGAGCGAGGATCCAGTCCTCGAATGCAAAGGAATTCCTCTTAGTTTAGACTATTTACATACCGAATGAATACAAGAAGAACCTACTGCGATGCTAGAAGAAACTCTGGATCCAGAAGAAATTCCAGATCCATAAGAAATAACAGAAGTAAATCTCAGGAGCGGAAGAGTATTACCACCAAGAACAGCTCCAGCAGAGAAAGGAAAGCAAATAGTCGCTCAAGAAGAACCGCCCCCAGCAATGGGATTCGAGAAGAAGTTAGAAGCTCTAGTCATGTGGACTACAATGTACTAGCACATCTTAGGAAGTTGTCGGCCAAACTAAGCATTTACGACACTCTGATACTGTTAAAGGAGATGAGAGAATATTTAATAAGGGCCTTGCTCGATCCATAAATTTTCTTAGCTCAATTTACTAGCTCATCCTCGGATGGAGTTTGTACATCAGAAGAGCAGCCTAGTGTGACTTTCACCAATGACGACTTACTACTTGGTACCACCGATCACAACCGTCCGTTCTACATCTCCTTCAATATTGGAAAATACATGCTCTCCAGAGTGCTAGTAGATCTGGGAGCATCACTCAACATAATGATTCTGCGGACATTAGCTTATTTGGATTTCGGCACTCGAGAGCTTTCTACGGATAAGATGATGTCAAGAGGCTTCAATCATAAAGGAGACAGAGCCTTGGAATCAATTACACTACAAATGAAAGTTGGAGACTTAATAACAATTGTAAAATTCCATATCATCAATGTAGAGACATTGTTCAATATCTTACTTGGTCGGTCGTGGCTTTACAAGTACCACATGGTCCCGTCATCCCTGCATCAATGCATAAAATACTACAAGGATGGACAAGAGCATTGCATTAAGGGAGACATGCAACCGTTCTCAATTAAAGAAGTGAGCATTCACAAGACGCTGCCTACTATGCTCGACCAAAGAAGATAGTGTTCTCCAGAGATAGTATAGCAAATGAAGAAGAAGATCCAGAAAGGTTGCAAGGAAGGGACCATGTAGCTCCGCTTCGCCAGTCTCCCACCACTTCTTTACGAGGCGGTGGAGGTTCTTTTAGCCCATGAATCTGAGGTCAAAGCTGGGGATGTTGGCGAGGAAGAACTTACCAGACTATTGAGCATATGAAGCCGGTGATCAACATCGATACAGAAGAAAGCTCCAAAGAAGAAAAAGAAATGATGATAATCAATTGGAAGAAGCCGCAGTTCGAAATCACTCTAGAAGATACAAATATGAAGAACGAATACAATACAATGTACGATCGGATCAACCATTATGTGCAAGGCATGACCTTAACTCCAATCAGTTCCCAAAAGATCGAGGGTATGGAGGTCAGGGAAGTCCATAATGGTGGTGTTAAGCCAATCAGGTTCCACAATGCTTCTCCTTCTACTCCTGCACCTGTTGTAACTTTGAAGAAGATGATAATGAATTAGTGGAATTACCTTTTGGTTACCTTTCACCTTACATGTAAAATTTGGTTCAATTTGATCATGTGCCAAAGCAAATGCCAAAAAGTAAGTTAATGTTTTTTGAAAAACTATGGAACGTCAAAGGTCAAAAGCTCAATTCAAAGGAAGATCTCGGGTTTGGAAAGGTTGGACGAATCGACGACTCGAAATTTTGCATGGTTGTTACTAGCTCTTCAGAAGAAGATTGTCTGGACATTCAAGATGATTTCCAAGATCATGTGATCGACGATTCTCCACCAAAATTTAGAGAAGAAATTAAGTCAACATTCATTGAGTTGAAAGAAATCAACCTCAGGACTGAAGAACAGCCTCGACCTACCTTTATAAGCTCCCTACTCAGTAAAGAAGAGTCTAAAGATTTGATTAAACTTCTATCAGAATTCAAAGATTACTTTGCTTGGAGCTATGAAGAAATGCCAGGTCTATCCCCTGAGATCGTAGTTCACCTCCTCGGGGTGGATCAGAATATAACTCCAGTAAAACAAGCTCCTTGAAGAATGTGTCTCGATAAATAACAGCAAGTCACAGGAGAGATAAAGAAATTAATAAACTCTAACTTCATCTGGGAAGAGCAATACCCTACATGGTTGGCCAACATTGTATCAGTAAGGAAGAGAAATGGACAGATACGGGTATGGGTCGACTTCAAGGATCTAAACAAGGCACGTCCAAAGGACAAATTCCCTCTACTGATACCCGAACTAATGGAGGATATCACCTCATCGCATGAAATTTTCTCTTTCATAGATGAAAATTCAGGATATAATCAGATCAAGATGGCTCCAGAAGATGCGGAACTTACAGCCTTCAGAACGTCGATCGGTATTTATTGCTACATGGTAATGTCATTCGGACTGAAGAACGCTGGTGCAACATACCAATGAGCAATGACAAGGATCTTCGATGACCTCATCCATAACCAAGTGGAATGTTATGTGGATGACTTGGTCATCAAAAATAAATTGAGAGAGGATCACCTTTACGATTTGAGGATCGTGTTTGAACGATTACGGCAATACAATCTGAAGATGAATCCCTTAAAGTGTGCCTTCGGCGTTATCTCCGGGAAATTTCTAGGATTCATTTTCTGTCATCAAGAAATCAAAATTGACCCAGATAAGATTAAGGCTATCTTAGAGATGCCTCCAATCTAAACTTTGAAGCAGTTACGTTCCTTTCAAGGAAAACTGACATATATAAGACGCTTCATATCTATTCTATCGTGGAGGTGTCGGCCTTTCTCAGCACTAATTAAAAAGGATGCCAAATTCATTTGGGAAGAGAAATACCAACAGGCCTTTAAAGATATTAAGATATATCTTATGAAACCACCCATTTTTGCAGCCCAATCCCGGGTAGATCGTTGATACTTTATACCACGGTATTAGACCACTCCCTCAGAGCTCTTCTAGCACAAGTCAATGATAAGGGAAAAGAAAATGCACTATACTACTTGAGTCGTCGTCTAATTCCCGCAAAAATAAAGTATCCTCCTATTGAGAAATATTGTCTAGCTTTAATCTTCGCTGCTCAAAAGCTTAGAAATTACATGTTATCTCACAAGGTCAACCTGATTTTGAAAGTTAATCCATTGTAATATTTGATGACCCGACCTACGCTCTTCGGACGTCTTGCAAGCTGATTGATGATTCTATTGCAATTTGATATAACTTTTGTACCCCTTCACTCTATCAACGGTCAGATTTTAGAAGAATTCCTCGCGGTACACCCACTGCCAGTTAGGTCCCCGCTAAATGACAAATTGCCAGACGAGCAGATATTGCAAATAGAAGACCCCAATGCTTAACTTTGGGAGATGTACCTCGATGGAGCTTCCTCAGCCGGAAAAGATAAGGTACAGCATAAGGTGGTACCAGGCAAAGCAGGGATTGGTCTGATCTTCGTGACACCGGATAGAGGAATGTTAAGCTTTTCCTACCACTTAACAGAGCCATGCACCAATAATGAATATGAAGCTCTAATCACAGGATTGGAATTGGCAATTTCAATGGATATAACTGACATTGCCATTTATGGCGATTCATAGCTTGTCATCCAGCAAGTCACTGGGCAATACAAGATTTTAAAACCAAGATTAGCATTGTATCACCTGTACACCATGAAACTCCTGGAGCGAATCCCTAGTGTGAAATTCTATAGGATTCCCCATGAAAATAATACTTACGCGAACGCTTTAGCTAAATTAGCTAAAGAGTTTGCTTGTCCACCAGAGGATTCCATAGAAATCACTATACGAGGATGTCATATTTTTGTCACAGATCACCTTGATATCCTACACAAATTGTGAAATGAAAAGTTAGCAGCTGCAGTCACAGAAGATATAGAAGATTGGCGACAGCCAATAATGGAATATTTACAAACTGAAAAGTTACCAGAAGACAAATCAGTAGCGCGTCACATTCAGAAACGGGCAATGTCGTATATGATAATCAACAACGCACTATACAAAAGATCTTTCGATCAGATGTGGCTTAGATATTTCAGCAGAGCAGAGGCACATCAGATTGTCAGATAAGTACACAGCGGACTGTGTGGAGCTCACCAGTCAGGACCGAAAATGAAAATGAAAATCAAAAGACTTGGATACTATTGACAAGGGATGATGATAGATTGCATGGATGTCGCTAAGAAGTGTCATCAGTGCCAAGTACATTAAGTGGTCCTGCACCACCCTCCGAATGTTCTACACCCCACGATCGCATCGTGGCCATTCGAGTGTTTGGGCACGGATATAGTAGGCCCGATAGACCCTCCTTCTTCCAGAGGACATAGATTCATACCTACAGCTACTGATTACTTTTCTAAATGGGCAGAGGCAGTTCAGCTATGAGAGGTTACAGCTTAGCAGGTTCTGCAATTCTTTAAGAGTCAAATTGTCTACCGTTTCGGTGTCTAGTGCAAGATCATTTCAAACAATGGGTCCACTTTTAGAATCACCAAAATTAACAACTTCGTCAAACGATATGGGATAGATTGGAGATACTCTACGATCTACTACCCTAAAGCCAACAGATTGGCTGAAGCTTTCAACAAAATTATGGTACAAATTTTAAATAAGAATCTCAACGACAATAAGAAGGGATGGCACGAGAAATTTTTGGAAGCCTTATGGGCTTACAGGACGACAGTCAGAACGTCGATGCAATCTACACCCTACACCCTTGTGTATGGGTCTGAGGCACTTCTCTCGCTAGAAGTTTAGCTACTGTCACTGAGAGTTGTTGTAACAAATCAAATTACAACAGAAAAAAATGCAAAGCTAATTTGGAACTCTATTAAGCAAAGGTGATTCGAGCCCACGACGAATTGGTTTGCCTGAGATCGTTCAAAGTTGGTGAGCTCGTTCTTGTGCTCAGAAGGCCTATTCTTGCACATCGCAAGATAAGTGGAAATTTTGAACCAACTTCGGAGGGACCATTTATAGTGGAGAAGGTTTACTCCAGAGGAGCTTACCAGCTAGTAGACTCACAAGGGGAGAGGCCCATGTTTCCTATAAATGGACAATATCTCAACAAGTACAACACGACATGTAGATGTTGAAAGAGAACCTTATTCCAATAAAGCCACGTAGCCAGTGTCCGTGACTAGGTCCAAATTTTGTAATAAATTCAAAATGAAATAAAACAAAATTTTGCATCACAAAAATATTCATGTGAAATTTCATAACTTAAATTTTCATAAATTTATATTAAATATGATAATTGCATCAACAAAAGTTAAAATCAAACAATTTGAAATCCACTAATAACCTGAAAATATTGTTCTTGTTCATGCAAATTACCAACCACTGACATCTTCCCTTGTCTTGTCTTGTTCAAGAATGTCAGGACGTCAGTTGGTGTTTGCTCACAAAAGCGTCTTAAACCTCACACGTCAGGAAAATGGATAGACCTCGGGGTACAGAGGTACTGAAGGTCTAGACCGTTCACATTCACCTGCTGGTAGACATATTCAGCTCATGTCGATGATCACCACACCAGGAGGTGATCTGCTTTTAGCTTCAGTCGAAAGACATCAGAATGCACCACTGGGACACACTAAGAGAAGAAATTCAAATCGAAGAAAGCGCCGTATTCTGGAAAGGATGGAAAGGAGACAAGCTCGATTGTTGGCTGCTGAGTCAGCTTCAGTACTAGAGGCAGTTTTCTATGAGCCGGAAATGAAAGAAACATAGGAGAATTCAACAAGGACGGATAAAGAACCGGAACCCATAGAAGAGCCCGTAGAAGAGTTAGAGCCAGTTCAGGATCTGATAGAAGAATTCTTTACAGGATGTCCGACAAGCAACTTAAATTTTCCCCGACTGTTGACAGCCTCAGCAGCATTCACAGTATGCCCAGTTTGCAATGTACTATGATTAGAGGAGTACAGTACTTACGAAGCATACGCTGCTGCAGCCTTGAGAAGACAGCTTGGAGAGTGGCCGGATGTCAAGCCGTATGTACCAGAGTTTGTCCAGTTACCGCCACTGCCACTGATACCAGATTATATCATGTCAAAGATCAAAAAAGTCCTTAAAGATAGATTTGAAAAGATAGACATTATTCGAGGAAGAGAAGTCAATAACTTAGAAGGCCTGGAGCTTTGGACTAATGTTTTCTCGAGAAAAGATGAGATGAATATCTTAGCCTGTGTCAAGGCTCTCCAAACTCTGGGCAGGACAGGCAGACTAAGGGAAAGAACATATACAAAGCTGAGCAGATGGAAAAGAGGAAAGGGCAGAGTTATGATTCAGTGTGGCTGCTGCTACAACTTCGCCACAGACAGGATGGAAAATCCGTCGGGGATTCTACCACATGACAAAGTGGACAAAATTCCACCCGAGATTAAGATGATGATAAAGAAGATGGTCGAATGGCACGTTCTTCCTGCAGACTACATTCCTAACAGTTGCATCATCAATATTTACAAGAACGGGGATTGCATTCCCCCACATATAGATAATCACAACTTTTTGAAGCCATTCTGCATAGTCTCGTTTGTCAGCGAGAGTGTGATTTTGTTTTGTAGAGAAATCCAGATAATTAGAGCAGGAGAATTACAAGGTACAACAAAGATTCGCCTACCGATGGGGTCAATGTTAATATTTCAAGGAAATGGAGCCGACCTTGTAAAACACTACATCTTAGGAGTTCGAGGAAAGTGAGTGTCAGTCACGTTCAGGAGGATGAGTGAAGATAAGACACCATCGTTCTACAGGCCAGATCCATAGTTAGAAGGTTACCACCCTCTGCCGCTGTGATAGCCATACCTCTGGGTGATCACGAGGGGACTTTTTGTCCCGTAGCGTAGCCTTTGGTAGGTTGGCTAGTTTTGCAAATAGTTTCAGCCAGTAGACCAGATACTGGCAAATCCTCTTCAATATCTATACCAAACTATAGAAGATGATATTACTTCAGCATCAGTCGGATAGATGCTATAGTTTGTAGTAATCAGATATATGTACTCCATCATATTTTGCGATGCCTGTCAGCACTGCATCCGTTGTATTAAGTATTGGATCAGTTGAATCGATGTTGGAATGAATTTAATGAAGAATTCTATTTTTAGAATGTTCTCTTTTGTGTTTGCCGATTAATAAGCCGCAAGACCTCGTCGGGGTCCCCAAAATAATAAAATGAACAACGAACGATACAAAATAAAATTGAAACCAATATAAAAGAAACTTAAATCAAAATGCTTGAAAATAAATCGAAAGCAAAACCATAAAAGAAAGAATGACATGATGAAGCAAAAAAAAAGATTTAAATCAAAAATATGAAAACAAATTCAAAAATTAAATTCTTCTCGAGATTTCAAAAAACTCTCACTCGTTCCAAAAACCCTGCATTCTGAAAAGAACGTTCCAAAGATTTTGTGTCTTACACAAGATCACATCTCATGAATGTCACAAATTCAAAAACCATAAATTTAAAAGAATCTTTTCCCAAGATATCCTTTAAAATTTCTCCCGATATTCAACGGTCGATAAGAAACTTCGACACCTCTCTTCCCTATATTTCCACCTCCGTTCCAAGATATTTTCTCACCTTTCACAATATTTGAGGGTCGATAAGAAATCTCGACACCCCTCTTCCCTATATTTCTGCCTTTGTGCTGAGATATTTTCCCACCTTTCATGATATTCTAGAGTTGATAAGAAATCTCGACACCTCTCATTCCTATATTTCCACCTCCGCTCCGAGATATTTCTCCACCTCTCATGATATTTGAGGGTCGATAAGAAATTTTGACACCTCTCTTCCCTATATTCCCACCTTCGTTCCGAGATGTTTTTCCACCTCTCACTATACTCGAGGGTCGATAAGACACTTCGACACCTCTCTTTCCTATATTCCCACCTCTGCTCCGAGATATTTTTCCACCTCTCGCGATATTTGAGGGTCGATAAGAAATTTTGACACCTCTCTTCCCTATATTTCCACCTCCATTCAGAGATATTTTTCCACCTCTCGCGATATTCGAGGGTAGATAAGAAATCTTGACACCTCTCCTCCTCATATTTCCACCTAGCGCAATATTTAAGGGTTATTAAGTAACTTCGACACCTCTCTTCCCTATATTTCCACCTTCGCTCCGAGATATTTTCCCACCTTTCACGATATTCAAGGGTCGATAAGAAATCTCGACACCTCTCTTCCTTATATTTCCACCTCCGTTACGAGATATTTTTTCACCTTTCATGATATTCGAGGGTCGATATGAAATCTTGACACCTCTCTTCCCTATATTTCCACCTCAGTTCCGAGATATTTTCCCATCTTTCATGATATTTGAGGGTCGATAAGAAACTTCGACACCTCTCTTCCCTATACTTCCACGGCCCTTCCGAGATATTCTCCACTTGCCACGATATTCCAAGGCTGGCACCTAAGTCCCATTCCTCGTCTCTGCACCTCCAAGATCGGTACTTATATTATGATTCTCACTTCCGAGACTAGTAACTAAGTTCCATTTCTCATCCTTGAGGGTCAGTACTTGAATCCTAATTCTCATCTTTTTCGAGATCGGTACCTAAATTCTGATTTTCACTTTTGAATTTGGTACCTAAATTCCAGTCCTCACTCCCGTTTAATTCCACCAATCTATTAAATTCCAACTCACCATAAATTTCAAAATTCCGTTCAAAATCAAACCTCAAATTCAAATTCATGTTTAAAATTCAAAAAAAAAAATTGAAATCAAACCCAAAATCAAGTTAAAATCTTCTCATAATCAAAATTTCAAATTAAATAATGAAAAAACCAAAAATTTTCAAAAATTAAAATTCAAAAGAAAACAAAAAAACATTTGCTCAAATCAGTCTCAAATCAAATTGGTGAAATCAAATCGGGTCTGACCCTCTTCAAAATGTGGCATTTTGAAGGTTCCTAGCCATCCAAGTTGAAGTTTTCCTTTTCCCCAGCGGGAGCTTTCTCCCCAGCAGACACATTCCTTGTTGGAATCTAGGTCCTGTCTTGAGTTCGGACTCAGATGCATATGTTGGTTTTGTTGATCTTGTCGGTCAACACCAAAATGTGTTGTGTACTCTTCTTGCACACCACACCTATTGGGGGTCCATTTGTTGACCTCACTTTTGGTTGAGGTCTATTTTTTCTTTAGATAGCCTAGGGTCTAGCCATAGGACTTTCCTGGTGACTTTTCTTAGAAGACTAGAAATGGAACCCTACCACATAGAAATTCCACATGCTTGTCTTCTTAGCATAGGTCTTTCATATGTTAGGGTCTAACCCCTAGTCTCTAAGGGGAACAAGGCTAAACATACGAAAGACCAAATAGGATTCCCTATAGTTGGTCATGCCTAAGGATGTACCCTTGGAGGTTTGAGACTCTTGCACTTACACTTACACTCCACACTCAAAATACTAAATAAAAAACATCCCAATTTTGATCTCGCTAACTTTTTGGAAACTCATGTAAGTGCTTTTCCCAAGCTCTTAGCCTCAAGATAGGGTTTGGCCAGTACCAACACATAGAGGACCAAATGAGGGTGACCCTTGGTCCATGGCTCAATCCAGACGATTCCATACTACTTACCTTCAGTCAATCTCAGTATTTCTAAAATTTTAATTTTTCACCCCCTACCCCTAAACACCACAAAATTTCAAAAATCTCCCTAAATTGCTGAAATTCCCAAAAAATCATCCCAAAATACTGCCCACCACTTGAATTGATCAAAATTACCTAAATTTACCAAATTTTCCAAAATTGCCCCAAATTGGCCAAAATTACCAAATTGCCCCTGGAAAGGGACCCAAAACCCAAAACTTCACAGAACCACCCGAGCTCTCCAAAAATCATTCCAGAGAGTCCCTCTTGTCAAATGATGACGTTTGACTTTAAATATATCATACTTCCGAGCAACCGGTGGGCCCCTCGCAACCAAAGAAGCCGATACTTGAAAGACGTTCCGGGATATATAAAATCGTCAGCATTGGTCAGAAATACCCCCGGACACTCCCGTTTGACTCCAAATTTCATTTTGTACTTTCCCGAGCCTTTAGCTTAGCGTTTTGACCACTTACCCCGAAAATCCCCAAAATTACCAAAAATACCATTGCATAGCCAAAAATTCAAAAAATTCCAAAAAACTCCTAAAAATTCCCAGAATCTCTAAAAAGTTACCAATTTCATTTTCTCCAACTACACCATAGCCCAAATTCGCCAATTTAAACCGATTTTGTCAAAAGCCCCAAATTTAATATTTTTGACCCGTTACGATGATGAGGTTGCCTAAAAAACCTCAGATTCCCAAATGGACTGTGCCGTTGCGTCTGAAACGTTCAATTTACTTGGAAAGCATATATAATTTGATATAGTTTGATACACGAGGGAACAACGTCAAAATCTTCTTGTTGTGACTAAGTAATTAATTATTAAAATGCTTTTTTTTGTTTCTAGCCTTGGCCTAGCAGCTCACGCCTACCCTCCTTCTCCTTTTGTCACACCTCACCTCCCTTGGTCGAACCCTAAATCACACCTCCCCCTCTCTTAGCCAAATCCTTCATGGTGGCTCCTTCCCCTTGCTTCTTCTCCAAGGTTTGGTGCTTTCTTCATCTCTATCCTCCATCTAATCAATGGAATGCAAGGGTCACTTCTCTTCATCATTTATTTCACCTCCATTACTTCAAAAATTGGTTAATGGTTGCACTTTGCTTGCTACCAAGGGTCCTTACCCATGGGTAAGTTTAATGGCCCCCTTTTCCCTTCTTCTTCTTCTTCTACTTTGCCTATTTGATGGCCTTTCTTGGCCATGTTTTGGGTTGGCCGAAATTTGCATAAGAGGAGGGGAGGTGCTGCCATTTTCATCTCTTGAGCCAAACTTTAGGAAAAATTATGTTTATTTTTTTTGGGTTAAGTTATTTGTCATCCTTACATTCCCCTTTGACTTGGTCCAATTATTTTGGCCATTTAAGCACGACTTCCCCGCTCATGTCTTGTTTTTTTTTCTTGTGTTTGGTTAAGGGATTACATGGTGGGATTTATAATTTGTGCTTGAGTTTTAAAGCTCTCTTTCATGTAAAAAACTTAAAATTCTTGCTTGGGTTTTAAAGTTATTTTAAAGTGGTGAAAGTTACAAATTGGTGCTTGAGTTTTGAAGCACTCTTTCATGACAAAGTTTAGAACTCATGCTTAGGATTTAAGGTCTTCCTTTAAGTGGTGAAAGTTATAAACTTGTGCTTAAAGTTTGAAGAACTTATATGGCAAAATTTCATGCTACTAGAATGCTTCATGGTGGGATAATTCCATATGCTATTAGAAGGCGTTCTTCCCACCTCCCTTGGCCGAAATTTTCATGATGGGAGAGTCTTGAAATTTATTTGCTTCGCATGAAATTTAAATAGCTTTTATTACACTTTGGAATGTTTGGAATGCATGCTAAAAATTTAGTGCTTTACAGGATTAAAATGCTTGAGATTTCCTAGGTATAGCTCTTTCTACTTGAAAGCTTTGTGATATCTTATACATGTCGGGAAGTTCTTAAGGCTTGACAAACCTTATTTAATGGAGATCACATGCTTCTCTTTTATTATTTGGGACATCTTGGCTTTAGGAATTTGTATTTTGGAAGTATGAAAACACTTGTTCATTTCATGCAATTTTTGGATTCCAATGTGACACCACATTTGGCACCCAAATATGAAGGTATATGTGCCTCTTTTCACTTATTTCACTATGTCTTTACATATATAACATCTAGGCTTTGTTTTCTTAAATATATTTCATCTTGCCACATGCACAAAATGATATTTTTATTGGAAAGAACTTACAAGTTCGTCACTTGGTATTTGTTTTCTATGGTGCCTTTATGTTGAAAGTTTTGCATTTGGAAAGTTACATTTGACTTGAGAGTCACTTGCTCTATTGTACCTTATGTGAGCTTGTTACTTATCTACTACATTTATTACATGGAATTGTGGGGATTAAATGTTACCTTGCACTTATTGGTAAACTTTATAAATCACTTGATAAAATATTTGCAATTTTCGGATTCAAACATGTTCACTTATGAAACACTCACAAATGAGCCCTTACATGCTCGTTTTTCACTTATTTCAACATGTATTCACACATACAAAACTTAAGCTTTAATTTGACACTTCCTACCTCATTTAATGCCTTATCATTGCTTGATGATGGCTATCTAACATGAAAAAAAATTTGGTAAAATACTTACAATTTTAGGATTGGAACATGCTCACACATGGAACATCCAAATTTGAAGTTATGTGAGTTTGTTTATCATCTATTTTGGCATGTATTCATAAGTATCACATCAAGGTTTCAATTTAACATGTTTTCTATCTCATTCCATGTTTTTATATTGTTTGGAAATGGCTAGTTCATATGAAACTATTTTTGACAAAGTTATATGCCAATTTTCGGATTCCTAAATATGTGCTATGGAAACACTCATGAATGAAGCTATACAAGCTTATTTTCCCTTTACTTCACTAAGGCTTTACATGTGTAACATTAAGGCTTTAATTTAGCACACTTTTCACCTTATCTTATGCATAAAAAAAATGGTGTCTTACATGAAGGACTCAAATGCTTCTTTCTCAAACAAGTCACTTCATAGTTTTGAAATACTTGTATACACTTCATCAAATTTCAAAATAAAAGAAGATATTTACACATTACATACATGAAACATACTTTTAGCATTTGAAAGAGGAATGTGACTTTGTTATATACATGCTCATAGCACTTCATGGTGGTATCCATTGCACATAAGAAGGAATATCATTGTTCCTATGCATGCGTAGTACAAAATCTGCACTTGTGAAAATTATTTGGATGAGTTTGTATCATGTTTATGCTCATCTAAATAAAAAAACTTCACCTATACATACATTTTGGATTGCCATACATCTTTCCTGCACACTTCTTATGCAAAAATCTGCACTTATATGTGAAGTTAAAGTTGGTTTACATCATGTATACACATCTCTTATATAAAAATCTGCACCTATACATCAACTTGGGATTGATTTGCATCATGTATACACATGCCAAATATCAAAATTTACATTCTTATCTTCATGTTGGGTTGGTTTACATCATATGTATGGTTGCCTAGAGGTGAAACATGCACTTGTATACCATCTTTTTGGGCTAATTGGAAGCATGTCTTTGCTTCCTTCACTTCATATATGCATGGATGAATGTGGTTTAAATTGCTTTTAAGTGAGAAAGAGGGAAGGAAGAAAAGTGGCATGTTTACCGCTTCAATATGTTTTATGTGCTTAAATATCCTCAACTTACATGCATAAATTAGGTGACTTTATACTTTTTCACTTGCTCTTTCATTTCCCTAAAATGCTTATAATAGTGTCCTATGTTCATGTTTCTTCACTTTCATGTTGTTGTGAATGTGGGAACTCAAAATTGGCAGAAATATTGAATTTCAAATATATATACATACTTGTGGCACTTCTTTTATAAAAATTGCAGGTGTGAAAAATTAATTTTTTATGCCGTTACGCTGCCCGATTTTTCTCAATCAAATTCAGTTTCCTACGTTGTTCATTGTTTTTTATTTTAAATGTCTTCTTTTTCCTTACGTTACTACACCACTTACACAACCCACATCCCATACACTACATTATCCTACCTAAGCTACATCATCATACTCATTATATCACTACGCCACATTACCCTACACCACATTACCCCTCTATGATACATTACCTCACCACCTCATATGTCATATTACTTCACTTCCTCCACTACTCCACATATTACATTACACCCTAAATTGCTTCACATGCTACATTATCACACACCATACATTACTCGAACTCCTTACACTTACATTACTCCCCATATTCTACATTACATTTTACATTACCTTACATACTCCATTGCTCCACTTCTCATATCATTTTACACATCACATGCTACGTCATTTCACACATCACATGCTACATTACCCTATATTACCCTACATACCACATCACTTCACATGCTAAGTTATATCACATCCCTAGACTAAATCTCCCCATATACTACATTACCCTACATCACATCATATACTACATTAGCTCACATCCCTACACCACATCACCCTACATGCCACATTGCCTCAAGTCTCACACTATCTCACATCCTACATCACTTTATACATCATATCCTTACACCACTTCACTCACTACATCACTTTACTTGTGGCATCATTTTTGTTATGATCTTATACACGTGAAATGAATAAAGGCTTTTGCATAATCGTTCTTAGCCATTTGCGGGCTCGGTCTTGTTGTGTTCCATGGTCGATTCTCCCTCGCACCACGTTGGAGGAGTTTGTTGTTTTTCTCACCTCACATACTACATGATAACCTCTTACACCACCATGGAGAGGTTTGACTTCTTTACCATATACACTCTATGGTGACCCCTTACACCATGATGAAGTGGCTTAGCCTACATGTTTCACATGTCTCACCGTTACCTCTCTGCACCATGTTGGGAGAGGTGTAGCTGCTTTGACATGTGTTTTTGTTTTTCTTCGATTTTGAGAAACAACCCACCTCTTTTATGACATTGTGTTAGGTGGATTATTTTTTTCTCTTTTCTTCTCCTTGATCCCCTTGTCCTTTGTTTCTTCTTGTTCTTGGCCTAAGTCACATGCTTATGCAGGACACATAAGTGCGCATGTATAACCTTTCGATATATGTGGAGCCATCAAACAAGGCTGTAAGTAGGATGAATGGGGGAGGACGATGATGAGATTGCATCATAGAAGGATACAAGAGAATTCCCAGAATAGTGCCTCCTGACTCAGAGACCCTGGAGAGGGTAGAGGAAGGAATTCATACACTATTCACCCACCCACGGGGTATCTACCACCATCACCCTTAGGTTGCTAGTAGTACTAACTCGATTAGGGTAGTCAACCTATGAATCACACTATTTTACAAAATATACAAATACATTTTAAAACACAAAACTACCCCACTAAAAAATAGCATTTCCCCCATACACTTTTACTTGCATGAAATCAACATTAAAATAAATGAAAACTTTACAAAGGTCCACGGTTGACTATCTGGATCGAGTTAGAACTGTCCTCTGTAGGAAGACAGTCTGGTAGTTAGCACTTAAGATTGGGATATATAGCACAGCTCTGAGTCCTCTATACCATCATGCTTATGGTCCTTTTGGACTTTTACTCTTTTCTTTGTACTTTACTACGGATTTCCTACCATACATACATATTTAGTTTAGTTTGCTTGCTTTACTTTTCAGCACATACATACCTGTTTAGTTTAGTTTGCTTACTTTACTTTCCAAAGACATACACCTGTTTAGTTTACTTTTCTTTCTATACTTTTCAGCACATACATACCTGTTTAGTTTAGTTTGCTTGCTTAACTTATTTGGCACATACACCTGCTTTGTTTAGGTTGCCATAAAAGTTAATATTCAAAAGATTATCTCAGTTTATTTTTGCAAATAAATTAATTTAATAATTAGGCAGCCACCAGTATACCAAGTATATGTATCTTCCAATTAATGCAAGGCTCTAGTGGAGTCCTGGTTATCGATCCCACGAGGAAGGCAGGAATTCTTCAAATTATAGTATTGTTGTTGAAATCCAACACTAAATTCACAACGCAAGTTCAAGTACTATTTAATATGCTAATGCAAAGATATCAACAACTAGATTTACTACAAGTTACTTCTAAATTTTCTAAGCAGAATTAACTAACAAACACACTAAATTTTGTAATTGAAAGGTCTATATATGGAATACTGTCTTCCCTCTTACAATGATTCTTTGGTGAGTGATTGATATAGATTGATAATAGAATTGTATTGTGCCAAATAGAAGCATTCATATTCTTTACCCTCGTCAGAGTATCCCCTATTCCAAGTCATGTAAAGAATATTAGCATATCCTAGGCTTAGTCACTAAATCTGTGGTTAGGCTGGGAGGATACTGGCTCACACTTCAAAGCTCCCACTTCCTTTCACCTAAAGGCTAACCTAAGCTTTAGTTACCAAACTTTAGGACCAAATTGGGGATTGGTCAACCTAAAAATGTATTATTTTGTATGCCATATTTTATAATGATATTGCACTTTAAAGGTAGGTTTTCTTGTGTTTTTGGTTGTAGGTACATCAAATTGAAGAATTTGGAGTGATTTTAGCAAAAACAATAAAAATGGACCAAAATGGAGCATATCGGAGCAAAACGAGTCGAACCAGAGCATACCAGAGCAAAATAGGTTGAACCAGACACATTTGTAACTGTTTCTGATGCCTAAGCACCACCGAGTTGGCGCTTAGCCACCAGGTAGTGGCACCTATGGATACATCTAAAATATATAGTGTTTTTATACACATTTTTATACCTATTTTTGATGATATTGCACTTTAATGGAAGGTATTTTGTGTTTTTCTTATAGGTATGATGAAAATGAGTGATTATGATGAAAGGAGAAAAATTAGATCAAAATTGGAGCAAAATTAGATAAAATTTGAAGCAAAAAAATGGAAAAATGAAAATTTGGACTTTGGCGGCTAAGCGCCGCCTGGTCGGCGCTTAGACGCCATAGTTAAAAATCAAATTTTCTTTATTTTTGGCACAAATTTCAAGGGGTGTTTGAAGAAAATATTGGTGGTGACTTCCTTAACTTCCCATGGGTGGCAAATTTGAATGAAGGGATGCATCTTTTGGTGGATTTGTTGAATCTGAACAAGATTTGAAGAGACACCAAGGTAACTTTTGGAAAATTATATCATGAAGACTTTTAGTGTCTTTAGTGTTTGTCTTTTTAGGAGAGTCTTTTTAGTTTTTGTGTGTCATCTTTTAGTTTAAGTCTTCTAATTTTAAGAGTTATTTTCTACTTTTACTTTTAGTCTTTTAAAGTCTTTTAGTGTTAGTCAGTTTAAGGAGAAAGGGTTGGTGTGAAACTTTCTTTCCCCTAATTTTCTTCCATCCATTTATCTAGTTTTTATTTAAGTCTGAAGTTAGATTCTTAGTCAACAGAGTTGGGTGCCAACCTTTGTAGTGCTGTCCTGTGGAAAATCTAGTTTCAAAGGAACATCCGGAGTCTTATGGAGAGGATTTTCAGATAAGTGTTTACTTCTATTTTTATATTTAGTTTTTAATTAAAGCTTGTTGTGTTTTCTTTATGATTTCTATTTTTAAAATAATGTGTGCTTGTGTTTTCTTAATGAAATCTTAATTTTTTTTTTTATCTTTTTCTTTCTTATATAAAGAAGCAATTAAATTATGTAGGATTGTTGTGGAAAGTATAAGTGTTTAAAGGTGGAATACGTTGTGATGATTTAATTCTATGAACTTAATTTACTTATTAATTTGGCCAGTTAAGATGTTAAAATTTGTTGTGAGATTATGTAAGATCCAATGCGGTATTGCCTCAAACAACAATTGGCAAAAATCACATGCAATTATATGGGTGAGAATTGTAGTTCATATAATTGAATGCAAATATATTAGGATATATGTTTTTAATGGGGAGTAAAATTAGAGAATTTTAGAGTAACAGGCTAAAGTTCCCAAATTTTGTTTGATATTTTAAATTTTGTTATGAGAAATTAGCCCCCAAGTGGAGGGAATCGGGGAACTCTAGAGTGAGAGCTGGTATCTTCCCTGTCTAACCATTTCTATATGTTAAAATTTTAAATTAACCAACACATTTAAATACTTCCACAACAATACTTTCATAATTATTACTGCTTTATAAGAGAATGGAAAAAATATTTTATTTCCTAGTGTATTATATCATTATTTAGTTCTGATAATTTTATTTCCTGCTTAGCCTTTTATTAAAAATGCCAAAAACAACTTTCGAACTTTACAAATCAAAACATACTTTCAAAAGTCATTTAAAAAGTAAAAATATAATTTTCTTATATCTTTAAAAAGTTTTTACATTTCCCTGTGGGTTCGATATCTCGGGCCTTAATCAGAAAGTTCTATATTACTTGATAAACGATACGTATACTTGCGTAGTATCCTATATTATAAAATCATAATTTTTATATCTAAAACGTAAGCATAAATATTCGGGGATCAATTTTTTGGCGTCGTTGTCGGGGAAATTAATTAAAATTGCATTTTTTTTTAAATTAAGGAAAATATAAATTTTTTACTTTTCTTTATTTTGGTTAGTGTCTTGTGTTTTATTTTATTTTATTATTGTATGCGTAGTTCAGGTTCTGAGGGACTTGTGTAGCAATCTTGCGAACATTTTCCTCGTCCTCTGCGGCAGAGAGGAGATGGAACCTGCTTCCTCCCAAAAGTGGTATGTATTCAGGCGACGGTGTATATTCGCGGCGGTGTATATTACGGAAGTTCGGGATTTCCTCCGGAAAGCAACTTCAACGGCTACGGCCTTCCCGGCAATCTTCCTACTTCGTTCCTTCTTTGGGTCTTTGTCGGTGATGGAATCCTTGAAGCTGGACCCGATTTCGAAAATAGTAGGTCTCACGGGAAGATCTGTACCCTCCACGGTAACAGGTTTACCATAATTCTGGATTTCTTTCCTCTTTAATTTGGCAGAAGTCGGGGTAGGTGCAGAAACAACTAGACCAGTGGGGGTAGTAAGAACAGTCCTCCTGCGGACAGCAGTATTCCTCCCAGTCGGGATCCTTTGCAAGGGAGGAAACTCTTGGGTCGACCTAAGGTTGAATTCGACGACGGCTTCTCAGCTTCAGATACCTTGTTCGTCAGTGCAAAGAGGGAGACGTCGGTGATCTTGACATTCGTGTTTTCAAATCCTTGTCCAAATCGGATGATCCCATTGTCGGGCAACTCATCCTTATAGACAACGAAGTCCAGTCCGTTGGTGAAGGAGAAAATCGGCTTTGGGGCTTCCATTTGCGGGGTAGATTCCGGTTGTCAGTCCCAAGTTATGCTTCTTTTCTTTAGGACGAAAAGAAAGGAATTGAAAAAGAGTCCGAACTCATTCTTGTTCATGTATTTATAAGAAGGAATTATTTGTTAAAAGAATCATTTATTAGAGG